>CM059295.1:5547500-6162500 GCA_030340665.1 Neosalanx taihuensis | reverse complement strand
GAGGACGTCCCCCAAGAGAACCACGCTAAGGACGTCCCCCAAGAGAACCACGCTGAGGGCGTTCCCCAAGAGAACCACGCTGGAGAGGTCTCCTCAGAACCACTTTGGGGACGTCCTAGCCTCCTAGCCTAGGTCAGGCAGTGCTGAACTACACCATGGAAGATGAAGAACGCTGACGATGAAGAACGCTGATCATGAACGCTCATGGCTACTTGTGAACGCTCATGGCTACTTGTGAACGCTCGTGGCTACTCGTGAACGCTCGTGGCTACTCGTGAACGCTCGTGGCTACTCGTGAACGCTCGTGGCTACTTGTGAACGCTCGTGGCTGCTCGTGAACACTCGTGGCTA
Organism: Neosalanx taihuensis; assembly: GCA_030340665.1. NCBI lineage: Eukaryota > Metazoa > Chordata > Actinopteri > Osmeriformes > Salangidae > Neosalanx > Neosalanx taihuensis. Next base: position 6,162,149 of record CM059295.1, on the reverse strand, counting down.
CTCGTGAACGCTAGTAGCTGCTCGTGAACGCTAGTAGCTCATCGTGAACGCTCATGGCTGCTCGTGAACGCTCGTGGCTGCGCGCGTGTGCGGCGCTTAACTGAGTCACCAGGATCTCTCGTCCGTTTCTTCATTTCCTCGTTAAACAGGAAGGTATCAAGAGCTCCCAGGAGCCTCTCCAGTTTCAAGGAAATCATCGCAATGTACCCAGAATCCCCGGGTGAAAAGGGAGGCTTAACAGTAATCCTGTTTGTGCCTGTGCGCTTGAACGTGTGTGTCTGTGTGTGTACATGCGTGTAGATATTATTGTGTGTGTGTCTGTGTGTGTGTAGGTATTATAATATGTTTGTGTGTATTTGTGTGTGTGTGTGCAGAGAGAGAAATAAAGGACATGGAAAGAGAGAGACGGAAAGAGAAAGAACTCTTTCTTTCAAGGACATGGAAAGTAAGCGAATCCTTAGAAAAGACATTGTGGAGCCGAGCTCTTTAGAAATACAGGCCATTAGCTCAGGTGAATCCAGCTCTTTCTCCATCCCATCCTACATGACACGCTTCCCCCTCACACCACAGTATGCTGGGCCACTCATATGCTCATTTCACAGGGACCCTAATCCTTGACTGTAGAGCAGAATCGCTCCAACTTTAAAAGCCTGTCAAAGCAGTGTGTGCGCTAGGCATCGGTAAATACACATTTTATTTAACTGAATTTATCCTTGCCAATTATCAAAATGCATGCAGGGCATTTAAAACTATTATGAGAACAATATGACATGTATGAACAGATAAACAAAGTGGTTTTCGTCCGTTAAGGGTTCACCCCAAATCAGAGGGGATGGAGAGGGGGGGAAGTGTTGTAGCCGTTATAATGTGACGAAGCTCCATATGCCCCCACCACAGCCAGCTGCAGAGGAGGACCAGGAGACGACATGGAAAACAAACATCTGGTTCTGGAAAGCAGGCAGCCGTGACGGCCCCTTCAGAGCAGATTTCCCTAATCTTAGTTTATCTTGGGAATTACCCAGGAACCGACGCGTGCGTGTGTGTCAGCGTGTGTCAGTGTGTGTGTGTCAGCGTGTGTCAGTGTGTGTGTGTGTGTGTCAGCGTGTGTGTGTGTCATCGTGTGTGTGTGTGTTCCAGGTCGGACCAGAACACAGAGAGGAAACCATGGCTCTTCAGAAGCGAGCTTACCTCAGCCACCCAGCAGCAAATCCTGCTGACCTTCCCTCTGCTCTCTGCAGGGGGGAGAGAGGAGCAACAGGCAAGGCCGGAACCCCCCCAACTGGCGCCGTGGGGGGGAGGGGGGGGGGGGGGGGTTATCTGATGGGAAGGGGAGCTTGTGCCTCCAGCCTGACGAAACATGCCAGTCTGCCATATGAGAGTCACACACTAAGCCTGAACCACACCGACGTCCAGGTTATCCTGCTACGCTACACAGCTTTCACCGCGGCCTTCTGGGACGGCGTCGGCCAGGGGAGGAGGAGGACATGGGGACGGCAGACGTGAGAGGCGGCCTCCGCGGGGACGGAGCCTGATTAAGCATGTCCTCTGCATCTGAAGAGGAAAGGAACAGCGCTGTGTGTGTTTAAGTGGCAGGACCTCCAGAGAGACAGGAGAGAGAGAGAGAGAGAGAGAGAGAGAGAGAGAGAGAGAGAGAGAGAGAGAGAGAGAGAGAGAGAGAGAGATAGATAGATAGACAGGGAGAGAGACAGAGAGAGACAGAGAGATAGATATAGATAGAGAGAGACAGAGAGAGAGAGAGAGTGCATTGAGATGACAGCCCACACACACACACTCTGGGCAGTACTAGCACAGTCGCCCATCAGTCAAACCTGCCCACACTGACAGGATTTAATGCAGACGTGCGTGCAAAATCACACACACACACAACGCAAACACAGGGGCACACGCTTACAAGCACACACAACTCCCCCCTCTCCTTCTTTATAGCCCTCTCTCCTTCTCTCTCTCTCTCCCCTCTGTCTCTCTCTCTCTCTACCTCTCTCTCTCTACCTCTCTCTCACCTCTGTCTACCCCTCACTCTCTCTACCACTATTTCTTTCTCTACCTCTTTCTCTCTACCCCTCACTCTCTCTACCTTTCTCTCTCTCTTTCCCCTCTTGGTCTCCTGAGGAGGAGCAGGAGAGCATTAACTAGTGGTTTGCTGTGGCAGGGGAAAGCTGTTTAATGTAGCACTACAGAAACTTTCCATTTTAATGAGAACAGCTACGGATTTAGAATGGGATAATCTGGTGTGCAGATGTGTGCGTGGGCACGCATGTTTGTGTGAGAGTGTACGGTGCACACACACACACAGTTCACGCTGCAGCATCTTTCCTCGCTCATGTAAGTGTGATAAAACCCGTAACGCTCTCAGTCACGAGTCACCTCAGCTCACCTCCACATGCAGATCCAGCCTGCAGCGGGAAGACCAGACCAATCAGAAGAGAGCCCTGGGGCTTTACAGATGGCCACTGGCCAATCAGAAGAGCAGCATGGGGAGTGAGGATTATCTCAGTTCTATCTCACTATGATGCCTTTACGGGACTGTATGGGGAACATTTTATACCTTCTTCCATTGCTCCCCTTTTGGGTGTTACAACCCTGGAGTAAAAACAAAACTCTGCCCAAGTGAAAGCTAATGGAATCAGTGTTTAAGAGCCTCTGGTGGTGAGCGAGCAGGTGACAGGGTCGGAGCAGGGAGGGAGGGAGGGAGGGAGAAGCGGGGTTCGTAATCAGAGGCTGATTATCTGAGTCCCAGAGAGATGTTCTTCCCCTTCTCTACACCACATTATATGCATATTCTATTATTATCATCCTGACACACACACACACGCCGCTCGTACTCAATAACCTACATCTAAACACACAAACGAAGCAAACAGGTCAGTACTTTCCTTGGAAAATATAGAAATAATGTTTAAAAATATCTTCAATAAAAAAATAAATAAGCACAAGAAGGAAAAAAAACCCTGTTTGACCAGTAATGAGGTCACAGTGTGGGGTTAGTAAGAGATCCCAGTCTGTCTGTCCACCAGCCTGGCTGGCTGAGCTGATCTACAGTGCTTTGAAACAGCACCTAGCTCCTTGTTTCCTCAGTCTGGCTAATGCCGTCCAAGTAGCGCAGCAAAATGAAATGAGCCACTTTCACAAGAGCTCTTAGTCTCTACACACAGACAGGTAACGACCCTGGCTCCGCCCCCTCCAATCGATGAACCGTAGGAAATAAACTACAATTCCCCCCCCCAACCCCCTAAAAAAAAAGAAAGAAAAAAGATTACGGTTGACAAACGGACGGTACAGGCTAGCATTAGCCTTGCTTGGTTTAACGCCTCAGCGAGCACACCAGACCCCACTGTCACCCACCACACAGTCCTCACACCAGACCCCACTGTCACCCACCACACAGTCCTCACACCAGACCCCACTGTCACCCACCACACAGTCCTCACACCAGACCCCACTGTCACCCACCACACAGTCCTCACACCAGACCCCACTGTCACCCACCACACAGTCCTCACACCAGACCCCACTGTCACCCACCACACAGTCCTCACACCAGACCCCACTGTCACCCACCACACAGTCCTCACACCAGACCCCACTGTCACCCACCACACAGTCCTCACACCAGACCCCACTGTCACCCACCACACAGTCCTCACACCAGACCCCACTGTCACCCACCACACAGTCCTCACACCAGACCCCACTGTCACCCACCACACAGTCCTCACACCAGACCCCACTGTCACCCACCACACAGTCCTCACACCAGACCCCACTGTCACCCACCACACAGTCCTCACACCAGACCCCACTGTCACCCACCACACAGTCCTCACACCAGACCCCACTGTCACCCACCACACAGTCCTCACACCAGACCCCACTGTCACCCACCACACAGTCCTCACACCAGACCCCACTGTCACCCACCACACAGTCCTCACAGCGAGCCGTCTGCTCGGCATGCCGCACGGAGCTTCCAAGGCTACGTGCCGCACGACATCACACAGATTTAAGAACGCTGGGAATGACCTCCGATAAGATTGTTTTTCTCGTTTTGGGAGAACTCTCTTGTGTGGGAGGGTTCTTGGCCGGGCGCTTTATGTCTTTGCACGTTCCGTCCTTCACATCTGTATTTAGCTCCGATCCCACCTCAACACAACACCACGTTTTATCTGCAAGAACACACACACACACACACACACACACACACGTACACAACCATAAACTGCTTCCAACATGTATGAACAGCCCCCATGATCGCACTATAAACACTCAAGCACTTTACTCCTCCCCCCCCCCCCCCCACACACACACACACACACCCACACACATGCACAATTTACCAATCCCCCCCCCCCCCCCACACACACACACACACAGTAGATTAATTGAGCCCATGCAGCCAGCAGCCAGTTGACATTGATCCAAAGCCCAGCAGATTTAATTTACAGATCACCATTAGCATCTCCTAAAGCGGCCTTGGCTGCCAAACTGAGCCCATTAATCATCCAGGCCAATCGCAGAACTCCAGCAAGCCCAACACCAGCCCCTGGTCCTGGGCACCCCTCTCCAGCCTGCCCCCTGGAGCCCTGGTCCAAACACCGGACAACCAGCTAGAGCCTAGAGTCACGGCTGGATGAGTGACTAGCGTACAGGGTGCTGAACAGCCAGTTGACAGTTTGAGAAACGTATGTTTGTCATGTGACTCATGCTGGCGAGATGGAGATAACAGTGTCTCACTGCCTCTATTTTGGCCTGCCTCAGTTTGGCCTGCCTCTGTTGGGCCTGGCTCTGTTTGGCCTGCCTCAATTTGGCCTGCCTCTCTGATGAGCCTGCCTCAGTTGGCCTGCCTCTGTTGGGCCTGCCTCTGTTGGGCCTGCCTCTGTTGGGCCTGCCTCTGTTGGGCCTGCCTCAGTTTAGCCTGCCTCTGTTGGGCCTGCCTCGGTTTAGCCTGCCTCGAGGCTGAGTCTCATGTAACGTCTCTCTGAGCTAGTCAGCACAGGCCCTGCTAGGTGTTTCATCAGCCTGAGGACAGGTGATCGATGGAGGCTGGAGGTCCCTGGAGACGCCTGGTGTCTGTGTGGAAGACCTCGGATCAAGTACACAGCACAGGGCATGCATGTACACACACACACACACAGACACACACGCCCATACAGACGCGCACGCGCGCGCGCGCGCACGCACACACACACACACACACACACACACACACACACACACACACACACACACACACAGACACACACAGATACACAGACCTTTGACAACCAAATCACTACTAAATAATGATCATACTGGGATCACACACACACCTCGTTACTAGCCAACCCACAACCAATAACAATACTGCACACCATGTCAACAGACACACCACACACACACACACACCACACATTTCCCCTTACAACCCCAGAGTTAAAGAGTCAGGCAGAAGTCAGGCCAGGTGGATGAAGAATCAGCACTGTGTGTGCGACACTGTGGGTTCCCTCTCAGAAAAACACAAACACAACAGCAAACAGCTTTTAGACCCACAGAAGAGTGGGTGACGCCCCTGGATACACCCATACGACTCCAGACAGGAGAACGATGGGAGAACGTTGAACCTGTGCGTAGGACCCATCCATCCATCCATCCCTGGGCGTGGTGACCGAGAGCTTACCTTGACTCGCTCGTGCAGCTTTCCGAGGCGAACTGTGCCGTCCAGCGCCGTGGCCAGAACCCCCTGCTTGTCCTGCTCCAGCACAGAGGCCTAGAGGGACAGAGAGCGCACAGCAGGGGTTACGGATCTGGGAGGAGGAGGGGGAGGAGGAGGGGGAGGAGGAAGGGATGGATAGAAGGATGGATGGATGTGTGTAGGTGGTCGGGTGGATGGATGGAGTGAAGCAAGCAGAGAAAGAGAGAGGGAGGCTTGTTAAAATGCAGTCCATCGCTAGACAATGTGATAAAAGGGTCAGGAATGTAAAAAAAAGAAAGAAAAAGAAGATTAATTCATCAAAATCCATGCCTTGAAACCAGAGCTATCAAATAAACCAATTAAACATGTTTTGCCTGCGCTTGGTGACTGTTTAGCGAGGCCTCCAACAACTAAATTGTTTCTTTTCCATCTGGAAACCTCGACACAGAGAACCTCCCTACACAATGAGAGCTAATGAGAGGCACAGAATGGCAGCAAGCAGCACTGCTTAAACGACCTGCGGACAAACATTCTTTCTAAGCGCTGTTTCGGATACAAACTGAAAAACAGACACAAGCGATGGGTTGAGAAGCCTTTCAAATGCCTGGCAGCTTCAAGCTCCCAGATTGAGTTTACGCTCTTAAATGTCATCAAATGCGAGGAAGCTGTGGGCTCAATTTGACAATATCTTACCCACCCTACCCACTCAGAGAGAGAGAGAGACACACACAGAGAGAGACAATAAGAGAGGGAGAGACAGAGAGCCAGAGAGAGACAGAGAGAGACAATGAGAGAGGGAGAAAGACTGAGAGAAAGAGGGAGAAAGACAGAGGGAGAGACAGAGAGACACTGAGAGAGAGAGAGAAAGAGAGAGAGAGAGAGAGAGAGAGAGAGAGAAAGAGACCGAGAGAGAGAGAGAGCGAGAGAGAGAGCGAGAGAGAGAGAGAGAGAGAGACTGAGCTTCCCAGGCCACCTGCGGCAGCCGTCTTCCAGGGAGAGGAGATGATCCAGCGAGGAATAGAAGAGGCAAATGTAATTTCCACTGTGATTTAAGCACAACCTCCCCCCCCCCACCCTCCCCGGGCCCATACACATCCAGAATAACATGCGGGTCTCTGTGGCAGGCCTGAGGGTAGGCAGGAACAGATGAAGACACAAACACACACACACACACTCACACACAGACACACACATCCCACACACGCATACACCCTCACACGACCACGCGCACACACATCCCACGCACACACACATCAACAACTCGTTCTCTCTCACACACACACACACACGCACCCTCATAGAACCTGTAGGGGTGTGTGTGTGCGTTGTAGGGATGTGTGTGTGTGTGTAACGCCTGTCTAAAGTCTGTGGAAACACACAGCCTTTTCCTGTTTTGCAGACACATGACCCACCTGTTAGTCACTGTTTGTTATGAATGTATTAAATGAAATTAGACACACTGCTTTCAGCCTTCTTGATCTTCTGCAACAATGCTGCTCATCAATTTAACGTGACTTAATTAGCTTCTGCAGCCTTCATTGGTGTCATTACAGAGCTGGGGTAATAAAGACGACAAATTAACTAAGCAGCTTTTACATTGGAGAAGCTAGTGAGACAGGGTATGAAGAGCTTCAGATTCAGAATACTTTATTTATCCCGGGGGAAAGTACTTAGCAGCAACGGCACACAGTCTCGCAAAGCACACAGGGGTAAGGGTGTGAGGTAAAAGATTAGAAAAGTGTACACAGGGAAAGAGGGGTGTAGTAGCTTCCTTACCTGAACAATAAAGCACAGCTAACCATCCTGGTTGCTTTCCTAGTCTTGAAAGTCTCGTGTGTTTAATTAGCAAGTCAAATGCACTGCTGGAGCAGCAGGTGGCTGCCATGATGGATCACTCATAGGTGTCATAACCCTCGTACGCGTGGGACTAAAATATCCAGAGCGGTTTCTCTCGGTGTCTCTGTCAGCTGGTGTAAACATGTACACAGCAGGCTGTGGGGGAGGCGCCTCCACCCCAGAGAATAGAGGCACACCGATGTTGCTGCATGTTTACCGGGTGTGTAGTCGAGGCTGTTACAGCAGCATGCAGGATGGAAGAGGAGGGGGGGGGGCATTTGGGCTGGACTGCAGGAGGCTGCAGGGGGGAGGGGCTTGTGGGAGGTGTGTGTTACGCCGGGTGTGTGTGTGTGTTACGCCAGGCGTGTGTTACGCCAGGCGTGTGTGTGTGTGCGTGCTACACCAGGTGTGTGTGTGTTATGCTAGGTGTGTGTGTGCTACGCCAGGTTTGTGTATTACGCCATGTGAGTGTGTGGGTGTTACGCCGTGTGTGTGTGTATGTGTGATACTCCAGGTGTGTGTGCTACGCCAGGTGTGTGTGTGTTACACCAGGTGTGTGTTACGCCAGGTGTGTGTGTGTGTGCTACGCCAGGTTTGTGTGTGTGCTACGCCAGGTGTGTGTGTGTGCTACACCATGTGTGTGCTACGCCAGGTTTGTGTGTGTGCTACGCCAGGTGTGTGTGTGCTACGCCAGGTGTGTGTGTGTGCTACGCCTGGTGTGTGTGCTACGCCAGGTGTGTGTGTGTGCTACGCCAGCCGTGTGTGTGTGCTACGCCAGGCGTGTGTGTGTGCTACGCTAGGTGTGTTGCTTATCCTAAACAACGGGGAAAGGGAACATCTTTGTGTCGAGTCAGACCCAGAGGTGACCCTGTCACCCCTGTTAAAGGGCTGCCCTGCATAGCACGTCCACCTTTCCCCTGCCGAGACTGTCAGACGTGCTGTGGAACTCCTGATGCATGCTGGGAACGGCTGCGGTCCCTCTGACGCGCTGGGAAAACCCTAACACTATTATTCAAATGTTTTTCTTGATGTCGGAGGCAGGTGGCTCAGCGGTTAAGGCATTAGGCTCGCGATCGGACGGTTGGGAGTTCGATTCCTGGCTATGGCTACATGACGTTGTGTCCTCGGGCAAGGCGCTTCACCCTACTTGCCTCAGGGGGAACGTCCCTCTACTTGCTGAAAGTAGCTATGAATAAGAGCGTCTGCTGAATGTAAAGTACATTTACATTTAGTCATTTATCAGACGCTCTTGATTACTAGCTTGACTCCCTTATCTCTCAGCCACACAACTCCCATGTAGACTGCCCTATCACGTATCGCTGCAGGTAAAACCCAGGACAGCTCGTTGGCACCAACCACAGTAATAATGTTAGAACTGTTCACTCGGTATCCTTGATTATCTGCCAGACCAAATACATGCACTGTTTGAAAACCTCTTTGAATAAAAGCATCTGCCAGGAACATGAAACCAAGCGTAATGACACATATTCTTAATGTAATACGTCCACGTGTTCATTCCCATGTCATAATGATCCACAATCTAAACCTGTATCCAATCCGAAAGGTATCGGGGCGCCCTGGGTTCGAATCCCTGGCCCTGCATGTCTTTCCCCATCTCAAATCACGTCAACATTTATTTTGTACAGCCCTTTTTTTACGAGCACGTACAAAGGCATGTTACGTAAGGCTTCGCATATGCCCGTAGACCTGAGAACCCTCCATCGAGCTAAAGCCCCACCCTTTCGGCGTACCATGTGCATGAGCTGGTCTCTTTCCTGGGTGGTCTTCTCTGCCAGGGCCACGATGCTGGCCAGGTACTGGTGAGCGGTCAGTTCCTTCTCCAGAGACGCCTCCATGTGCTGCTTCAACACCCCGATCTTCCTCTGGGCCTTCCTAAGGGGGGGGAAGAAGAGGGGGTGAGGGGGTGTTTCTCTCCACACCGCAAAAAAAACCCGATCAGCAATATAAGAGTCGAGCTTGCGTGTGCTTAAAATAAATCAGCTGCCAACAAACTGCGATAAGACATGTTCACTTGATAAGATCTCTTAGAATAACAATCATAGTTTACCTCTCCGATTGATCCTAGCAACCAGTGCACATGGATTTACAAAATAAAGACAAAAACACAAGATGGATGGCCGCCCTGTGACATGTGAATCCAAGATGGCCGCTCTGACCTGCTGGCGTGCCTGGAGCGTTCCCGCTCTGCCTCCATGCTCTTGATGTCTGCGGTCAGGCCAGCCTTGTCCTGCACCAGCCTCCTCTTCTCTGCCTCCAGGCTGGACACCCTCTCCTGAAGCTCCTCCACCTCGCTCTGCTTCCGACCCCCCTCCTGCTCCAGTTGGCTGGGCGGGGACGAACACACACACACAGGTGAGGTGTGTGTTCTGGAATGGTTAGTCTGTGTGGGATGTCTGTCTACAGCACCAACAGACAACATCCTGTCTGTCTACAATACCAACAGACAGCATCCTGTCTGTCTACAGCACCAACAGACAGCATCCTGTTTGTCTCCAGCACCAACAGACAGCATCCTGTCTGTCTACAGCACCAACAGACAGCATCCTGTCTGTCTACAGCACCAACAGACAGCATCCTGTTTGTCTCCAGCACCAACAGACAGCATCCTGTCTGTCTACAGCACCAACAGACAGCATCCTGTCTGTCTACAGCACCAACAGACAGCATCCTGTCTGTCTACAGCACCAACAGACAGCATCCTGTTTGTCTCCAGCACCAACAGACAGCATCCTGTCTGTCTACAGCACCAACAGACAGCATCCTGTCTGTCTACAGCACCAACAGACAGCATCCTGTCTGTCTACAATACCAACAGACAGCATCCTGTCTGTCTACAGCACCAACAGACAGCATCCTGTCTGTCTACAGCACCAACAGACAGCATCCTGTCTGTCTACAGCACCAACAGACAGCATCCTGTCTGTCTACAGCACCAACAGACAGCATCCTGTCTGTCTACAGCACCAACAGACAGCATCCTGTCTGTCTACAATACCAACAGACAGCATCCTGTCTGTCTACAGCACCAACAGACAGCATCCTGTCTGTCTACAGCACCAACAGACAGCATCCTGTCTGTCTACAATACCAACAGACAGCATCCTGTCTGTCTACAGCACCAACAGACAGCATCCTGTCTGTCTACAGCACCAACAAACAGCATCCTGTCCGTCTACAGCACCAACAGACAGCATCCTGTCTGTCTACAGCACCAACAGACAGCATCCTGTCTGTCTTTAACGCAGCCTCCTTTCAAAACTTGAAGCACTTGTCTCATCTGGGGAGAGGTTGTACCCTTTGTCTGGCTCAGTTACGACGCATCACCAGATCTTCCCTTCACTCTACTTCACCCTCCGATGAATAATACAGCAGGAAGTTCAAAGAACCAGAGAGTTTCAGACTGAGCTCTTAACTGGGCTGCCTAAACCCAGACATCGATGAGACTTCACCGAGTGAAAAACAGCAAAGAAAAACACGTCTTCAAATAAAGTTCCCACGCCTTGGACTGCTTTGAATGAATATGTGAGATAACAGTACCAAGGGTGGTGAGCTGGGCTGTTTTGGGTGCAAGTCATTCATTTCAAAGTGTTCTTTCATCATTTGAAACATACATTGTTTTTGTTTTTTTTATATATATATAAGTTGCTGCCATTAGAGTATGTCCCTTCTGTGATTATCATACTGGGATTTAATATGAGCCTTTCAGCACTAGATTTTGTAGTTTGACTTTAAAAAGTGGTGGGCAGAAGCTGGCACAGTAATGACTATTTTTAATGCATAATTTCATAAATTAAATTGTCATTCATTTCTTTCTTTTTTTTCGGGGGAGGAGATCAAAGCTTGCTCTACGGTTTTCCATCATGTCACATGATTCATGCCCTAGTTTCTCATTAGTACGACAATTTAAGAACATATTTGAGACTTCGGCAGAAGATAAAAGTTGACGGATTACATTTTTCCTTCAATTACAGCTCAGTTTGAAGTCTCTCACAATTTACCTCTGAGCCTGACTGTCCCAAATTGGGGTATGGGCATATATTCGACGCTCATTCACTAAGAAGGACTATCTGAAGCGGTTCTATTAGGAAATCCATGTGGAACAACAATCGTTTCACAAAGAAGTTTGACCTTGAATGGTTCTGACTCTCTACCTTGACCTTGAACGGTTCTGACTCTCTACCTTGACCTTGAACGGTTCTGACTCTCTACCTTGACCTTGAACGGTTCTGACTCTCTACCTTGACCTTGAATGGTTCTGACTCTCTACCTTGACCTTGAATGGTTCTGACTCTCTACCTTGACCTTGAACGGTTCTGACTCTCTACCTTGACCTTGAACGGTTCTGACTCTCTACCTTGACCTTCAACGGTTCTGACTCTCTACCTTGACCTTGAACGGTTCTGTATTTCTAGCAATATTTGAGAGAGAAAAGTGAAATGTTATATGTTATGAATGGATTTAAAAGACAGTGTGTTTCACTTGAAGGCTAAGACAGTCTTGTAAAACCTTTAGTGGATTCTGACCCTGAAGTTTAGGACTTACTAGCCTTCTAATCTGTCTCCTGGGAGATGGGAGCTGTTAAAACAATAGCGGCAGACAGCTGAGGGAGGCCACACACACGCACGCACGCACGCACGCACGCACGCACGCACGCACGCACGCACACACACACACACACACACACACACACACAGACTGAACCCCCTGTCTCTGTCTGATCTACTCAGCTCATTTGTCACATTGACAAGGAGACCAGCGCTCCGCTTCTGAAGCAGCTCCTTGCCTCCTCTATCCACCTCTCATGGTCCTCTCTCCTCCATTCTTTCCTGTCCCTCTGTCTCTCTGTGTCCCCCCCCCCCCCCCCCCCCCCCCCCCCCCCCCCCCCCCCCCCCCCCCCACACTGAGGGTACTAAGATCCCGTATTCAGTTTAAGCCTAACACCCTGGGGATCTCACCTTCATATAAATGACAGAAACATTACAGTTCTATACTCTTGTGAATGAAACACCTACAGTCAGCAAGACGGGACAGTTCTAGAGAGTGGGCCTCGCCCCCTGCTCCTCACCCCCATCTCCTCCTCCCCCTCCTCCGCCTCCCCCTCCTCCCCCACCCCAGCAGTCCGTCTACCGTTTGAGTTTGGTAGCGATGGCACAGTGCTCCTCCCAGCTGACGGCGTTCTCCAGGCAGGAGCGAGCCTGCACGTGCTGGGCCTGCAGCACCCGAAGCTCCGCCCTGACCTCCTCCAGCTCCGCCTCCAGCCTCTGCTTCTCCACCTCCAGCAACATCAGCTGCTTTGACACTCTGGTTACTACAGGGAGGGAGAGACGAAGAGAGATCAAGGAAAGATGAGAGGAGAAAGAGAGAGAGAGAGAGAGAGAGAGAGAGAGAGAGAGAGAGAGAGAGAGCAGTACCAGGGACATGTGTGAAGAGGAGGGCAAAACAGAAAGGAGAGAAGGAGTTAGTCTGCATGTTCAAGGTTTCGCTAAGGTCATCCTCAGAAAAGACTTGGCTGTATCAGCGGTATACTGGCAGGCATGCTGTCCCTAAACCTCATATCCTCCCCCACTTCCCCCCTCCTACCCTCAGCATGGTGGCGGCTGTGGCTGTCCCTCCCCTCCTGCACAGAAGGAATTTACCGAGGCAGCCAATCTCCCCTCTCCTCCTCCTCTCTCCCCCATCCCCCTCTTCCTCTCTACCCTCCTCCTCTCCCTCCCCCTCTCTCCCCCGCCCCTCCTACCCTCAGCATGGTGGCGGTTGTGGCTGTCTCTGGCCTTGGTATGCTGCACCTCCAGCTGCTCAATCAACACCTGGTTCTCCTGCAGAACCAGCCTGGCCTGCTCCTGAAGCTGCTTCCTGGGGAGAGCAAAGAAAGAGAGGGAGAGAGAGAGTATGAGAGAGAGAGAGAGAGAGAGAGAGAGAGAGAGGGGGTGGTGGGGAGAACAACTGTGCATTTAGATGTCCAGCTGCCAAAGGCACTTCCCTGAGCAGTGTGGAATCATCATCTGCAGAGAGCAGATCAGTTCAAAGCACTGCATGACGTGATGGGATCTGGAATCACTTGTTCTGCGTAGAACCAGGGAAGAGAGACTCCTACCACTGAGCCAACAACCAGGGATCCAGAGAAATCCACATGAACACGGGGGCACTCGAACGTGTCAAGGCCCCTGCTCAAGGCTGGACAGAGAAGGGATCTAGGCCTATTCTCGTTCTAATGCACAGAGCAACAGTACCGGTATTCCAGTATAATAAAGCATTTATTACAAGGGTGTACTGTACAGCACTAATTATTAACGCATGAGGAACATAATATAACATTTTCTGATATGAATTAACAGAAGGTTATACAAGAATGATTAACAGATTTAATTGCCGGATAGATCTTCCTAAGGTTGATAGAAAAGAAAAATGCACTTTGTATCACTCCCCATAGAAGTTCAATGTATTTCGAGAGAAGCTTATTGTTCCAGCTCTATGAATACAGTTTTTTATGTGGCATAGTCCCAGAGCAAGAACATATACTCACCGGCCACTTTATTGGGCACACCTAGGTGTAGGTGCCAGACGGGCTGGTCTGAGTATTTCAGAAACTGCTGATCTACTGGGATTTTCACGCACAACCAATCTCTAGAGTTTACGGAGAATGGTCCGGAAAAAGAGAAAATATCTAATGAGCGTCAGTTCTGTGAGCGGAAAAATGCCTCGTTAATGCCAGAGGTCAGAGGAGAATGACCAGACTGGTTCGAGCTGGCAACAGTGACTGTATCGTACCTCGTTATAACCGAGGTATGCAGAAGAGCACTTCTGAACGCACAACATGTCAAACCTTGAGGCAGATGGGGCTACAGCAGCGGAGGACCACACTGGGTGACACTCCTGTCAGCTAAGAACAGGAAACTGAGGCTGCAATTTGCACAGGCTCACCAGAATTAGACGATAGAAGATTGTAATAGCGTTGCCTGGTCTGATGAGTCTCAATTTCTGCTGCGACATTCGGATTGGTGGGGGCAGAATTTGGCGTGGACAACATGAACGCCTAGATCCACCCTGCCTTGTATCAATGGTTCAGGCTGGTGGTGGTGTAATGGTGTGGGGGGTATTTTCCTGGCATGCTTTGGGCCCCTTAGTAGCAATTGAGCATCGTTGCAACGCCACAGCCTGCCTGAGTATTGTTGCTGACCATGTCCATCCCTTTATGACCACAGTGTACCCATCTTCTGATGGCTACTTCAAGCAGGATAATGCGTCATGTCATAATGCTCGAATCACCTCTGGTTTCTTGAACATGACAATGAGTTCACTGTGCTCAAATGGCCTCCACTGTCACCAGATCTAAGTCCAATAGAGCACCTTCGGAATGCGGTGGAACGGGAGAATCGCACCATGGATCTGCACGATGGATCAAACTCTCTGAGGAATGTTTCCAGTGCCTTGTTGAATCTATGCCACAAAGGATTAAAAGGGGGTCCAACCCAGTACTAGCAAGGTGTACCTAATTAAGTGGCCAATGTATGTATCTCTCACACAAACACACACGCTAAGGAGTATTTCGCACCTGCTTTTGAAAACACGCACACATTTCATGATAATGTAGTACACTGTCTTTAATTGTGTTACACATTTGCGTGTGGTGCAGGTCCATGTGTTAGCAGGTGGAGAACAGAGCGAGTGGGCGGCTTTGATTTTCACTTGAACGTCAAGGAGAGACAATTACTGGCGTTTAAGGACGCTCATCTGTGTAAACACAGGCTTCGTCACAGCGCTCAGATGTGGGGGTACAACAATCTTAAGAGAGTTCTCCATGCAATCAAACTATAGCAACACACACACACACAGACACACCACACACAACACACACACCACACATGCACAACACAGACAACACACACACAGACACACACAGACACACCACACACAGACACACAACACACACCGCACACAACACACACACCCAACACACACAACACAACACACCCAACACACACAACACACACACACCACACACATACACAACACAGACACCACACACACACAACACACTCCTCACCACTCCTTGTGGCTTATCCCCCCCGTCTTTGACATCTCATCATGAAGTCTCTCGTTCTCTCGAACCACCTCCTCCACTCTCTGACGGAGCTTCCCCAGGTCCTCCTGAAAAGAAAAGATAGGGGGGGGGGGGAGGAGGGGGGGTGAGGGAAATGCTATTAGCGTCTGAAAACCGCATTTCGCTAAAAGCCGCTGAAAGCCACATTTACAGGTGGAGGCAGAGTCCCGCACACGCTATCTCCCTGGTGTATCGGTGTGTGATGATGACAACGGTGAACTCATTTGTGATAAGTAGCGGGGAAAAACTGCGGTGATATGAAAAAGCCAGGGAAGTGTGCGCACGTCGCTATGGGCAGTCGGGGACCTTGCGCTACGCCGCTTTCTAAGTGCGTGTGAAATTAGTTTCACGCTACGCACAAAGCAGCCAAACAACACTGATCCACTCTCGGCCGTCACACGGAGACAGGACTAACACAAGCAATGGCAGCCAGGTCATTTGAATTTCACGCTTGACTATTTTAATTTAGAGCGAAGACCGCCGGCTAATGACGATCGGAAGATTGCTTGATTTCGACATGAGAGAAGAGGAGCTGATTAGAATCTCAACTGTTTTGTTTGTTGGCTCTCAGTAACATTTGAGATGAAAGGAGAAGAAAAAAAATGAATCGATTATGGCGGGAAGGAATGCCGAGAATTGTGACGGGCTACATTAAATAAAGATCAATTTGGCTTGTTTTGCGAGCAAGAAAATGTTTCTGTCTACCTATAAGATTGAGCTCATTGACTGGCATTCGTGACATGAGTTCAAAGAAGCTGTGCTGGAATGTTCCACCTGAACCAGAACCCTAGTTTATGGCACGACTAAACCCATCCAAAAATGAGAGTTTCAAATGCCAGAAATACACAGAAGTTGTTCACAGCTGTCGTAACGGTTCAACATCCCTCACGACCCACTCGTGTGAGAATGTGTGTGGTGTGCGTGATAAAGCTCTTTGTTCCCCGAGGCAAAGACTTTGAACACTCTATTTGAGGAGAGGAGAGAGACGAGAGGAGGGGAGGGGAGGAGAGAGGAGGAGGAGGAGGAGGAGGAGAAGAGATAACTGACCAGTAATCCCTAGTTAAGCAAAGTAGCCTGTAATCTACATTTTAAAACATTCAGATAAATATACTCAGGTCAAAGAGTGACATGCCCTTGACGAGCTGGAAGACTCTCACAGAGTAATTAATTATGTTGCGTTGCTACAAAGCCTGGAGAGAGAGAGCTACCTTTCTGCCTCTTTAGATGTGGCCGTAATTTCAAGGTAAACTCCATCACGTTGCCTACTTTGATGTGATGAGCTCTCGAGGATTCACAAAGAGAATATCGGATTCATATTTAAAAGGGAATACGTAATTGCGAGCAGGGAACTTTTTTTTCTCCGATGCGAGTGTCTCTTTCAACCTCTGCGATGTAGAATACATCTTTAAATGCCACGTTGGGAGATATCCACATACAGAAATTTGGCCGTGGCCAGTAAACACTGTGGTATTAAAATACACGTGGGGATATTATTTCTCATATTCTCGGTTCTTCTGAACCAGCCACACGCTCATCAAGCACGTACTGTGTAGGGTATGTTTCCATTCCCACAATTCCACAAAGAGTTCAACAGTTTCTATCCATCTTCAGATTCACTCAGTTCCCGCCTCTCCAGTGAAGCACGTCTCTCTCTCACTGAAAGCCCAGCAGGACACCATTAACCCTGAGATAGCCTCACACATTACTGATGCAGGAAGGCTGGATCACATAAAAGATTCTTCTTCGTTGGTGCAGACATCTCTGTAATCATGACAAGGCTGAGAACTCTGAAAGCTCCCTCCTCTCTTCTTCATCTTTGATTGTCTCAGATTTAAAAGGCCTTGGGACGTCTTCAACATCGTGTAGTCAGTACAGTGCCTATCATAAGTATTCACCCCCTTTGATGTTTTACCCTTTTATTGCTTTCATAAATCAATCGTGGTCAATAAAATGTGGCTTTTTTAGAAAAACAATTTATTGGCGAAAAAAAACTCTTCAATGTATAACAGATTTCTACAAAGTAATGTTATTGAAAGAAACTTCTATAAATAAAAATAATTGTTCGCATAAATATTCACCCCCTTCAAGTCAGTATTTAGTAGATGCACCTTTGGCTGCAATCACAGCAGTGAGTCTGAATGGATAAGTCTCAATCAGTCTTGTACATCTGCCGACTGCAATTTGGCTCCATTCTTCTTTTCAAAACTGCTCAAGATCTGTCAGGTTGCGAGGGTATCGGGCAAATCCAGCCAAAAATGTTCTATTGGATTGAGGTCTGGGCTTTGACTCTGCCACTCCAGAACATTTACCTGGTTCTTATTTAACCATTCCTTTGTAGCTTTTGCTGTATGCTTTGGATCATTGTCCAGCTTAAATCTTCTCCCAAGCCGTAGTTCTCTTGCAGACTGAATAAGATTTCAGTGTATTTTTCAGCATTCAGCCCTCTATCTTTACAAGCCTTCCAGTTCCGGCTTCTGAGAAACATCTCCACAGCATGATGCTGCCACCACCATGCTTCACAGTGGGGATGGTGTGTTTTTGATGATGGGCAGTGTTTGGTTTCTGCCAAACATAAAGTCTTGTCTGATGGCCAAAAAGCTCAATTTTGGTCTCATCAGACCAAAAAAATCTTCTTCCACTTGACCATGGAGTCTTCCACGTGCTTTTTGGCAAACTCTAGTTGAGATCTAATATGCATTTTGGTGGCTTTCTCATTGCCACTCTCCCATTAAGCTTTGACCGGTGAAGAACTTGGGCAGCATTTGCTATATGCAGAGTATCTCTCCCATCTCTTTTCACAGCCTCTTTCCCACACACTCACACAACCTCCCACACAACCTCCCACACAACCTCTCACACACACACACACACACACACACACACACACACACACACACAAACACACACAAACACAAACACACACACCAAACAGCCTCTTTCCCAAACACAAACAACCTCCCTCCCACACACACGCACACGTGCACACACACACACACGCACACGCACACACACACCTTCTGCTGATCACTTACCTGGACTGACTGCAGAAGAGCGTCTTTCTCGCCCAGCCTGTCCTCGTACGCCAGCAACAACGGGGATAAATATTTCATGTCCAGCTACACAAAGACGAAAAAGATCAGAGCTGACTTTAGCTGCATCGATAAATCCCAACCTGACCACATTACTGCACACAAATTGCTCATTATAATTCCATTAAACACAAATAAACTACCGCTAACTGAGGAAATAATTTTTCCTCCAAATTTATAATTTTGTAAATTAATTATTAACATTCATTTACACACTGTGCACATTTATAAAATGAACCATGATTCCTAACAAGAACAACTACTAAACGACAATATCTCTAATCAAACAACATTTAACCTGGCCCAGTAACAGACAGTAAACAGGAAGTGACAGCTAGGATGGAATACTGAGCAAGTCCTCCCAGGAAGCAGCCTGATCACCGTGGTAATGTGACAGTTCTGCCAGCACTGACACACCAGAGGAGAGCAAGATAATGGATTACAGGCTGGCTTCCAGCAGGATTATTCTGGGTTTTGCGTACAGGGGAAGAGGCATTAGATGGAGGTGAGCACACGAAGGACATAGGTGAACATTATCTCCTCTCCTCTGCCCTGCCCCTCTCCTCCTCCCTCTCTCCCCCCCCCATCTCCTCTCCTTCTCTCCACGCCTTTTTTCCTCCCTTCCTCCTCACTTCCTCCACCCTCTCCTCCACACTCTCTTCTCTTCCTCCCCCACATCTTCCCCTCCTCCCCTCCCCTCCAAATGTATCCACAATCAGATCTGCCTGTTGTCAGGTTGGATCTCTGATTTCCCTCCCCCCTCCCCTCTTCCCCCTTTGTGAGGACGAAATGTTGTGCTCCCACTGAACTGTGGAAGATGCAGCGAGGAAGCGCTCTCACCAGCCATGGGGGCGCAGATCCCTTTGTTGGCAGGCCAGCGACCCTGGAGCTCTGCAGGATGAAAGGAGAGAGGAGACCTTGAGACCCGCCCATGCAGCACCTCGTCAGGACCAGCTGGGCTCAGAAGACCCAGGGTCTGCACTTTGCAGCGGGCAGATAATGAGGCCTCCCCGTCACGGTAAAAAGGGGATGTTTACGCTGCTAATTGGACCCGTGCACTAATTGACCGAGTGCTTCATTAGCAGTCTCCGGGAGCAAGAGGCTAGTGTACTTAATGTCTGGAAACACAAACTGATACGTTTAATACCTTTTCCTGGATGAAATCCATCATCGTACGACGTGTTTACAAAAGAAAACACAGCCGAGCGCTGGCTGTTTACACCTACCTTAGGTAGTTTAACCGTCTCCAGGGTGGAGATAGCGAGAGGACAGGGATAATGGGGAGAGAGAGCGTGTGGACGCGAGGAACAGAGAGCTCTCCCAGCAGGGAGTCCCAGCTGGGGGGAGCCATGATCAAAACTAAAACCCTCTCTTGATCACGCTCGCGTGGAACCATACAGAGAGGTTCAGGAAGGCAGTTACTGTAGAACTGCAGCAGGGGGAAACGGGCTCATTTGGAAACAAAAGACCCAAAATTCCAAGATGAATGGTTAGTGCCGTGCATGCGGCTGGATGTGAGAGCAATAAGTGTGGGGTATTCTAATGGGATATCGTGGAAGCAGAGCTGTGGTTTTCCACTAAGAGCTACAGCAGGAAAGCTCTACGACCAGATTATAACACTGGGACCACATCCAAATCGTGGCTTCTTTCCTTTATAAAGGTCAGCGTAGGTCATCTTTCTGAGGCTTTGAATTATTTTCGGTACCTCTGTACGGTGTCCTTAGGTGTGCTGAGAAAGCCGCCTTGGAAAATAAAATGTGTTATAATTATTAAGAAGCGGTCGGCCTGGGTGACATAAAGAGCAGGTTTGAAAGAGAACAAGATGACAGAAATCTCCGGTTCCTCTTCCTTAAGTGGATTCATGTCCTGTGGGTTACTGAGAGAGAGCAGCCCACTGCTTCAGAGCCATGAGGACGGCCATCTTCTAGCCACGGCTGACCTCCGAGGTATTAGAGAAGAGAGAGGGTGACTATCTGAAACGAAAGAGCATGCATATTTGAAATGAGAGAGTGCCCATTAGAAATGAGAGAGAGTGTGGGCATTTGAATGAGAGAGAAAGAGAGAGAGAGAGAGAGAGAGAGAGAGAGAGAGAGAGAGAGAGAGAGAGAGATAGAGAAATGAGAAATGAGATAGAGAGCGTGTCTATCTGAATGAGGGAAGTGAGTTTGGGTACACCCTGACCCCACAGGAGTGGGGAAGGGGGGGGGGGGGGTTTGAAATCAGCTGCGGCCCTCCAGATCTCTGCCTTTTCGGACCTGAAGTCAGAGGAAGTGGCTCCCCGTTGGGAGGTGCTCTACCGTGAACTGAGGAGTGTTCATGTCCAATCATGGCATCAGCTCCAGTGCTCTCCACACGCACCGCCTCACAGCAGGAAAGGTGCGGGGGAGGTCAAGGGAAGGCTTTTAAGAGCAACAGAGAGCGTCTGTCGGAGACGTGACCCCCTTGAGAAGCCTCTTCCTCCAAGGTAAAGCTTTTCAGATGGCGTGATGGGTGGCCCAGGTGGAAATGAAAGAGGAATTCATGTCTCAGTCTGAATATTCACCTTTTTTTGTGCCATGTCTTACCCCCACCCCCCAAGATGCACCTGGGAAAATAAGTGTGAGGCAATCACGGCCGCGTGAAGGCTCGTTCGAGAACGTCTCGCAGACGAGAAGGCGGATCCTTTCAAAGGATGAGAACCATTTGATAACCGTTGGCCTGTGACAAAGTCGATTCACGATGGCTCTTCGCGATGGCTCGATATTGAATTTTCGAAGACATTATCTAAACTCATGTTGAGATTCTGCTTTGGTTAGGTAACAGAAATATGACAGAATCAGTACATCAGATCTTCATACTTTCTTGCTGCGACTGCAGATGAAAGCAGTAGCTTCTCGCTTTAACTACGAACAAACAAAATTAGATAAGTTCCTCAGCCTATAAACTTTTTTTGGGTGAACTATAGGGTAATCTATTTAAGGAGCATTAACCCCCCCCTCCCTCCCCCCCAAAAAAACAACCATCGAAATAGGCCATCACAGACTTCAAATTAACTTCAAATTCTCCCATCACGGACGAATCATTCGCTTTAGTAAGAGACGGTAATTGCGTTTCACTATCTCCCTTCTAGAATCTTCAAGTCATTAGGACACAGAGTTCTTTGAAGCAGGAAAAGACTCAAAGTCAAGTATCTCTTCACTGCCACCAACAACCCAGCCCCGTGCTCCAATCCTATGAATAAAAAAACGTTCTTAAATTCTTCTCCTGAGGAGATATCGTTCCTGAATTTATCAGAAGGGGGGATTAAATGGGAATTGTAATCACAAAAGAGAATATACTTGAGGCTGCCGAGATGGATTCACTCAGAATGCTATCAGTTCCTATGGGTAGGGCTGTACCTTAAGGGGTAAACAATAAGTGGGTTGCAAATGTCCAATAGGAAGACACGTATGGGGTTTGATGAATGATGCTCTTGTCTTATCCTTGTGACCCTGACATGGCAATTTGTCACGGTTTAAGAAGCTATATGTTGCTGCTGTTTTGATCATGAAAATGTCCCGTAAGGTTACCAGTCCATGGCCAACTCTAAAAGGGACAACCAATCAAATTTAAAATCTGACAATAAACTTCAAATGTACAAATCCCAGATATGCCAGTGTGTAGACCCTCATTCGTCTAGATGTGTTCCATTATAGAATAGAAGGTTTCAGAGAGAGTCGTTTGATTTTGAAAACCGTGTCCAGATGACTACCTCTGAAACCTATTCTACGAATCCCAGATCCCCCCCCAGTAGCAGTGTGCTTTACCTCCTCCTTGCCCAGGGGTCTGAAGCGAGCCTGGTATCTGCTCAGCTCCACGGTCAGCCTGTGGACGGTCATCTTCAGGCTGTCGTTCTCGTCCACCAGCTCCTGGGCCTGCTGCCTCAGACTCACCAGTTCCGCTTGCTCACCTGCGCAAACAGACGCGCTCATCAGCTCCCTGCACACACTGCAGAAGAAGCCTTCTGCTGAGAGAATTTGCATGTTCAAGTTGGTGGGATGGTAAGTTGATCCGATGTCCAGTTAACCCTTTCATCCTACATCACCCCCTCCTCATCCTTCTCCCTGTGTGCTCAGTCCTACCCCACCCTGCCCAACTTCTAAACCCACCCTTCTAACCCTCCTTCCTTCCTTTCCTTCCTCCCAACCACTCCTGATCCCTGGATCCCCCTTCCCAGCCCTCCCAACCCTACCCTACATCTCACCCCACCCTCCTTCTTCTCCCAGGGTCCTCCCTCCCTCCTTACCCCCTCCTTGTCCCTGGATCCCCCAGCCCTCCCCACCTGCGCTGGGGCCCGTGTGAGCAGAGGCCCTGCTGAGCTCCAGCTGTCTCTCCAGCTGCTGCAGCCGCTCGTGGCTGGTCTGCAGCTGGAGGCTCTGCTCTGCGCAGCGCTGCTCCAGAGCACGCCGCTCTGCCGCCAGGCTCTGGTTCTGCTCCGTCAGGGCTCGCGTCATCTCCCTCTGCACGTCCAGCACCTCCCTGTAGGCCTCTCCGGGGCCTTGGGGCAGGTGGTGGTATGGAGGAGGGGAGGAGAGACGAGGAGGGTGGTGGAGTGAAAGTGGGTGGTGGAATGGAGGAGGGTAGAAGAGGACGGGTGGGGGATAGCGTTGTGGAGGCGGGTCAAGGGGAGAGATGGGTGGGGGGCGATGAAGGGAAGGTGGCAAAGAGGACAGTAGACAACACACCAGAAAGCGGGAGCGCACAACAAACACAACACAACACACACAGCCACAAAACAGAGCGAGCAAAGATGAAAACACAAGGGAAAGAAAAAGGGAAAAACATCAATAAAAATCCATCCAAGGAGGTGCATGAGATTAACCACCACACCTCCCAGGCATCTAAACCCACAGCCTGCAGAATGCCAAGCCGAGGACAAGCTTGCTTTCCTATTCGTTTACTTTGTGCTTTAGCCCCATGAAAAACAAGCGTCATCACTTCTGAAGAGCGTGGGCGAGGTAGGGCTGCCTTCACTGCTCCCTGCGCAGTTCGACAGCGCCTGTTAAGACGGCCAAAGTGCTTCTGATCAGTATGCCTGGTCCACAACTAGGCGACGTTGGAATTCACCAGCTTTGATGCATTTTCGGTTAAACGGTTTGCATCGAGAAAGAAACTCTTGTTTAAAAGTAAGGGGGGGGGAAGAGGCGAGTGTTGACAAAAACAGAGCAACAAGCTTATCAAAAGAACTTTCATTTTGACATACTGAGGGGCGGGGGTAGGGGTGTGTGGGGGTGGGGGGGGTGGGGAAAATAACACCAAATCCATGAGCAGCATAGCTAGAGAGGATTATCCTACTCACTGGATTGGTGTCTGTCGCTGAATGCAGATTTTGCTAAGCAGAACCTTGTTATGGTTGCATATTAGCATCAGATGCTTGTTAGTGTTAGCCAAGCTGGCTGTACTGACAGACATTTACATTACATTTTACATTCAGCAGATGCTCTTATCCAGAGCGACTTACAGCAAGTACAGGGACATTCCCCCTGAGGCAAGGAGGGTTAAGTACCTTTCCCAAGGACACAACGTCATGTTGGCACAGGCAGGGTTCGAATGGAGGACCTTCTGATTACTAGCCTGTTCTATCCAAGTAACTAGGACTGGTCTAAAAGGATGATAATGCCTTGCATGAATTCAATTAGTATTCATGGTGGTCAAACCCTACGTGAAATATCAAAGGTAGCATGCCATTAGCATTTATAGCACATATCAGATTCACAATCAGAATTTGTAACCTATTCACTGTATAAGTTGCACAAACATGGAATTTACTGTGGCAGGATGGAGCAAATGGGAATGGGAATGGGAATATACACAAACTATAATAAGTACATGAGTGTGAATGGATATATACTACGGAGGTATGTACAGAGTTGTGTAATACCCTGAATAGCAATGACGTATCCCAAAGTTCACCAAAAGCAAACAACTCTCTCTAGCATGAATGTGGATGGAGTAAAGGCCAGCGTCCAACATATAATTTAATATTTGTACTCATCTCGTTTATTTCCCCAGCCTCTTACAGTAGGATGTGGTTGAGATCGGCAGAATAGAACAGAAGGCTAAGAAAGTAGCACATAGCAAAAGCACACCACGGCCCAACACCACAGCCCAACACCACAGCCCAACACCACGGCCCAACACCACGGCCCAACACCACGGCCCAACACCACGGCCCAACACCACGGCCCAACACCACGGCCCAACACCACGGCACAACACCACGGCCCAACACCACGGCCCAACACCACGGCCCAACACCACGGCCCAACACCACGGCACAACACCACGGCCCAACACCACGGCCCAACACCACGGCCCAACACCACGGCCCAACACCACGGCCCAACACCACGGCCCAACACCACGGCCCAACACCACGGCCCAACACCACGGCCCAACACCACGGCCCAACACCATGGCCCAACACCACGGCCCAACACCACAGCCCAACACCACAGCCCAACACAGCAGCAGAATGCAGCTCAACTAACCATGTAGTCAACTAACCTGAACTCCCATCTCTCATCCCATCTCTCATCCCATCTCTCCTGCTCGCCGAGCTCTTCTTCTGGGACTTCTTAGTGGATGAACCCTGGTTGTCTTTGGGACTCTGAGCGCTTGTGTCCTCCGTGACATCTGGCGGGGAGGGGGGAGGGAGAAAACGAGTCAATATGATTCAAATAAAATAGCATTTTATTATTGTGTGGACGTTTAAATATCCCTGACTTGGCAGGGCTGGAGACATCCGGACTAATAATGTCAATTCCAGTCATGGGCAAACCTAATATTGGCTTTACAGTATAGAAAATGACATTAACTGTTATAGTCTACTATGGTTTACTATCAAGATAAAACTGGCCTTGCTTTCTGTCGGTTCAGGTAAACTATCGTGTGTTATGTCGCTAAGAAGTGCCACCTTAACAGTATTTGACAGTGGCCCTCTCACTAAGGATATTCCAGAACTGCCTTAACAAGCTAAAAGCAGGGACTAAAAAGGCCATTAAAATTAATTTCATGGCTAGGCTAGACTAGCCTCATTTCCCCTCTAAACAACAGAGGAAACTGTCAATTAAAACACAGAATTGAATGCTGAAATAACGGGAAAGTTTCGTATGGGGGCAGACCAAAAAGATTCAATCAATCCGTGAAATGGAATGGGGTGCTTGTAATTAGCGAGCATGGAGATGTGCCTGTTCTGATTACAAATCTCACGTCTAGTTTAACCCACAAGGTGCATCACCGAGCAGTGGGATCTTCCTGCCCAGCTGGAGCTGGGAGTTCTTACCCGAGGAAGGCATGGTCCTGTTAGAGGAAGGCATCCGCTGCGGTTTTGGCGAAGTCTTAACGAGGTGCCGAAGGGGGAGAAGGAATGGAAAAACAAAAGGAGTCATAAAAAAATTAAGAAATTACTTAAATAAATACAATTAAGTAAAAATGCGCTTTGGGGGGAGGGGTGGGGGGGGGGGTATGCAGAAACGCCTGTCACTGAGGTGATAATGCCGAGACATTCAGTGAGCCTCGCAGTGACTGTCCATGTGAGATTATCAACTGGTGACTCGGGACGGGGGAGGACCGCAAATCCGAGCATCAACATCAAACGGTTAATGACTTGGCAGAAAATGGTGGAACCATCCCTGGGAAAAGCGAGAGTTGGGACTGGGTCATCATTTTCTCCACCAAACCCTAACGATTATTTTTTTTCTTTACACACGATTCTATTCTGGTACCAAGTGCACAGCAGGTTACAAATCAATTTTCTTATTCACAGTTGCAGGCACAGAAAGTGAATGAATGCTATCGATCTGCTGACCGTACCAAAATTAAACCAAAGTAGCTGTACTGCTGTGCTATCTATATATGGATATATAAAACAACGTGGAGGGGGTGGGGTTGAACCTGTGACCTTTTGGTCTGTAATATAGATTCTGTAGTGAAATGCTCTACCACTGCACCATTCCAGAGATCAGCTTCTCTGTATAATGCACCATCTGGATTAGCACTCATCATTTCACTGTTGAGAGCTGAACTATGACAACAAAGGCTTTCACTTTGAGTTTGGGGTTACAGCAGGCATGAGGTGAGCCAGAGTTCCCCTCTGATCTGAGGCCAGGGGGGCAGCAGTCTACTGGGGCTAGGCTGCCCTGCCTGCATGTCTCTCTGAGGTGAGAGAGAGGACTGTGTGCCGTTGCTGCGAAGGAGTTTCCCCCGGGATAAATAAAGTATTCTGAATCTGAGGTGGTCAGCAGCCTGATGGGAGTGGAGATTCCATTTCTCCCTGCTGGTGGTCTGCTGCCTATGGGCATGATAGAGCATGATGCATGATGGAGCCTTGGTAGGCACTGTATAGTCACACACATATTCACTTCAGCCTCAATTATCAGACTAGCAGCAACCATGACAGGGCTATTAAAAAACAACTCCTGACCTCTCCACCACACAGTGTGTGTGTGTGTGTGTGTGTGTGTGTATACTGAAGGGCAATGCACAGGCACAGTAGCAGGTACAAAGCACCCTCTCTCCTCCTCAATCTGTCTTGAGCTGTCGTCCTTCAACATCTCATGGGGGAACATATTTTAGCTGAGGGGTTCGGCACCCCAAAGCAAGGTCACTCCACCCCGAGGGAAACTGACAGACTGAACAAGAAATCTACTGAAGAACTAGGAAGCAACTACCTATCATTTAGCTGTGAGCTCAAAATTAACCTAATTAATCCAAAGAATTGCGCGGTTGAGGGGAAAATTACAAGCAGGAGGAAAAAGAGGGGGTGAGAAGAAATAAAAGTGCCTTACCTTTCTCAATGCCCCTTTTTGAACTTCAATTTCCTCTGGAATAAAGCATTTGATATTAATTGCCGTAATTAAGCGAGTCAATTTCACGCTACACAGTGCAGGTTTATTCCGCAGCTGCCTTCCTCAAAGTAAACTCAACGAGTCCTACAACTTTGTAACAGAAGAACAGCTCATTTGTTTAATTAGATTCTAACATCATAGCAAAGTGTGACATGGCCTTAAGAATGGTTTTTATAATGTTTTGACAAGTGACGGCTAAGCAGTGAAGATAACTGTTCAAACATCTCACCACACGCTCATGCATCACACTATACACTCTCCATTACTCTCCATAGACACATTCAGCTAACCCTGACAGTACTGTGCCTATTGATGATTGATTACAGCCTAATGTAATACTCAACACAACCAGGGTGATCTAATCTGAGATTTAATATTGCAGGACTGTTTTGTGGAACATAACATTGGTTTTTGCAGGAGAAGCGTTAATTCAACTAATCCTGGATGTGCAATGCATATGGAGCAGTCGCTATGACCTAATAGAATGAGTCAGAGCTACCAGTGTGATCTACAGCGTGGCGCAAAGCTGCAGGACTGGGTAACACAGCGTGGTCTGTGGACAGGATGTGTGTGTGTGTGTGTGTGTGTGTGTGTGTGTGTGTAGGGCCAGAGGGACTCACCGCAGGGTAAAGGGGACACTATACCGAGAGAGTCATCCGTCTCCTCTGCTCTCTCTGACTGAAAACCCTGCAGAAACAGGAGAAAAAAGCTCTTGGTACGCAAGCACAGCAACCCAGGCACGCGCACACGAGCGCACACACACACACACTCTCTCTTACTCATGTGAAAGGCTGCCACGACCTCTTGCATGCTTCTCTCTGCAAGGTTCATGTCTTTTTAAAGAAGATCTTTAATTCAGGACTAGTCTCTGATGTCCCCCAGGGACACATGTCGGTGTGTCCTGGTTTAATCATGAGAAACATTACATTTAAGATACCATCTTCCAAAACTCCATCTTCTAAAGCTCCACCTTCCAATACTCCTTCTTCCAAAACTCTACTTTCTAACACTAACCTTCTGATGGGCCACCATGAAGCATCTCAGTGCTCCAGTCTGAAGCATTATGACACACCCAGATCTAGAAGTTTCTACCGCTCTCCATCGTCACACTAACGACAAGTGATTGATGCTCAACATAAAGCAACTTCCTCTAATTACATCAGATGATTAAGTCATAGTCCCTCTGAGTTAATTGCATCCAGTTCCTCGTTCGTAATCGAGAATTGCAGGCCTATAAATTTAAGAAAGCATGAAAAAGCACGAAAATTGAGTGAGCGCAGCTGAATTGAGCTGCCGTCCAATCAAAAGTGTCTGTGGTCAAGGATCCCAAACACAGGCCTAATGAGGTGGCTCCATAGCAATGCATATTTCAGCGCATTGCAGTTCAAAGTAATCCACCATTCCTGTCTCCCACAGAGCAGGGATCAGTCCTGCATCTTACACAGGCTGCGTTTTCAGAAAGCGTGCAACGTGTGCAGACGGCTACGCTGCAGCCACTCTCCAAGCAATCACCTCCATCTACAAGAGCTCCCAGCATCGTAAAACAACCGTTAAAATGGCAAAAGGTCTACGAGGGTTGATAAACCGAACGTTGGGGCGGCCATGATGAAGCGGCGGCTGTCTAACAAAACAAGGCTGTAACAAAGACAAGAATGCGTGTGGAGACTAGCTTCCTGTATCTACCTAGCGGTTAGAGGAAGAGAACAATAAGCAGATGGTGTTTGGCATATGGTCCACAGACGCGCTGGGCTAATTGTTGTTGGGTGGGGAGGAGACGGGAGGGGGGCTGATCTCATCAGTTCTAACTCATTTTACTGTCATATCCTTGAGGGGACCATTCATTCTGCAGCAGCAAAGCGATCCACATCACTTAACAGAGACAGCTGTTGCTGCGGCTCATGTTGTGGGAAGAGCTGTAAGGCTTCACCTGTTCTTCCATCTTCATTCAGTGAACCAGAATAAAGAAAGACAACACCGATTGATATATCCCTAGAGAGTATGATGATGTCGTCTATATCAACATTTAGGGGAGTGCGATAAATTTCGTGGCAAAACGTGGCGTTTCCATAGCGATCACCTCAGTTCACATACGCACTCTTCCTTGGTTCAACAGGCACTGCTGTAATCAAGCCAAACCCTGAGCAGCAAATGTAACTGAGCAGCTCCACCTTAAGGATCCATATGGTTCTGACAGAAACTCAGAAGGACGTGCTTTATTTGGTTAAGTGAAAAAAACACACGATTAATTGTCAAAAAGAAACACCGAAAATATTAACTTAAACTAGAACTTGAACTTATTTTAAATCGACCTTGATTCCCCCCCACTCCTCCGCCCCCAATCCTGATATTTCTCACCTGTTTCAAAGGCTTAGCATAAATATCATCCAGGGTTCTGCTTTGGCTTCTCTCCTGCCTGTCTAGAGACTGATAGACATGATCGTCCTCCGACAGCCCCTCTCCCCCTGCGTCCTCCTCATCTTCATCAAACTCTTCGTCGGAGCATCCGGGAGAGGGCAAACGAGGCCTGTCAGCCAAAGACTCTCGCCATCTGTCTCTGAAATGGAAAGGCATTAGCAAGAGATCACAGATCAAACACCGTGATGGGAACACATAATTCATATCATGTCAGCTGCGGCCATTAGGAGCCACACTCAGCTCAACACTTTGGCAGTGTAGCCAGAGATTTCAGACCTTTCCATAATTCCAAAATACTTTTGGCATTTTATACAGCCATGGTTTAGGTCTTATTTACATGTTGTTGTTATTTGTTGTTGATTCATAAACACATCAGAGCTACTTACTTGGTGTAGAGTGCAGTGCTGGCGAGAGGCTGGAAGATATTGTTGTTTTCTGAGCGAGAACAGTCGCTCTCGGAGAGAGATCTAGAAAAGGATCGCGTGGGAGGGATGGCCACCGTCCGACCGGTCAACGAGGAAGACAAGATGGCTGCTGCCAAGGCTGATCTGTTCACATGTTAAAAGAGGAACCAATTTAGGATTAAGCTAAATGCAGACAAGCAGACAGACAGAAGATAAGCCTAAATCACACATCTGATCTGAGTATTAAAGTGTCCTCAAACTCAGGTGTTTGGAAAGTCATCTGGGATGAAGGGATGATAGGAAAGACTGATAATGCGGTAGTCATGTGGCTGAGCGGTTAGGGAGTCGGGAGAGTAATCATAAGGTAACCAATTAGAACCCAGGCTGTGCCAACATGACGCTGTGTCCTTAGGCACAGGGCACTTTACCCTACTTGCCTCAGGGGGAATGTCCCCTGTAGTTGCTGTAAGTTGCTGGATAAAAGCGTCTGCTAAAATGACTAAATAATGACCCACAAACATAAAGATTGATGAAGATTGATGAAGACTGAAGGTGTCACACACAGCAGGTACCTGTCTCTGTCTGGAGAGGGGCATGGACTGCGTGGGGGAGGGGTGCGGGGGACAGCAGGTCTGGGGGCAATGGTGGCAGCAGGGACCAAGCCATAAGCTATATGCTTCTACATGGACCACAGGAGAAGCGGTTAGGGAAAACGACAACACAGACACGAGGGTGATGGCAGTGCTGTTGAGAGGAAAGGGGTTAGTGTGTTGGGTGGCATGGATGTTAAACAGCTAACGAGGTAATTTAGATTGACCCTATGCATTTTTAGTTGTTGTAGTCTATTATGTTTGTGTTGACAACTCATAGTTAGGTTGGGTACACTAACTGTAGCAAAATATTCTTAGCTCGTAATGAGTGAAATGGGAGATGCAAGTTCCCTTAACAATGGACTTAAAGTAATCATATGTACACAGTGTAATACAGCCAATGTTGCTTTGAGATATAGAACTACGCATGCAATCGTGAATGACTTTAGTCCAGGACATTTTTGACAGAACCTACCCCAGTTACCAAGCCTAACGTAACTGGGGTAACAAGCCTGACTACTGGACCTAACATTCACGAATAACTAGCCATGGAATTTAATTACTCGCGTTGAACTTAAAACTTAATAACTAGCAGGATATCTTAGCAGGATATCACTCCAAACGACAAGGCTTCACTTACAAATTCGTTCTTCTCGCTTCTCCTGAAACTAAATTTGGACATCCTGAGTCGGCTTGGCTTTGCTTCAAGTAACGTAGTTTACACACTTTGGGGTGACAAGGCAGCTAAACGTTAGCTAACAACAAGACAAAGCGACAAAAGGAATAGTTTGTCAATATTTTAACGTGTTTTTCCACTTCGTCATGTAAACAGTCCTGCTGGCTACCTGTTGTCAGACGCTTAGTGCTGTAAAACCACTCAGCTACACCATCATGCTTGATTGGCTTACAGTAAACAGAGTAGCCAATCACCGCTTCGCTTCAATCCTCCTAGCAACGCCATTGGTTTAAATCCATACCATCATCGCAGGTGTGTTATTTATCCAGCAGGTGGCTCTATAACACCGTGGCTGTGATTTCATTACAGTGATTATTGCTTATATTATTACCACCTTTTGTAACACACACAAACCATTACTTTGAGTACCCATTCACCTATTGTACACCTATATAGTGCTAATCACTCTGATGTCATTTCTGGCTCGGAAAACCCAGTCTCTTTAATAACCCTTTTAAACCACCCCGCTCATAACATGATAAAGTGAAATCTGTGAGCAATTTGAAATCCATTAAGTATCCACAGGAAATGTTATACAACAGCACATGTTCTTCTAAGGACAAATGAAGGATGTGGATATTAGTTAAAAAGCATGACAAAGAAAATACTGGGGTTTGAGAGCAATTCTCTCCCTCCCAATATCAAACTCAATCCTATGGCCTTGCTGCAAACTAAAACCTTAACCTGAATTTGAAGAGTTAGAGCAGGGGTGTCAGATCCTGGTCTGCGAGGGTCACTGTCCTGAAGGTTTCAGATGTTGCCCTGCTCCAGCACACCTGATGACATTAGGTACTTTCATAAAAGTGACTTATTCAGAAGAGTGTGGGGAGAAATAAAAGATACCATAAGTTTATCCCCCATATTTTATTGAGATTCAACTTTACACAGACATCACAGTTGGAAAACGACAAAACACGATTGATAGCAAGGCCTTGTCAACACCACAGACTTATATACAGGTCAACACAGATATTGTGCAGTAAGTACCGAAAGCGGAAGAGTCCATAATCTCTTGGAAGTGATGGGCTAAACCATAAACCCAGAGGTGATAGTGGACATCATATGTACAAATAACAAATATTAGGGTTGACATGTGCAAGGCTGCGCAGGCGCCCAGCTCCTTAGACAGCAACAAGGTTAATACTTAATGCAGACTTAATCACATCGATGAATACAAATATGAACGTTCACTGTGCCCATTAGATTCATTTTCCTTCATGATAATAGCACTTTAAACTCCATATTATACACAGGTATACGAGTAAAACAAGTAAATCAACAACTATGCAAGCAATGCAGAAAGATTTCTATACTTTTCACAATATGTCAATCTTGGTAAAGAGATTGACAGATTACAAAAGGGTTTTAACTACTGTACCACATCTCAAGACCAAGATAAGATATGAACTGTACAATATGCTGCTTCACTGTAGAATAGCCAGTAGGCTTCCGGAAAATGATCATTAAAATGTTCTTTGAGACATTTAAAAATACCATAGATTAGACATGAGTACCGTATACATTATTTCAGAAGTAGAGCAAGTCCACCAAAGCCAAAAGACTGTATTTAGCAACAGTAAGATTTCTAACCAATATACAGATCACAGAACATCACCATCCTGAAACTAGTTCAAAAGCTTACAATGTACACCTAACATTTTATTTTATTATATAAATAATTTGATTATCAAACGTGTATAATAATCTACTTTGTAGATAATGAAATAGACCAACACGGCAAAGTGCTGGAAAATAAATGGTGAAATACGTAAATCCAGTTATGGGTAAGTAAAGAAATAAAATGCTGGTGTCTTTAAATCCCCACATGGTGTATTATTAATCTGACACATAAAAACATTGATAAAATATTACCTTCCCTTCTGTATATAAAATGTCCTTCAGAAAAGCAATAAGACAGAAACATTCCAAGAAATCAAAGTCAGGTTTCTTAGCCTCCAGCCTCTGGTTCCAAGATGACTTTTCGTAACGCATCCAGTAAAATAAGGTACATAAAATAAGGTACATTTTTGATGGCACTGAGGTTTGGTTTATGGCAAATCTTCCTCAATCCATCCCCCTCCCCCCTCCCCCCTTCCGCCTCCCCCCTCCCCCTTCTCTCCCCCTCACCAAATAGGCAACCAGGTCACATCCAAATGTTCAGTTCTTTGTTCACCTGGCAAACCATCCTCTTGTCTTATTTGACAATTGTTTTACACACATAAATTACACAGAATACAAAAAGCAAGGTTTAGCAGCTTACAGCGCAAAACATGGTTAAAGCATATTTCCTTCAACTAACTTTAAACAGAGTTTGTAAAAAAAAAAAAAAGAGTCTCCAGTTAAAACCCATTCAATGTTGACTAAACGATCAATCCCCAAAACCTCTAACAACAACAACAACATATCTGGCACTGTATGTGACCTTACACCATATCCTTCAAAAGTATGTAGAAGTCTTGCACATTAGAGACCACACAGGGGCTTGAATACCTCCTGTAATTGCACTGTAACAAAGGCCAAACCAGTTAGTCCTGCTGTGCAACTCTACACTCTGTTTTTCTGCTTTTTATCAGTTCTTAACAATCAAGGAGGCAAGACCAGGTTATGCTTTAGCAACAACCCGCCTACCCGCCCAACACCAAGCAACAAAATGGCACCACCTCCTCCTCCTCCTCCTTTCAATTCAATACGAAACTCTCCTTGTTATTTCTCAACACGATCCTCCAACACTTCATTATCCCAGTCGAGTTTGTTGTCGTGTGTGTGTCTTTGTTCTGTGTTCTCTGTGTGTGTTTGTTCTGTGTTCTGTGTGTGTGTGTGTGTGTGTGTGTGTGTGTGTGTGTGTGTGTGTGTGTGTGTATGTACAGTCCGGTGGCGGGCGGAGGAGAGTTAGTAGAGGGCGCTGTCGTTGTAGGAGCTGGAGCTGGGGAATGTAGGGCAGGGTTTGTTCCAGGGTAGCGAGCCAGAGTAGTCTGCTGTAGGCAGGCTGAGCGTGCTGGCACTCTTCAACCTGCTCTTCAGGCCCCAGTTGAGGAAGGACATCTTCTTGGTCACTTTCTGCGTCCGGGGGGTTTTGTCGTCTTCGTCGAAGGCCAGGCAGATCATGGAGTAAGTCTTAGGGATGCCACCACAGTAAGTGGCACTCTTGGTGGGCTGGAGGGTGAGGAACAGGAGGAGGAGAAGAGGAGGGTGAGGAAAAGGAGGGAGGGAGGGGAGAGAATGAGGAGGGGGGAGAGGAGGAGGAGAGAGGGGGATAGAAGGAGGAGGGGAGAGAGAAGGAGAGAGGAGAGGTGAGGACATAAAGGGTCAATTGAGGAAACTTGACCCAGCTCAATGCCTAGCCTGCGCTGCAAGTCTAACTATCACTGAGGAGAATCATTCTGAACTGGTTGCTCAAAGATGACTCTGGGAGCTCCAGTTTATTGGCTTGATGAGGAACAGATGTCCTGCCTCACATGGTACAGCTTTCTGATTTGTGAGAGGATGTTAAAGCGTTCTTTTCATGCATGCAAAATTGTGGCTAATATACAAAAAAAAGCAAGCAAAGAATTTGCAAACCCTGACACTTAAAAGGGACATTAGAGAAGCCAATAATAGGCTGCCAAAGAAGGAGCCAATCAGAGGAAGAGACAAATCAAATGGAGGGGTCTATAAAGGTGGGCTAATCAGTGGATGGGGCGGAGCTTACCATGCCCATGCCACTCTCCATCATGCTGACGACGCGGATGTCAATGCCTTCCTCATCGACGTCTTTCAGCAGACGCATCACCTCGCTCACCCCCATCCACTTGCAGTCCGCGTCGCCCACGGCAACGATGTAGTCTCCCTCTTTGAGGCCGTCCGCCTGGGAAAACGCAGATAACGAAGCAGGTGGAGGAGAGAAAAGGTTAACGAGGTGCTCGGGAACACCCACCCCGACCCACACCTCGGTGAAAAGCCTTCCCAGCTATCGCCGTGCAAATATTTACAGTCAGGAGTCTTATCTGTACGACAGCAGAATCAGTCCCACCTCCATTCAAAACATCCCTGATGCAACCTTAAATGAGATCAGCGGTAATGCGCCATTTAGTACTGAACTCCTGCAAACACTGTGGGCTAGGCTAGAACCGTTCACAGGCCAATGAAAACACTTATTTTTAAGCAGAGGGAAAGATCCTTGAACACGAAACACGGTTGGAGGGAGGGTGGAGGGGACAGATTTCTGTTGCTGGAGACAAAGCAGTAACTGTTCTGTGAATGGTCCCTAATCAACCGTAGCAACCGTGACTTTAAAATCAACAGGCCACTGGGTTAAATCTGTTTGATAAGTTTTGGTCAGGCTTTATTCTTTTGTTTAGGCTTTTAATCTGAAAAAGGGGGCAGGGCAAAGCCACATAAACTCAATAGGACCAATCAATCAATCGCAGTATTAAATGTGTGATAGCCCTGAGAGGGGCGTGGTCTTATGCAACTCAACCAGATGCTAATCCTTAGCTCCAGACAGCCTGTTAAGCTTGGTCAGATCTGATCTGTACTTTGTTACTCGCTGTTAATGAGCAATCTGAGTAGAAGGACTGCAGAGGGTCCAGAACTTTAATTCAATGATCCCCAACATCAGAGGAAAACTTCTCCTCTCATAAAGCTTTACTTCTCTGTAGAATACTGGTTTCAACTTTCTGGGAATCCATTATTGTGTTTAATTTATTTGGTAACGTCACGGTCACTGTGCGTAATTCAAACGTTTCGTGTTCAGTTTCATTTTGGCACTGCCCCAGGCAGGGTTCTGAGAAAGATCTGTTTGAAGTAAACTCTCTCTGGCTTACAGACCAGTTAATCTTACTCACTTTTGTCAGAATGACTGAAAAATCTCACATTTAAAAGTCATCTTTACGGAAACTTACCTGATGTCATTCGGACATATGTATTGAAAAAACTGCTACAATTCAGCCTTCCAACTCAATCGGTTCTTAATTAGCACCCAACATCTACGGTTCACTTAATGTGTACGTCACTCTAACCTTTCCCCTTTACAGTTGGTAGTGTGAAAGTGGGTTGAGGAACTTACAGTGGCAGAGCAGAGGGGGTCCAGGGACACCACCTGGACAGGAGCCTCCCCCTTCAGGGTGAAGCCCAGGTCCCTGTCCTCCACACATAGCCTGATGGGGCGCGGAGCTGTCCAGCGCTGCTTGGCAGAGAACACCGACAGGGGGCCCTGGACGGAACAGGAAGTGACACGGGAGTCAGTATGGTCACCCCGGCAACGGACCACACCTTAAACACTTTTAGTTGTAGAGAGGTTTTTACGTAAATATAGGCCATGAAGAGGAACTTTAGAGAAGTCTTGACCCAAACACCATCGTTGTTAAAGTTATATGAACGCCTTGGGTTTGTAATTCCCCATGGTCTTGATACATGTGATGTATACTGGGAACAGTGCTGAGATAATGCGTGTGTGCATGGATAATGTTTGTAATTGAGTTTTTTCATTCCCATTTTAATTGGGTGGACTTTCATCTCCCCGTAACAATGTTGTGTGGTATGTAAAGACACACAGAGATCATTGTAAGGTTCTTAAGATGAATCGCTGCATTCAAATCCTCTCCGACACGGTTTGAAACAGGCCCAGAATCAGCTCACACGTCTTAATGTGGATTCGACACCACAGCATTACGACTCTCAGATTAGGCCGGATTGTTCCAGAGAGACAGAGGGACTGCTTGGATGAAATCTAGATCCTGTCAATAGCGTGACCCAAAACAAGACATCTACCAAGCAAAAGCCTATGAACATGTATTTCATATATCAATTAGTATTCTTGAATGTGTTCCGAGAACTGAACCAGACTGTGTTATTCTCAGAGTTGCTTTTAATGGATTTGCGGGCTTTTTAATGGTCTG
The DNA here is from genome assembly GCA_030340665.1 of Neosalanx taihuensis. Taxonomy (NCBI): domain Eukaryota; kingdom Metazoa; phylum Chordata; class Actinopteri; order Osmeriformes; family Salangidae; genus Neosalanx; species Neosalanx taihuensis. Next base: position 6,124,525 of record CM059295.1, on the reverse strand, counting down.
ACCGCGCTAAGTAGTTAGACGTGTCGTAAAAGATGATGTTGTCTCTCTGGACCTGACAGCAACCACTCCTCACTGTCAAGGCCAGCAAATCAGCCCAAACATGGACGACAGGGTTATCAGTATGACTGTGTGTAACTGTGTGTGCTGTGTGTGTGTGCTGTGTGTTTGTGTGTTCACAACGACAGCCACACCCTCTAGTCAGTGAAGTCTGCAGTCACCACGTAAATCTCGCAATCCCGAAAAATGTTTATAATTGCAAGTTTAACCGGCTCACAAACCAGATTTATGTTTTTGAACAAAGACGAAAATAAACTTAGAAGGAGCACAAGGCAGTTTAGACTTCATGTTTGTCCAGGGTTAATGTTAGTAATGCCTTTGAGTTCCTGGAGAACTTTGTAGCATGTGATTCCAAGAAAGGCATTTAACCTCAAGTTCATCTTAGCGCGACAAAGTTTTCCAGAATCAACTCTAGTTGACTGTATTCAAAACCAGCATAGAAGCTTTTTTTATAAAAAATATCTTTAAAAAGCACATTTTGTAGAGCTTCCATGCAAAGGTTTGAATAGGTCAAAAGTAAACCTGCCAACAGAAACAATGTTATGGAAAAATATTAGTAACCCACGTACCAGTCTATGGAAAAAGTCAGTGACTTTCACCTTTGTGGACATGGGCATTTCCATTTCTGCCCTGAGTTCGGTTTTAGCTGCAGGAAAGGAGAAATAAGATGTTTATAACCAACACTGGCGATGAGCTCATCTTCATTGGCATAGTAATACAAGAATAAACTGTGTGATTGATGACTGTGCAAACAAGACATCTTGTGTGATGCATTTCAAACAGGACAAGTCATCTCAGGTGATTATCAAGCAGTCAGCATCGGCAACGTTGAATTTCAATTCCAGGCAAACATACATCAACACTAAGTAGCTGTTGCTGCTAATGAATGATGATAGCCTATATTTCTAATGACATGACGTGCCTGCAAGAGTCGAGACTGATGGCAGAATTGTTTTTCTTCTGTTACGCAATAACTCACTTCCCTACTTGTGACAATGTGGTTAAAACACTTCACGTCAAATGTTGTTAAAACAAAAGGAAATAAACCTCAATAACAAGAAGTGACATCACAATACAAGGGAGTTATATCACAATGCAAGGGAATGATGTCACAAGACGAGGGAGTGATGCCACAATGCAAGTGAGGTGATGTCACAATGCGAAGGAGTGACGTTACAATGCGAGGGAGTGACGTCACAATGCAAGGGAGTGACGTCACAATGCGATGGGTGACTCACGGATGATGTCTGGGGCCTCCTGGTAGTCTGTGAAGTCCTCCTCGGTGTCGTTCTCCTCAAACTTCCCCAGCGAGCGCTTGTGGCTGGCCTGCAGGATGTCGCGGAGCAGGTCCAGTTTCCGCAGGTGACGGCACAGGCTGTGGATCCGCAGGGCCTCCTCGTGGCCCATGATGGCCCGGCGCAGGTGGGCTTTACCTGGGCACGGAGGAGAGCGTGACTGGGAGGCTCCATGGAGTTCCCACAGGGAAACACCTACATGAAGCGCCGGTGTACCTGCATCTACCGTCTATCTGTACGTGATCAACTATCACGTGTATCGATACCGAGGAAGGTTACACCAAAAAGGTGTTTCACTTAACACAAGGATATAAAGAAGATAACAGAACAGGTGAACCTGTGGAGCGCGTCCGTCTCCTCACCTATGCACCTTCGCTCGTCTCTCTTCTTCAGGATGTCCAGAGGGGAGTGTCCCTCAGGCATGGAGTCGTACACCTGGGACAGAGCCTTTTCCTGCTGGTCCTCATCATCACTGGGACTCACTGCCAACACGGACGCAACATTAGGATCATTTTAACATTTCACCTTGATTAACCTTTATGTAACCAGGCAAGTCATAGAGAACACTTATCAACGGAACTGACATTCATGAGGTTTAGCTAATTTGCTAAGCCTTTATTCAGAAGGTTGGTTAACTTGCATTCAGTGGGTTGGTAAACTAGTATTCAGAAGGTTGGTTCGCTGCTAGGCCACAATGTTTTCTTTCGTGGCTCAATTCAGTCCAATGATTTGACAATCATCAACAGCCAATCAACAGCCAGACAGAGTTGAGGAGGTTTATCCCTCCGGTGTGCCGTTCAGCCACAGCTGGCACCTGTACGTGCTCTGTTCCATCATGTTCTGGTTACAGCAGAGAGGCTGACAGTTCCCTTATCACTCTCCTAAATGGCAGTTGGCTGTGTTCCTCTCAGGGCGAGAATACAAACGCTCATTGAGAAAGGCGAGGGAGGGTTGCTAGCACTCTACAGAACTTGTGTTACATAAGTGTTCTCATTAAAGGGAAACTCTCCCCTGCTCACGTCCAGGCTGTCTGCCTAGTCTCTCCAGAGAAAACCTGAAAGAGCGTTGTCCATTAAAAAAAAAACAGCCCCATGTAAACATATCTCCTCTGAAAGCGACAAAGCAGGGAGATCAACCAAAACATCCTGCTCTGTCAGTCTGTGTTATTATCCAAGAGCCATTAGCTAATTCACGACTCCCCTCTATATATAGCACTGAGGGAACATAACTGCAGCATTGAGAGAACACGATTGGCTGCTTCACTTACATTGGTGGTCCAATAGCGCGGTGGCTACAAAGTAGTGGGCCAATGAGCGGTAGTGGTTAGTTTTGACCTGGGCCATGGTGGACCAGAAGAAAGGCACGTTGTCCTTGATGGGGGTCTGGGTCATGGACTGATGGACCTGCTCATACGTGTCCCCCACCTGAAAGAAGGCACAAAGGTAACGTTACCACGGCAACATTAAACATTGACTTTACGTGAGACTGAAGTGGAATTTCTTCTGAAAAAAAAATAGTATTTCTTAATAGGGACACACTAACGCTGGAGGATTGTAATGCACCGATAACCGTCAACGAAGAAAATCTGGGTTCTATCTTAGCAGCCTCCTGGGCCCTATCTGAGGGGTCACCTGGGCCCTACCTTTGCAGCCTCCTGGGCCCTATCTTAGCAGCATCCTGGGCCCTATCTGGGGGTTACCTGGACCCTACCTTTGCAGCCTCCTGGGCCTTATCTGGGGATTACGTGGACCCTATTTTAGTAGCCTCCTGGGCCCTATCTGGGGGTCACCTGGGCCCTACCTTAGCAGCCTCCTGGCTCCTACCTTAGCAGCCTCCTGGGCCCTACCTTAGCAGCCTCCTGGGCCCTATCTGAGGGGTCACCTGGGCCCTACCTTAGCAGCCTCCTGGCTCCTACCTTAGCAGCCTCCTGGGCCCTACCTTAGCAGCCTCCTGGGCCCTATCTGAGGGGTCACCTGGGCCCTACCTTAGCAGCCTCCTGGGCCATCTTCAGCAGGGAGAAGAACTCGTTCCGGATCCCTGGCAGAACGATCTTCTCAAACAGACACTCCTGAGCCTGTCCAAGCATCATCCTGATCAGCATGCTGAGCATGGCTGGACTCATGTCGTAACCTGGGGTGTGGATGAATGTCTCTTTGAGGTGGTTCAGTGTGCCTGTGGAGGTGGAGGAGAGATGGAGTTGTGATTCGTTCTTCTTGGTAAATTCAGTGGATTTTGAGAAGGTTCAGGTTAGCCTATGGCATCTGACTGGAGATCAAGAGGTTCAAATACCTCCTGAACGTCACTTTGAATTAAAGCGTCTGCTAAATGAACATATTTTATCATCATTACTTTCCTCATGGGGTATGCAGATTAACATCTTCATCGCAGCAAACCTCTACCAAATTACAGTGCGCCAGAGGTCTTAAAAATATCACAGAAATAAGCTGTACTGATTTTAAACAGAAGTTAGTTCTGCAAGAAGATGCTTCCCTTTTTACATTGATGATTAAAGCGCTGGCATGAGGGACCTAGAGACATCTTAATAACAGACGGCTGTCTTACATTTACATGTAGTCATTTAGCAGACGCTCTTATACAGAGCGACTTACAGCAAGTACAGGCACATTCCCCCTGAAGCAAGTAGGGTGAAGTGCCTTGCCCAAGGATACAACGTCATGTTGGCACAGCCAGGGATTCAAACCAGGGACCTTCTGATTAGTAGCCTGACACCCTAACCAACTGTGCCAAGACTCCCTTCGTGTCTTCTCTGCACAGCGTTTATGGTTTTGCTCAAGGTAATCCAGTCCTGACATTTTCTTATCTTTCCCCTCCTACTCCTTCCTCATCATTTCGTTTCTCTGGCTTAAAGTCACTGAGTTCACTGTTTGCCAAACCAGAAACTGAAACTCTCCCACAGAGCTGACATGATTGACTCGTGCTCCTCTGTCATGATTACAGGCTGTGTGCGCCAGAGGTGGATTCCCACAAGAATATCAAGGTCTCATTTCAGTACAAGTATAACTTAGAACATGAGAGAGACAGAGCTCTTCCATCTCTTGGGTGTAGCTGGAAGTCTTGTGCTGTTATTACAGTGTGAAACTTCACAAACTCAGCCAAGATAGGAATAAGACCTGGTTAAGTAGCAAAGCGACAGGGAGAACCGGTCTAGGTTCTAGTGTGTTCTAGTGTGTTCTAGTGTGTTCTAGTGTGTTGGGCTCCTGCATCTCTGTCAATAGATCATGTCTGCCCACTGGAGATCAAACTTTCATCAAGATAAGAGCCACTTGTTTAAGTTCCTAAATCAACAGCGTTCCTGTCTCACATCCAGCCTTTGTTGAAAAGTACTGGAGCAGAAAGATGTCACCTGCGTGAGACTGCATAGTCCCCCCCTCTCCTCCCCTCCACCCACCTCCCTTCCCGTCCCCCATCTGGAGAACAGGTAAGTAGGCAAGTAGGGTGAAGTGTCTTGCCCAACGACACAACGTCATGTTGGCACTGACAGGGTTAGAACCGCGTATCTTCTGATTACTAGCTCTGCTCCCTAACCGACTGCGCCACATGACCAGATGCTACAGTGATGTTAGGTGCAGGTGTGGCTCAAGCCAGTTCGATCTAGTTTGAGAGCTATACGTTACTGAGCCTTACAGTGCAGGGAAGCATTTTTCACAAGTTACACAGGAAGTTTAGCCGGAGGGAATATGCAGAACAATCACGAGTCATGGGAAAGCTTTTGTCATGGTTGTTGTTGGATCCTCGCTCTCCCATTCCCCTCTTTCACAGGTCTGAAGCATCATTGTGCCACCATGCTGTGTTTACAGCAGGTGTTCTGTGTTCGTTCTTTGGGAACACTTGGCAGTCTGTCAGAGCCTGAGCGAAGCCAGCGGTAAATCCCACGTGAACTGAGAGAAACGTGAAGAGCCAAGAAGATACACCTGTAGACGCCAAGCTACACTAAAACTTCCTTTAAGCCAGTGGCAGCTACCTCTCTCTCTCTCTCCTGTAATAGTTGAACTTATCATATTGACTGACAAGAGCATATTTGTATTGTACTTTGTGCAGCCTTCTGATCGATGAACTTGGGCAAGGGCTCTTTCCTGATCAGGAACAGGACAGACACTGTGGCTGTGTCCGCTGTGGACAGACTTCTCCTCACCTGCAGCTTTCTGGAAGGCAGAGATGGCGTCCTCCAGGCCGGAGCGGGTCTGCCGGTTGCAGCGGGTGCCGATCTGAGTGTACAGGGCGCCCATGTTGAACAGAACGCTGGCCTTCTCCAGGGAGATGTTCTGTTGGCACGCTGGCACACCTGTGAAGGAGTCGTACCTGCGGGCGACCACACAGGTGACTGGGAGGAAGTGACTTATCACAACTACTTCCTGATTAAGTCGGCTATGCACTTAAAATATATATATATATAAATTTATAAATATAGATATAAATATAAATATATATAAATATAATAATATAATATATATATACATATTTTATAAATATATAAATTTAAAGTAGACTCGTTCCGACTAGTTCTGACTAGTTCCGTGCATTGCACGCAATAATCTTTGTTTGTTTTGTGTGTTATCAACCCCTATTAAATCATATCACTGCATGGGTGAATCGACTATGGGTCCTGAAGAGAGCAAGGTCAACTGGAACCTGTTGAGATTCCCCCGTGTTACATTTTATTGACTGGTCTTTGCAGGGTGTATAATAAGGCAGGGGCGTACCATGTGAAGAAGATGCCCAGTTGGCGGGTGGGAGAGAAGAAGCGACTCTCGAGCAGTGGCAGGTGGCTGAAATACCTCGCCAGTAGTTCGATCCCTGCCTCGCTGCGACTGGGCGTACGACAGGCCTGTTGAAGATTTATCGTTACATGAGAGGGGAATGTTTAAATGCAGTTTGTCAGGAAGGTAAATTAAAAAGAAAATCAAAGCTGACAGGTGTATTGTGCTGAATTACCTGTCGCAGGTCCATGAGATCTGCAATTTCATCCTCAAAGTTGGCACCGTCCTCACTGTAGTGTTCAAGAATGAAATCCTACCAAAACAAACAGACTCATCATCAAAAGGAACCGCCTGCTCTAGTCTATATTCAGCTAAAACAACTCAGTTCCTTCCACCAATTAAAATCAAACAGACAGGTTGAAAAACGACACCTGGTTATTAGTTGTGACGTAATTGCAGACTTTGAGCTAGGAGAATTTAACCTGCCTGTGAGTTCTGACAGTCTGACGGATATAAACCACCAACACTGCAATTACAGACCCCGTGTGTGGTAAAAATGTGACACAGAGGTATTTGTGAACAATGGTTTTATTGGCTATTCACTGAGCTATTTTGTTTAGCTTTCTGTATGAATAAAAAAAAGATTGACCTATTTTCGAAATGACTGGATGTTGTTTCACAGTACTGATAGTGGCAACTTGAGGGATAGATTGTCAAGGAGATATCAGGAGGAGGGAAAGACCAGGGGAGTTGCAAAACGTTGGCACATACCTTAAATCTGGACGAGAAGTCCACTTCTTTTGTTTCCTTCAGGCCCAGGGGAATGAGAGGGATATTTTCTGCCTCTCTGTAAGCAGATAAGGAGAAAACAAATATTGAGAACGAAGGCCCATGTATTGTAGTTCGTACAGTCGAAGGGAGATTTTTACGATAGTATAGTAAGCTACCGAGGACGTTGTCCTTTGACAGAAAATACCAGGTCTTGCCAAGCACGTTTTCCCACATGCAAAAAGCAAACATCAAGGTCTATCCAGCCAAACCAACAGCAAAGGATAGAACGACCTGTTTGCCCTCTTGTGCAAAGTTTACACAGTGACCTCTTTCAGTTTTTAGGGGGTATTTTTAGGATTTTCAAAGAGAGGCATGACATGGGGAAGGTCTCCGCTAGCTCATTAGCTTCAGGCCCAGTCCTGACACCTCCCTCACAACAGGGCCTGGCTGGAACATCAAACAGAGCCCTAGCCACAGGAGAGCACAGCTTGGACTGTCATTACTGGGAAGCATTGGCGTCAGAAAATGTTGTGTGCGTCTCCCCTCCCCCCAAAAAACAACAATTGCGTATACGACAGGGTAAAAAAGTATACATTTGGAACTTTTATTTTGAAAGCACTACTGCGAAGATATCGGTTTTGCCAGAAAATCTGCCCCCCCCCCCCCCCCCCCCCAATGTTCAAATCAACCCTGAGCTCTTGCCAGGCAGGAACCCCCCAAAGTTAATCAGTCAGTAAAGAAACAGCGAGATGTTGCATTTACTGCCTGCATCTGTTTCTGGTTCATCCTTGTTGACAGATGGATGGCAGGCAGAGCTTCTTATCAGCGAAAGAGAGGAAATATAATCCGACAAATACATGATCCAGAAAGGTAATGGAGAATGTCAAACCGGTGGGTTAGGGAGGAAGATATCTTTCTTTATGGAGTCATTAGTTTAGGTTTCGTCGTCCAAAATCCACCAAACTGAATTCCTTTGCAACAACACATCACCCAGTAAAAAAAAAGTATTGTAAACAGACTGGTGTGTATCTGTAGCATTAAAACGTCTGCAAACTAATTGCAATTTTTCAGGCAGGGTTTTTACTGGTCCAACATTATTCATAATTTAAAAGTACAAAATGTTCTAGTCAGTAGGCCTATATAAGTTTGTTTCACACCAATACTCTCTGCTTCTGTTTATTTATGTGTTGGCCTACCAATTCCCTCCCTCCTTCACTCCATCACTCCCTCCCTCCTTCCTTGTTCACTCGCTCCCTCCTTCGTTTACTCTCTCCTTCCTTCCTTCCTTCCTTCCTTCCTTCCTTCCTTCCTTCCTTCCTTCCTTCCTTCCTTCATGGCTGTTGGTCTCCACCGTTTCGATGAAAAATCTAACTTACGAGTGGGAGAGCATGCAGGTGAAAGGAGGGGAGGAGGGAGGAGGGGGTGGGGTGGAAAGCTTTCTCAAGGTTAGCGCCCTTCTCCAGGAATGCTAAGAGCCTCTATAGGTCAGTCTCATGTCTCGACTCCCTGCTCTTTAGAAACATGTTGGTGATTCAGACAGAAAGCAGAGACGCTTTTTTTTATTTTACCTCACACCCTTACCCTTGTGTGCTTTGCGAGACTGTGTGCCGTTGATACAAAGGAGTTTCCCTTGGGATCAATAAAGTAATCTGAATCTGAATTTACCACTGTCAAGAGCCTCCCTGCAGCCCGCTTCTATATAAAAACTGTTGACAATCCGCACTGTCAAAGACATGGCAAGTTCATTTAACGAGTCATTTAACAAGTGTGTTTCATCCGCTACGGCCGGATATCCTATAAACACAGTGAAGCTTTAAGCCTAGAGGACAGTGGAAAAGCAGATCCCCTTTTACGCAAAGGCTGAAGGTGAAAGAGGAGAGCGAGGACTACACAGTCTCCATTTCTGGATTGCAGATGTCCCCCCCCCCTCCACCCCCGAGAGCACTTGAGGCCAAAATCGCCGAGGAACTAGGCCAGCTAACCTTCATCACCAAGTGCCACTTCTCGTCTACCGCGTCTGGTCTTGATTAGACCACAAGACTCTTGTTCCAACTAATCTAATCCTCCCCTCATGAATTATTACTGCTTTAATGTTGGTCTTGAGTGTTTTGATGGAAGTAGGCCTACCACATTATTAGCGCGTTTCATCGCGTCAAATACCTTTTGGCAAGGCTCAATTCGAGACGGCGTAACGCAAACACTAGTGCTACACCTTTCCGCCCGTCCGCACGTCAGTCACCGTGCTCGTCTTACTCATTACCTCATGGTGAAAGTAGCTCGATCCATTCCAAAACAACCAAACCCCAAAAACAGAGAAGAGGACAGACACGAGAGGGAGGTGGGGAGAGCCAGAGAGGCGATCCTTTGTTCGGTACAGTAGTTCTTTAAAGCCGACTAACAGAATGAGCTAATGTTTCAGGCAGGTAGAATGAGGTTAAGGCTGGTATTGTGGGGTGAGAGGGAGACTACATGGCTTTGTACTGCGTTCACATGAATACACCAGCTCTGCCCTGACACCTGTTTATAGACAAGCTCACAAGGGACTGCAGTCTCTCAAGGCCCTTTGGTATTCCCACACAGGCACACAATGGAGGCCAGGTACAAGCAGTTTCCGTAGAAGTCATTGTTTATGGACGGTGATGTTATCAGTCTCAGTTCCTTCAATGGCGACTGATGGTAACGGCAAAGAAAAAAAGAACAGGTCAGATCCATTATAAGGATAAAGCTAAGGCTAGTTACAAGGCTAAAGGACTTGAATCAAAACATATTACTCCAATGTAAGAGTGAATAAAAATACAGCGCTCTTCTGATGTGTGGTGGTTTAAACATAAAGTTCTGATACTCAAAAAAAATGACAAATAATAATAATAACGTGGCCAAAACAGTGGATGGATTAAAGATGCACCAAAATGATCAGAACCGCTCTATTTGGACGTTCACCAAGTCCTGCAAGTCAGATCTCCCAAGCCTGTGTGCATGTGAGCTTGTCTGACATTCAGTTTTAATATGGACCATTGGCAGATCGTACTCTTACTCACAAAAACAAAAGTGTAGGAACAACGGAAAGACTGCAAACCGAAGTAGGCCAGCGGAGTATTAAGCTACAGCTCAGCGGTGAACTACTTGGCTGGGAAAGACTCGAACGTGATATAAGGGAACAGGAAAACAGACGGCTACCGTTTCAACTTTACAGAGGCTTTCAGAGAAATGGCGCGTCTCAGGAGAGTGTCTCCAAATTTCAGTGACGGTGCCATGGTTACCACCTAACCGCTAATCAGGCTCTTGTGTTAGGTTGCCATGGTAAACATGGCGTCTAGTGATGAAGAGTGTGTGGTTGCATGCTGATAGCTGGCATAGAGAGGACGGATGAAGAGGCCCTCTAGCTATGCAGGGTCCATCTGAAAGGGATAACTGATGAAGGATGCAAGGCCACAACTTACATTTCCATGACGCAAAACAAACAATAATGATTTATTTTAATTAATTTAATCTTTTAATTACAAAAATGGTCCCCTCAAACCGTATGTTAATGATTTTTAATTGGCCGTTGATCTTTTCATATGTGGAATTGAATACAAGTAATGGGTTTCTTTTAAATCCCCTGCAAACTGAATGTAGACATGCGGAGGGCTAAAATGTTCCTGTTTGTCTTGAGAGACTGTAAGAAGACACTCAACGTGACAGAACCAAGTTTGCATCCTCGGCCTGTTGGCTGGAAACGTGATCAGCGACTCGCTGCACTGGAGAACAACTTCCTGTATTCGATACGAAGGAATCCATCCTGTATTCATGTGTGTCACATGCACCTATGTTCGCTTGAGGATGCGTGTGAGGGGTGGAGGTGGGCAGGGGACGGGGGCTTATCACTCATTTAGATCTTCGAAGCGGGTTTCAAGTAGGTCATGTTTGCCTCTCGGAAACCAGCTTGTCCAGTTCTCAGTAAACTAGCCTCCGAGGCTCTGAGGTGTTGGTTCGTCTCATTCCCGCCGTCTTTTTCCTCTTTTCATTTGTCGGCCCCTCCTCCTTTTCGGCTGTTCCTCTCTCATCAGGCCATTGTGTTTGTGTTGAGCCCTCAAGAGTTACTGTGGTGTGTCGCTCTAATCACAGCATGCCAAAGCCCTTGCTGTCTGGCATTCCATAGCTGTGTGTGTGTGTGTGTGTGTGTGTGTGTGTGTGTGTGTGTGTGTGTGTGTGCGCGCTGCTGCCTCTGCTAGCGTTTTCTTTTCAAACCATGCCAGATTTACTGTAGTGGAGGGTAACCACGGCACAAGGCTAAATCAGTGCTTCATCCTCACAGAAAGGGACTTCTCTCTTACTTCCGGTAACAAGTCTGCAAGGTCACGTGACTTAGTAGGGTGAAGTGCCTTGCCCAAGGACACAATGCCATTTGGCACGGCCCGGGAATCGAACCGTCAAACCTGATTACCAGCCCGATTCCCTAACCGCTCAGCCACCTGACTCACTGATGGTAAGTGGGTTAATGGGAAAGAGTAGATGCGCTGTACTCACTGGACGTTCTGGTAGACCTCCACAGAGCTGTTGAGGCCCTCCAGCTGCTCTGTCAGAAGCTGCAGGTTGGAGTTCACGTAGCTCAGCTCCAAATTCACCATCTCACGCACCTTGTTGTTGGAGGTTGCCCTGGAAACGGCAGAGAACAGGAGCCAGAGAGGAAGAGAGGGAGGGAGGGAGGGAGGGAGGGAGGGAGGGAGGGAGGGAGGGAGGGAGGGAGGGAGGGAGGGAGGGAGGGAGGGAGGGAGGGAGGGAGGGAGGGAGGGAGGGAGGGAGGGAGGGAGGGAGGGAGGGAGGGAGGGAGGGAGGGAGGGAGGGAGGGAGGGAGGGAGGGAGGGAGGGAGGGAGGGAGGGAGGGAAGAGCAGAGGGCCCAGATGAAAGAGAGGAAGGGTAATAAAAGCGAGAGAGAGGTAAGTATTAGCATTAGCAAAACAAACTTTGACATTTAGGTCTGAGCTGTCGCAGCAAACTGAGTCTTCCTTTGCCAAAGTCTCCCTGACAGGTCATAATGGGACACACACACTCACACAGTCACACACTCACACACACTCACCCACACACCCTCCTTTCCCCGCAGCTATGTACAGCCACCCTGTCTCTCAAGGCTCCTGTTTTCACCTGGACCATGCGGACGATGGTGCAACAAGGCGTGGCTGGAACCTCCCACCTCCCTGTCCAACGCCCGTCAGACAGACCTGCGTCCACATTCTGAACATTTCAGAAAAACATGCTACATTTCATGGCTGGCAGTGAAACATGGCCTGAAAGTGACGTCTCGGTGATCCACATTTCAGAAGCTGATTTTGAGACGGGCCTTTCTGTCTGTACTGCTTGGGAAATGACTTTCCTTCCAGTGGAAAGTCCAGTATTTATATGTAATACACAGCAGGACCCCATGGGTAGGTTGTTTGGGGGATGTGTAGTGCAGTCAGACTTGAGAGAGGAGATTTAGATAAGGGTTGACATTGTCCTCTGTGTGTGTGTGTGTGTGTGTGTGTGTGTATGTGTGTGTGTGTAGGCACTGCGTGTCTAAGAAAGTTGGAGGAGATAAAGCCACCATTGTGCACTTTTCAGTCAAGGTGTTTGTCGTCCAAAATGAACGCCCTCCCCTCACCTCCTGACCACCTTGCCCGTCTAACAACAGCGTCCGTTCCCAGGACCGACTTCCTGTTCTGTACGAGCGTTTCTCTGAAGAAGCTTGAAAAGTTAACTCAGGAAACAAGCCCGTCTGACTATGTTCCACAGCTGCAGAAACACACGGCTCGTAAATCCGGTCCGAAAAAGAAGAAGAAAAGAACCCTTTTTCCACAGGTGGTTCTGTGGGCTGATTTAGACTGCGGTTCTTCTGCGGTCAGAGTCCACCTTGGCCAAGGAGTGACGTCTCCATCAAAACATCCAGCCGTGACATTTGACCTTCTCAAAACCCCACAGCTTGGACCCTTCTCCTCTCAGTCCCCTAGCCTTTATTTAGCTCTTAGTTCGCTCTTACACCCCCCCCCCCCTCCCCCATATTGTGTGTTCATCATCCTGGAGGCAAAGTTAGGCAGGTGACAGACTGCAGTCCGCCAGAACTGCATGACATATCGGTCGCCCCATCTTGGCAGCCAAGCTGAAGGACTGAAGCTGCTGTGAGATGTGAGGTGTGAGATGTCAAGATGGAGCCCCAGGGGCTCTGCAAGTGACAGCAGGTTTGGTTATTTTGTAGATAGTGCAGAGTTTGTGACCTGTAAGAACATGACAAGGAACCACAGAGAGAAAAACTCTCTGCAGAATTCCTGTCATTAAATCAGTGTCAAGTTTCAACAAATTAAACGAAACCTTTGAAGAAAATATCTTTAAAATGGTTTCCCGAGAAAACGGGGCAATCAGGGAAAAGCGGAACGATTTCTGTCTGAGTCTACAGTCTCTTGACTGCTCAGTGGTTAGTAAAGGGCAGGTTGGTAAGTGGAGATAAGAGGTTAAGGAGCAGGAGAACTTCTGTGTGTGTGTGTGTGTGTGTGTGTGTGCGTGTGTGTGTGCGCGTGGGATAGGTCACCATCATCTGGCTCACTCCTTAAATCCCTCAGGTCAATATTTGCAGAGTCCCTAATGGGTTCTTAATAGTGATGGACACTCCAAATGCTCCTGGACAGGCCAAGACCAAGTGGTCTGATCACTGATAACAAAGATGGACGACCTGATCTGAACTCAAACACACTGGGTGGTCTCTCAAACACATGACAGCCAAGCAGGAGAGACTCAAGAAACACAGCGAGAGAGAGAGAGAGAGAGAGAGAGAGAGAGAGAGAGAGAGAGAGAGAGAGAGAGAGAGAGAGAGGAAGGAAGAAAGAAAGAAAGCTTTCGAGTAATTAATCGATCCAGACCCACGTTGGATCAAAGGTCCAGATGAGACAGGAAGACCCACTCAGTGCCGTCCCACACAGCTCCAAGGCTGCAGCCCAGAAGGCCGAGCGCCTGCCTCCTCTCGGGGGCCTCCCTGTCCCTGTCCCTCTGTCCCAGTAATTGGGCATCAGGGAGGCCAGAGAACGTTAGTCACCAGAGCAGAACAACCAGCACAAAAGCTGTTTATGGTCAGTACATCACCTAAAGTATGTGCTTCCCTTGAGTGGCGAGCGTCAAAGAATCCCCTCCATCAATGTTCTCCCTCTCCTCACCCTCCCTCTCTTTATCCCTCTCTGTCACTTTCTGTCTATCACACAAACAGGCCAAAAGGGACAGGAATGAACCAGCTCAAGAAAAAATGTAAACCTGTATTCAAATCTGCATTTATTTTTCGGTTTTGCAAGTAGTAAATCGTAGGGTTTTTGTAGCCGGTGAGAATAACTGTCAGTAAGTTTGGCTTGAACAGACTGGTCTATTCTGGATATCTTGGCTCCCTTCTGACTAAAACTGGCTGAGGAATGAGAAGCCATTAAAAAGCACCTGACTTGAGAGGGAAGGGGGGGTGGGTGGATAGAGGGGAAAGAGGGAGAGAGAAGGAAGAAAAGAAAGAAATAAAAAGAGAGAGAAGCAAAGTAAAAAGAAGAAAAAAACTGCAAGGTGTGCCAAGTCAAAAGCAGCTTAGAAAAGTGGGTGGGAACTTCAAACCTCTGCTGCTCTGTTGGTCAAACAGGTCACCTTTGTAGTTCACCTGCTTCTGTGCCTTTGACCAGATATGCTTACATGAACATTCCACTGGTGCATCAAGTTAAAACACAAGATCATTCCCCGAACTGAAGATACTCAGAGACCTGCTCGACACAATCCACGCCCAGAGCTGGTCCTCAGTCTATTTTTTTAAACTTTTTTTGTTATATCTATTTACAAAACTAAAATAAACTTTGTAAGGAACATAAAATACCAAAAATTCAAAAGCACACGGTTTCCATCACGTGCTGCAGAAGTGTTGGCAGAAATACACATACACAGGTAAACGCACATATGCAGTGCAAACCAGCGTCCCTGTCCAGATCAGCCGAGCTCCTTTTGGACTGTGAAATACTGCGAGGAATGCTCAAGTCTTTGAAGGCTGACAGCTGACCCAACCTCAGGCTCTGATAGGCCCTAATCAAAGTCAGATAGAGGAGAAAGCTTTTCCACTGCGAGGGGCAAGTCAAGGGGTTCTTCACTCACGCCACACAGAAGGTAAACACACACTGAGGCACACTAGGGGCCCAGCATAGGATAAGGAACTGAAAAGTGGTTATTGAATGAAAAGGTACGCAGATGTAAAGACACTTCATACTTCTGGCCTAGTTTCATCCTACTGTAAGGTAAAAGTTGTGACACGCAAACCCTGAATCCACAGAGATTCATTTGGTACCGGATGAAAATTGTTTATGAAATATAAAAAGAAACTGAGAAAAATAATCAGTCCATGTGCAGAGGAAATAAGAAAGGATGTGGCTTTTTTTTTGTTGTTTTTTTTACCTCCTGGACTATTGACTTAACGTGTGTGTGTGTGTGTGTGTGTGTGTGTGTGTGTGTGTGTGTGTGTGTGTGTGTGTGTGTGTGTGTGTGTGTGTGTGTGTGTATGTGTGTCTGTGTGTGTGCTTGTTTGTGTGTGTGTATGTGTGCTTGTTTGTGTGTGTTGCAATCAGTAACAAGTTTAACTTTCCATTCCTCCTAAACCCCCGAGGCCGAGGTATGCGCTCAGAAGAGTGCTGACCTGGACCCACTCAGATCTCCTCCTGCCTCTCGCACTAAACATTTACCTGGCCACATTGTGAAATACCGTTGGCCAATGTGTCAACCACTGGTTAAGCCGGTTTGGTTTGCAACTTGTTTCCCATTTCCATCGTGATATATAGTACTGTTTGGAATATAGCAGAAGGTGAAAACTTATGAGCATTTCACATTGGAGGACATCCATGCTGTGAAGACGACTAAAGTTCCCTCTCATTGATGAATAAACATTCTCATCTCACGTAAATGACAAATACTAAAGGTCCATTTAAAAACACAAACCGCTGTTGTTGGTGTTTAGATGTGCTGGAAGCGTATTAAGATGAAAGGCTACCACCACCAGCCACACGAGACACGTCTGGAAGTCTAGACAAGTGTGCGGGCCAGGGAGTTTGGCCCTTTTTAAGCGACAGACTAAGTCTAGTAGGATTAGGACTTGGTTCCCCCGCTCTCCACGTCCACTTCATCCATAATTTGTCTGAGTTTCGGTCAGAGAAAAAAAAGAACAAAAATCGAAATCTCTCTAAATGAGCCATTAATAAAATAAAAAAGGAGAATATAAGAGTTCACGATTACAATGGGCCACTATACAGTATCTTGAGAGTTCCCGACGAAGAGGTGATTGAAATTAATTTGGGTAAGGGTCCACTTTGAAGCCTGCTTTAAAAGGGGGGGGGGAGACCTCAGACGACAGAACTAAATCAAATCTTGGCTTATGAAGGGAGTCTCAGAGACCGGTAAAGGCCAAGAGGTTCATGTAGTAGCCTGGGGCTCAAACTCTACCAATTTCCCCTCCCTGTTTTACTAAAGGTAGCTCAGTCCTCAGGCCAGCCAGCCTACAGAGGGGGCTTTAATACAGACAGCTCTTATGACTTTATCTGATGTCAGTGCTGCTTTTGGTCTTAAGATTCTTAGCCTTGGCTAGACGCTGCTGGCTAGCAAAACATCCCCATATTCAGTAAACCAGCCTCAGCACAGGTCCCAGTCCCAGCCCCGGCCTCAGCCCCAGCCTCAGCCCCAGCCCTCAGCCATAATGACCTGCATGCATTCATACTCCTGCCTGTTGACATGGGTCCCTCCCAGCTCTCTGAGAGCAAAGCCAAACCAAGAAACCCACATATGGAGGAGAACGAGAGCGAGCAAATGTGTACTAAGGAGAAGAACGGGGCGACTGGGCGATCCGCCCTGTAAAAAAAAAAAACACGGCCCGCTGCGCCGCACTTCCAGACAGACCGCTAGGGGCAGCCTTGACGTCAACAGAGCCGTCTCACAGACCCAGAAAAGATCACGCCCGCCTGGGCACCATGGCAACTAACGACACGCTAAAACAGTCGATCACCGGGGCGACTGATAAGGCACCTGGGTCACGGTTCCCTGCTTTTATTGTGCCTCGATTTAGAGGGCGCTGATGCGTGAGAGAGGAACAACAACAACAACAACAACAAAAAGACGTCTCTTCACCACAATGTGATTGTCAGCCATGTGGATGTGATCTCTTTTCCGAGGCATATCAGCCACTCATAAATCATGACTGACGGCTGCAGGCGTGACAGGACACGACCAACAGTCACACCTGGGACGGTGTAAAGATGGCCAGAAGTGTCTGGTTAATGAAACAGTCCATCCTTCTCTTAAAAACAACAAGGAAACTGTCGTGAAGAATTTATTTAGAACCGGCTCGACTAAAATCCTGAACAACAATCAAGTTCCAAGTAATTGTGAAGTTGAGGGAGTCAAGTGGCTGAGCGGTGAGGGAATTGGGCTAGTACTCAGAAGGCTGCGAGTTTGAATCCTGGCTATGCCAACATGACGTTGTGTCCTTGGACAAGGCACTTCACCTTACTTGCCGCAGGGGGAATGTCTCTGTACTTGCTATAAGTCGCTCTGGATAAGAGCGTCTGCTGAATGACAAAATAGAGTAGAGTTTACCTGACACACAATTGTGTGGTAACAATGCGTCATTTAACCTATTCGCAACTCAGCGCGAGGATTTACGAGGGTTGAACAGGATTGTTCATCCGGCATCACGAATAAAAACATTCACAGGAAGAAGACGTACACCTTCAGAGACAAAACAGGCTTAGCCAACGATAGTCTGTTACACAATTACACTCTCAACAATAACAAAGACTTCAGAGCTTGCTGACATAGTGTTGCTCCTTTTGTGTAATCAAAAGAAGCCTCAAATCACAAGAGGACATCGCTGTCAGCTTTGAGACAGTGACATGAAGCAAGACATCAACAGCTCCACAGTCTGTCAGGAGCCTCCAACACCAGACACCGAAGAAGACATGTTGAACTGTCTAATCCTTCCAAACAGCCTTCAGCATGAATGGGTAGGAGCACAATGGATAAAGGACAAGGTTTTATGTAAAAGGTAGAGAGAGAGGAAGAGAGATAGAGAGAGAGAGACAGAGAAAAAGAGAGAGAGCTAAAGAGGGAGAGTGTTTTGTTGTTGCCACATAGTTCAAAAAATACCAGCTGTTGTTCCTAATGTTATTTTTGGGGGTATTGTTGATGTATGGTTATCTGTTGTTGCTAGAGAGAGAGAAAACATGAGCGAGAGAGAGAGAGATGGAGAGTGATTGAGAGAGAACCGGAGAAAGAGAGAGAGAGAGAGAGAGAGAGAGAGAGAGAGAGAGAGAGAGAGAGAGAGAGAGAGAGAGAGAGAGAGAGAGAGAGAGAACGGTATATAGAGAGAGGAATAGAGTGTGTGAGAGAAAACAGGAGAGAGCGAACAGGAGAGACTGAGTCTGGTGGTGTTGAGAGTTGGTGTATGTCAGGGTGTACATGGGGGTCAGTGTGGTTGTTGATGACATACTTCAGCAGGTTCTCTGCCCCAGCTCTCATCCTCATCTGCTTGATAATCTGCTGGTTCAGACTCGCTCGCTGGTTCTGCAGTTTGCTGCGTCCCGTCTGGGCGAAGGGGTTACAGCCCTACAGAGGGGAGGAGGGGGGGGGGGGATCAAAGAGCAAAACATCACAATCTGAACAGACACACATGGACTGTTTTATAACAGCGTGGATTGTTAGCTACTGTTGGTGTTTGTTCCTGGGGTCCGCGGTGACGGGGTCAGCAGTTGTGTCGACTGCTCGGCTCAGTGAGAGCAGCCGCTGACGATTTATAGACTTGCTCGGAGACGCTCAGAACACGTTGGGTAGCACTTTGTCATTAAAAATAAGGCAGACTGTTCCAGATCTCTCCCTCCCCTCTTCCCCTCCCTCCTTCTCTCCCACTCTGGACTGTTCCAGATCAATCCCTGCCCTCCCTCCCTCCTCTCCCGCACCCTCTTCAGACTGTTCCTGCGCTATCAGAGCAACACTGCCCAGCTTATGTCAACAAACAGGGAGACAGAGATACAGCAACATGCATAGCAGTCATTTCTGACAGTCTGAATCACGCAGGGCTGGATCTCCAGCATAGGTGTGTCATGTACAGAACGTCCACTAACAGGGAGGGAGAGGGATAACATGACCATAACCAGCACGTCATACTTCACCGATTTTATTGGACCACATGTGGTCTATGCCAACCACTTGAGGTTGGTAAGCATTCTTGGGTGGTGAAGTAATGAGAAACAGTCAGTTGGGTAAAGAATTGTACCAGCGTCTTCCAAAATAGATCTTAAAATGAGCGACGAGCTTATTTATCTTGCAATTTTGTAGTTGTCTTTCATCATCTTTGTCTTTTCGTCACCTCAAAACTCAACGTGACACTTTTATATATTATATATATATATATATACAATTTCAACTATATCAATTCCACACAGTCAAACATCTCAACACACATAATGATTTACAGTCAAAACATAAGAGTGTTGTTAATCACCTCATTACCATGACATTAAGGGGTGTGCCTTGGCAGGGCGAAACTGGGGGAAAAGGACACACCATTATCCAGGTAAGAAAAGACGTAATGACTCCATACAGGGACCCATGCTTTTAGAGGACCAACGCCCACACAAACTATGTAAATAGAGCCATTACATCACAGAGGGTGTGTGAGGTACAGGTGCCTTTCAGGTGCTGTTAACGAGACTGTCTTCATCATCGCGATAAGGCTTATTACCTGACAAGAACATTTCATCAGCAATATAAAATATCAGTGACAGTATGGACTTGTGTTGACTCAGTTCTCTTGTAAGCACATTGTGTGGTCAGCGATGATACTGGTCACATTGTCCTTTATTCTCTATAGGTTGTGGATCTCATCTGGTGCGTAACAAAGCAGCAAGTGTGTGTGTGTGTGTGTGTGTGTGTGTGTGTGTGTGTGTGTGTGTGTGTGTGTGTGAGTGACACACACCGTGTCACTTCAAATCCACAGCCATGCCAAATTATTCCCCCAGAGCTAACCTAAACTTTGTCACAACCATCAGGTGATGACATCACCATCAGCCATTCCCCTGTTGCTCCTTGTCAAAGCACCAGAAACAGGTCTTCAGAAAACCTCAACAAACTGCCCGCCCCCCTCCCTGTACCTCACACCGTACACAGACAGGACAACAGAACGGGCGTAACCCTTCACCCTCCCCCCAGGGACGGCCGTTAGCTTAATTAGCAGACCCCCGGAGAGCACAGAGCCCTGCCGCTTGATCAAGTCATTAGCTCCAAATACTGCACAGTCACAGGCGCAGCACAGATTGTTACATCGCGTCTGTTTTCCTTTCGGCTGGTTGGGTTGGTTTAGTTGCGTAACTGTATCTGTTCATAAAGAACCCGCATGGAGTGTGGTTTGTCGGATGCGACCCGACAAGTTAGCAAAGGGTTGATTACAGGTGGCAAGAGGCCAGGGACGCCCCCCCCCCCCCCCCCCTTCACCCATGGACATATCAGTTCTGTCCGAATTCCCTGTGTCTCTAACAGTCTCACAAAGATGAAACCTTCCATTCTTGGATATTAAACCAATAATCTTTTCAACTTTTCTTCTTCTTCTTCTTTGCAATATAAACCCATCAGGGGGTCGTTTGACCGTATTTCCGTGTCGCAGGCCAGGACATATGTTGTCAATTTGTCTCTGTGGCTTGAGACCGTGACAACCGCAGGGCAGATCCTACGTCAAGGGGCTGAAGAGGCTGGAGTCAGTCTGGTTAAGAAACATGCCGATTGGGCCTATTATTTTCCATCTCGCGGCCAACTGGCTCGCAAATACAAATGATTCAGGAAAATGGCCGAAGCTTGGGGAAGCTTCATCCAAACCACCACATCTCGCAGTATCATCTGGGAGCCAGAAGCGTGTCTCACTCCAAGGAAACAGGCTCGTAAATCAGTGAGCTCATTTTCACCAGCAGGGAGGGAGGGAGGGATTCACTTTAGCTCAAATTCCACCAAAGCTAACCAAACACAGTTTCCAAATCACAAAACCTCTTTAACATGGGAAAATTGTGATGTGAAGTCATATTGACCTAATGGGTCGTTGAAATGATGCCAGTCATGCTGACGAAAACATTAAGGCCCTGAGACAATTTCTGTTTGATATCAAATTTAAAATATTGTAATGAGGATAAAGATAAATAAACTAGCTGTGCCAACATGACGTTGTGTCCTTGGACAAGGCACTTCACCCTACATGCCTCAGGGGGAATGTCCCTGTACGTGCTGTAAGTCAGTCTGGATAAGAGCATCTGCTAAATGACTGAACATAAATGTCAATACGACTGAACGTTTTTTAGACTTACAGACAAGATAACAGAGTATGAGAGAGAAAGAGAGAGAGAGAGATAGTGTGTGTGTGTGTGTGAGAGAGAGAGAAAGAGAGAGAGAGAAAGAGAGAGAGAGAGAGAGAGAGAGAGAGAGAGAGAGAGAGAGAGAGAGAGAGAGAGAGAGAGGTGTAATGGTCCAACTCTCACCAACAGACACATTACTGGCACCCGTTGACTGTTTTATATAGACAGGAAGTTCCTCACAAAGACCGAAGCCCAGACACAGTTCACATGAAGAATTGGGGGGCTCGACCCAAACAATGGTCCTTTACAGGATCCCATCTAAACATGGCCGCCTATGAAAACACTCGGGTGACAGAACAAATGTGTGGCGGTGCAGCTACTGAACAGCGGCACACAGAACACATTATCACTGGACGCTCATGGAACAACAGTCAAGTTTGTTTCCCAGACATGAGTTGTTTTTACAATCAATTTAAATACCAAGTTAGTATGTTTGGTTAAGTAGTGCTGTATATACAACACTAGGGCACATAAGAAAATAAACCAATGTGGGCTACATGATGAATGTTTGATGATGGACTTTCTCCCTTCTGAGAGAAAGAACTGTCTTACAGGGCTAATACAATGCCAACACATCTCCCATGAACTTCCTTTTTTGTAAAATAAAAAAGTTCCAGAACTCCCTGTCAGTATCCCACCTCCAGTTCATCCTTCTACCCATCCCATGTTCCCCCTGTGTTCATTCATAGGCCCAGTGGGGACACACCTCAGAGCCCTCTAGTGTTCCACAAATAGCGAATGCAAATGAGCCTGGACAAACAGGCAGCACAGCATGATAACCAGCACCTGAACCTGACAGCATGTCTCGGTTTCACTTGTCAGTGACAGAGACACAGAAGGATCGACGGAAGACAATGTTCTCGATTCTGTTTTACTGTCGATTTTATTTTATCAGGTGACAGTTTAGCAGTGTTTAACATGGAATTTAAATAGAACACGAAAAATAACATCTATATGCTCGTGTTAAAATTATAGGCCCTACTGCGGATCTGGCAACAAACGAAACAACTACACAAAACAAAAAGGGAAATAATTGTCATACAATTACTATCAGCTGCGTTTTAAGAACTATGTATCGGTTACAATAGTCTAATAGCAGAAGTTAAAAAAATACGATTTTATCTCTCCCATCCAGCTGGGCATTGAGTTTGAGGTCATGAACAGAGTTCGTCTTTCACTCACCTTTTTAAAATAGCCACTCTCGCCGCTTCTGCCGTTGATTTGATTCGGTAAAAGAGCGTCCGTCATTGTGAAGTTTCAAACACTGCTCAAGTCTAGAAGAAACTCAGGCTAACTCAGGCTGGGTTAAAGCCTGTTGTGCAACAGGTGTGTTTTCCCTTGGTAATATCAGCTCAGTCACTACTCGGTGGCGTTCAGCTCGTCCAGTGTGACAGTAACACATCCAACCGCACTTTTCCACGAAGGAACCGGTAACCCCGCCCAGAGAACATGACGGGGACCGGGGCGGTGTCATTCTGATGAAGGGAGGTGCGGCTCTTCTGGGATCGGTAGGGGAAGTATTCTTCCGAAGGAGTCTTCTGTCTCAGTACGCTTCATTAGAATGAGGAGTGGTTTATTTAATGTAAATATAAAAACATAGCCAATATAGGCGAGGCTACTAAATGTCAAACTATTATCACTGGATGTTGTACAAATAGCTTACACATGATAGCAGATTGTTAGGTAACAAATTGGGTCTCATAAATGAATACATTAATTAAATGTACGCACTTATACACACTCTTGTCTTTCTCCAAATGTTGGGACGTTTGCTGTCATTTTAATTAATAGGTTTGGAGGTGAAACAGTAAAGACAAATTTTGCCTGAGCTGCAGCGGCTGTAAGCACACCCACCCTCTTTGGTTTCAGATAAAAATAGCTCATGGCATTGTTCGTTACACAATGTAGTCCAAGGGAGAAACTTTTTTGTTTGGACACAATGAAAAAAAGGGAAAAACGCTCTGCACACATAGGGAGATATATGATTATATTTTCTATGCAATGTAAGTGGCATCATGCTTACAGACATGTTTTGGTACAGAGTCACAGTAAAAACTATTAACTAAACTCACTAACTAACTAACTAATTAACTAACTCTAACCCATATTTATAAATAAATGCTGGGATAATGTTATCCAGAAACACACCCTGATATGCCAACACATGCAGTTAAATCCCATTCTCATTAGTCAGCAGAAATGTTTACAAGGCAACCCAATTCTGTCAGAAATGTCCGATAAGACCATAATATGTATGGAGCTCTCCAGTATAGCTCTGTTTTCAAAAGCACACTGACTTACATACTGTGGACCTTACACACACTGAACTGTTAAAGCTTTGAGCTCTTTTTTTTAACTCATTTTTCTCCCTTTTCTTTCAGAATCAGCAGCAGAAGATGTATTGTCGTTCAGGGTCACAGATTCAGAAGATGAATCAGCATACCTGGGTGTGTCAAGGAACACAAGCTTGAATCGTGTTAGAAAAACTGTATCCAGGTAGGAGTGTCAGTGTGTCTGTTGCTTGGAAACACCGAGCTAACCTCAAGAGGTTGGCAGTGAGCCTGTCAGCCACATTCTCTGTTTTCCCACTTCAAGGTCTCTGTAGTGGCTGTCTTGACGGCTAGGTGGGAATGGAGCTAGAGATGAGGGACTTTAGTCACCCCTGATATACAGCTGATTTGGTGTGTGTTTTGAATTCCAGCAGGAGAACGTTCTAGAATGTCTAGAATGTTTAGAATTTTGTCCTCCGTTCTCTTGTGTGTTTTTATTTTAGTTTCTAATCTTCTTACGGTGTGATTGTATTCAGGCTGTGTTCTGCCTCTGTCTGCATCATCAACTGTCTGTGGAGGAGGGGGATCTCTCACTGAATCACTCCAAACACAGTGGCTTCCATTTTCTCTGTTTCTCTGTTGTTTGGAGTTTTTCCTTGTCTTCCAGCTTTTAGGGTCAGACAAGACAACGCAAATGTACCTGGTATAACATGACATGAGTCCTCAGAACAAAGGTTTCACCCATGATAGGATAACTTATAACAAACATCCAAAATTTACAAAATACTAAACAATACTGTGTTCTAAACCTATAATATCAATGTCCACATCAGTGTTCATTCAGCAGTTTGATGGCCCTTAGAAAGCCTGTAGGAATATCCAAGCTATTTTGGGTCTTTGTTTGACCCACTGAAACCATGGAGGCTTACCTGTTTCTGGGGGAGGTGATTATTAATGTCACAAGAGGCTTGGTGTTACACCAGGGAAGAGAAGTCAACCATGCATTTCGTATTTTATGAAACCACAATTCTTGGCCAGTTAGATTATTTTCATGCTGCCAAGGCTTGGAAACTGGGTCAGGACTTTCATGTGTCTGGTTCACTAACAGACAGACTAACACGTGGATTATGGGTGACCATTGCCCTGTTCAAGACACAACACATTATATAAAATTGTGACAAGGGCATAGAACAACATAATTAATAATCCACTGTTTACACTACTGTGTATATACACCACCACCACCCCCCATATAATTTGTATTATTTGTATCATATTTGTAGTGTATGTATTTTACATTGTATTATTTTTTTATAATATGCCACATACTGTATATGTTATATGTCTGCTC
Source organism: Neosalanx taihuensis (assembly GCA_030340665.1). Lineage (NCBI taxonomy): Eukaryota > Metazoa > Chordata > Actinopteri > Osmeriformes > Salangidae > Neosalanx > Neosalanx taihuensis. The sequence continues at coordinate 6,099,663 of CM059295.1, read as the reverse complement.
ATTTCTGCCACAGTTAATTCTGTGTTTATTAGTCTTGCATAGCGAATAAACCCCATTCTGATTCTGATTAATTACCAACACGACTTGGTTTGATTTGCAATCAGAATTTTTTGACAACATTTTGGGGGGCTCAAAATTTCCTAAATATTTTGTGTCATAATTTTGGTGGTCTATAGAACACACGTAAACCTTCCATAACAGTATTTTTGAAGACTAGGATTATGGGCGTTTGGAATGACTGCAAATAATTGTCCTTTTTTGCCCCCTTGTGTTCAACCTCTTACATTACAGTGTTCAGGGTCATTTTCATTGCCAACTACACACGTCACCTGAAGATAGCGCCAGAGGTTAGTTTTAAACTTTGACCATTTATTCATTTAGAATACGCTTTTATCCAAAAAGAAGGCAGACAAGGCGGAAGACAAGGAAAAACTCACACATCTCCCACAAAACAAAAACAAAGAGAAAATGGAAGCCACCGTGTCAGTGAGAGATCCCCCTCCTCCAGAGAGGCTGATGATGCAGACAGATGCAGAACACAGCCTGAATACAACCACACAGTAAGAAGATTAGAAACTAGAAAAAAATTCCTAAAGAAATTTTGAGTGTGCGTGACTCTGGCCCGGGACTCTCCCCCATACATCATGGGTTCATGGGTGCTGCGGCCAAATCTTCGCATGTCAAGCTAAAACAATAAATCTGACAAATAAAGTAAAGCAAATGTGAGCTAGAGGACACATTTTCCTACGTTTCTATGTATAAATTGTGTCTGTAGTGGTGCATTTGAGGCCATGGTAGTCGAATATGTTTTATTTTTTCACTGATTTTTCTCTCTCCTCTACACTCTAGCGATGACATCATCCACTGTAGTTCTCAAACATTCTCTCCATTGACACCCATTCATTTTTTTGGTGTGGTGTGGTGTGGTGTTGTGTGTTCGCCAAAAGTCTTAGAAAAATCATAGCACACATGTCGGGGCCGAGCCGCACGTTTTGATATAACTTTTGTGTATATGCGTCAAAAACTCTGGTAGGTGTTTTGAGCCAAAAAAAGAATAATAATAAACACTAGTAATAACATAGTGTGCGCCTTGCAGCACGCACACAATAATAAACGCTAGTAATAACATAGTGTGCGCCTTGCAGCACGCACACAATAAACGCTAGTAATAACATAGTGTGCGCCTTGCAGCACGCACACAATAATAAACGCTAGTAATAACATAGTGTGCGCCTTGCAGCACGCACACAACTAAAATAAAAATATGCAAGAGAACAGAGGACAAAGATGAACACATTCTAAAGTTTCTACACATTCTAGAACGTTCTCCTTTATTCTAATAAAAGTGGAACATGTGTGCCTCAGTGGTACACATCCCCCCACACCCCCAGGGTAGGGTGTGTTCAAATGGCTGTTAATTTGCAGACAAACCAGTTCAGTGCTGCAGTCCACAGTCCAAAGAGAGAAACCACAACAACACAAAAAAGCACATTCTCAAATTTCCCCAAAATATCAAACCTTGACAAGAACTGACAAGTGCCCCACTACAGCCTCAAAACTGTAGTCAACCATCCACCCCCCACCCCTCCACCGCCTGCCCCCCCCCCACAACCCTCCACCCTCCCACTCCCCTGCCCTCCACCCCCCACCCCTCAAACCCCTGCTCCCCCACCACCCGCCCCTCCACCACCACAACCGCTACAACAAGACCTTTCCGTTCATTTTCTCCTTTCACAAAGCTGATTGTAACAGCCTGTTTCCCCCTTTCTTATAAAAGAGTGAGCGAGACGGGTTGAGAAATGGCCCTGATGGTCGACCTCAGTCCTGAAGAGGAAGCACATGAGCCTCGTTGCCCCTCCAATGTTCAGTTGCTATGCAGCCATATTGTTCGCCCAAAGAACTTAAGCTTTTCTGTTTACAAATTATTTTTTGTGTGCGGGGGCACAGCAATCTATTACAGCCAGTGAAGGGGTCTGGAGACACTCGGAGGGTCCTGTGTTTGGGGGTGGAGGGGCGTGGCCAGAAGGAGAGCGGCAAGTGAGTAATGCTGACAAATGTGAAGGGTTAAGGGGGAGAGAGAGAAAAAAAACTGACAGAGAAGGGAGAGAGAAGGAGGGAAGAGAGACAGAGGGAAATTAGGGGTCAGAGAGGAAAATACAGAGTGGCAGAGGAGAGAGAAAAAGAGAGAGAGAAGGGGGAAAGGGAGAGATAGAGAAGGCAGAGAGAGAGAGAGAGAGAGAGAGAGAGAGAGAGATACAGCGTGGCTTCTGAAGGCCAGCCTTCACTGCCTTCAGACTGACAGGAGCGGTTTTCCGGTTGGTGAAAAAGCCTCAGAGGAAGATCTGACTTGAATGGGGGGGGGCGGGTCTCTGGGTGAAGATGCTTTTTAGAATTAGATTAAGCTTAATCTGGATACCAGGAACTGGCCCCCAGAGCGAACTCTCTCTTCGCTTCCTCCCCTTGACACGCAATGATTAATTGGGTTCTTTTGGAGCTAAATAATTTGTGTCTTTTGTTCAAGGATTGCCTTTTAAATTGGCGAGCACTGTGCCCCTCAGTGTCCTCCCACTTATGCCACACACACACACACACACACACACACACACACACACACACACACACACACACACACACACACACACACACACACACACACACACACACACACACACACACACCACACACACACACACATGCCCACACACATACAGACACAAACACATGCCCACACTGACACACATGCCCACACTGACACACATGACCAGACACACACGCTCACACTCACAGATACACACACACACACCAGAAACCCACTTACAAGAACACACAAACCTTTCACATTCAAATAAAAATGTAATCAATGCAAGTGGTACTTGCAGGAATTGAGAGAAATATAACAATACAGTACAAAACTAGAGCATGCTGTGTCGCCATGGTTCCCTTCTTAACAATCTCATAGATTACCATGTGATTTACAACTAAACTAACTCCATCCCACTAATGAACCAGTGGGGCATTTGAATAAAACAAACACATATCACACACACATTGATCAGGATAGTAACGATATGTGACAACTTGGTGATAATAGTGGGAACCTGCCAACCCTCTGCATGAGAAACTGAAACCTGTTGTACTGTAATACCCACTCACAATCACACCGGTCAATTCCATGAACTATAAATCATTGATCCAAATCAATGATTGTCCTTCACTCACAGTGGAACACTGTTACCCAGCATGCACTGCTTCTGCTCCCACCCTGAAAAGGCAGTCGGAGAAGAGGAAATCACATCTCACTCTCATCTCTTCTCTCTCCTCTCTTACCCTACTTTTCTCTCTCAAATTTCTTCATTCTCTTATCCTCCTCCTCAATCTCTACTATGTTCTTCCTTCTCCTCTATCTCTCATATCTCCTCTTCTGTCCTTTCTTCCTCCTCTCTCATATCTCCTCTTATATCCTTCCTCCTCCTCCTCTCTCTCTCTCTTATCTCTCTCCCCCTCCCTCCAAAGAGACTCTGTGATATATTTGTTGTTGTTTGCTGCTGTGCTCCTCAGTGCTTCTCTGTGTTCCTCTGCTCTTCGCTCCTCAGCGCTCCTCTGTGTTCCTCAGCTCTTCGCTCCTCTGTGCTCCTCTGTGCTCCTCCCCTCTAGCCTCTGGACACTGTAGCTAGTGTGTGTGGCCTTCCTGCCATGTCCTTGGAAACAAAGCCTCTCCTCTTTGTTGGCCCCTTCAGAGCGGCTCAACTCCAAGTTCGGGGCCCCTGTTTAATTGTGCATTCGGCTGCATTAGCGCAAGAGAGAAAAACTCCTGACAGCCCCTACTTGATGACTTGACTCCTCGAACTGCAGAAGTCCTGCTCAATCAGAAAGGAAGTTAGGCATGAGTGTGTGTATGTGTGTGTGTGTGTGTGCAGAGATCGTAGTCACAGTATCTATCCTTTCAAACCTGAAGCAAACTCACCACTACAATGTCTACTCCAACTTAGGTGTGTTCTTTCTTTAGAAAATGAAATTGTCCTCATGTGATCTGAAGGAGCAGAGAATCAGGAAGCGGCTGTTTGGGGGCAGTTGTATTCCGGCTTTAGTCCCACCCCTGATCTGGTTACAGACCCAGTGGACGTAGTCAGGTTTGGCTTCACCTGAGATGAGGTTGGTGTCAAATTATCTTCCTCAGCCCTGTGTGGTGTCTTGTTAGCCTGCTCAGCCAGATGAGAGGAGATTGTTCCCCAGTTAGCCCAAGGGAATTCAGAAGGGAAGTCAGAGGATTAGTGTTTTTATCAGGGAAAAGAAGGAGGATGATGAGTGATAACTCAAATTAAAGGAAAATACAGAGATGCAAGAAGCTTATAGAAAAGAGGAAGGGTGTCAGTTAGGGTGTGGTATGGAGTTAAGAGGAGAAATTTAAGAGTTGTGTTGATTTGGGGGGGGAGCAGAGCAGAGCTGGGTCAAGTGCAGAGGTGACCGCTAAACCAGAGTCGTTAGACGGTCATCTTAGACCAAGGTTAAAGAGAGAATACACAGAAGAATTATCTCTAAATGTGAGATTAAGTCTAGGGAGTTCTCTATCCACAAAACAGTCCAATTATTCTCACGCTACCTCCATTGTAGTGAACAGAAAACGTTTCCAAAAACGACTGTCTTCAGCCTCAACTGATAATCGCGAGACAATGTACCCTTTCTGAAGTGGCCTCGCGCACGCAATTCGGAAAACCCGAACGGTCCAAACACTCAGGCTCGCGGCCGACTGGCAGCGCCAAGGCATAAACAAACTGACTTCTGCTCAAGTAGACAACAGTCTAATTTGGCACTGCATACCCCCTCTCTGTCACGTATAACAGGGGCTTTCTGATGGACCAGAGCTCATTAAAATAATCACCTTGTCGTATTCAACGGAAGCGAACGCGGGGGGCAAATACTGCACCGGTTAAAGCCCTCATTATGCTTCCGCGATGCGTCGCCCGCATTGCTCCGCCGACAACGCGGACCCTCCCGCATTGCCCCTCCGCTCACCTCCCAAAAAATCAAGGGTGAGTCACGGAGAACGCCCGCGTGAATGTGAAATACAAACATTGTGACATTAAACTGCAAGATGAATACCGGGTCTAATGATAGGTCGACATGCTCGAGGGCAAAAAACGAGGACTCAGCGTGGAAAAGAAGCGCGCGACTGGAGCCTGGAGCTGTTATTATTCATATTATTCTCTCCCTCTCTCTCTCCCTCTCTCTCTCCCTCTCTCTCTCCCTCTCTCTCTCCCTCTCTCTCTCCCTCTCTCTCTCTCTCTCTCTCTCTCTGAAGACTACAGAACTTGTCGACAGTACAAATAATGGGTCAGCGCGTTCGTCGCCGGGACCAATAAACAACCTTATCTCATCTAAACATGACAAAACCGGTTGACAGAGGACAGTGACGGTCAGGTAGTGTGACACCTGTTTAAACAGACGAGCAGAGCTTCGCACACTGAACGTTTACAGTCTATCGGTTACTATGGGCCAAAGTCAGTGTCACCCTAAACGACCATTAGGCTTGTACGACACCTTATTCAGTTTCAAAATAAGTGTTTGTTATATTAGTCCACGGAAAGGTATTCTACAACATGACGTGTGAACATAATACCATCTAAGAAGTTGCTCATATTACAACCCCAAAATGAATGCACGGAAAATGCTCTGTTTAATGTTCTAACAAATCGTGACGTCCTCACGCAAGGAAAATGGCAAAGATATCGGAAACTTTTATTTATTTATTTCTTTTTATAATCTTTATTAACACAAAATTATTACGAACCTTCGAGTATACAAAATAAAAAAGTATAACAACATTCGTACACTAGGGGGTGCTTACTGTAAATTAAAGAAAAATGCTGAAAAGCTTACAGGTCCTCATGATATCGGAAACTTTCTCCTTGCTTTCTGATGATGGTCTGTGAGATCAGAATTGACATGCTGATCGCAAACCAAGGTTCAGATTCTGCGCATGCGTGCGCGTCTCCGCGCATCAATATAGTATATGAGCGCGAGGGAATAGAAGACCGGGGCTGGGTTTTTTTGTACAGCCTTAGAAATGGATGGAACTGAAATGAGTCGGAGAAACTGCGCAAAGCAGGAACCTGAAGCCCAAAAGAGAACGATGGATAACAGTTCGGAAAGAGTCACGCTCAAGAAAGAAATTGGACTTCTGAGTGCTTGCGCTATTATAATCGGTGAGATCTAATATCTTAGACTTTTTATGTACAGTGAGAACTAAGGTGACCACCATTATTATTAAAAAGCATAGTTGAACGATTACAATTGGATAGCCCAGGTATTGAATCCAAAGGTGTGATGAGGAAGTAATACGTTAGACGATGGGGATTAAACCCAATTACACACAACTAGGCAGTTTAAGATATTTTTTTACTGTATAACCAGTATGATTGTACATGACTGGATCAGGATGTGACATAACTACATTGCGTTACTCGCAGTTGATTTATGGTTGGTTTTATGAATAGCTACATCTTAAGCTACATCACTTTGTCGCAAGTTTTCTTGTGGCCCACCTGTGCCACCAGGACGCGCGTGATGGTGAAACGTATTCCAGATGTTGCATAGTTCTTCCGAGCACGCGCCTGCACGTGTCTACGTGGCTCGAGATCTTGCCTTTTATTTGCGATCGCACGTTAGGGCATAATCTCGTAGATTATTCACATCAATAGTCTAACTAGGTGTTCACTTAAGGGTACCCGTTGCCAAATAGATCATTACAGAATGTAGATGCAGAGCGTCAAAGTTGAGCTGATGCAACGCATATCGTTTTAAAATAAGACGCGTTTCAGAAGGTGTTAAAAGGTTATCACTTTCAGGAACTCTTAGAAAGCCTATTCATATCTAGAGTAGGCGTATTTTCGGTTGATTTTGTCCAGTAATAACAGCACCCCAGCCTACACAGGAACATGTTGGCAGTTTGCCGTGTTATGCTTATTTCATCTTGAAAGCTTCTAGATGTGACTACTCAAAGCTGCCACTAACTTGAAAGGCCACATCCTGCTATACATGTACAACGTGTCATTGAAAAGGCAGAAAGGTTTTCAGTAAGTGTCAATCACCACAAGACTAACAAACTGTATATAAACTGTGTCCCTGAGGGTTTAGGTTTGGTTGAGGGGCAGTTCTATGGGCAAATGTAGTGTATTAAATAAATGTTTATTGTATTTATAAACAGGTTTAGTCTATCTGGTTTTTAGTGTTGTGAACAACAGCCCTACACATTTATTCATTTTCATATTCATACACACTATAAAGCAGCAGAATATATTCCTTTATGCAATCAGTTACCTGCTCACAGGATTCCACTTTGACTGAATTTGTCATGGAAGATGGTGTGGAGTGACAAAGGCTCACAGGTGAAATCACTATCGACCTATGAGGTTTTGATTAACTTTTATTTATATATATTTATTTATCCTGCTGTTTCACATCCGGAGTATATTGTTGGTGATTTTACTAACTTCTAAATGCTTACATTCCTATTACGTTATATCATTCTGTAAATCAAATATCCTGAATGTCATGTGGAAGATTACAAAGTAAAAACTATCTAAGATGTGCAAATAATGACACTGTATTGATACTTTCAGTAATCCCTGTAAACTCACAGTATTGTTTTGTTCTTTTATCTAAGTGTTTGCCAGCATGGATGTCAGACAAGATCAAGTGAAAGCACTCTTGTATATATGTCTACACTCAAACATAACACAGTGAACTGTTGGGTGATGCAACACATTTGTTTTGTTCCACTGAGGTTTGCCAATGTCTCAACATGAGACATGGAATTTATTATCTCTGATGAAATCCTACTTGTTTTTAGGTCCGGTTCTTTAGGTTTTCTCGTTCCTAAATGAAAATGGCTTTCTGGCACCGAGAAACTGTGCTCTAGTCCAGATCTCCTCACCTGTATCAGGGATGTTACATTACTTGATGATTGATGTATGTGATATATGTAATGTGATGGACGTTACTTATAGTGTAGGTTCTCTTGCTGCTGGTATGGTTCTGTTGTTCTAACCCAGTGTATGTCGTGCTCCATTATGCAGCATGGGAGTCATGTAGCTGAGGGGTTAGGGAGTTGGGCTAGTAATCAGAAGGTACCCAGTTCCAACCCTGGCTGTGCCAACGTGACATTGTGTCCTTACATTCTGCATCTTCAATGCAGAAACTGAGAGTGAGCTGGAAGCTGTACGATCGCTATACTTACTGAGGTTTTATGCTCATTTACCATCTTTAACAAATGCAAAGATGAATCTTTTGTTTCTCTGCAGCAAGCATGGGTGACTTGTAGAGAGGGTTAATAGAAAATGACTTCTAAGTGGATCTTTAATAACATTTCTAGGGTACAAAATATTGTAAATATTGTCTTTTATGTTAAGTAATTCCTGTTTGAATCAGGGGACTTACAAGGATGAATGCAAGTCAGATATTCACCCAGGAGCCATGCCACGATTCAAAACAGCACAAACACAAAAACACACAACAGACATTACGCAATCGGCCCGCCTATCACTGCTGCCCGCGCGATCAGATCCGACAGCGTGAAATCTACTGTCCGCGGATGCCCTTCCACTTGTTAGATCATTAGAATACATCTTTGCAGAGTTGCTTTCCAAAAGGCACTGTAATGACGTGGGTTCACATCAACCAAAATATTTACAGTGGACTCACCATGAATTAGGCTCACATGGGCCCCATCTCCCCCTGCTCATGTTGGGGTTCCCATCCTGCTCTGCTTTCCCAGACTTGGGACTGGGAGGCTGGAGTGATGCCCCCCCCCCCCCCCCCCCCCCCCCCCTCTCGCTGGGTCCTGCTTTGACAGGTGCTGTTTAGGCAGAACATTTGTACCACACAGAAGTTGAGGTCAAAGGCCCTTGAGCCTTTAATACCATCTAAGAATATACCTTGGTGCCTTTACAGTCCCATGACCCAAAAAAATAATAATCTAATGACGATCGGAATGCAGCTACAAACCCTCTTCCTCTCCTGTTTCCCAGGCAACATCATCGGCTCCGGAATCTTCATCTCTCCCAAGGGAGTGTTAGAGCATGCTGGCTCCGTGGGCCTGTCGCTTGTGGTGTGGGTGCTGGGGGGCGGTATCTGCGCCCTGGGGTCCCTCTGCTACGCTGAACTGGGGGTCACCATCCCCAAGTCAGGGGGGGATTACTCCTATGTGACGGAGATCTTCGGCGGGCTGACCGGGTAGGCATCAGCGGCCAGTTCCCATCTCTAACTCTCATGATCAGCACCCAATATTTTAACATTACCATTTTAACATTACCATCAGTATTTGTCTTACAATCAATACTATTTTGAGATTAATTTAGTAGATGCTTTTATCCAAAGTACTGTACACAGGTATACAATATGATACAATGATATAAATATAGCATAGTAAATGTGTGTAGTGTATATGTACATAGATTATGTCTAATTCTAGGTTCTCCTCCCAGGTTCCTACTGCTCTGGAGTGCGGTTCTCATCATGTACCCCACCACCCTGGCTGTAATTGCCCTCACATTCTCCAACTACGTTCTCCAACCGGTGTTCCAGAATTGTATACCACCCTTCCTTGCTACTAGGTTGCTATCAACCATATGCATATGTAAGTACTGTACTGAAATAACTAGTCTGATAAGTATTCTCTGTCTACTGTAACTATCAGGGAGTCCGGTGGCTGAGTGGTTAGGGAATCAGGCTAGTAACCAGAACATTGCTGGTTTGATCCCCAGCTGTGCCGAATTACGTTGTGTTTTTGGGCAAGGTGCTTCACCCTACTTGCCTCAGGGGAAATGTCCCTGTACTTGCTGTATGTCGCTCTGGATAAGAGCGTCTGCTAAATGACTACACATGACACAGATAACATCTCTAGGCTACAGCAAGGTTTTCCCTCATTCCCCAAACCTTACTGGTCTGATCTGAGGTTGGAACAGCACACTCTTGTTAACAGAATAGTGAGTTCCCACCACGTCTTGAATTAGGCCCGCCGTCAGCCTTTAAACGCTCTGGCCAATATCTGTTCTCCTTCATCAGATGATCAGCCCCTGAGGAACTACGCTGGAGAGAGTGTTGGCATATTTTTAGTGTGTCTGATTTTCACCCGGGGGAGGGCGTGTGTGTGAGTGCACCCTTACATAGTGTGTGTGTGCACCCTTATGTTGAGAGTGTGTGTGTGTGTATGTCTGCACCCTTATATAGTATGCACACACATATATTGAGACTATACATTGCGCATGCACCCTTATATAGAGTGTGTGTATGTGTGTGTGTGCTCAGAGTGATTCCCTCTCGTACCTGGAGCCTGGAGCTTGCTAACACATCTGAGGGAACTGGTTCAGGCCGGTCTGAACTGGACCCAGTGGGCTGGAGGGAGGAAGGTGTGTGAGAGACTGACTGGTCCAGGAGGAGGAGGAGGGGGTTGCCATGACACAACCGTGGCCTCAGCACACGGAGCAGACATGCGACCCCTATTTTCGGCAACAGAATGTCAAGTTTCCAGCTTCTCACCAGCCGCTGGTAGCGCATGTTGTATCCCGCCGATGATTGGCTGAAAAAGAGGGGGGGGGTACGTCGAGACATGCCCCCGTGTCAACTGACCTGTCAGGGGTGTGTGCGTGCGTGTCAGACTACATAGTGGTAACAGCCTTTGACAATGCCGATAATGAGAAGGCGTGTCTGTGCCTTTGTGCATAGTTATCACGGTTGCCGTGACACACTTGTGTGTGTGTGGGGGGGGGGCGGGGGGGGGGGGGGGGACGACAACCTACAGCTGAATAAATGAGGGAGGCCATCCTATTGGCTAGGCCGCCACCCACCTGTCTTAGCGTCGTTCCAGAAATGGGGTCTCTCCACACTGCTATAACTCTTTACCGGTGTTCTGTAAAGTAAGGAAATCATTTATAATATGAGTTTTATTTGAGTTCAGAACATCTATGTGTAACTATGGATACGGTTTTTCCGAAGTTATCTCAGTAGGGCGAACTTTGTCCCTCAGAGTTTTCGAAAGCTCGTCCATAAACCGAAGACCTGTTTGTTTGGATTAGCGGACTCCCAAAATGGTGTTGTTTACATTTGTAGACAAATACAAACACAAATGCGAACTGACACACAACTACGGGACATAGATGCAAACACACACACACGCACACAGATACAAAACAGACACACACACACAGATACAATTCAGACACAGACATATACAATTCACACACAAATACAAAACAGACACACACATACAGACAAAGACACACACACACACACACACAGGTACAATTCAGACACAGATAAAATTCACACTCAAACCCAAAACACACACACATATACAGACATAGACACACAGACACACACACAGATATAGACACACACACACACCCACACACTCATGCATGTAAGTAGTACCGTCCCCCGGTCCCCCCGCAAATGTACTTTTGAGAATGTACTCTTTGAAAGTCACAAGCTTGGATGACCCCAATCAGATTTCAAAACACTATCTGGTCAGCACCCTCCTATCCCCAGCCATGCTGTATGTCTTCAAGCCGCTCAGAGAGGGAGCAGACCAGCGCAGACCAGTTTCAACCTCACAATACCAGAATTCATAAAGGGTGTTCATGGAGATATAAATACACTGTTGGTTCGGTGACAAGAGCCAGATCTCCATGCAGCCACACGTGCAGTTTGTAACTTGACACTGAAACAGGCAGACAGAATGCGCTCCTGATAAAAGCCTAATGTACTGTTGTAGTTGTGGTGATGTCACTTCCTGTATGTTACCTGAAGGGTAACCACTAAGACAACGTGGAACTGAGCCCTTCTGGTCCTAAAGGTCCCGCTGTGCTTTCTGTATGAAATATTGCAAAGCATCTGCTAAAGGAATTAGCTTGTAAATGTAAACGGCTCCATATGTCGTTCAGATGATCTATGGCAGCTGTGATTGGCCGGTAAGCGTCATGGGGATGCCTGGTCGGAATCACCCATTGCGTGATTAAGGAAAACGGATACATGTCGGCTTTCTCATGTTACATTAAGTAACAGTCTGAGGAAGAATTTGATGATGGATAATGGTAGTGTAACACATCAGTTTAGCTTGTGGCTTATAGTTTATGTTGGATTGTTCATACCGGAGCAGAGTTTAAACTCCAGATTTTTTGATCACTTCAGGACTCAGACTTTCTGCATAGGCAGAGAAGCATCGGTATCCATTTGACCTCAGCACAGTCCTGAAAATTCACCCGTAAAACAGCCCGTTCTAGTTTGGTTGAAAAAAAACCTGTCTGACGTTCCCAAGTGGGTTATTTTCCTCTCTTCCAATACCCTTTGAAAACACTCAAGTTCCATCCATTTTCTACCGCTTATCCGGGGCCGGGTCGCGGGGGGAGCAGCCTAAGCAGGGAGGCACAGACTTCTCTCTCCACACACACCTCCTCCAGCTCCTGAGGGGGATTCCGAGGTGTCCCCTGAGGGGGATTCCGAGGCCTCCCGGTGGGACATGCTCGAACACCTCAGCTGGCTCCTCTCGACCTGGAGGAGCAGCGGCTTTACTCCAAGCTCCTCCCGTGTGACCGAGCTCCTCACCCTACCTCTAAGGGAGCGCCCTGCCACCCGGGGGAGGAAACTCATTTCGACAACATTTTTGCGATCTTGTCCTTTGGTCATTACTCACTGCTCATGACCATAGGTGAGAGTAGGAATGTAGATTGACTGGTAAATCGAGAGCTTTGCCTTGCGGCTCAGCTCCTTCTTCACTACGATGGTGAAACACAAGTTGGTTTCCCAAAAGAAAACTGGTTTTAGAAGTTTTAGAGGTGAACTATTGGGAGGTCTATAGTCGTTTCTTTGCTGCTTTTCAGATGAGCTTTGTCACCCTGTTTTGTCACCTGGTTGTGAGTGGATTCAAATCTGCGACTGTTTTGACGCGACAGCACATTGTTGAAGTTGAGACACGGTGTCATCAACCTGCAGGAACATTAAAGACACTTCACTGACTTTAGAACTGGAGTCAGAGTCACAGCCAGAAGGAAAGGTTTCACAGTGAAACTGCTCAGATAAATCCCCTGGGAATCGGGATCAGAATCCTTTACAGGGCCAAGGGGAGCAATTTGCTTAGTATTCAAGTGCTTATTGCAGGGTCAGGCACAACGAGACACATTATTGGCCCAGGCTGATGAACAGTATATCTACCTGCTTCGCTGGCTTTGAGAACAAGAGTGGTACCTCCTTCCTGTCTGGAGCGGCTCAGGACAACGGAAGACTGGTGGTGGTGAGGGGTGGGGTGGGGGGGGGGTGGCAGAAATCACAGAAACAACACCAACCAGCCTTTTAGGGATACAACTTTGCAGTTTGGGGGTAGGGGGGGCGATTTGGGGGGGGTCGGGGGTGAGGTTAGGAGAGAAGGAGCGATGGGGTGGTGGTTGGCGGGAGGGGGGGGGGGGTCCTCACTGCTTGGTACTACCACAAGCACTTGCCAAAAATCTGTTTCCCGTCCTCTCCAAAGGGGCGTCCTGTCAGCTAAGAGGGTTTTGTTCCTCGCCATCGGAAGCAGTTTGTTTGGGGGGAGTCTGACAGCTCTGTTTCTGTGGTAGGCGGCCACCTCTGCACAGTGATGGATGAGGTGGAGGAGGGCGCTGTGTCTGCCCCTTCCACATACCCACCCACTACCCTCCGCCCCTCTCCTTCCCCTGCCCCTACAACCACCGTGTCCCCCCTCTGCCTGCTTTTGGTGCCTGGTCCTGGGTGTGTGTGCGCGTGTTTTACCCCTGCATGCTTGGTGGCCCCAGCAGACCTGGAGACAGGCAGTCACTGCCCCTGTGTGCTCTTGGCATTTACACTGAACAGGAAGTAAAAGGTTAGGCACAGGAAGTACTGAGAGTGAGTGCGAGAAAGAAAGAGAGTGAGATGGCTAGATGAAATGTCTTATGAAGCCATAAATCAAATCTGAATAAAATAGAAAAAAAACAAAAACATACACATCTAAAGTAGAGAACTATAAAGACGTAATTTTCAGTCAGGATCAGTGACTGGATGACTACACCAGTAAAGAATACAAACCTTTAAAAACCCAGGGCACAATTACAGCGTGTCTAACACTGACGTCATAATTACACATCTGACTTGGAGTTCCAGGATATAATGGAAGCCATGCCACCCCAGCTGGCAGCTCACCCTGTCAGCCAGAATAGGCAGCCTGATCAGGAAGTGGAAGAAGAGGGAGACTGAGGGAGCATGACAGAGAGAGGGAGAGAGACAGGCAGACAGACACAGACAAACAGACAGAGATAGAGAGACAGACAGGCAGGCAGGCAGACAGAGACACAGAGAGAGAGCGAGCGAGCGAGCGAGAGAGGCAACTCACTTATGAAGTCATACAGCTGTTATATTCTGTTTGCTATTGGGAGTTTAGGCAATGGCATTCTTGCTATGTTTAATCACAAGCGACTAACACGATTCGCTATGTCAGCATACTCGCTGATAAAAATGGCTCCTGACCACAGCTGACTAACATTGAGCAACTTTCCTCCCTCTACCCCTCCACCCGCCTCCCACCTCCCACCTTTCCCCTGGCTGCAGTGTTCCTGACCTGGGTAAACTGTTCCAGCGTACGCTGGGCCACCAGGATCCAGGATTTCTTCACCGTGGGCAAGCTCCTGGCCCTCTGCCTCATCATCGTGGTGGGCCTCGTCCAGATCTGCAGAGGTCAGCCTCCCCAGACACCCTCCACCACGACTCACACCCGACTCACACACAGAGTGAAGGGGGGGACTTACACGCGTGCGCGTGTGGAACACGCTTAGAACAAATCTGAGGACGTTCACACAGACACGGGTAGATTATAGTCCAGTTTAATGCCTCGTGTTATCTCCACGGTGACTGAGCACAGCAAACATGTTCAACATGTCCCGAGCACAGCAAACAATTCTTGTTACCAAACCGAAATATATGTTTGAAAGCTTCCGAGAATAACGTTTCAGAGCGGGAAAAAGGACAAAACGCCCAAAGGCTTCTCAAGGTCAAGCAGCAGCGAGAGGGATTTTGAAAGTTTGCGGTTCTCCCTACTCAAGAGAGCCTTGTTAAGCAGGAGCACGTGCAAGGTTGGAAGGCGTGTGTGAAACCGCGCAGAACTTCCTTTCATCCCTGTGTTGAAAACCAAGAAGACGGTAACGATATCCCCTCAGGTGAAACAGAGGAAGGTCGTGTGAGATAAACATCTTTCGAACCTCATTCCCTGCCCTGTACTAATGGAAACTCAGTAGACCATGTGATCTAGCCTTTGTGTGTGGCTGGCTCTGGATGGTTAATGAGCCTGGGCCCAGATGAGGAAACACACTGACTCTGCGGCCCCCTGGTGACGACACCTGCACATGACATACATGCCTGTGATGGCCATGAACGGACCTTTGAACATTGAAGAAGTTAAAAGTACAGATATAAAAAAAAATAAGGAGTTAAAGTAAAAACATAGTGAAGTAAAGTATTGATACCAGAAAATAAATCTTCTTAAGTACAGTAATGAAGTACTGGGGCAAAAATGAATAAGGCCTGGTATATTTTGGGGAAAGTACACAATCTGGCTGTTGTCACTTTAACTGTTTTTGGCAGTTGGAGAGGCAGTGCTTTGGATTTGCATGACTGACTATCCTCCCATATCTAGTTGCATGCCCCCAAACTGACAAATTGTCTAGATGAGCGATAGAGAGGGAGAGGGAGAGAGACAGGGAGGGAATAGATGATATGTGAGAGTGCGAGGCGTGCAACGTCAAGCGTTTGTTTTGAAGTGTCAGAAGACAAAAGAGACATGAAGTGAACTTCCCAAAGTCCAAATCCATCACACATCTTTTAGTTTTCTCCCTTCGGACAAGTTGATTAAGAACGGATATTGTTTTCGAGTCGATGCCTGCGAACAATCTCAATCTCTTGACAAGGCTACACTAACCAGGCTAAACAGCTACCTGTGAATCATCTGTCTTATATCACCCCCAAAGCATATTTAGCTTTGTAACTTTGGATTAAAACACTAAATTAAAAATCTACATTTGTTATTGGACGAGGGCACAATTTGACCTGCTGTCCCCGCCCTCTTCCTCGTCCTACCAGGTCACTACGACGCCCTGCGGCCCAGCGTGGCGTTTCAGTTCACACGGGAGCCGTCGGTGGGTCAGATAGCCCTCGCCTTCCTGCAGGCCTCCTTCGCCTTCAGCGGGTGGAACTTCCTGAACTATGTCACAGAGGAGGTGGTGGAACCACGCAAGTGAGAATGGACGATGCACCTGTCACACGAAAAAGAGAACATCCTACATTTACAGGGTTACCTAGACAGTGTTCCCTAAACAGGCTAGCCATAAGGTCAGGCTAGCTCAAATCTAACAAACATTTAGGGTGTAAATCGTTGTTGTACTGTACTGGCGTTACCACAGTGACAGATACAGTCTCAAAGCTCCACCTAGTGGTGAGAATTGGATCTATTTTCAGTCCCATCAGCTACCATAGCATCAATATTTATTCAGATAGCATAACATCATTGCTGTGGTATGAATCTTCCATTAAATTGCCAAGTTTCCTTCCTCCCAACCAGATACCGTACACGGCCACTAGAATGGGTTTGGGAGGCTTGAGAAAAGAACAACACATTTCCATTTAGCCTTTTAGCAGACGCTCTAGAGCGACGTACAGCAAGTACAGGGGCATTCCCCCCTGAGGCAAGTAGGGTGAAGTGCCTTGCCCAAGGATACAACATCATCTTGGCACAGCCAGGGTTTGAACCAGGTACCTTCTGATTACCAACCCGACTCCCTAACCGCTCAGCCACACGACTCCCAACAACGTGAAGTGACGTGTTCCTTCTTCCACAGGAACCTTCCTCGTGCCATTTACATCTCCATCCCCCTGGTAACCCTGGTGTACACGCTCACCAACATCGCCTACTTCTCCTCCATGACCCCAGAGGAGCTCCTGGCTTCTAACGCCGTTGCCGTGGTGAGGACAAACACCTTTCGTTGGCAGGAACGTTCCGGGGTTTGTTTTGGCTTCTCTGATTCTTCTTCTTGTCGTCTCCGGTGGGATTGGTGCAGACCTTCGGGGAGAAGCTCCTGGGCATGTTCTCCTGGATCATGCCCATCTCTGTGGCTCTGTCCACATTTGGAGGCATCAATGGGTACCTGTTCACCTCTTCCAGGTGAGGAAAAAATATTTTGAATCTTTATTTAAGTACCGTACATGTTCTTTGCTTGCTCCATCCTGCCACAGTAAATTATGTATTTATACAAGTTACATGGTGAAAAAAATATATACTGATTCAGGAATACCTCAAATGACCACGTGCCAAAATATATAGATAATCTGTTATTTGTATGCATTATTCGTGTTTTGTTTTGATCTTGATCTCAGTCAGACTATGAATCTTTTCTTCTGTGTTTCCAGGCTGTGCTTCTCCGGAGCCAGGGAGGGACACCTGCCCTACCTGCTGGCTATGATTCACCTGAAGAACTGCACCCCTATCCCCGCCCTGCTGGTCTGTGTAAGTTACTGCACCCCTACCCTCCTGCTGATTTGTGTAAATTACTGCAACCCTATCCCCCTCTGCTGGTCTGGGTAAGTTACTACACACCTATCCCCCCTGCTGGTCTGTGTAAGTTGCTACACCCCACACCCCCCTGCTGATTGGTGTAAGTTTCTGCACCCCTGTGTGTGTGAGGTGTGTTTAGGTTTTGTTGCAACACACCTCCCCCCTACCCCTGTTGTTTTTGTCCTTTAGTGCAGTGCTACTATCGTGATCCTGTGCATCGGTGAGATCGGTGATCTTATCAACTACGTATCATTCATCAACTACCTCTCTTATGGCGTCACCATCGCAGGCCTCATGTACTATCGCTGGAAGAAACCCAACCTTTTAAGGCCCATCAAGGTACCACACTGCTGTACCACACTGCTGTACCACACTGCTGTACCACACTGCTGTATCACACTGCTGTACCACACTGCTGTACCACACTGCTGTACCACACTGCTGTACCACACTGCAGTACCACACTGCTGTATCACACTGCTGTATCACACTGCTGTACCACACTGCTGTATCACACTGCAGTACCACACTGCTGTATCACACTGCAGTACCACACTGCTGTACCACACTGCTGTACCACACTGCTGTACCACACTGCTGTATCACACTGCTGTACCACACTGCTGTATCACACTGCTGTATCACACTGCTGTATCACACTGCTGTACCACACTGCTGTACCACACTGCTGTATCACACTGCAGTACCACACTGCTGTACCACACTGCTGTATCACACTGCTGTACCACACTGCTGTATCACACTGCAGTACCACACTGCTGTACCACACTGCTGTACCACACTGCTGTACCACACTGCTGTACCACACTGCTGTATCACACTGAAGTACCACACTGCTGTACCACACTGCTGTACCACACTGCTGTACCACACTGCTGTACCACACTGCTGTACCACACTGCTGTATCACAATGCTGTACCACACTGCCACACAACTCCGTCAAACACACAAACTCACCGTAGTCATATTGTTCTGTTCTTCCAGTAGACAAGAGAAACAAGACAATTCCATTTGAACACAATGAACCAAGAATACAAATCTGTTATTCATTTTCTCTTTCGTTCATTGATTCATAAATGAATTTGGTTCATCATCCAATTACTCACTCGCTTCCTCCGTCGTCCATCCATCTAGTTATTACCTCATCCGTTCATCCGAAAGAGTCCAACCCAGATTCTGGGTGCCGCTCCCCTCACGGTGTCTCTGTCGTCTGTCCTGCACAGGTGAACATCCTGGTCCCCATCAGCTACATGGTGTTCTGGGCCGTGCTGCTGTGTTTCAGCCTGTACTCTGAGCCGGTGGTGTGCGGGCTGGGTATGGTCATCATGCTGACAGGAGTACCTGTCTACTTCCTGGGCGTCCAGTGGCAGAACAAGCCCAAATGGATCTACAGAGTTGTGGGTAAGTGTTTCAGTCAGTGATATGTATCACATCAGGGTAGTCCAATCCTGGTCCTTGAGAGCCGCTGTCCTGACAGTTTTAGATGTTTCCCTGCTCTAGAATATCTGATTCTAATGAACGGTCATTATCAGGCTTTCACAGAGTTTGATAATGATCTGTTCATTAGAATCAGGTGTGCTGGAGCAGGGAAGCATCTAAAACGATCAGGACAGTGGCCTTCGAGGACCAGGATTGGACTGTTTTACATACTTGTGTATGGATATAAACAGGATATATGTGTGTGATCTTGTGACTTCACTCTCCTCCTGTTGCAGAGATTATGACCTACGTTGGGCAGAAGTTGTGTTTTGTGGTGTTTCCTCAAGAAGACCCATCAGTGATGCAACCACTCACCGAAAACATAGAGAAATAGGATGACTGTACGTGCATCTTCACCAGCCTACCCTCAACTAAAAAGAAATTGTTCGACGTTTGAATAGTGAGGAAATTGATTTCCCTTGAAAATGGCTTCCGATGCTTTTGAATGGCAGATAATGTGGGGGGTGGGAGTGGATTTTTTACCCATTGTGTGTGGATCGGTGTGTAGTTCTGTGTGTGTGTGGTTGTTTGTGTGTGTGTGTGGGGGGGGGAGTATCTGAGCGTGTGTGTGTGTGTGTGGGGGGGGAGTATCTGAGTGTGTGTGTGTGTGTGGGGGGGGGGGGTCAATGCCAACACACCCACAATCTGCCACATGGACAGAGCTCAGATATGCATTCACAGGTTCCCTTAGTTCTCTGGTGCCTTATACACGGGGTTAAAGTTAGGCAGGGTTTTGTATTCCGTGGTTTTGTTTGCTTGGACTTTAAATGGGCATGACTTTTTCCTGTGCTAGAGTCGGCGGTGGTGGTAAATTTCCTTAAGTTCCAATTCTTAATATTCCCAGAGTGCACTGCCAATAACATGCATGCCCTGATACAAACGAGTGTCAAACTCTCTCTCCCTCCCAACCCCTCTCTCTCTCGATATCTCCCTCTCTCTCGTTCTCTCTGGGGATCAACATCCTCCTGAAGGAGACAGGTGCTTCGGTTGAAACCGAAAAGCATTCAGTAGACAACGAAACCAAACTGACGCTTAATTCACCTCTGTTAGTAGACAATGAAACATTAACCTCACTTCTATTTTGATAAACTATGCCAAGTACATCTTATCATCAATGTCATTGACGCACAAGTGCAATGTCTACAGCGACAGAATTCTTTTGACGTCAGTCTATGCAAACAGTTGGGGTTTGCCAGATTCAAGCCTTTTAACTTTTCCTTCCCTGCCAGATCATGAAGTTGGGGAAATAATTGTTTGCACTACAGGCTTCTGCAGTCTGCTGAAGTTAAAGGCCCTGTCATAAAACAAACCACAGTACTTACATTCGAGGAATGTACAGGAGTAATACTTTAAAAGCAGGCTAGTAGAGTAAACAATACAGATGTGCACATACTTCACTATGCAGGTAAAGAGATTTCAGCCCAGCTAGCTAGTACTGCTAAACACTAGTGTAACACATTGTGGGGAAGGGTCGCTCAAGTGACTTGTCTTGAAACTGCATCTCTTCCTTGTCTTTAGTTCTTGAGAATTAATACGAATAAGAAATGGGGTCGGTTTGAATCTGATCCGTTTGAACGGGTAGTCAGTGAGCTCATAGAATTAGCATCAGAAGTACCTGAGACAAACTTATTTGAATCCCTATCAATACCTGTGTTGAAGGTGCTTGACCAATGAGGGACTGGTATTAACAGGTAATTTACTTTAACAATACTGCATTTCCACTCCAGACTCACTTTACAAGGATATCACGTTTTCACTTTACTGACCACTAAACTCATTGGAATAATGACAGTTAGTAGTAGTAGTAATTATTATGTATGCCTGTTTTTTGTGTTTTTTTTAAGGCTTGCTTGAAAAAAAAATGCTGGCCATTTTTTGGTCTCATAAGGTTCACTGGGATAGATTTCCTCTGCATGCAGTGGAGTTTTAAAGCTTTCAGTCAACTCCACACACACTAATACTGTTACCATGACAGTAACTTCCCATGTCCTGTTCCTGCCTCTCTACAGTGAGGTTCATTGTTAGCTCAACTCAACAATGTAAATACTGTGTAAAGTTGTAAGGAAATGTACGTCAGGGGTTTACAGTAAAACGACGTTCCTGGCGCCATGTACAACGTAAACATTGCAGTATGCTGTAATCTTTTTTTTTGTGTGCACTTATGTTCTGTAAAATATTTTTGAACATGTATAAGGATAACAATAGCTTATTAAATATAATTCATAAAAATACATGGCTATTTTTCTTTGGGTTTGTTTCTAGACACTTTTGAGCGTGTTTGTGTTGAAAGAATATTGGTATTTGCCCAATCAAAAGATCAGTCAATTGCATTAGTTCTGCTCCTCACTTTCACCAACCAACCCTGGAAGAGGGGATCCCTCACTGAATTGTTCCTCCCGAGGATTCTTCCATTTTTTTTCTCCCTAATGAGTTTTTCCTCGTCTTCCTTGAGGGTTTAGGTTGGTTGAGGGAACATTCTATAGGTATATGTGAAGCCCTATACAACATTGCTTGTAAAAAGGGCTATACAACTACATGTTGATTTGATTTTGATATGATGAATGGAGACCTGATCTGCTAAGAGTTTTCCTAATCCGCAGTGTTTTCCGGTAGGCCGCATCTAGTACATTACGTTTACTTTTACGTTTACATTTAGGAGATGCTCTTATCCACATCTGTTGTGAAGTCCTGCGATAGCAGCGTAAGCAGATACACAGAAGAGTACTAAAACGAGGTGTGGCACCAACCTTTATCAAACGTCGGATTTATTAAATGCAGGCACGAGAAGACGGTTTAAGACAACCATTAAGCGGTACAGTGTTCAATGGCAACAAACTGGCCGCAATCTCAGAAACTCATGGCAACTTTGAATTTGTAGTATTTTTTTCCCAAAGCTCAAATATACAAATAATTCTCAGAAACCGGAGAACTGTCATTTATACAAACACACGTTTTCTATGTACACTTTCATAACGGGGAAAGCATTCCTATGTTACAGCGGCAGAACGGATAATGTTCAAATGGCGCTGTGTTTATCAGCAACACGCACGTGCAAATGGATGAAACCTGTTGATACAGACAACTGAATGGACAATAACTGCATACCAACCTACAGTTAGCATAAGTGAAGACTTACTGCTGTTTTGATTACAACAGTAAGGTTTCTTTGAAATGTTGCAGTAGCTTATTGACAACTTGTTAAGCATTTTAAACATGTGTGTTTAAAAGTGTTATTTTTTTGTTTGCTGGAGAAACAAAACACCACATTTCACGTTCGTTGGAGAAGTGATTCTCATTTGACAACTATCTGGAAAAAAAAAAACTGAATCATTTCACAGGCCTATCAACGGCCGCCAGCGCATGGCGGCAAACTGACCCGACACTCTCAAACCATCAGGGTGTTGAAGACAACTCACTCACCGCCAGGCTTTTGACACTTAACATATGGTGGCTGTAATTCCTCCGGTTGTATTAAGGTCGTAAAACACTTCCATAGATGCAGACCGTGCTGGGAGACCCAGCCAGAGGTAAGTGTTTGCTGCCGGGGGCTGGCTCTGATTTCCCCAGCGGGTATGGATGAGCCTGGGAGAGTTCTTATAGTGACAGATCGCTGGAAAGAGAGGAGAGGGGAGAGAGACAGAGAGGGAGGGTCTGGAGATTTCTCTAATGGCACATTAACACTCACAGGCCATTAATAACTTGACCTGTATAAAACCTACTGGAGGATATCCTGGTGTTTCTCGCTTTCTTTCTCACACACACACACACACACACACACACACACACACACACACACACACACACACACACACACACACACACACACACACACACACACACACACACACACACACACACACACACACACACACACACACACACACACACACACACACACACACACACACACACACACACACACACACACACACACACACACACACACACACACACACACACACACACACACACACACACACACACACACACACACACACACACACACACACACACACACACAGGATAGCATGGCACGCTAACTCCGCCCCAGGGAAATATTAGGGGGATCTATTGCAGTGGTATCTGTGTTATTGAACTTCTGGAGTCGGGAGTAAAGTAAGGTGCTACTTGTGTATCAGAGGGAGAACTTTCCAGAAATGAGGAATACCAACACACAGTATCTGGGGGCAGTTAATGAAGTAGATATTTCTCTCTAAATAGTTCCAGACATCCAAAAGTAATGTGCCACTGAAGGCTTACAGACACAGGACCACATTATTTTGTTACCTTAAACGTTTTCAGTCAGTTTTAAGGAGGTTTTGGTCTTTTACCAAACAAAGCCGTTAAACAGGGTAGAAATATTAATGCCACATATGGAACAATCGTCAAAGCGGTTACTCTTCTCCTGAATATTTCTTTTACGGGCAGCAAGATGGGAAATGTGAACCGACACCCTATCCTGGCCCGCAGTGAAGTTCCCACTGACAAGATATGAGATTTTTAATGAAGCCCAGGTTGTATTAAGAAGTAACTGTAAAACATCTGCATTATTTTCCATACAAATGATATGCATAGGCCTTAAGCCAAGCTGTCTTCCTGCTGCGCTGTCAAACGTACACAGAACAAGAAGCTGGCTGCAGCAGAAAATATGATACCTAATTATCTTTTTCCTACCGAGGCCAAAGGAGATGATTACATCATCGCCGACCGCTTTCCCCGATTCTTTCAATGACGCTGGCCGGCCTCTAGGGGGCGTATGTGGACCTGAACTAGATGTAAAGGGGTCATGTCTTTTTTCCACCCCCCCCCCCCCTCCCTTTCCTGAGTCTTCAGACCATTTCCACCTATAAAAGGACTCTGTTATATCAAAGCAGAGACGGTCTCTGCCTCGTCCACCTGAGTAACCACGGCTACAGAATTCACTTTGAGTACATCCACAGTTCCACTTGCGAAACAATCGTCTTAGGAGCCATAAGCCACTGCAGAAAAGAATAGTATATATATATAAAAAAATATCTAACTGCATTCACAAGTCCCCATTTGTCAAGCTTCGAGACCCCCTTCAGTTAAAACTGCGTTAGCCGCTTAGCTTTCATGAGATATGTTATTTTTTTAAAGCAGCTAAGAGGAGTCAGAAGTCAGTATGACTGACTCAGTCTGGCGGTGGGTAAGCAGGCTTAGCTGTAAATCTCTTGTAAGGCAGGGAGGGAGAAGCAGAGCTGATCTCTCAAGTCTCTTACAGCCAGATACCGTCTGCCTTTCTACTGTTTGGCTGCTCCCACAGCTGGAGCCATGAGTTCCTGTCCCGGAGGGAGGGAGGGAGGGAGGGAAGGAAGTAGGGGCCCATTCTCTCTGGGTCTGAGGACAGAGCGCTTCTTCAGCAAACCAACAAAGACTCGTCCCCGTCTCTGTGTTCCTCCTCCTCCTCCTCCTCGTTGCCATGGTGTCTCCTCCGTGCCCCCCTCCCCTGCTGGATCGGAGATACCGGTGACCCCCCGCTGCGATCCGACATGCCCGAAGGCGAGGTGGTTGTCTGCGCCTCGAGCTGGAGTGTCAAAGGGTCGGAGGGACATGCCGTGGGCACCAGGGGGGCCGGGCCCCCCAGGGAGGAATACCGCCGCAGCGCCACCCCCCTCATGTTGACCGCCAGATCGAGCACCAGCTTCCTGGACGGCCTGCGGTTGTAAGAGCCGCCCGAGCTGTCATGGGACGGGTACGAGGGCGCTGGGTCACCCAGCCCTGAGGGGCTGTCGATTTCGTCTTCCTGGGCAACGCTGCTCCGGCTCTCCGGGGACCCGTGGGACGGTTCGTCTTCCTGGCTGCTGGAGGCAGAGTGAGGGGAGAGTGGGGAGGGCGGGGACTCAGAGGGTGGGTGGGACAAGGCCTCAGCGTGAGCCTGGAGGGCCAGGCCCAGGGCTGCCGTGGAGCAGGGGGAGGGGGTCTGGGGTGGGGCCACCACACCCCCGTTGGCTCCCTCGGCAGTGTGGTAGCTATAGAGGCCCAGCGTCACCTGGGCTGAGCCCGGGGGGGTGAGGAGGGGGATCTGACCCCGGAGGCGGGACCCGTGGTGGAAGAGGCGGCTCCACAGTCGCCCCAGGCGGCGGCGAGATGTAGCCCGGCGGGAGGAGTGGCGACGGATCTGCCGTCGCATGGCGGTGCGAATGTTCTGCAGCACGGACGCCTGAAGAGAAGGCCAGCGAAAGAGATAGATGGAAAGGGATAGAGAGAGATGGGGAGAGATAAAGAGATAGAGAGAGAGATGGGACAGAAGGGGTGAGACTGCTCATCAGTCAACAACATCACCATCGAAACCTGCCAATCTCCTCCTCCTCCTCATCCTGGATGGGCAAATCAGTTGCCACGGAAACCTTCCCCCTCCCCCCATCCAATCGCATTCCCGTCAGAGGTGGCACCAAGCCAAACAGCGGACCAGACGGCTCCTCTCAGACAGTTTGCAGCTACAAGGCCCCTTCAGAATGACTTATGGACTACAAACCGCTAGTCAGACAGCTAAAGCTCTCGATTGGTTTGTGTCAGATTCATATTAAAGCCAGTGTGTTGTGTACGGCTGGGGGAACGAGTGGGGAGAGGGGGAGAAACCCTGATCTCTCCTTTTACCCACCGCCCCAACCACCACCACCAACCCCCCTAAGCCTCGTCAAGCTTTGCCTCTCAAGGCCCTCCTACCATGCACCCTTTCTGCTACGCAGCCTGGAGCACGCTGCTGCATATTAAGTAGCCCCCTGCGCTAGCCTGCTAGGCTACTTTAGAGACGGGGGAGGGGAGAGGGGTGAGGAGAGCACATTACATTATGGGGTTGCGTGTGCAGCTCCTCCGGCTGTGTTCGTGGTTTTCAGCATTGCCTCTCTTGTTTCCCAAGGACGAGCGTACGCAGGACGAGAGATATGAGTGCGTGTGTGTGTGTGTGTACAAGAGCTGCAATTCTCCACTCAACTTAATGAGAGGGATGCGGACTGCAGCAGGGAGCCTGCGACGCGCGGAGCACCATGCCTGATCATTAGCTAACAAGCTACGCTGAGAGCCGTCCCATCTGCGGAGCTATGCCATCATAGAATTAGCGCCAATTAACCCCGCGCTTCTGACGGCACCACGAACCAGAGGGTAAACTTCCCGGATGAGAACAAGAGGTGCTCGGTGAAGATGAAAAGTCTGACAGTGCTAATCAGCTCATGGAAGATAGCGCTGAAATCCACCGTAGCTGTGAGCAGTGGCATCGGTGAAATATTTACGCTACGAAGTGTGTTCATAGGTAATTGATTATACACTGAAGCAGGTAAAGAAAGTGAAAAAGAATGGATGTACGGAAAGGACAAACAGATAACTAGGGGGAGAGGGAGAGAGATAGGAGGAGGAAACGGGGAGGCAGAGGGAAAGAAGGAAAAAAAGGAAAGAATGAATATATGGAAAGGGCAAACAGATAGCGAGGGGGAGAGAGATAGGAAGAGAGAAAATGGATGGATGGGAAGGACTATGATGATAGATGAAGGTGTTTTCAGGGAACTGGACCCCTCTGAAATGGCTTTGCTATATTTATAAGCCAGCAGCAGACAAATAGAGACCCAGGCTGGAATCTGTTCATTAACCCTGCATTGGGATTTATATAGGTCAGAAAAGCGGAATCAAATGTGGTCATGTCGACTGGGGTCCTTAGGGGTGTAAATACGAATACTATCGACCCACAGTGCTGTGATATATCTATACTGGGATGTTGTGTTTATGTTGTGGTAGGATCCGGAATTGAAGCTGTAAACTTCAGCTAGTTAGCCGTGGCCAAAACAGTATGTTAGTGATAAGCAGTTCACACTTCTCTAACAAACATTCAACTGTTGACTAGGATGTTTAGAATGCTTGGAAAGTCTAGAATGTTTTGAATGTTTGGAAAGTCTAGAATGTTGGAAAGTCTTTTTTTTTTACACTACTAACGTCACACCAAACACAACCCAACAACCGTTGTCAGTTGCCGTTTGTTTGGGCAGTACGATCTGGCCTTTACCTGGGTAGGGTTGTAGACGGGGAAGTCCTCCACTGGAGGGATGAGGCCCTGGGCGATCAGCTGACCATAGGAGGGCGGAGCTTCTCTCTGAACAAACTCCGCCTCCAGGCGGGTCATCTGAGTCTCAAACGCCCTGAAATTAATTTGAATGAAAAACAACAGAGACAAAAAAATAATGTAAAGTATCATTGGATACATTTTGGACTAGATTAACAACAGTGACAATCTTATGAGCTATGATAATCAATCCAACAGTTAATCGATAGATTCCTAATGAGAATCCAATGGGACTGTTATCTTTTTTTCTATTTTTCTAATATATTCCTTTTCAGATACACAGGAAATGGTCTCCCAATGTCTTATTGAAAACCTTTACATCATAGTCACACATATTACACAACGTAAGTGGTTTTGACAGTCATCAATAGGAAAGAATGACTGGGAAAGATGTTTCAACCATGTAGAACAATGAGCTTGACTTACCGTGTCTCTATAAGAGCATGGCTGCAAATGGGGCTAAATATAGGAGAGATCTTACCATTTAGATCACTTGGGAACGAAATAGCACACACACGCTTCTGCAGTTAAGATCAATACACTTGACAGCTACGACAGTTCCACACAGCCGGATGTAATTAACCACAGCAGCTGCTAATAATACAGCTTCTGTGTCCATCTTCCTCCCTCCCTTTCTCTCGTCATTTTCCCTGCTCTCATTTTCCATAAAGCTTTCTTACAGCAGGGTTTCAAGCCAACCATCTTACACAGAGAGAGGGGGTTACACTGTCTAGCGGGGCACCAGCAGCGTAGCATAGCACTACCTTAGCAGGATGCTAACGACGGCACCGTGAGCATATTAGCAGGCCCACCCGTGGGGAATGGGAGTTCAGCGTAGCGTGCTACCCCAGGGCGGACAACGGCTAGCGGGTGCGCTCGTTCATCAATGGTGGGAGTCAGATTAAAGCTCTTTTGTCAACGATTCTCAGTGGTGTGATCAATTAGGCCCTGGTAAGGGGATGGCGGTGCTTTGAAGAAGAAGAGGGTGGAGGGAGGACAGAGGGATGTGGGAGGGCAAACCGGAGGTTGAGTAAACACCAAATCCAGTCAGGGAACGAGAGAAAAGAGCAACAAAGGAAGGGGACGCAAGGAAAAGAGGACCGAAAGAAGAGTTGATTAATGAGGGGGGAGGATGAGGGAGGAGAAAGACACGCTAATGAGTACGAAACTGAAAAGGGACGTATCGCCGGGTCGCAGAAAATATAAAGGGAAAGGGCATGAAAACCGGCTAAGAATAAAGTGATAGGAGTCGAAAAGGAACGAGGCAAAGGAAAAGGTAGTTATAAAAGGAAAACGGGAGGTCGTCTCGCTGCAGTACCTGTACTCGCGCGTCCTCAGTGAGTAGAGCTTGAAGGCGCAGCCCAGCGCGATGACCAACAGCAGGCCGCAAACCAAACTGCCAATCAGCGCCGCCGTGATCACCTTCCGAGGAACGGCCGCCAGACAGTCTCTCTCGTCGCTCCCGTCCAGACAGTCCTCCTGGCCGTCGCAGCGCCACGTCTCGAAGATGCACAGGTTGGTACCGCAGTGGAAGTTTCCGGGCTGGCAGTCGTAGCAGTTCTTCTCGTCCGAGCCGTCGGGGCACCTCTTCTGGTTGTTGCAGCGCTCTGAGGATGGGTAGCAAGCCCCGGTGCCCCCCTCACACGGGTACTCGCTCTCTTGGCACACGGGGCACTGCTCCTCGTCACGCCCTGTCGGGCAGTGCCAGTAGCCGTCGCAGCGCTGACGTTCCGAGTAGCAGCCCTGGTCGCCGCCGCACGGGTGCTCGCCAGGGAAACAGTAACCTTTGACCTTTAGATGGAAATGAAAGCGGAGTAGAGTTCAGAGAATGAAATTATTTGGACAGTTTCCATCTCTTATATACAGTAAATCATTATAATATTTCATATTTTAGCAACATAGTCATAATCTGCAAGGAGGGAAAGGAACCTGTCTTTGAGGAATGTGACCACTGTGTAAGCAGAAACCTAGACCCACCTGATACGTGGCGTTGAACCCGTGTCCGGGGCTCCGTGGCTGGGCCAGGTACAGCACGCTCATCTGCCCCCTGCTGGACTCCAACAGGGCCGGCCTGCGGTTGTTGTGGTGCGACAGGGCCTGCAGGAGTCTCTCCGCCCTCTGCACCAGGCCGTCATACACGTGGAGGGAATCCCCCGGGCCCAGCTGGAGGTCTAGCTGCAGCACGATGGGCTTGGGGTCCTGGGTGTCCAGCAGCCAGGAACAACGCAGCTCCCCTCCCTGGGCACTCCGGTTCAGCCTGAAGAAGTCCGGCGAGGCGAAAGAACCGTAGAAGTTCCCCAGCCGCTTCCCGCAGGCCGTGTCGGGGCAGCCCACCTCGTCGGAGCCGTCGGGGCAGTCGCGGGCGCCGTTGCAGCGCAGCGAGGGGGGCAGGCAGCGGGTGGACTGGGCATGCGTGCAGGAGAGGAAGCCCGCGGGGCACAGGCCGGGCCGGGACTCGGTGGGAGGGGGGGCGCAGTTCCGTTCGTCGGTGGCGTCGCCGCACTCGTCCAGGCCGTTGCACTTCCAGGTGCGGGGGAGGCATTTGCCGTTGCCGCAGAGGTACTCATCACTCTGGCAACTGCTCTGACCCAGACGGCCTGCGGACAGGCAGACGGAAAGGGGAGTGGGCCTGACTTGAATGGATGATTGGACGTAGTTGAACTTTAGCATGTTTGTGAGGATGGAACTCAGAATCCCTGCTGTGCTGCATGACACTGGTTATTCAGGGATGTATCACATCACAGCACTGTCAGCTGCGTATACACCAGCCTAGTTTAGTGGAATGATGGCGGTTTAGATTTCCCCAAATATTCAACTTGGGTACAGGAGCATAGCAACATAAACCAAGTCTTTAGAACTGCCAACAAATGTCAACTGTAAAAGCTTTAATTACAGAAGCAG
The DNA here is from genome assembly GCA_030340665.1 of Neosalanx taihuensis. Taxonomy (NCBI): domain Eukaryota; kingdom Metazoa; phylum Chordata; class Actinopteri; order Osmeriformes; family Salangidae; genus Neosalanx; species Neosalanx taihuensis. The sequence continues at coordinate 6,069,606 of CM059295.1, read as the reverse complement.
CTAATGATCAGCCATTGATCTGAACACACTCTGATGATATATATATATAAAGTTAAACACTAAACTAGTGTTTTCCTCTGTGTCTCCTTCCAGCTGTTGGTCATATTGACCGTGATGGTGTTCTAAGTGATCAAATTTGTTTATTAAAATGAAAACGCTTGCATGCTGGGCTCCCCTCTAAGTAGTGATGTTTGATGACACTCAACGTTATGACTTCATTAGCGGAACGATTGATCTGACTCGTTTACTTATCAGCAGGTCGACATGTTTACTAGCTAGCACACACGCATGTCCACACAGGCACGCACACACACAGGCAGCAACCCACATTAACCCGCAGAGCTGCATAGCTGAAATCTAAGTTTACTTCAGAATAATTAACTCCGTGCATTCCGTTGTGTCTGGCCTAGCCTGTGTAAACACGTCCCCAACCAAGTCCACAACACAGTCTGAAACCTCCCACAGCTCAACAAGACTTTAGCTCGACAGGTTAATACAGACTCGTGGGTACCAGAACTCATCATAAAATCCCAGTTCCCATCATGATCTTTTGAAGACTTTCCCTCAATCCGAACAATTTAGCTGTGTGTGTGTGTGTGTGTGTGTGTGAGCGCGCGCGCGTGTTGGGGGGGGGGGGGGGGGGGGGGGACTAGGCTTTAGCTTGCGTGGCTGAGGCATCGTCCTATACAACCCTCTCGACCCCTAAAATCCACTTACCTCGGATGTAGGTGAGCCGGAAGCCCTGGGCCTGGCCGGAGCTGTTGGCTTGCGAGTGGAAGTGCAGCCAAACCCGTCCCCGGGAGGAGATGAAGGGAGGGGGGAGGACGGTGCCGCACACCCGGTACTCCTCCCTCCAGGTGGGGCCTAGGAGCAACCAGTCCCCAGCACAGCGCCCCGAGTCCTCCAGGTCGAAGTTACGGAAACTAGAGGAGGAGAAACGAAGGATTAGGGACGTTTAAAAAGAGGGGGAAATGTAGCATTTGTTCTGTTAATGGTCTCTGCACCTGTAGACCCTGGAGATTCCACTGGAGACAGGCAGCCATCGGAAGCTCAAAGACCCAATTTAGCGCTCAGACGAGCAGCCTCGCTCACACCGCCGGAGGCTCAGACATGCGGTCGGCTGCGCTTCCCAATAATCCGATTTGACTTTTTAACGCATTCAATATGATTCACACTGATGAATCGTAATCCCGCCTGGCTAACAGTGAGGGTCCATGTAAAAACTGCGCCTGCGTGTGAACTGACTGCGCGAAGTGCAACCAGGAACCATCATATAAAGTTTTACTGGAGGATATGTGTGTGAACAGCTGCGTTCAGATAGGAGCGTGGGAGGAAATACTGCCATGGGAAGATGTCTGATCTCCTGACTCTTTCTCTAAAAGGCAGCAATCTGGCTATTCATCCCTTGCTGAAAGCTAGCTAGCCTAGCTGACAGCTGCTTATCAAATCACTCGCTGCTGCCAATGTGCCAAAGACGGTCCAACTTGGGGCCCATTAATGCTACACATCGACACTGAAACACGGCAGCGCTTTACGGCTCCATAAAATGTCCCTTTTACAATTCAGCTGAGCAGGAGGCTGTCTAACTCCCTATAGCCCTGGGGCCAAATGTACAAAAACAAAATCATGCATTTAAAAATAAAAAAACAACGGCTAAATGGTTTGACGTGGGAGGCCATGCTGGTTAATAACATAATTATAAAGAGCTTACTTCGGTAAGCTCCGGAGAGAACGTATTTTAGTCAATTGTTTACTGGTTCTTTTCAGAGAGGAAATAATTTGGTTATGGTATCTTGTGCCTTTGGTCAGAGACTTTTGTACAAATCAACAGCTTCTTGGATACGAACATGTGGTCATTTACCCTCCAGTCAACAGGAATTACATTAAATAGGCCTTCATAAGACCTCCTTAGAACAATCGATGACTCCCCCTCCCACCCAACAAAGACCTCAATCAAGCAGAGCAAGTCTAACCCCTTTGAGTTTCTGCACCAGTAACAGACAAACTGACTGCAGATATTGGTGTACTATTTTTCCAAGGTCTGGCAAGTCAGGCTGCCTCAGAAAGAGAAGACAGCCATGGCAGAGTAGTATTGATCTGCTGAAATCTTTAGCACTTCTCTCCCCACCACTTAGTAATGATCTCTGAGCATAAAGCTGGGATCATAACACAGACACACAGAGACACACAGAGACACGCAGAGACACACAGAGACACACAGAGACACACAGAGACACACAGAGACACACAGAGACACACAGAGACACACACACACACACACACACACACACACAGATACTATACAGTATCTGAGGCTTCAGGGATGATGTCATTGTTTGGGCACTGCAGTTGTTGTAGCTGTAAGTGAACTTTCCTGCCAAGTTACAAAGCAACTACAGCTCCCTTCAGTTTAAACGAGGTTAAACTGTCCTTCAGCAACGAGACGGCCAAGAAAAAAAACAGCAACCGCCTAATGAGCGCTGAGCGACAACAGACGTTGCCGTTCCACCGGGTAAAGAAGAAACGGAGGGGAAACGATCTCCGAAGAGCAAATACCTCTCGACGTTGCAACACGGCGTGGACGAGGAGAAGCGCGGTAACCTGCTCGGAACCAAGCTGATCCAACCCACTCATCTTCCCTTCAACGCCCCCCCCCCCACCTTTCGTTCTCCCTCCTTTCTTCCTCTCCTCCTCCCGGAATGCCCCGTTATCTAAGCTCTATGATGATCGATGTGGCTTGGCTCATTCTAATAGAAGCAGGGCTGAACTGGACAGGATTCAGGTACCAGGAGGGATTAAGAGTGAAAGTCGGGCCACAGCACTGAGGCGTCCGTGGGAGGGAGAGAGAGAGCGGTCGCAGGCCATCTCTCTGGGACGGTATAATAAGGATGATGGGGAGAGATTAGAAGGTACATTCTGACATCCAACCATCCATCTGGTGTGGTTCTCTCTCCAGGGACGTGAGTCACTTGTCATCACAAGTTGACAAGTATATTTAAAGAGTGAGAGAATAGAGAGAGAGAGAGAGAGAGAGAGAGAGAGAGAGAGAGAGAGAGAGAAGCTGAGTAGCTGAGAAAAAGGATGAAGACAGAGAGAGAGTGAAGGAGAAAAGAGGAAGGTAGAGAATAGATGAGAGAGAATGACAGAGAGGGAGGGAGGGAGGGAGGGAGGGAGGGAGGGAGGGAGGGAGGGAGGGAGGGAGGGAGGGAGGGAGGGAGGGAGGGAGGAGAGAGAGAGAGGGGTCTTTGTGCAGCGTCTTTGAACAGTCATTTTGGTCGAGTTTACAGTGAAAGCTGTCATCAAACCCGCATCATATTTCAAGAGAACTCAGTTCTTGTTCTTCTGAGAGTGTGTGTGTGTGTATGTGTGTGTGTGTGTGTCTGGGGTTACCTGATGGTGATGACCTCCCCTCGGTCTCCCTGGATGTTCCAGCTACAGTTCATTCCTGGGGGGTAGTTGAGGGGCCAGGAGGGGCTGTAGATCACCCCCCTCCTCTCTGTGTGCAGCTCCACTTTCCCACTGCAGGCCGCTGGACAAGCACACACACACACAATAACAAGGAAAAAATAAAAACTCTGTTATTCCTTCATTCCTTCGTTAGGTTACACATCCACCGCTTATTTCAAGAGAGATTCTCTCTGCACATGTGCACTGACACACCTGGCACCCAGACACAATTTACAAGTGAAACAGGAACTCTGTTCTAAATGTATGGATCATAAATGTTGTTGTTCTATAATGTGTTCCAACAAGAACAACAAGTAAGTACCCAAGTAAGTAAGTAGTTACTTAAGTAGTTACTTAAGCTCTTTTGTAAAGCTCTCTCTTGGAAGTCGCTTTGGATAAAATGAATAAATGTAAATGTAAGACAAGACAGTAACATCTCTGAGAAGTGTGAGCGTGGTGTATATGTTAGGGTGTATATGTGTGTGTGTGTGTGTATGTGTGTATGTGTGTGCGTGTGTATGTATATATGTGTGTGTGTTCTCCTACAGGACATCGGGCCTTGTGCAGCCATCAGACGTCCCTCGGACAGAGATGGGGTTGGACTGCCTCAACAGGGATTTCATTTGCTCTGATGAACGGATGAAATATTCAACAGAGCTGCCTGACATCCCATGGAGAGACTGTCCTCTGAGACTGCCATGTTCAAACGGCATCACATTTTCCTACCAGCTTTTGGTTCAGTTCTACCCTAGTGACCAATAATCAGGACCATGAGAACTCCCACTGAATAAATCGAAATGGAAAGCCTGAAAAATATACAAACAAGTCAATCAAAAAATCTGAAGGAAGAAAAAACAGATTCACTAAAACAAGAGAAAATGTATACCCTGACAAGGGTAGGGAAGCCAACGGAGGTGTTAGCGCTGTGCTAACACGTTAGTAACGTGTAAAAAGGAGAGGAGGGAAAAAAACGCGACATCCTGCAGCGTGTCTGGAAATGTGTTTGTGTGTAATGAATATCCCCGTCCCTTGATAATGCCAAAGCTTCCACCAAACCACAACCTGGGGGGTGTTGTGTTAATGGGTTTATGTGTGTAGGGGGTATGTGTGTACATGGGTGTGTGAGTGTGTGTATATGGGTGTGTGGGTACAGGTGTGTGTGTGTGTGTATGTTTGTGTGTGTGTGTTTGTGTGTGTGTGTGTGTGTGTGTGGGGGGGGGGGTGTATATGGTAGCGTGTGTATATGGGTGTGTGTGACATAGCAGTGGCTGATAGATGGAGTGAAAACCCTGAAGTTATGAGGATGGGACAAGCGATGAGACCATCCCTCTGCTCTGTTGAGTGACAGGTATTGAGACCCTCCCTCAGGCTCTGTTGTATGACAGGTATTGAGACCCTCCCTCAGGCTCTGTTGTATGACAGGTATTGAGACCCTCCCTCAGGCTCTGTTGTATGACAGGTATTGAGACCCTCCCTCAGGCTCTGTTGTATGACAGGTATTGAGACCCTCCCTCAGGCTCTGTTGTATGACAGGTATTGAGACCCTCCCTCAGGCTCTGTTGTATGACAGGTATTGAGACCCTCCCTCAGGTTCTTTTGAGTGACAGGTGTGAGAACCAGAGTTGGACATTTCTCATCTTTACCAGCCCAGGATTTAGTTACTTCACACACTAACTAAACAGTGGCTGAGGCCATTCCTTAAGAACAAGTTAACCGTGCTGTTGCCAGCCAACAAGACTAGCTAACAATGCTATAAGCCTACAAGACAAGCTAACAATGCTAAGCCAAGCCTACAAGACAAGCTAACAATGCTAAGCCAAGCCTACAAGACTAGCTAACAATGCTATAATCCTACAAGACAAGCTAACAATGCTGAGCCAAGCCTACAAGACTAGCTAACAATGCTAAGCTGAGCCAACAAGACAAGCTAACAATGCTACAAGCCTACAAGACCGGCTTCAAAAGTGGACTGACACTCAGACACAGACAGATCAGAAGACTCCAGTACGAGTGTGAATCCTCCACGCTGTGCTAAAGCTGGAACTCCACAGGTGCTCTCTCTCCAAACCCAGCCGTACAAAATGAAACATGGCCGGTTACAAGGCCCAGACGCTAACCTAGCAGAGCCCTAGCTTCAGAATCATCCTCCACCTTGTGCTGCTAACGCAGCCTCCCCGCCAAGATGCATCAGCTCTTTCCTTATTCATGAAGAGGTGTGAATTCTACATATTCCACATAGCATGTTGTGACAGCACATCTCATTGTAGTGACAGCACAGAATACCCCTCTTCCTTACCTACGATCATAAACATCACATAAGCACAAGAACCACTGACAGGAGCAAACCATATTCAACAAGGCTGTTGAATCCACCCTATTCTCAATAGTGGTAGCACCCACTTGTTCAGGTGTGGAAAGGTGACATGTTGTTGAATACAATCATGTGAACTACGGAAATCATAGGGTTTGCATTAAAGACCTTGTTTTTCAGCCGTTACTACAAGTGTGAAGTTATACCTGTTGCGAAAATAACACTTTACAAAGACACAGAAGGATACGCTGTGTTATCCCTTCATGTAAGAGCTTGGGGGTATTTCTGTTTTTTCCCCCAGTTTTGTTCCAACTCAGTCAACAGTTCCTTATCCTGTCCACAACAAAGCGCAATCAACAACAATGGCTTCCTTACAGGCAAGGAAGGAAGCTGCTCACTCTGCTGCTGTCTGTAGACCTCTGTGTGCCTGTGTGTGCCTCTGTGTGTATGTGTATGTGTGTGTGTGTGTGTGTGTGTGTGTGTGTGTGTGTGTGTGTGTGTGTGTGTTTTTGTCTGTGTGCCTGTCATTTCCGAAGAGTGTCTAATTAGGGCCTGGACCGCATTTCCCACAAGTCTCTGCATCAAAGCCACCAGAGAGGAAGAGGGTGGTGACCTCCCTGAACTGTGGCTTTAATGTTTTCATCTGCTTAGTCTTCCTCTTCTTCTCTGGTTCTCTGGCACAGCAGCTCTCCCTTTGAATACACCCCCCCCCCTCCCCCCGTTCACCTCTTTAATCTGCAGTGCAGCATGAGCCAAAAACATCCATCTCATTAAATGTCTTGCCATCACCCAGGGGAAGGTGGCACACACATACACACCCACAAATACACAAACACACAAACAGACAAGTTCATGCACACACACACACACACACACACACCAGGGGCAAGGGGACACAACACAGTGTCAAGGTCCTTATAGATTACACTGAAAGAAAACACATTATTGAGGGAGCAGGCCTTGTACAGCGGCCACAGTGAAAGTGCACTAGGGAGCAAAGATGCTCTCTGGGGGGAAAACTGCTGTGACCAGCTCTTAGGTACGAAATACCCTGAAGACTGATTAATCATAGACCCTGCACATCAATGCTGAACCTGAACATGGCGGGTAGGGAATAGGAGAGGCCTATATGTAGAATGTGAGTGCTTCGTCACTCAGCCCTCGGCGTAACCACTGTACCATGCGGGGAGCCAGCGCTGGTGATAAAAATCCAATGAAACTTTTCCAACAAGCGATCCCCCAGAAAACGTCTGTGGTGCAATATAAACAACACCCTCTCACTTCTAAAAAAAAGATCCGTTACAGCTAAATCCAGCATTGACTGCTCGCAAGCTTAACGTTAATTGGTTTGCTGCCGTCGGCGTTCAGGAAAACGTCCAAGACTAGGATGACGATTCCCTCAAACTCATTTAATGATCCGGTTACAATTAGTCTTATTCATCATTGTCCTCAAACCACCCATCTTGGGGAGGAACCTGCAAACAAGACAACACGCTAATTAGATCGTGACTGAGCGGTTGCTTTCTTCCAATCACAAAAATCGGATTTCGAGATCAGGATGACAAGTGTTCTCCACCCGCCCCCCAACCCCCCCCCATTCCTATCAGAGATTCTGGATGATTCCACCGCGCTTCCTACGGTGGTAATTGATAATCATCAGCGTGAGAGAAATGACTGCGTACGTAAAGGCTGGAGTGGAGGAGAGCACTAGAACCAGATGATCATTATTATCAGCCTGGCTGGAGTTAGAAGCGTGGCCACTTGGCAGCACTACACAAGCATTTGGCCTCCCTCCTCTGCATTAATACGCTGCAGGCGCCTGCACAGGCCATGATGAACGTGCCATCCTTCAAACTGGACCATCTGGACGGGGAGAGGGGAGACGCGGAGAAACCGCGAGGAGAGGAAGTGTACGGAACTTCACGCCGATCGGAAGTGATGCAAGGTTTGTCAGGAGACCGAGCTGTCGCGGTGAAACGACACCGACGGGCTGTGACGCGCTGTGCGTGTGTGCGGGAGCATGTCTGTGTGTGTTCATCTGTTCAATTACTGCAATTAGCCCTGACCCAAGGGCAAGCCAGAAAAGTAAACATGAGGTAGGGTTCCTGGGTCCTGTGATGCATCATGTTCAGTGAGGAACATCTGCATAGACGCCCAGCACACCAGGGCACCAGGGCCTGGCAGAGGAGTCAGCCTGCGCAGACCTCCCCTGGCTGTCCTTCACAGGGCATGCTCGCCTGCCTTTGGCCCTGGTTGTCCACTGTATGTTTGGGTTTCTGCTTGTGGCGTGTGAAGGTGTGGGAGTGTGTATCTGGGAGTCAAGAGGCTGAGTGGTTAGGGAGTCAGAAGGTCCCTAGTTTGAACCCTGGCTGTGCCAACATGACGTTGTTTCCTTGTGCAAGCCACTTCATCTTACTTGTCTCAGGAGAATGTCCCTGTACTTGCTTTAGGTCACTCTGGATAAGAGCGTCTGCTAAATGAATACATGTGTATGAGTGTGTATGTGTGTGTGTGTGGATTCTTCAAAAGAGTCTCTCTTTTTCTCCTCCCCCATGTTCTGCTCCAGGAACCATGTCCCCAGAGGACACACTCCATGGCCGTGTTGGCTCTTCTCATGAGGGGACAAGGTGTGGAGAGGGAAGGGGAGGAAGATGGTGGTGGTTGTTTGGTTTCACCGCAGATATACTGAGAAAACACAAAGAGGCTGAGTAATGCGTGACGGAGCTCACACTGCGGGCGCTAACGTTCATTGTTCGGAAAAACAAGTGGTGGCTGTGAGATCGACAGTACAGGATTGTGTTTTCCTTCTGTTTCTTCCTTTGCAGACAGGAACAACAGCAAGGCTGCCTTCAACCCTGATTGGGTGACAGGGTCATTTACAGAATCCAACTTTTCAAGGAAGGCTTTGCAGTCGGTCTTGGAGGAGAAAAAACTGGGGTTGGATTTTTCACCAGTGTGAGGGGTGACGTGTGTGGCAAGACTAAGACGGAACGAACAACAACTGCATTTAACATTTTAAACATGTTTTACAGACCAAAATGGTGTTTAACAACCATTCAGGCGAAAAAAAGTCTAGTTCCAGTCAAGTCTCACGTCAATTAATTGGACAAAAGAACATAATTAGTCTAAATTTTTGTTATGTCATTCCTCTGTGCAAGCTCCTCACTTCCTACACAAGAGGCTTAAGGCAGACCAGAGGCATGGGAGGGTATGGAAAAAGGTGCTCATCCATTTTTACACACCCATCAATACAACATGGAGTCCTTTTAAGCCAATGGAATAACTTAGCCTTTATACTAAAGAGCATATCTATCTCCAGGGAATGATTGGTAAAACAAACTCTAAGGTTCACTATCTGAAGTATATCTTTCAAGGGCTTTTGCCAAACTCCACAAACCGATCACACGTAACACAACTTCGATTTCAGTTCTCTAAGCGACAACCTTGAACTCGTCAGAAGCTGAAAGGTGCTTCACGGCCAATCAAAGCCCTCCGGAGTTGAGAGAGAATGTTTGTTTAAACTGGAGTGTTACGCTGATCCTCTCTCTCTCTCTGTGTCTCCTTCACCACCTGACAAGCCCGTGCATGTGTTTTAGTGCTGAGCATGTGAGGGTACTTTGTGTGAACGTACACAAAAAAAAGGAGAGGGGTGAGGTGTGTGTGGGGGGGGGGGGGGCGGAGATCCAGGGGTCTCAGGTTTCTAAGAACACCTCCACCCTCTCGGGCTCACCTCAGGCCCCCTTCCATCAGACCCTGCCTGCACAAGGAACCACATCTTCTTAATTCCTTCATTTCAGGTCCCTTCCCTCAGACCCTGCTTCCACAAAGACCCTGAGAGGATTGGGGGGAGGGGGTTGGTTCTGCAGACAAACCTGTCTGAAGTGACATATGGGGGATTCAAAGTCAAATGTTGAGCTGTGACCCGTCCCCTTTCCCCTTGAGGTGGCTGGGATCCCTGATCTGTTGCCATGGAGAACTCAGGTATAGGCAGTTTGGAAACGCTCAGCAACATTCTGAGTTTTTGTAGTGTAAACTAGTCACTTAATGTTAAGTGATGGTAGATTCCTTTCTGAGTCTCGGCTTTGACTGCTACAGTAGCTCTACTGTAGGTTGTCTCTGTGGGGCAGGAGCGGGTTCGGTACTGCTTACTGCACGAGAAGGAGACATTCAGGAATTGATGCTGCGAGGAAGCAATGATGTCATGCCGATAGAGCAGCACTCACTTTATCAAATGCTGCGGAATGATGCAGACACGTTGGACAGCGCAGTCCTGTTTACAAACTAACGCTGTGGTTTAGTAGGAGGAATCAATGAAATGTCACGATGCAAATACGCATTAAAAGAAAAACATGAACGTTATATTAAACAGGTTATACGTATGGCACAACGACGTATATTATAACACTTGAGATATTTTTTTACCCTCTTTTTTAAATCATTAGAATACACAGTAACTGGCATTCAGTCTTCTATTGAGTGGAGTAAGTTATTCCCAACATGACGAAATGCAGAGTATATTCTGTGTCCAAGTTATACCACAACAAAGAATGTTAATATAAATATATCTATTTTTACAAAGGACACAGCCATAGCAGCCAAATAAAGTAGAAATAACAACTACATAAATAAGGACCCTCTTCATACTCACCAACACAAACCAAAGTGAACCGTATCCAGATCCATTTAATCAGAAGAAGCTCCGGTGCTCCAAGCCGCTCCATCATACCGATGATCCAGGTAATTCTTTTGTCATCTTGGCGATGATTTCGGAAACATCTGTCGGTGGTTTCTCATCCAATGTCCAGAAGCAATTGCGAATAATGGTGAGAAAGCGTCCTTCGCCTGTAAAGAAATGTTTTTTTTTCCCTCTAATTCGTGTTTAGGTCGTCATTTAAGGCTGTTGAAATGAAATGCTCTCCAGGACAAAGTGATCCAGCCAGGCTGTGGTGAAGGAGGGGGGATAGACGGCTTCTCCACATGAATGGCTGGCTCTTTCATGATTTCCGCTTTGATTGATATCCGACGGACCTAAAAAAAATAAAAACTGTCTTCCCACATTAACGGAAAGCTTTGCTCACTAATGCACATTTTTCGTAACTACTATCTCGGTTTTCAAAGGTTTTAAATGTGGCGCTTGTACGCAGAGGAAACCACAGATACATTGGGTTACTTTTCGTTGGAGTGTCTCGTAAAGTGACACAACTAAAGTCCCTCAAACGATACGAAACTCTGCCGTTCAGGAGGTTTTTCCGCTGCACACCTGCAGTCGTGACTTCACACTTCTTGTCAAAAGTGGTTGTTGATCCGTGATCTTGTGGTTCTTTGAAGAAAGATCGTCCGTCGTAAGATGACCGCTGAAATAGCATTGTTAAACAGTTTTAGGTTTGTGAGTTTGTTACCGAACTATTACCAATGGATTCGTCATGCAAATGCATTGGTCAATGCGCAAATGGTTGTCCGCTTAAATTCAAAATAACACACGTATTTCTTTACCTATGTCTGCATCCCATTTAGGGATTCTTGATCGAAAAAAAATCGTCAGAAAGATGCCCCCGCATGGAGAAAGTGCATTATTGCAATTACATTTTGGCATGATTCAACTGAAATTTGTATTAAATTGATATATTTTCAGGGATTGTGAATTACTCGTGATATGGTTATTCTTCGCTTGTGTAGTTTAATTCAGTAGACGTCAGTGAAATTCACGATTTTATATTTTCCTATCGCTAAAAGGCACCGCTGGGATTCGAACCCAGGATCTCCTGTTTACTAGACAGGCGCTTTAACCATCTAAGCCACGGCGCCGCCCGACCCATTGTCATATAAAACGCTTTAAATTCGTGACTCATTAAATGGTTTCATTATGTCATGAAGTGTAGACGATCTTTAATTTCAATTAATAGACAAAAGAGGAGGCGGCTGTGGATGGTATCTTGTTGGTGTCTTCAGTCGGCAGAAAACACACTTCGTGATCAAGTCAGAAGTCTCTGCTCTTGACAAGGAGAACTGCTTTCCACACTCCTCACACTGAAAGGTACAATTAGAAGGATGTTCTGCTTGTAGCTGTTAACCGTTATTTAATACATTTCCAAAATAAATTGGTTTTACATAGTAAGGGTAATCAATTTTGTGTCCTTAACATAAAAAGTAACCCAACCTTTAGTATGTGAAAGCCTTGAGCTTTTCTTCTCTCAATAACTTCAGGTATCTGTTCAGCGTTCTCTATATTCCACAATCTTACAGTTGAATCCTACAGAGACAGTGAAACAAACATCCAGTTGCCGTAAAACAACAGTCGGAAAACAGTTCACTCACAGGCACAGTTTTTTGTTGTGCTAAGATGGAAATCTAACAAGCTGGACAGTCCTATGACAGTGTACAGAAGTGACAGCACTGTAGATTATTCCTGTCATTCATTTACTGTACAGTGAGTTGGGTTGTGACCCATGACACTAAAGGCACGCACCTTTGAGGCAGAGGCCACCCACTTTTTGTCAGCACTGATTGATACATCCGTCACCCAATCCAAATGTCCCTGAGAAGTCAACATTAGAACAGAAGAGAGAAAACCAACACATAGCAGCTTGCACATTTCATTTAGGCAAATGTGAAAAGGAGTATCTGTGTAGTCGAGGAGGAGAAACAATCGAATAATTCTTGGGGTCACCTTCAAGACGAGGGTTCTGCAGAAGGCCGTCATGTCCCACACAGCAACCGTTCTGTCGAAGGCTCCGGACACCAGGAGAGATGCTGCAAAAACACGCATGTGAAGTTTCATCAACAAGAGCCAACACACGCATCCTGTATAAAGAAGTTACATTATGGTGCAGGTTTCATTGTACATTCTCACCAAACACCAAATGTGTCCTTAACCCACCTAATCTAACTAATTCACAAGACATCAAAACAAATATTTTAAATGAACATTATAGTATTAAAATATATAGTGACTCCCAAGAAGATTGTGCCTTCTTCTCCACACAGTTCAAGCTTACAGTCGTTGGAGAACACACAGGAACTGATGCTGCCGTCGTGGCCCCTGCTCAGCACGGCCCCGCCACAGGAGCGGAAGGTCCCCTCATGGACGTCCCACACCTGTAGGGTTTTGTCCCATGATGCACTGCAGAGCGAGTGGCCGTTGTGGTTGAAGCAGCAGCTGGAGATCACATTAGTGTGGTTGCTGTGGGAGGGAGGGGGAGAACAGGGTGGGACTAGTTAAGGAGTGGTTTAGCCTGAGAGAAACCCTGATGGGACTAGTTAAGGAGTGGTTTAGCCTGAGAGAAACCCTGATGGGACTAGTTAAGGAGTGGTTTAGCCTGAGAGAAACCCTGATGGGACTAGTTAAGGAGTGGTTTAGCCTGAGAGAAACCCTGATGGGACTAGTTAAGGAGTGGTTTAGCCTGAGAGAAACCCTGATGGGACTAGTTAAGGAGTGGTTTAGCCTGAGAGAAGCCACATGAAGAGCACTAAAATATGCGCTAGCTTGATAGTGAGAGTTCAGAGGACAAGGGGGAAAAACACGAATGCCATGTAATCAGATAATAATGAGTAAGAAGAAAGGCCCAGATTTCTAAGGCCCACGACAAGGCAGACATGATGTCAGCCTTCTACACGACCCACCCATACAACCCCCAACAACAGAACACACAGCAAATCCAACATCAAAACACCACAGCCCCTCCAAACTCCAAAGATTCTATTCAGCAGGGATTGACACCCAGCAACAAAGCACAAGCTTTTTTTATAGCTAACATCTCTCAGCTCAAGGCCGGACAGCAGTGGGTCTTTGGACTGTGAGGGGATTAGACCAGCTTCCTGCTGTGATGTCACAGATTGTGAGGCGGAGTTACCCAGGACCAGATCAAGATCCAGGGGGGGGGCAGTGAGGAGAACACTGCTTAGACCACTAATAAATACGCTTCCTCCCTTCTCTGCCACCAGAGCCTAATGAAAGTGATGAATGGAATCGATGACCGCGAGAATCAATGATATGCAGATTTGTGGGAGGATTGGATAACTTAAGTGTATTGATGAAAGTACTGAGTTGCTTTGACAGTCGTGCATATAACATGGGCGACTTCCTTAAATATCTATTAGTAAAACAAAATATGTGTTAGAATAAATTTAAAAATCTTATTGGTTGAAAGTGTATTACACTGCCTGTAATGTTGTCGAAATCCTAAATATAACTCGAGTAGCATCCACAACTGCACACGTAAACATCCAGTAGCTGTAACGCCAGTTTTCTGTACCTATTAATAGCCAGTGTGGTCTTGTTGGATACCAGGTCCCACAATTTGATAGTCGTATCGTTAGAAACACTGGCCACTCTCTGGCCCTGTGGATCAAACCTGCACCGGGTTATAGTCGACTTGTGATGACCTATGAGAAGAAAGACTACAAATCAGCCATCTTGTCTTGACTGGACTGTAGCTATATCCTGCAGGAGGACTCTCCAACCCTGCCAATGGAGAGATACACTATATTACCAAAAGTATTTGGTCACTCATCCATCTGATCATTTGGATGGGTGACCAAATACTATTGGTAATATAGTGTACCTGCCTGTTTAGCTCCATCACTAATCTATCACTCCTGATTCTAATGATTAGCTGGTTGATCAGATAACTAAATGAGTGTGGCTGGAGCTAAACCCAACAAGCAGGTAGCTTAACAGGAACAGGGTTGAAGACCTCTAGCCTACAGTACAGTACAATCAACAAGGTTGATTCTCAATGCTTAATCCCAGGTTTACTTTTAAGGTAAAGGACTCGCTCTCCGGTGTCTGTGTCTGTGAGGTAGATGGCATATTCCTGGTCTGAGGCGGAGACCACCAGCTTCCCATCCCCAGAAGCACTGCAGGAGGTCACAAAACCCCCATGAGGGGCTGTCCACTGCAACACACACGAACACACAGACACACACAATGGGATACGACCCGAACAGAACGACGAAGAGAAGAAGTACAACGACCAATGCGAGAGATTCACAACCCTAGTGTGAAAACCCACCCATCGTGTTTAATTACTGTCGGCCTATGCAAGGTCAGGAAATGAGTTGACATGAGGGTAATGTGGAGGTGAATGTGGAAGTGTGAGGGGGGGTTAATTGAAAGGGTTTACCAGTATCTTTCCTGTCTCCAGGTCCCAGGCAACAAGGGTTTTGTCCAACGAAACTGTGATGAGCCTGTTGGGAAGAGAGACAGAACGATCACTTAATTAAAGACAAAGCAGCTATCCAAGAAATAGGAATTCAATGAGCAGCTATGTGGGAACATAAGGGGCACTGTAAGCGTTGCCAGCGAATTGTAATCAGAGAATTCTTTTGTGGTTATGGAGACAACATTTCTGGGCACCCATGGATACAGTTCACTGAGCGATCTTGACTACCGGGGTTACCTGGCAACCATGTCTGTGCCGGTGGAGAGCACAAACAAAGAGCCAGTAAAAAAAAAAATGGGGGGGGGGGGGGGGGTTGGGGGGGGGGGGGGGGGTTGGAAAATGTGATTGGAGACCTGTGTGTCATGGGGAGTCACACACACAAAAAAGGCTTTTGACTCCAGTTGCTAATAATGTTGTGAATTGGTTCAATCTGCCAAAATGCTGCAATTCAGATGGAGAACACGCTCTAGAAACACGCAAAAGGGGAGAATTATACCATTGTACTGTGCTGAATTAGTCTTTATTTTGACAGGCATTCTAGTAAGATTAATCTTGCAGGATGTGATGTTCCAGGGAACAAAGGATGATTTGCATCAGGAATATTGTTTATTCATGAGGCATACTGATTTCAGATTAACATACAAACAGGAATACTGTGTAGACAGCATCATGCTATGTAGCTCACCTGTTCTTCTTTGGGATCAAGGTACACTCAGTGATGACCGATTCATGCCCATCTTTGAAAACCTGTAGGGGTGTCCCAGAATCCGAATCCTGCAAAGGGCCAAATAAATTGGTTATGCTACATGTTGGCTTCATGGCTACGCCTGTAATTTAGATGGTGAGATGGATCAATAGCAATAAACTACATAAATAATAGCCTCAAATTACAGGCAAGTCCTACTGTGCAATGGGTGTCGTTTTGATGAATTTAGCAGTTTTTGTCCAAAAACCGACATGCACTACAGTAGGATTTGAACCTGTAACCTTATAATCTACAGTCAAGCACTCCAACCACTGAGCTTTACCCCATCCCCTAAGAGAATTACTTTGTTCTTCCTGATGAAATTCTTCCTGATAGCTTTGTCTGAGGTAATGGGATTATAATTTGTCTCTGTGAGATATTGCTTTGACATGCTTGTAATTACCCTGCTAGGCATACCCAGAGTGTGGCAGTCCTGTCATGGGAGCTTGTCAGGATTCTGGTGTCATCAAAACAGAAATTACAGCAGCTGACAGCATCTGTGTGACCCCTGAACACCTTGAAAGGAATCTGCAGAGAAATTAAACAATTAAACATTCACCAGGCTACCCTTTACAATTTATTGGTTCATCTCAAAACGTTGCAAGTGCAATAATGAGAACGTCCATCACGGGAAACAGTGCTTCCCTTTCCAATTACACCTCAATCAATAACCCATCTGTTCAGATAGGCCTGTCACTGATGGGAGGTTTGGCTGCAGTTTGGCCCCTTGCCTGTGCTGCTGCACTACAGTATCCACGCATGTTCAACATATGACGAAACTTTAAACGTTTGTGAAACACTCCGCAGAAATGCACCTGGAAAGCTTTCTGTGTTCATGATTACCGGCAGGTTTTATCGGGAAAAAGCTTTGATCGCTAGTAAAAAAAAAAGGGCAAACTGGCAAGTTGCCCGAATTGTCGACTCAGTTTACCTGTGAAAGCGCTTCATGCTCCCAAAGCGAAACACTTTCGTCTTCTTGCGCCTCAAAGTCATCCTTGTTCTCTTCATTTGTTTCATCGAGCGACAAAGGGTCGATATTTTCCAAAGACATTTATTTCTTATAGCGGGAACAATCGGATTATGTCGTTCCTATAAATAATTCTACTTGTATCAAAGGTAGACTGGACAAGTTCCCTTCTGAGTTTGCTACCCCAGGGGGGCGGGTTACTATGGTAATACTGGAAGAACACACATGGAGGCTCTGGATCAGCTGGGGACCACCATGTGGGCCACAGTCAAATCTAATTTACTCTTCCGTGTTTCCTCATGAAGTGAACACATTATTTGCTCTAGTTTTAAAACAATGCAGCAGCCAGTATTGGGTGCAAGTTGTTTAAACAACACACCCCCATTATACATAGTTTCATAAAAATAAACTGAAACCCGGCAAGAACCCACTACAATGACTCAGTTATTATTTATTATTATGATGACGATAGAAATACTTAACAACAACAAAAATCTATCGTAAAATATTCATTTTCTCGTGCTCATCCTTCTCATTACATGAGCATCACATGGCAAATGTATGTCCTTATGCACTGATCAATACTGAACAATAAAGGATTACAAATATCACAGTCCTCATAGAGGACAGAGTTTCCCTTCTGAGATTCACTTCAGCCCACTGATGTTTTTCAACCTGGAACAGAAAGAAAAAACAATATATGAAGTAAAAGCAAAGCAAATATAACAATATATTAAATAAAACTGCATTTTCCATAATCCTATTGTAGCTGCAGCTAGTGGTGACCTCCGACCTTTTGAGCAGCTCTTCTGTGGACGGTCCCCCTGAGTCTCCGTCTTCCTCGCTGTCCGTCTCACTCCCGTCTGAGGAGCTGATGACAATCACTTCCTTCTTACTCTTCTTCTTGTCTTTCTGTTTTTGCTTCTTGTGCTTCTTCTTCTGCTGTGAAAAATAAATGGAGTCAGTGGAGTTGAGCATCGGTGGCTGAGCGGTCAGAGAATCGGGCTGGTAATCCGAAGGTTGCCGATTTGATTCCTGGCAGTGAAAAATTATGTTGCGTCCTTTGGCAAGGCACTTCACCCTACATCCCTCGGGGGGGAATGTCCCTGTACTTGTTGTAAGTCGCTCTGGATAAGAACATTTGCTAAATGACTAAATGTAAAGTGTCTTGTAGATTTCCACTTAACAAAATGTCCTAAATACTTCTATGGAGGCTTTTTTTTATTTCTATGGTTGCTCACTTCAGTTTGTTTAAGATGAATCTCTTTTCCTCTAAATATGAGCCCTTGTTATTGTTATATTACCCTGCAACTCTGTGTGCTGTACTTTACCCTGCTGCTGTTGTTAACTGCAATTTCCCCCCCTGGAGGACAAATAAAGGTTTATCTAATCTAAATGATTTTCTTGGTTAGGGGCAGTGACTGACAGAGATGGCTCTCTTTCCCTCCTCTCACCTTTTTGTCCTTCTTGTTTTTGTGTGTCTTCTTGTTCTTATGCTTCTCCTTGCATTTCTTCTTGTGTTTCTCCTCCTTCACAGGGACACTCAAGGAAGGGCGGCTCCCTTCAGCTACAAGGTGTATGAAGAGAAGAAGCCACATCTGGTTACATCAACCTTAATTGAAAACTGTTTAACATTTTAACATGTACAGACTTTAGAGCAGAGGACAGCAGGTTTCATTATCAAAGCCAACACAGAAAGAAAATGCATATTTCAACAAGCACATACCCTGTTATATGTCTGTATGAATATATATATTCCACCAAAATTTAATAATACATGTATAAAATATAATAATAATAATAATAAATAATACTTTGTAGGGATGAAGGGGGCGGGAGTCGGGGACCAAACTCCTCCTCTTCCTGTGACGGAGGGAGAGGGGCCGAGGCAGTTTTGGTGGAGGTCGGGTCTTGCATAAGGACACGTAACACAAGGTTAAAATGTCATAGTCTTTTCACCAACCATTCATCAAATGTTCTCTTACAACTTCACCTACTTACTACTCCTTTGCCAGGCCTGAGGATTTGGCAGAGAGAGCGGTGATTTTTGTGTCACATTACCTGTGTGTTGGTGAGGCTTCTCTTGTGTCTGGGATGGTGCGATGGCAGTTTTATTATTGATGTTAAACAGGCTGGACAGCACAGAGTCAGCCGTGCCTCGCACGCCCCCCTCTCCCTCATCCTCCTCCTCTTCTTCATCATCATCTTCAGACGAGGATGACTTATCGTCTGACGAACTGACGAAGATGGCTTTGAACAGGTCCATGGACGGCCTGCTCTCTTCCTCCTCCTTCTCCTCCTCTTCCTCCTCCTTCTTCCCAGCTTCCTGTCCCTGTGGAACGACAGAGAGACCAGCTCATGGTTCCAGATCATCACTGATCACAGCAGCGGAATAATAACATTATCGCCTTAACACACATGACCAGAAACCAAGTATAAAACGGTTTCAACATTGAATAGAAAAGAAGCCAAAAAACATCACATATTCAGTTACCCAAAGCTGGTTCACTGTGGGTGCCCATGAATAATTCGCAACCGCAAAAAACAGGCTGTACCGGGAAAGGAAAGACAATGCAGGACGTTAGCGGTACCTCGGTGGAGGGGTCTGGTGTTGGGGCTGAGGTGGCTGGATCGTGCTGGGCCCCGGAGGCCCCTGAGGCCTCGCTCCGAGCCGCGCTGAGGAACTGGCTGAGCGGGTCCTTGTCTTCCTCCGTCTTGACAGACTGGTCCCATCTGGACCTCTTCCCCGGCTCCGAGGGCTTTGAAGAGGCTTAGCGGAGGCAGAAGCATAGTTAGGATCACACAGGACGTGCTAACACCACCAGCTCGCGTTCCGTAGGGAACGTAAAGCGGTTAGCGTGAGACGGGGCATGGGCGAGGTTCTCCTCCGTACCTGGAGGAGGCCCTGCGGAGGCTGTAGGACTGTCCGACACCGTCAGGAAGTTGAAGACTGAGAATTTATCCCTCTTCACTTTGGGCATCCCCACGATTCCAGATCTGTCAATCAAAAACAGAGAGGTTAAGGTCAGTGTATGACAGGGGTGCTTTTCTGTGTGTGTATGTGTGTGTTTTCCTGTGTGTTTTTCCTGTCTGTGTGTGTGTTGGTCTTACCCTGGGTACGGGTTAGGGATGTTGAACCTCTTGCAGAGTAGCGCGTCAGGATGCCACTCAAACGTGTCCCTGGTGAGCTTGCCGAACATCTTCATGGTCACAGCTGCCTGCTTGTCATCCACGTCGTTCTGAACATGGAGGGACATCAAACAGGCAGAAATCAGGAAGGCTTCAAAGAACTAAACTGAACAAAGACCAATGATTCATGTTCATATTTATCCGTGTCAAATTAAGATGAACTTAATTTGAGATTTCAAATTTAACTTAATTTAACTTAATTTGAGATGTCAAATTAAGATGATTTTGCTGTGTCACCTTTTGGCACATTTTACCTCTCTTTCCTTCTGCAGAGAGACAATACCTTGGTCCCATTAACGACTATACTGTTGTTTTTATACAACTTGAAAAAAGAAAATGTTGCTGTGTCATGTTTGCACAGCGTGCATCATCTCCTGTAGAGAGGGCTTTGTTCTAGCTCACATTAAGCAGCTTTGCAGTTGTTGCTAATAGCACAGAAACTAAATATGTCGCTGAGCGGTTAGAGACTCGGGCTGAGAGACTCAGACTCGGGCACGGTTCGAACCGTGGCTGTGCCAACATGACGTTGTGTCCTCGGGTAAGGCACTTCACCCTACTTGCCTCATGGGGGAATGTCCTTGTACTTGGGACTCTGGGTAAGAGCGTCTGCTAAATGACTCAATGTTAACTCTCTACACCAGCTAAACAGCAGAGATTTTGCTGCGTCATGCTTTGGGTCTCACTGCTTCCTCTGAAGCCTCCTGCTTCCTCCTCCCGCAGGCAGGACCTACCTCCTGGTCACGGGTCACCTCCACAGTGTCCCCAATCTCCTCGGTTTTCCCCCGGGTGAAGCGTGAGGACAGGGAGGAGCTGCTGGGCTTGTAGAGGAGGGCAGCGCGGACAAACTCGTCCCTCTCCCGGCCCCTCTCCCACTCGGTCATGGACGGGTCCATACTCTGTTCTAGAGCATCTAAGGACGAAGAAGAGGGAAAATTAGATACAGTCAAGCTCCAGTTCCACACTCCCATCCTGTCTAGAAGAAGCAGGAGAGGACATGTAGTATAAATACTAGGTTTTGTATTTGTTTCGTACGTATGCACACACAGATAAATACTATAGAGACTATATACAGTAGATTCTAGTCAAGAGGCTATCCTAGAGGCCTAAAGCCCCATGTCCACCTTTGTCTCCCTGTTTGATCTGATTGATGTAGAGCTCGTAGCGCGCCTGCTTGCTGGGGTTCTTCTCAAAGGGCTTGAAGACCTGCCCGGCCTGGGCAGTGGGGCTGCTCCAGGCAGCAGTCAGGGCCAGTTGTTCCTTCTCCCCCGGGGGCTGGAACCTCCCGGCCAGAGCCTTCTGAGCCGAGGCCCTGGCCGCCGCAGCCGCCACGCCGGCAGACACCATGGCGGAGTGGGACGCTGCTGAGGGGATGGAGCTGGCAGGGCCTGGTCCACTGGAGGGGGCCGTGACGTTCCGCAGGGAGGCGAGCTTCTCTCTGTCCTCAGACTTGAGAAGGTCGAACACAGACTTGGGTCCTGTGGAGACAGAGAGAGGCAGATGGATGAGATGGAAAGGACACACATGCACGCCTGTGAAGATACACACTCTGGGCACACACAAACACCTGCTCACACACATGTATACCTGCACTCTCTCTCTCACACACACACACACATAAACACACACACACACACACAAAAGTATACCTAGTCACACGCACGCGCACGCACACACACACACTTGCTTGCTTTCTCCTCTCTCTCTCACACACTCATCTTTCTCTTTCTCTCTCTCTCACACACACACACTGCTCACACACGCACCTGCTCTCTCTCACGCGCACACACAGCTGATGTACCCTGCAGTGGTGACTCCCCCAGCATATCCCTCCGGTGGGCTGAGTCTAGCTGGTGACGGCCGGTCGGCTGGCTCTGCTCGGGGGCCATGTGGCCCCTGGAGGCTTGCAAGGCCTGGGCCACAATGGGGCTGACGGTGGACAGGTCCACCACCGGCCGGAAGTAGTGCACCGGCCGGTAGTCCCTGGGGAGGATGGGAGGAGGGAAGATCTGGAGGGAGGGAGGGAGGGCAGAAAACAGACGAGGTGAGGGAAAGGTTGTAAAGATCAGACAGTCTGTGAGATGGAAAAGCCTGGAAGAACATACCTGTCTTTCCTTTTCAGTCTCTGAGGAGAGGGTGAATCCTTCCAGAATTTTACCAATGTAAGAGGCATCTCTGCTGTAGTCTGAAAACAGATTTCACACAGAATTCAAAAACAGCGTTTGTTTCTCTCTCCACCCACACACATGAAGTTGAACACTCAAACATTGACCGTTGCATTGGAACCAGTTGAACCCTACTACCTTTCAAACACTAAAATACTTAAAACCCTAAAACCTCTTAACAGTTTAAAACAGGGTAGCCAACCCTGGTCCTCGAAAGCCATAGTCCTGATGGTTTAAGATGTTTCTCTGCTCCAGCACACCTGATTCTCATGAATGGGTCTTTATCAAGCTCTGTGGAAGCCTCATTATGACCCATTCATTTGAATCAGGTGTGCTGGAGCAGAAAAACATCTAAAACCTTCAGGACTATGGCTCTCGAGGACCAGGGTAGCCTACCCCTGGATAACAGGTAACCCATGGATTGTTTCACATACCTTTCTTCTTCTTGTACTGTTGGGGGGCGGTCCAGCCGTACAGGCCATCTCCTGGCTCCTCCCCTCCCAGCACCTTGTCATAGTTAGACATGGTGTCACGGTGGTAGATGTCGTCATCATCATCCTCCATGGCTCCCACTCCGAACGCCTGTTGGTGACAAAGTAGATGGTCACCCAACAGCTTACCAATCACAAACGAACATGTAGATGGCCACACACCGGCTGACCAATCACAAACACACAAGCTGATGGTCACACACCGGCTGACCAATCACAAACAGACCCCAGAGCCTCCTGGTTCAGACTGAGACAAGAAACTGAGATGTCTGATCTTACTATCAGAAACAAACTGTGTATGGTCCAAAAGACACAGGACAGGAAAACAGACCACATGTAGAGAACAGGTTTACCTTGGAACTAGATCACACAACGTGACAGTACATTAAGAGGCCTCGGGGCTTCTATAGGTCTTTTAATCCGATGCTTCATGTCAAACAGTGCTCACCTGTCCTGCTACTCCACCTCTGCGTTTGGGCCCCTTCCGGTTGTCTCCGAACAGGGAGCTGGCTCTGTCGGAGTCCATAGTGAACAGGTTGATGTTCCCTGACCATCCGCCCCCCATTAGGGCCTGCTGGGGGTTCAGACCTTGGTAGCCCAGCCCTTTCACATCCACCTTGGGGGTGAAGTCAATCGGAACCACGTCCTTGGGGGCAAAAGTCACGTCCACTGGGGCAAACTCGCCATCGTCCTCCTGTCGGTTAGAAGATTTTGAAAAGAGAAGCGAGTTATTACCGTGTTCTATTTAATTACGTTAATTTTTCATGGTAATATCGATGATTCTATTGATATGTTCAAGAGTAAAAGGTCCATTGTGTTAGTGAGCCGTTACCACAAACGCTTACCTCAGATTCCTCTGAGCCGTTTGGTGGCAAACCGCATCCATAACCTCTTCTGGCTGGTTCTGTGAGCAGAGACAGTTTTTCAGAGCGCTGCATTCTTTAACTAGAGATGATAGATAATCATTGATCAAGCTGAATGAGTAGCAACATGGCTGGTGACAGCATCAGAGGTAAAACCTACCTTCCTTCTGCCGCGGGGCCTTCCTCTTCACCCGTGGCCCCACCCCCTGGCCGTCTTTCCAACCCATCTTCCTCAGTAGCTCCACCCCCATGGACGACCTACCAATCACAGCAGCGACAACAATGACAGGTTAAGGAAGTCACTGCAGAATCTTCACACTGATCACAACAACGCTTTCAGAACATGTAATGTGATTATAAGTGGAGTGATCGTAAAAAGGCTATTATAACATGTTGAGTGATTGTAAAAAGTATTTTATAACATGTGAAGTGATAGTAACAAGACTTCTTGAACATGTGAAGTGATCGTAACAAGGGTTTTATAACATGTAAAGTGATCCTATCAAGACTTTTATGACGTGATTTTTATAACAAGGCTTTCAAATAAGATGCTTGTGTCTTACTTGGCCGGCGTGACCAGATCTTCCAGAAGCATGTCTCCAGGTATGGGGGCAGACATGGAGGTGATGACCCTGGCCTTGTCCCTAATCTGATCCTTCTTCCTGGATGCAAATTCATCTGTCGTCGTGATCTCCCTGGGAGCGATCCCGTGCTCCCCGAGGTCCTGGAACCATCAGGAACACGAGGGAATTAAGACGATGCCATTCAGAAAGACTCCCTCTGTTAGGAGTCAGTGGTGACCAAGGCTAAAGTCTGTCAAGGCCGTTTATCATACTACTTGTAATACCTCATCGTCCATGAAATCTTCCGGCCTGGCATTTTTTTTCTCCGCTTTTTGTTGTCTGGATGATACGAAGGTCGAAGGTGTCCATCCTGCAGAGGGAAACGATTGGTTGCCGTCATCCTATTCGGTGAGTTTCAGTTGTAACTGGTGTAACGTGTCTGAACAAACCTTCTTTGGTTCCGACGGTGTTAAAGTAGCCCGCGGAGAAACCTCCGGTGAAAGCTCCGTGAAACCTCTGGTAGCGGCCCTTCTCATCCTTCACCGTCTGGTCATGCAACGGAACTGGCCTCTTCAGGGGCTCGTCTGCGAAAACAGGGATCACGGTTACAGTGCACAGTGTATCAACTCTCTCCTCCAGCCCTGTACCCCCACCCGTCACCTACGGTCATCTGCTGACAACCGTCTAGTGGTACCCTCCCCCTCAAGAGCGCCCGAGCGCAACACAAACTCTTTCACTGCCTGGCTCCCCAATGGTGGAATCAACTCCCCACCTCCATCAGAAGCACTGACTGCCTTCTCACCTTCAAAAAAAGGCTTAAAACTCACTTATTTAGAGAATTTAATGGCACTTAGGAATAGTATGGCACTTCACATAATCTAATGTGCTTTAAAACTATTTGTTGGTCCCCATATGGTGACTTGCCAGTGTTGTTTGTTGTATCTCTTGCTTTATGTTCACAACCGTTGTGTTATGCATTTATAGTTCTTCCCTTGGCACTTATTGGTTCTCATGATGTATGATTCACGATCTAAAAAACCCACTGTGTTCGGGGTCTATCACGTTGCTATGCTCAATGACTGATGCTCTTTGTAAAAGCTCTCTCTTGTAAGTCGCTTTGGATAAAAGTGTCTGCTAAATGAATAAATGTAAATGTATTCATCCACATGCCAGACTGTCTCTCTCTCTCTCTTTCTCTCTCTCTCTCTGTCTGTGTGCTAAAACATGAATCATTTCAACTCACAGTTCTGTGATTGTCTACGTCAAGTAACAGGGCAACTCTACGAGAATTGGTTTAGAGCAGCTGGATAGGTAACTTAATAAAGTTCAGATGAGAGCAGTGGTTCTTAACCTTGTTGGAGGTATTGAACCCCACCAGTTTCATATGCGCATTCACAGAACCCTTCTCAATGGGTCGTGTCATCACGAATCATGAGCCTTGACCTCCGCTGAACCCCTGAGACTGATTCCCCGAATCCCTGGGGTTCTATCGAACCCAGGTTAAGAACCACTGGATGACAGTCTGTTTTCAGACATTCCCACATAACAACATAAACTGGCTCAGTATCGGTGGATGTTCTGAGGATTAGCTTGCAGCTAAGTAGAGAGCTACTGCTAGTCTACAGTGTAGAGTAAGGCCAGTGATTTTTATCCAGACCATCAATAACAATTAGAACATGCATGGTACACACATGATCAGATGCAGTATTAACATGTTCTTACCTTCCTCTAGAGGCTCTAAAGGTATGCCATAAGTCACAAAATCCTCATCGTTGTCGCTGTCGGACGCCATGTTTGTTTCACTTGTTACGCTAACTACGGAAGCCCATTAGGTCATGAAGGTTTTTTCCGAACCTGTTAAATAGTTTTCTCCGTACCTTTTCTGCCTGAGCCGAGCGGGGCATAGGTGGTAAATATAATATACACATTTTGCCTGGTAATGTATATTGGTGTACTGTATGCAAATACATATAGCCTACAGTCTTTCCAAATATACTTTCATATTTCACACCATATGATATCTGCTATCTGAGGCGTATCTGAAAACAATATATAACCACAAATCACATCCATGTGAAAAGGAGTGTACCATGGTGCCTGTGGGCACTAATGTGTGTGTGTGTGTGTGTGTGTGTGTGTGTGTGTGCAACACACACACTGAGAAGTTGGGAAGATACGATCTCATAGGGTTGTTCAGCCAGAGCACACAGAGCTCTATAGCTTGTTTGCTTTGAGCCTGAAATCATTGACATTCCTGCTGAAGAAAAGAAAAATAATACGGCAAGAAAAACCCAACTCAGCAAAAATCACATCCAGATGACAACGCCAAATAGGCCCCCAGACACAAAATAAAACATCTTTCTTTCTCTTTAGCTTCACAATACAGCCTCCATCTGAAAGTTTAAAACCTCTCTTTCCAAAGGGGTAATCGTGACCTTACTGAACCGCTTTCTCTCTGCTCAGAATTGCCTTGACAGTTTGCTTGAAGCCCAAACAGAGAAACGATATGAGGTGGAATATTGACCCTTGGAATAAAAGTTAGACATTCCTTGAGGTTAAAGTTTGGGTCTAAATTATCGGTGTAGTTATAAAGTTATTTGCCCACTGACCACCAGAGTAACAAAGGTTACGCTGTTGGCGCTATAGGCCTATATTGTCCTAGTTCCTTTGGGTCCTTGGCAACCAAGTTGTGATCAAGTTTCGTGAGTCCACAAGTCCAAATTGCTTACTGTGATAGCTCCCCTGTAGTGAAGGTCACTTGGAATGAGACAGGGGTTCTCTTTAAATAATTGCTGTCTACATAAATAGGAGTCATCTGTCTCAGTGCAGCTATCTGTTATTTGAGCACTGGGCCTATTAATGCACAGTAAAACCCGCTTGGGTGTTGACCATAACCTCACGCTCCAAAGACCCACTCAAGTCTGTCCAGTCCGCAAGCTCTTGGTGTTCAACACGTGCCAGTTCAATTCCTTGCAGTCTCTTAAGAGGAATCTTTTGCGAAAAATAGCCTGTTTCAAAATCCGAGGGTTGGTGGGGGGGGGACTCTTAACTGTGAAAGGGTAGATAGTTGGCCCTCAGTTCCCTGCAGAACTCAACAGGAGATCTGGATAATTCAACAAACGCTTTGCAGTGATAGTTTAACCCTTTCTAACACGATTGAAAACATGCCTGTTTTCCAATGGGATGTACTATAAGCCTATACCACTCAGCCGGATCCAGAACTACAAATTAAAAAATGAAATCTGGCCAAGAGCCAACTGGTTTGGTTCTTGACTCTGCAGACACGTTGTCCTAACCTGGGCCCAGCGCCAACACTTAGAACAGCCGTCTCACAGTAAAGAGACACAATAAAAGCCTTTGTTGACAGTGAGGATCAGACAAGGACAGCTGTAAACCTTACTGCCACAGCAGGGTCACCTGCATGACAGGGCTGATCTCAGCTGGATATGAGAATAGCTTGTTCTTTGGCTCAATCTCAGCCTTTCCAATATGATCCCGCCCATTGTAATGAGAAGGATTCATGTCAGTTTGGATGCCAGAATCTGCTAAACAAATACATTTTTATATTTGCCTTTGACTGATTTCGTGACTAAATCATATACTGAGTAGGCGTATGACCAACAATTTGAACTTTTCTCCACTGTGTAAAAAGTCATTTTCATCAATAAAAACCAACAGATGTTGGACTAGTGCACAAGCGTTATTCAATATGTACATATTAAGAAAGATAAAGTTAAAAATAGGTTTCCTCCTGACGGAGGAATCCTAACTATTAAACAAACAATCGCTTTTCAACAGCCGTGGCAAGGCCTCTGACTAAATACGTTGTTCCTATACTGTCCACTAGGTGGCGGACTCTACCCGCAGTGGGCAGGACTTTCGCAGCGCGCTTTGCAGCCTCTGCTGTGCCTCGCGACTGTGCTCCCATTTGCCCCTTGAATTACACCACATCACCATTCAGTGTCATCATATTCAGTCAATTTAGGATGGGCAGGAAAGTCTAAAATATTTAATATGAGAATGAGGCTTGGTACTGGATCTTAGAGCATTACTTCATCATTGACTATGGCAGGTGCACATGAGCCGGGACCTTCCTGCTCTTTGTAAGTTCGAGACAATGAGGCAATACTCTGCAATATAGGTCTGTCAAAGTTTACGTTTGTGTGTGTCTGTCTGTGCTTTTTCTCTCCCATATCGCACAAGCTGCGTTGCAAGGGTGGTTAATTTGGTCTCATACTGCGTCTTGTTTGAGCTTTGGGCCTGTGTAAGTTGATATTTTGTAGATAAAAAAAACACGTAAATCCAAGAGTGAACTTTTCTCTCTTGTTTATTTTCCTATATGTTGAAATATCTATGAATCATATTATTTGAAGGTGAACCACAGGGCTAGGTTTGCAGTGATGTATGGCTATGGAGAGAGCAATGGATGAGAGAACCAATTAAGGTTCTTGGAGTATCTCCAACAGACTAACACACACGCACACGCTCGCACCCCCCCCCCCCCCCACACACACACACACACACACACATACACACTACCCATAGTACACCTCCAAGCAAAGCCATGGGGGTTATCTATTCTGGAGGTACACACCAGCCAGTGCCTGGAAGATTGATTTCTGACATGTAGCTCCATCTGAAGCCCAGCATTGCCTGTAAATGCAGCCCACTACCCATTAACTATACCAGGGCTCCTCTCTCATCCTCTTTCCCAATCCTGTCTTGTTCCACCAGAGCCAATAGTCCATTTTCACTTGTCTCACACTCTTAAAAACGGTTCCAAGCTTGTACGCCCCCACAGCTTTCTCTCGCTGGAACCCTCTACTGTAGCTGGCAGACTCTTGCACTGTGGGGAATGTTTGGGCCATAATGCTTGATTTTTTTTCTCCTTTTTTTGTGAGCAATTTATTCCTCCATTTAATTTTATTTATTCTTGAAGGTTTGTATGATTCACTGACATATCAATGCTAACTTCTGCTAGATGGAGAGAAACGGGAGAGAAGAAGAACCGCGAAGCAGGCGACTTCTAAGGCGATTAACCCGTAAGCAAAGCAGTTAACACAGTGAAGGTTCACACAGAGAACTCAATTCGTGGCACAATTGAACACAGCTGGAACCCTTCACATTAACGAGAGGTGTGTGAGTGCTCTATACTTCACAACAGGCCCAACAACAGTACTACTCT
Organism: Neosalanx taihuensis; assembly: GCA_030340665.1. Classification (NCBI taxonomy): domain Eukaryota; kingdom Metazoa; phylum Chordata; class Actinopteri; order Osmeriformes; family Salangidae; genus Neosalanx; species Neosalanx taihuensis. The sequence goes on along the minus strand of CM059295.1, from coordinate 6,040,522 downwards.
GTGTTTTATGAATTGGAAAAGACAAAGACTCCCCCCCCCCCTCCTGTCAGACCCTGTGACGGACAAGCCATTGGCATGGTTTGTCACTTCAAGACAACTCATTCATTTGTCTTAGTGACTTGTGGCTTGGCCGAATATGTTTAGCATTTCTCTCATTTGTTTTGTCACAACACCACACACACACACACACACACACACACACACACACACACACACACACACACACACACACACACACACACACACACACACACAGACTCACACAGACACACACGCACACACACACAGATAAAGATTCTCGTCAGTTTGGTTCTGCTTTACCAGCGGAGGGTCATGTGAGACAGTCCAGACGAGCCTGCTGACAGACAGGAAAAGAAAGAACATATGCAGAAAGACAAGACAGGCAGACAGGCAGACAGATAGACAAGACAGGCAAGCAGACATACAGGCAGATATGCAGGCAGGCAGGCAGGCAGAAAGACCACAGGGAGGCAGGTAGGCTTCGCTACAGCTGCAGTGTGGTGATTAATACTGGGTGCTTTCTGGACAAGTAAACCCACAGACACACAAAACAAGGCCAGCACGCACCAAAGGCGCACACACACACTCACATGATTACGAACGCACCCCCATAGTAGACTCAGGAAAGTGTTGAGGATTTGAGTGTTAAGATAAAGCAGCTATGTTCAAGGTCAAACTACTTTATGGCATACTCAGTCTTGTTCAGACAGTTCTACTGCACTACAATTTGACCACTAGTTAACCTCAACCTTAATTCCTGTTTAGGCATTTTTCAAGGAAATATGGCTTTTAAATCAATGCTAGATTACGGCTCTTTTATAATCTGAACACCCGGGTTCAAATGTGACAACAGGATCACAGTCCAGTTCACAAGCTAAAGTAGCCTGAACAGAAATGAGTGACTGAATTCTATAACAGATTATAACCTTTAATCTCCAGCAACTACTCTAACATGAGCCATGTAGGACATGTGGAGATTATGCTTTGAGAGATTTTCCTTTCCTTTGATTTTCAATCACGAGTTAATATTCCGATCACGTTGATATTCTCTGCGACACATGAGTTTGACAGAGAATGTGACATCAAATCTTGAGCTTTTTCCCTCAGTAGTCCTTGATGGGGATGTATAAGCCTCAGAAGGTACACATAAAGTCAGGAAAGGCTAAATGCTGGCTAATCTATTGAGGAATGGCATTATCAGCACTGAGGTAAGTATGTAGTCTGAGTATCATGTCTGAACTCCAGCCTTTCACTCCTGACCCACAGAGTAATTATGCTCAGAAATGTCTCTCTGAGAGTGTCTACCTGTTTGAAGGGATGTGCCAGTTCATCATTGAGATCTCTTTAAAAGCACTTTGGTACAAGTATAAACACAGTAAACGTTCAGAAGATGGTAGTCCCCCCCCCTCCCTCTCTCTTGCTCCCCCCCTCCCTCCTTTTCTTTCTCTCTCTCCTCTCTCTCTCGCTCCCTCTCTCTCTTCCTCTCTCCATCCGTCCCTCTCACTCATTCACTGTCTCTCTGTACATCTCTGTTTTTCTTTCTCTGCACCCCTCTGTCTCTCTGAATCCACCAACAGTCATATCTTAAAGTACCCAAAAAGAGATGTCCATTCAAGATGCCAACATTATCCACTTGGCAGTCAAAATAATATCTTCAGTAACTTTCCACCAGCCTTCCATGGAGAGCGAGCATCATTGTACCCTATTGGCTAGTTCCTCAATGTCACAACAACAGTTCGTGGGATTGGCTGTCTCGTACAGAAGAACAGGAGAATCCAGTTTCAGCAGCCAATAAAAATAAAACGGTTCTCCAATTACATCTGCTATCTTGACATGCTTCTTTCTAGATCATCACGGTTCTGTAAAGAGCACGATAGGCTTGGTGAGTCTGAGGTATGTACCTGAGCTGGAATCCAGCTTTCACAGGCAATCATAGGCTTCTTGGAAGATCTGAGTAATCAGGCATCAACGCTAGTTCTGCGTGTACAGGCTGTGACGACTGTAAGATGATGACTCGGAGAGATTGTCTTCTAAAACAGTTTAAGATCGACCCTCATCATCGAACACAGGTGACCTGTTGTGTTTTGCTACGGTGTAAAGTCCTGCCCACATGACAAGCAACGGGGAAGGGTGTATTCGATAGACATAGGAGGAAACGGTATTTTCATATCGTTCTCACAAACAACAATAATCCCAAATGTAGAGAAATTCTACAGTTTGGCTGCCTGCCAAACTGGAAGGTCTGTAAGTCGATGTGTGATCGTGAAGGTTTTTCTGTGGCGAGTGACACGGTCTGGTGTCTCCCTCTGTTCCTGACTGTGGGTTCGTTCACATGTGCCGATTCGTTTGATTGTTTGATTTGGCTCAGTGAGCGACGCAGGGGATCACAGCCCTGGGAGGGTCATTAACAAGGAGCAGGTGGGAGCATGAAGAAATAAAAGTTCCATGCAGTCCAACCCTACCACACCCACCCAGCCTCACACCCGCCCCCTTCTGCATGCATTCACAAACACACCCTCCTCCACGCACCCCTACCAGTACTTGTGGAGCCTGAACCCGGGTTCAGGTTTCCTGGCTGATAGCAGAGTCCAGGGTCTGGGTCAGCGTGCCCTCCGGGCACCCCGCCCACCCCACCGCCCCCTCCACCGCCCCCTGTGTGGTGTGAGTGGTCTGAGGTCTCCAGCATGCCGGCCCTCCCATGTGGGGTGAACAGACGGAGAAGGTCTACAGAGCCTGGCACCCAAAGCTGACATTCCCTGGCTCCTGATCAGCTGGAGTTTAGCCTTCAGCCAGGGAGAGAGAGGGAGAGAGAGGGAGGAAGATAGGAAAAAAGAGCACAAGAGAGGGAGGGATAGAGTGAGGGATGGAGGAAGAGAGAAATAGAGCGATAGAGGGAGGGAGGGAGGGAGGGAGGGAGGGAGGGAGGGAGGGAGGGAGGGAGGGAGGGAGGGAGGGAGGGAGGGAGGGAGGGAGGGAGGGAGAAACAGATAGTGAGAGACAGATAGAGACATAGGCATGAGTAAAGGAGGAAGAGAGAGATAAAAAGAGAGGGTGAGAGAGAAAGTGAGAGAGAGCGAGAGAGAGAGAGAGAGAGAGAGAGAGAGAGAGAGAGAGAGCACTTTTGGACCTTGAGGTGAACAATCCCTCACAACCCAAACCACAGTACAGTATCAATTAGCAATGTCTGCATTCAACACCAATGCAGTTCATGTACACTGATCCTAAATGCATGGTTTGCTAACAATATTTAACGTCTGAAATTCTTCAATTCCATATGCTTTTTCAGTTGCTGTGTTAGTCTGCTATTTTGGGAGGTAAACATGGCTCTTCAAACAACCTTTATGACTTTGGTCAACACTGAGATTATGAATTAGGTTGTGGCTGAAGTCAGTTCTGTATGAGAGTACATTACCTTTGAACTAACCAAACTGCAAAAGTTGCATGTTTTCAGTCGATGAAACTATGTATGATGTAAACACCGAGGCAGAGGTTCTCAGTGGAACTCAGGTGGCTGTAAGGTAAGGGACTTGGGCTGGTAATCAGAAGGTTCCCGGTTTGAATCCTGGGTGTGCCAACTTTACGTTGTGTCCTTGGGAAAGGCACTTTAACCTCCTTGCCTCAGGGGGAATGTCCCTGTACTTGCTGTAAATTGCTCTGGATAAGAGTGTCTGCTAAATGTAAATAGCTCAATGTAGCAACAACTATATAGGCCTTAGGCACTATTTTACTCAGAAATCTTGAAACCCTCTAGCAACTGTTAAAACATTACTTCTCAAACCAGTTGAAATATGGATCTTGTAAACGTCGTAATATATACACATTATTATTTCTCAGATTTTTATTAGGAGTGTTTCTATGTTCGTTTCATTCCCCAGATATCGCTCTCGTTCTTTAACGTAAATACCAAGTCAAAAAGTGACGTTTTTACAGGAAGACGTTTTCCCTCGCTTGCAGCAAAGTGGATTTGAGATTCAGAGTAAACATTCCAACACATGGTTTCTGAAGTTAACCTCAGCTCTGCAAAACATACATTTCATCCCCGAGTGAAAACAAGGGCAGCTCTAACGCCTGACTGAACTTCACATATTTATCACCTTCAGAAACAACAACCAAGCAAGCAAACAACACAATGTGGCCTGCTGCTATTTCATGGATGGCCCCTGTTTTCTAGGATAAACGTTGAACTCGGAGCTGCTGAACTTAAACTGTGTTGTTGGAAGCAGATCCTCGTCTGCCAAGTCTAGCACAGCTTGTTCAGTTTCCCAGTGCTTCTGTGAATGCAAAATAACGGGTTTATTATTGGAAGGCGATTGGTCAGTGAACTTCTACAAGATGAACTACAGAGAATACTATTATTATTCCTTTTAATTCATTACTTCCATCCACCACACACACCTCCTCCAGCTCCGCCGGGGGGATCCTGAAGCGTTCCCAGGCCAGCCGAGAGGCATGGTCCCTCCAGCGTGTCCTGGGTGTTCCCCAGGGCCGTCTCCCGGGTAGGACATGCCCGGAACACCTCCCGAGGGAGGCATCCAGGAGGCATCTGAAACAGATTCCCCCAAGCCACCTCAGCTGGCTCCTCTCGACGTGGAGGAGCAGCGGTTTTACTCCGAGCTCCTCCCGTGTGAGGAAACTCATTTTGACCGCTTGTATCCACAATCTTTTCCTTTCGGTCATGACCCAAAGCTCATGACCACAGGTGAGAGTCTACATATATATAACATATACTGACCGGTAAATCACAAGTTTCTTTACCATGACAGTCCGATACAGTCCAATAATTAATTACTTAGTTAGTTAATTACTTAACAACTAATAACCAAAAATTTTAAGGAATGTTTAACCACAACAAAAATAAAAACCACTATCTTATCTCTGGTGGCTCTGATGGCAGGTTAGGGTCTGTGGGAAGAGAAAGAGAGAGAGAGACAGAGAGAGAGGGAGGGAGGGGGTAGAGAGGGTACAGAGTGAGAGAGACACAGAGAGAGACACAGAGAGAGAGAGAGACATGGAGAGACGGGAAAAAAGGAGATTAGACTGGAGATGATCAACAGCTGTTATTTGTGACTTTGTGTAGTGAAGTAGCTGGATCTCATCATCTCCACTGAGGAAAAGCAGAAGAAAAACACACCAAAAAACCTCTGTGAGACCTTTCAGATAAGTCTAACTTTGTTTACTTTTTACAGCGTCATGCAGCACTACGAATGCACGAAAGCACTAGGAGCGCCGTGATTTATTTCCGGTCACAAATTTGCGTGTTAAAATACAGTAAAGTGCATTAGCTTAAAGTGAATGATGAGGGCTGCCCATGCCCTCCGCTCACAGCTCCCACTGTCTCCACGCTCTCACATGCTCTGGTTCAAGAGGACAAGCTGGGTTTCCATGAAGCCTGCCATTGTAAGGAACGGCCTAATCATCTCTGGGTTCCTGTCAACAGCCTCCGGCCTCACTCAAACCCCCCTTCCCCCCTGCCTCCTGCCACCCCCCCCCCACCTACAACTCCACCCGCCTCCTCGGCACTGATGTCATGGTAACCAGAGTGTGGTGGTAATCGGAGCGTGGTCGGCGGGCACGCATGCCATCGCTGCTGGTGATGAGAGGCGTGTCGCTCTTCCTGGGTGGAGCTGATGACTGTCAGGATCAGAGTGAGGTGATTCTGCACACACACACACCTATGCATGCAGGCATCCATACGCACACACACACACACACACACACACACACACACCATTGCATGCAGGCATCCACACACAAACACCTGTGCACGCAGGCATCGACACACACACACCTGTGCACGCAGGTATCCACACACACACACACACACACACACACACACACACACACACACACACACACACACACACACACACCATTGCATGCAGGCATCCACACACAAACACACACATTCATGCCCCTATGCCCACACAAACACTGCCATTTAATCTGCTGCCACGTCAGTTAATCTCTTGTGCACACCGTCAAATTATCTGAGGGGGAGGTCAGGATTAATCACAGGATGACTTGTTTAACAGTGATTTAGCATTTTTTGTTTTTTTTTACATTTAGCAACTGAAATGAGGAATCTTTCTCAGTGGTGACGTGCTCCTCAGGAGGTTGTGGTCCACAACAATTCTCCCTTCTCTCTCCCCGCAAAACTACTGTAAAGGTCATTACGATTAGTGGCTTCCCAAAATGTTTTAAACAACTGTTGTAAAGACCCATTAATCTACGCTTCCCCATCTCTAGCCAGTGACCACATCTACGTACTCCCACAGCTACCAATGGGAGGTGACACCCGCTGGAAAACAAAAATCCATCTTTGGTTTTAGCAACACTGTCAGGACAACTCTGGAAAGTCATCTCCATTGGGACTCCGCCCAATTATGAAGTGACCAATGACGAACAGACCAAAATGACAGTTGGAACGCTCCAAAACATTCTACCACATGTCATTTGGGTGGAACTCGTTGAGAAGTTCCTCTTATGATATATTTCCTGCCAGTCCTTGTAGCCAGAACAACACCAGTGTGAGAGGGTTGTAAACACAATGTACATCCACCTCATCTAGAACGCTTCAGGATTCTGTTCTATCTTGCCGGTTCGCTTGGCAACAGAAGTTTAAAATCGAATGTTTCTGATGACAACATTTAGATGGTACCCCCTTTGGAATTGCGATTCCATTATGACTCACAAAGTAGAAAATGACCTTACTCATTCTGATTCAAACTGTTTCCCTCAGACTAGGAGAGCGGCCTAGTACTTTGTAAGCTGCTGCCCTAAACAAGGCTACGTCACGTCAGAAATCCTCCATCCTCCTGACTACTGTACTAGTACCTTAAGGAGCTGATAAAGCACCTAAGCTCTGGTGGATAAAATATCTACAAGTGGTCTCACACCTCCAGGTTGAGAACGCTTACATAAGACCCCTCGGTTGTACTGAGCAGGGCAAGCCACGGGCCCCTGGGGGCGTAAGGGCAGACGCATGGATGACTGCAAGGCACATGGTTCCATAAGAGGTTTAGGGTTAGCCTGGCCGGATATACCGCTGATTAACCTTCAACTGTCTGGACCTGCCAGAATTTTTTTTTTTTTTTACATTTAAGTTTCCATTTTAGTCATTTAGCTGATGCTCTTATCCAGAGCGACTTACAGCAAGTACAGGGACATTCCACCCTGTTTTTCTGCAGCTCCCTGTACGTTTAAGTATATTCTTTGGAGTGTGCAATGTCCCCTCCCATACGACCTGCACCCTGCACATCATAAGACCCGTTTTTATTTTCCTCCTCCTCCTATCATCGTGACAGGCGTGAAAGAGGAACCGTCTACCACTTCCCAATACAGCTCGGGGGGGCCTCTTGTGCTGATTCACGAATCAGCCTCTGGCTCCGGACGATCGAGTTTTCCGGGGTTTTTTTGGGGGTTTGAAACCCCAAAAAATGAAATTCGGCAGATCGTTGATCTGGAACCAGCAGGCCTACAATGCGTGCACACAAGCCAACCTTCTGAACTGTTTGAAAGTTGATTTTCCCCCCCATATCGTGCTACTACACAGTTTATATACCAGAGAGATACCTACAAACTCAGAGAGGCACCAAGGACCCGGCAGACAGATAAAGAATACATACAGTAGAGTGCTTGTTTCAACATTTTTCAGCACAATCTCATTTTTATGGGTGTTGACATATGAACTGAGGAAGTCAACGATAAGAGAAAACGCTAAATTGCCACGCTAGCCTCGCATGACAAAGAGCGAGTCGAAGCACCGACGAGTGAGACACACTGCAGCCACTCTCTTTTCCATTCGAGAAGGAATATCGCTGCCAACGTAATTCATTTTCTCCCCCGTGACTTGAAGTAAGAGCACTGAGCAACACCGTCCAGATAGCACCTTTCACCAACTTGGCATTGACGCTTCCCAGCCCTCCCGCCTGGTCGACCAGTGAAAGTTTCTTATTGTTTGTAATCCTCAAACTTCTGCCGTGGCTTCTGACTATGAGGGGCTTCCGAGCGTGAAGAGATTAGACCGATCAAGGTTACTTGCAGATTTTGGCGCTTTTTTTACCCACCTGGCTGTGTGACGCTCTAATCCCACTAGTGTGAATAGCTGAGATCGTGATTCAGCAGCTTCTGCTGCTGCTGGTTTAGAAGGAAAGCTCCATATCTGAAGCTGCTGGAGCAGAAAAGCGCACCCACTGTGTGTGTCTGTATTGTGCATGAGTATATGTGTGTGTGTCTGTATAGTGTGCGAGTATATGTGTGTGTGTGTGTCTGTATAGTGTGCGAGTATAGGTGTGTGTGTGTCTGTATAGTGTGTGAGTATGTGTGCGTGTGTCTGTATAGTGTGTGAGTATATGTGTGCGTGTCTGTATTGTGAATGAGTATGTGTGTGTGTGTGTCTGTATTGTGAATGAGTATGTGTGTGTGTGTGCGTGTCTGTATTGTGCATGAGTATATGTGTGCGTGTCTGTATTGTGAATGAGTATATATGTATGTCCTGTATTGTGCATGAGCATGTGTGAGTGTGTACTGTATTGTATGAATGTATGCATGTGTGTGTACACTGTCCATGGACATGCCTGTGTAAGTGTGTGCGCGCAGTACATGGTTTGTGTGTTTGTCAGGTGTGGTTGCATTTTCTTGTGTTTCCCCACAAGCCACAAAACAACGCTGCACTCTGCAGACAGTGTTACTTTTTATGCCCGTCTGAATGATTGAAAATAAGAAAATCTCCAAAAAGATTAAACACTGGAACAAATGATGTACTCAGACATTTATGCCTCACACTCTTGTGGGCTTCAGACGTTCATTGTGAGATATTGGACCAGCTACAACAGACTATTTATTGTTGCTTGAGTTGTTGTATCACAAATCTGTGGCTTGTAATAGAAACTTGGCTCACGCTGCCTTTATAACCGAAATACTTACCAAATAATACCGGCCAAAATGCAACCATAATTGGCTATAATTGAGGACTAGTCATGTCTTTGAGAAAACAAATAAACTTTTCCAAAACACATCCCTCCCCCCAGAAGTTGTAAAATATCTGCTTTCATCCAACTAAAGAGATTTTTATCAATAATATAAAAAAAAGAAAATAATGCATTCCTTTAACTCATCTAACCAGTACATTGATGTCAGTCCAAACTGCAGCTCCTTGTAATTACCCTGTCATAACAGAGAGATAGATGGGGCTAATAGTATTGGCATAGCACTTTAATTAAAGGCGAGGTTGGAAAACACAACAAGACGAGACTGAGGATTTCACAGAAAAGGGGGGTGGGACAACCGACACACTCCACCACCAATAGGGAGGGGCCGGCTACCGATCTAACCAATCGGGCCTGCGGGTGACGTGATGTCATGGCATGGACTGTAGACAGCCAGACGGATGTTTTGACTGTACGTGCATGCTTGTGTCCAACACGTGGGCTTCCACAATGAGCAACACAATAAAAGGTATGGAAGGAGGGTTTCATGAACGATGAAAAACCCCATGTAATTATGGGCTCAGCCGCACAGGTAGCAAAGATGTGTCATGTGACAGACACCCTTTGTCTGAGACCTGTAATCCCATAATGGAGTTAATTGTTGGTACGATAAGTCAATAAAATCAGACAATTGCTGAGACAAATTACTCAATGCTGCACCTGAACAGGTTTATCTATTAGTAAACATATTAACCACCTCTGAACATAATAACCGCAGAAAAACATCGGTTATGTGAGTCATTAGAAGAACTTTGACACATCTTAATATGCATCATTACTACCACAGGATTGCAGACATGATTGTCAATCCGAAGGGTTGGGTGAATAAACGAGGATCGATCACGACTCGTCGGCCTAATTGCAATATTTGATTTCCCGTGGTAAACGTTCTTCTACGTGTGACAGCCAGTGGTCTCTTGGCTTCCAGGGCTCTGCAGTGGAGAGTGCTGTGGTCCTTCCAGCCCCTCACACCCCTTCAGGGAAAAACATTCTTCACGTGAACCGTCTCCCTCACAACTAAAGGGACGACTGATCGGTTTAGAGAAACGATCACGTGTCTGAGAGTCGTTGGGAGAAACAGTTGAGAGACGGATTTCAAACGGCTTCATCCTGCTCCTCTGAGAGGGTCTCTGTCTCTCTCTATTTCTCTCTCTGTATCTCTCTGTCTCTCTCTATTTCTGTCTATCTGTATCTCTTTCTGTCTCTTTTTGTGTCTCTGTATCTCTCTCTGTCTCTCTCTCTTTCTGTCTATCTGTATCTCTCTGTCTCTCTTTGTGTCTCTGTATCTCTCTCTGTCTCTCTCTATTTCTGTCTATCTGTATCTCTCTGTCTCTCTTTGTGTCTCTGTATCTCTCTCTGTCTCTCTCTATTTCTCTCTCTGTATCTCTCTGTCTCTCTTTGTGTCTCTGTATCTCTCTGTCTCTCTCTATTTCTGTCTATCTGTATCTCTTTGTCTCTCTTTGTGTCTCTGTATCTCTCTGTCTCTCTCTATTTCTGTCTATCTGTATCTCTCTGTCTCTCTTTGTGTCTCTGTATCTCTCTGTCTCTCTTTGTGTCTCTGTATCTCTCTCTTTCTGTCTATCTGTATCTCTCTGTCTCTCTTTGTGTCTCTGTATCTCTCTGTATCTCTTTCTGTCTCTTTTTGTGTCTCTGTATCTCTCTCTGTCTCTCTCTCTTTCTGTCTATCTGTATCTCTCTGTCTCTCTTTGTGTCTCTGTATCTCTCTGTATCTCTTTCTGTCTCTTTTTGTGTCTCTGTATCTCTCTCTGTCTCTCTCTCTTTCTGTCTATCTGTATCTCTCTGTCTCTCTTTGTGTCTCTGTATCTCTCTGTATCTCTTTCTGTCTCTTTTTGTGTCTCTGTATCTCTCTCTGTCTCTCTCTGTTTCTGTCTATCTGTATCTCTCTGTCTCTCTTTGTGTCTCTGTATCACTCTGTATCTCTTTCTGTCTCTTTTTGTGTCTCTGTATCTCTCTCTGTCTCTGTCTTTCTGTCTGTCTGTATCTCTCTCAGTCTCTCTTTTTGTCTCTCTCTACTCTTTCTCTCTGTCTTTTTCATTTAATTATCTCTCCTCTTTTTCTTATAAATTATCTCCCTCTCTTTCTGCCTTCCTCAGTTTGTCTCTCTTGTTGGCTTGTCTCTCCTCAGATGGTCCATATCTGTGTCTCTCTGCAGCTGGAAGGGGTGTTTTTTTCCTTCTGCAAGCTCCGCCCACCCACCGCAGGCCAACGACCCTCGATCCAGCTGTCGTCATCTTCCTGAGTCAGGGTCACACGCTCGCAGAGCACACACAAACCCCAACCGGGAATCCTCCTCGCCCTCGAAATCATCTCAACTCGAGATGCAAACGTTCTCAAAGCTCCCCTGCTGCCTGTCTGCTAGCCTAGCCTAGCCTAGCGTCCTTGGCCTGGCTTGCAAGAGGCCCGTTAGCGTAGCCCTGTTAGCCTGAGAGGCTCCCCTGACCCTGCCTTCAGGCTGAAGCTGCTGGGCCTCGTGCCCAGAGCTAAAACACACAAACAAATATGATTAAATCACGCCATCTTGGAACGGACGCCCTGCAGACGACTACAGAACAACAACACTGAAAAGACTGATCACTTTCGCTCCTTTTCACTTTCCTTTTTTCTGTTTCTGCTCGACCGTGTTGAACTCTGTTGTACAACAAGATCAGAGTAAGGGAGGAAAAGTTGTGTTCTGAACCAGAGAGACTTCACGAGGAAGGGGGATAGTATGTTTACAGCGCTGGAGTCAGAGAGATGCCAGGTCATTAGAAGATACTGCTGCCAGAGGCAGGGAGGGTACATGCTGTTTATTCTGTCATTTCTCATTACCATTTAGCTATTTAGCAGACACTCTTATCCAGAGCAACTTACAGCAAGCCACAGGGACATTCCTTGTGCCTTGCCCAAGGACACAACATCCTGTTGGCACAGCCAGGGTTCGAACCAGGGACCTTCTGATTAGTAGCCCGACTCCCTTACCGCTCAGCCACGACTCATTTAAAGGAGGAGATGAAAGATCGGACATCTTGGTGTACGAGCTTCTGTGATCTCTGGGCTTTTTGTTTGAGAGAGGACAACGTTTTTTTTTGGTTCAATCAGTGTCATCTTCGATGTTAACTGTTTGGTTTGGCTTTCTCTCAACATAGACTCCAGGGGTTATGAACCGACGTTTTCCGTCTCCAAGTTTCTACAAGCTGACAACAGTTGCATTGACCCGGTGGCTCGTACAAACGAACAACGCATCGTTTACCAAACAACCGAGCTTACAACTGCCCCAAAGTGTTTTGAAATCCCAACGTGTTGCCAAAGTAAAGAAGAAGCGTTTTGAAACTTTTGAGTGAAAATTGTCTGTTTGTTGTTGATGCTTTGTGGTCAGGTAGTTCTGCAAAGTGTTGTGCAGTTTACGGGACACGCCAAGGTAGTTGGCTAACAAACCGTTTGCTAGAAGGAACCTTGAGGTTTATAAATATGTGCGTTAGGCCTCATCATGAATCTTCCATTTAAGAAAACGTGTTTGACTGACATCTGGTGGAAAAGTTAGGGTCAGGGGTCAGTGTGAGGGTCAGTGTTAGGGTCAGGGTCAGTGTTAGGGTCAGCGTTAGGGTTAGGGTTAGTGTTAAGGTCAGGGTTAGAGTTAGGGTCAGTGTTAGGGTTACGGTCAGTGTTTGGGTTAGGGTGGGGGTCAGGGTTAGGGTCATGGTCAATGTTAGAGTCACGGTCAGTGTTTGGGTTAGGGTGGGGGTCAGGGTTAGGGTCATGGTCAATGTTAGAGTCACGGTCAGTGTTAGGGTTAGGGTGGGGGTCAGGGTTAGGGTCATGGTCAATGTTAGAGTCACGGTCAGTGTTAGGGTTAGGGTGGGGGTCAGGGTTAGGGTCATGGTCAATGTTAGAGTCACGGTCAGTGTTTGGGTTAGGGTGGGGGTCAGGGTTAGGGTCATGGTCAATGTTAGAGTCACGGTCAGTGTTTGGGTTAGGGTGGGGGTCAGGGTTAGGGTTAGGGTGGGGGTCAGGGTTAGGGTCATGGTCAATGTTAGAGTCACGGTCAGTGTTTGGGTTAGGGTGGGGGTCAGGGTTAGGGTTAGGGTGGGGGTCAGGGTTAGGGTCATGGTCAATGTTAGAGTCACGGTCAGTGTTAGGGTTAGGGTGGGGGTCAGGGTTAGGGTCATGGTCAATGTTAGAGTCACGGTCAGTGTTTGGGTTAGGGTGGGGGTCAGGGTTAGGGTTAGGGTGGGGGTCAGGGTTAGGGTCATGGTCAATGTTAGAGTCACGGTCAGTGTTAGGGTTAGGGTCAGTGTCAGGGTAACTGTTAGAGCATCACACCTTATCTAACTTCCACCCAGCACCTTGTGATACAGGTCGGAAGGGGACGGCTAATTAGTCTCATTAGCGATAAATATCATGGACCTCTCCCAAACCGTTATTCACGCCGCTTCTTAACAAACCAACTAACAATCACCTCCACACACTCGGCCCTCTTACGTCACTGAGTTGTATTGTGTTCCACCGCTTCCCCAATCCCCATCAAAGTATCACCAAGACTTTAATAAGCTTAGCCTTGCCCGCTGTCCGCCATGCCCAGCCATGTGCTCTGGAAAGAATGCCGGCTTCTGACGTCAGCGTTAGCTTGGGAGTGAACTGAAGTATTCTACCTGCAGCACTAGAAGCACTTGTTGCACCAGATAGATCCCTGAATGATAAAACTAGAGATCTGAATCTAGCTCTTAAGTGTTCGCTGGACTCTGTTGCCCCTCTCAAATCGAGGAAAAGGAAGGATAAGAAACTTGCACCTTGGTACTCAGAGGAAACTCGAACTCTAAAAAAGTCCACTAGAAAGTTAGAACGTAAGTGGCGGACCACTAAATTGGAGGTCTTCCGCTTGGCCTGGAAGGACAGCCTACTGGACTATAAGCAAATCCTCAATGAGACCAGATCAGCATACTTTTCTAAATTGATCAGTAAGAACCAGCACAATGCTAAATTTCTATTTGATACTGTTGCAAAACTCACAAGTAAAGGTACACATAGTGAGAGCACGGATCTTTCTCCAAATGAATTTCTGGAGTTCTTTGACAACAAAGTCCATGTAATTAGGGACAAGCTGCAGACTAGTCGTGGCCAATTCACCATGAGCACTGAATATCCCTCTATACCAAGCATTCTTCATGTTCAGACTCTTCGGCACTTCAACCCTATTTCTTTGGAAACATTCATAAAATTAGTAGAGTCGTCAAACCCGACCAGTTGTCTTCTTGACCCCCTTCCTGGCAAACTACGCAAGGAACTCTTGCCCATTATTGGACCACCTATGTTGAGTATTATTAATGAATCTATCGAAACTGGCCAAGTCCCTGATTGTTTGAAAAAAGCTATTATCAAACCTTCACTTAAAAAACCAAACTTGGATCCTGGATGTCTCTGCAACTACAGGCCAATTTCAAACTTGCCATTTCTCTCAAAAATTCTTGAGAAAGTTGTGGCACATCAGCTTACTGAACATCTTACCGTAAATCAGCTATATGAACCTCTCCAGTCTGGATTCCGTTCTCATCACAGCACTGAAACTGCACTAGCTAAAGTAGTCAATGATCTTCTATTAGCCTCTGATGCAGGCTCTATCTCTGTCCTGATTCTTCTTGACCTAAGTGCAGCATTTGACACTGTCGATCATCAGATTCTCCTGGAACGTATGGAAAATTATGTTGGAATTTCTGGAATTTCACTTCAGTGGTTTAAATCATATCTATCTGATAGATCACAGTTTGTCCACTATGATGGCCACTCATCCAGGAGCTCCCTTGTGAAATATGGAGTGCCACAGGGTTCTGTCTTAGGCCCCTTGCTATTTTCTCTATACATGTTACCTTTAGGAAATATAATTAGAAGTTTTGGTGTACATTTTCACTGCTATGCAGATGACACCCAGTTATACCTCTCCCTTAAGCCTGACGAACTGCCTTATGCTTTGGAACAATGTGTCTCCGGGATAGGAAATTGGATGTCAGCAAATTTTCTACTTCTGAATTCTGATAAAACAGAGGTTCAAATCTTTGGACCAA
This sequence comes from Neosalanx taihuensis, assembly GCA_030340665.1. Lineage (NCBI taxonomy): Eukaryota > Metazoa > Chordata > Actinopteri > Osmeriformes > Salangidae > Neosalanx > Neosalanx taihuensis. Next base: position 6,025,458 of record CM059295.1, on the reverse strand, counting down.
AGAAGTACAGGAACAATCTATCCGATTTTACCCTAGACTTAAATGGCTTCAAAGTCTCTCAAAGCCAGCTGGTAAAAAATCTAGGTGTCACAATGGATCCTGATCTCTCATTTGAGCATCATATCAAGCAAATTACCAGAACTGCATTCTTCCATCTCCGTAACATAGCCAAAATAAGAAACTTCCTCTCAAAGGATGATGCTGAAAAATTGATACATGCCTTTGTTACATCCCGATTGGATTATTGCAATGTATTATTCTCAGGCCTCCCAAATACCTGCGTACTAAACTTACAGCGGGTGCAAAATGCCGCTGCTAGGCTACTGAGCAGAACTAGAAAGTATGATCACATAACAGCTACTCTAGTCTCTCTACACTGGCTCCCTATCCAAGCCAGGGCCGATTTTAAGGTTCTACTACTAACCTACAAATCCTTACATGGATTAGCACCACTGTACCTCTCTGGCCTTCTTGTACCTTATCACCCTGTAAGGACACTAAGATCCAAAGATGCTGGCTATTTGGTGATTCCCAAAATTAACAGAAAAACTGCTGGAGGTAGGGCTTTCTCATATAGAGCGCCTCTTCTCTGGAACAAATTACCGGTTTCAGTCAAGGAGGCTGATACCGTCTCGACATTCAAAGTTAGGTTGAAAACATTTTTATTCAGTCAGTACTACGACTGTTAAAGTGTGTAGATGTGCTGGGTTAGTTAGTGTGAAGTTATTTGATATCTGTTGTACTGTGAAGTTATTCAATATTTGTTGTAATATGACAGCGATCTCTTGTGGTAGAAAGAACTCAGTTTACGGTGGGAGTTATTAGGCTAGTGTAGTTAGCTTAACAAACTTTAAAACTTACTACTGTGAATTCTGTATTATTGTTTACACTACTGTGAATATACACCCCCCCCCCCCCCCCCACGTACTATATATATCCATTCCAGTCTGTACCCATGTTGTTTGTACTTCCATGTTACCTTTATTATTTGTACTATTGCATCACTTGTATTATTTGTATTATTTGTTTATATGTATCATATATGTAGTGTATTTTACATTGTATTTATTTATATTTTATTAGTATGCCACATATATGTTCTATGTTTGCACATTATTACCAGAGTGAATTCTATGTTTGTTAACCCTTGCATAGCGAATAAACCCCCATTCTGATTCTAAAACCGTACAGTTAGAGACGACAGGAGACTTGGCTTTCAAAAGATACTATCTTTCAAAAAAAAAAAAAAAATATATATATATATATATATATAAATAATAATAATAATAATAATAATATACATATATTATATATATCTTAGAGTTTTCTCTCATGGAACAGATTTATGTTCCAATTGAGGGGGGCTGGTGCTGTCTTGATGTCTAAGGCTGTGTCAATAGCCCCTTTTTTTAAATTGCTGCATTAGCCCACATTGACCGGTGGGGACCTCATTCTGAATATTGCTATAACTGTTAGCTGTTCCTTGCACTCTCTAACATCTCCTCTACTCCGTCTCACTGTCCTCCCCTCCATACCTCCCTTTGGTATGGGGGGACTGAGCTCTCAGCACTTGCGTGGTCATCGGCCAATGTTGGACCTGGTGCCAGTGGACATTGATCCGAGATGGTCTTCCAACCCCGGATCTGGTCGCCAGTCGGACGTCAGTCTCCCTGATGGACAAGGAGAGAGTTCCCGGTCCTTTTCCTCATCCCCCTGCGTGTGAGGCTGCGCCAATCATGGGCCCAAGCCCAGTGACTGCCTAAATTGACGCTGTGCAACCTAAGACCCACGTTGAGCATTGAGTATTGATGTTTCAGCAACTTGTTAACTCTCTCTAGAGTTATGACTGTTTTAGCCTGTGTTCCGCTCTTCACTTTCTCCAACCGTCCCTGGAGGAGGGGATCCCTCACTGAATTGCTCCTTCCAAGGTTTCTTCCATTTTTTCTACCTAGTGAGTTTTTCTGGGAGTTTTTCCTTGTCTTCCTTGAGGGTTTAGGTTGGTTGAGGGGCGGTTCTAGGGGCATATGTGAAGCCCTCTGTGACATTGCTTGTAAAAAGGGCTATACAAATAAATGTTGATTTGATTTGATTTGATTTGAAGTCTGCGTGCCGACCTTCCCCGAACCCTTCGCAGGAGGCAGGTATTCCCGAACTGGGAACAGTAACATCTTGCTAACGTGCTGCACGTATCGCAAACATGCCAATCTTTGTTTTAATGCTGAAAGGAACGATAACAATCCGAGGCATATTGTCATCTGAGCAGACTTGATTGAAGAGAGGAGGAAACAATAACTCCGCTTGTCACGGCTAGCTGCGAAGCTAGGCTGGGAGAAGGCAACATTCAGTCCTGTGTTTGTGTGCTTGTTTCAGAACAGCTCGTCCATTACAGTGTGTTGTTGCATGTAATGCTTTGGTGTGTGTGGTTGTACGTATGTGTGTGAGTGTGTGTGTGTGTGTGTGTGTGTGTGTGTGTGTGTGTGTGTGTGTGTGTGTGTGTGAAAGAACATCTTGGCAATTACGACTCTAAAACATCTCTTGGGATCTCAGTCTCTCCCCAGTGATTGGCTGTTGCTTTTAAAGCGTGTCGAGGGTCGCGGAGAGGGTGAGTCTTCCATGACACGTGGCTCGCACGACCTCCCACCCCAGCCTAAGTTACCTTTGACCCCGCTAAAAATGGGACACGCGACCAGGTCAGTTTAGGTCCCGATGAAACCCAACAGTGGAGGAGAAAACGTCAGACTGCAGTTTGTAGCCATGGTAGACCGAAAACACTATTCTCCCACGCAAACAGCTGTTAAGTAAATATCGCAGCGCTTTTATGGAAGCTTTGAAAGAAACAAATGCAGTTCACTCAGCCCCAACGATGTCCGACAAACAACGAACATTCTACCGTTTGCCGTCGGGGTCTAGAATGTTTGGAAAGATAACCGTCATTTATCCAGTTCAAATGGCCCACCAACCCAAACACAAGCCAACAAGTGTGAGTGTTTGTTTGATCAGTGTGATCTGATCCTTTTAGGTGAGTGGGAGGTGAATCATTCATCACTCATCTCCCTCTGGTAATAGTTCACGTACAGGGAGGCCAAACATTCCCCCCCCCCCCCCTCCCCACCGCCCCCCAGAAACAGGCACCCCCAGCAGGGGAGGCAGGACTCAATATGCCCAGCGCACTAGCATGTGTTTCCTATTGAGGAGCCCAGGACCCCACAGGGGGCCTTTTGAGGATGCACTGACGTGAGGACGAGAGGCAATTTCCGCCAACAAGCCTCGCTGGCCAAACACTAACGACCCGTGATGACCTCTAGTCTGAACGATCCTCTCTGTCTCTGCCTCTTTTTTGATCTCTTCCTCTGTGTTTCTCTCTAACTCTCTCTCTTTCTCTGTCTCTTACTCTCTCTCCCTTACTCTCGTACTCTCTCTGTCTCTCTCATACTCTCTGTCTCTATTGTACTCTATTGTCTCTTTCTCTGTCTTACTCTCTCTTACTCTCTCTTACTCTCTCATACTCTCTCTTACTCTCTCTTTTACTCTCTCTCTAACTGTCTCTCTTACGCTCTTTCTACCTCTTCCCCTATCTGCAGATTGGTCCCTCCCTCTGCTGTGCTGCTTGTGTGAGGCCCTGATGTTGACATGTGCTTCACAGGCCTAGTCCTTGTCTGCTGTCGTCTCTGCACTGCTGGTGTTCATGCTGTGTGAGGGATTTTTGGTTGTGTGTTCCGAATCCGCGAGTGTTTGGGCCTGGCCCAGTACATCAGGGATGGGAAGTGTGGTGTGTCTAATGGTTTACAGATCCTGAGGTGAAACGAGTTGGCTTCAATTTCTGATGGATATCTTTTTTTCTTTTCCCTCTCTCTCTCTCTCTTGCTGTCCCCCTCTCTTTCTTTCTTTCTATCTCCCACTCTCTCCCTACTTTCTCTCCATCTTTCCCACTTTTTCTCACTCTCCCGCTCTCTCTCTCTCTTTCACCCTCTCTCTCCCCTTCTCTCGCTCTCCCTACTTCTTTCTCCCTTCTGTCTAGAACGTTCGCTGTCAAAAGGACTTCCAGTAGTTTGAAATGTTCTCCGGTGGGAGACACCAGTTGGAGGATCTGAAACCTGCTAGTGCTTTTCAGGGAAGGAGAGGAGGGTGAGGACTCATAAATAACAGATAAACTTGGAGCTGGCAGCCAGAGAGACATACCCGATTGGAAATGGAAAGAAGGCCAATGGGGTGAGAGTGAAAAGGGGGTTGCTTGGATAGACAGGGTGGGGGAAGGAGGGAGGAAAAGGCAGGGGTGGGAAAGGGAAGGAGATGGTGGAGAGGAGGGGGGTGGGAAAGGGAAGGAGATGGTGGAGAAGAAGGGGGAGGAAAAGAGAGGTGGAGAGGAGGGAAGGAGGGGTGGAGAGGAAGGGGGAGGAAAGGGAAGAAAGGGTAGAGGAGGGGGAAGGAAAGAGGGGTAGAAAGAGGAGGGGTGGGGAAGAGGGGTTAGGAAAGGGAAGGAGGGGTAGAGACGAAGGGGGTGGGGGGGGGGTGGAGAGGAGGGGGGAAGTAAAGTGAAAGGGGTGTAGAGAGGAGGGGTGGGGAGGAGGGGGAGGGTGGAGAGGAGGGTGTGGATGTTACAGGCGATGTAGTTGGGGGGAACGGAGGGCGTTCCCCCTGGGGTCTGAACTCTGAAAAGAGACGCTCTGAGTTTGAATTGTACATGCAGGCCACGAGCCAAACAGGCCTGAGCTGGACAAACTCAACAAACTACAGGAGGCCTCAGAGAGTTCACTGCCCGAAACACACACACACACACACACAGAAACACCCAGCACACACACACACACACACACACACGGAAACACCCAGCACACAATGAGCTCTGCTGGTGAGGTTACTCATCGCTGACATCAGTCTTATGTTAGCAGTGATGTGTGTCTACGTGCGCAGCGACAGTAGACCTCCTGGAAACACAGGGACGAGAAAAAGATGACCTGCTTATTTGGGAGTTCAACCCTCCATTCCACCCACAGGCTTTCATCCTCTGCCCCCTCCTCTTCCGTTCTCTCTCTCTCTCATCAACTCTTTTATTCTGTTCTTCAGACGAGTTGGACCCTCGGAAAAGGGAAGTTCTCGTTTCAAGTGAATTTCAAGTAGATTCTTTCATTGATTATTTGAGTGTGTTCTGTTAGTCACATGAGACAGGTTTTTCCCTGATGTAGCCCTGACACAGTCAGTCACTCAGCGCCACACACACGCACGCACACACTCAGTCACACACTCACACATGCATATGCGAAACGCACACACACCCCTGACGCACACACATCCATGCTAAGCATCCCACCCACACACACACACTCACACACTGAACACGCACCCTCCCACAGATAGCCTCCCTCCACCCTCCCTCCCTCCCACACACACAGACACACACACACACACCACAGTACACACACACACTTTACCTAGAGGACACAGAGTTAATAGCGTCATCAACCCTTGACTCCACTCCCCTCTGACAGCAGGGGACCGAGCAGTGACACACACACAACCCCAGGGCTGTTGTTCAGCTGGGGGCGGCCCTCACTGTGTGTGTGACCATTTAACCATTTAGTGAACATCACAGGGGACTTAGTAGAATAAGTAGAAGAGCTGTGAAATGCCAAGTCTTTGAACTGGCAGAAATTACAGTTCGACCAATACTGGGACGAAGGGGAAAGAACAAGTTTGTCATTTCCTGTGTGACTGTATACGCTGGGTTTCACATGTTTCAGACTTTCTCCTCAGCCGCTGAGATGTTGGAGTTCTGCTTGACGAACCATTAAAGGAGGTTTCCTCTTGATATTTCTTGATCCTCTAAACGCTAAACACAATCCGGAGAACTGCTTTACGGGATGGGATGGTCCCAGCTGTTTTCACCCCTAGAGATAGAGGGTTTGACGAGGCCGTCCATCAGGACGTGAAAGGGTTAAGCCCTCCTGGAGATGGTGAAGAGAGCTGCCAGAGGTGGAGGTGATTTATATGCAGTCATTCATCAGGTACTCCCAGGCACCGAGTACAATAACAAAAGCCTCTGCCAAACCTGTCTGAGAAGACAGCAGAGAACACAGGTGAAACCAGCCCGAGGGAGGGAGGGAGGGAGAGGAGGAAGGAGAGAGGGAGGGAGGAAGGAAGGAAGGGAGGAGAGAGGGAGGAAGGAAGGAAGGAAGGGAGGAAGGAGAGAGGAAGGAAGGGAGGGAGGAAGGAGGGAGGGAGGGAGAGAAGGAGGGGAGGAGGGGAGGAGGGAGAGAAAGAAGAGAGAGGGAGGAAGGAAGGAAGGAAGGAAGGGAGGAAGGAGAAAGGAAGAAAGGAAGGAAGGGAGGGAGGAAGTAGAGGGGGAGGGAGGAAGTAGAGGGGGAGAGAGGGAGGGAGGGAGGGAGGGAGGGAGGGAGGGAGGGAGGGAGGGAAGAGAGAGGGAGGGAGGGAGGGAGGGAGGGAGGGAGGGAGGGAGGGAGGGAGGGAGGGAGGGAGGGAGGGAGGGAGGGAGGGAGGGAGGGAGGAAGGAAGGAAGGAAGAGAGGGAGGGAGGGGGCAGAAAACAGAAATAAAGAAGTGAGAAAGTTGAAATTAATTGAGGTGTGACCTCAGGAGTCCATCACCAAACCAATGACCTAATAATAAGATATATCGTCTGCCTGTCATTTAACCACAAGCTGCAGGTACTCAGGCTGTTAGTCATCGTTTTAAACGGCCCTCACACGTCGCTCCTGCAGGTATAGTGGAGCGTGTGGTGGCAGTGAAGATCGGTGTTGGAAGAGGCTGAACGTCGCAGAAAAAACTCTTTTTGAGGGATGTTCTAACAAGAAAACTTCTGCCGAGGGTGGTTATGTTTAGCCGTATCATCTCGGGTCGTCGTCACATCATCGTGGGTCAGTGACAGTAAATGACACCAGCGTTTGTGTGACTCATAGTCCTGACACACACGCAACCAGACATAAAAACTGCGTTGGTCAGAAGAGCTGTGAGAAAGACTTCATGAACTGTTTTAGCTTCAAACATGCGGATGACCAGGGTGAAAGTTAACATCAGATCACTGAGCGGTTAAGTTCTTTGGAACCCAGCTAAGATGTATTGTCAAAGGAGGATGTGCACACGTGCATCACACCTCCTGACAACCTTGTACGCACATATACACACACACACACTCGCTCTCTCTCTCACACACGTACCCTCTCTCACTCACACACACACTCTCTCACCCTCTCTCACACATACCCTCTCTCTCTCGCTCTCTCTCTCACTTACACACACTCTCTTGCTCTCTCTCTTTCACACACACACACACACACACTCTCTCTCTCTCTCTCTCTCTCTCTCTCTCTCTCTCTCTCTCTCTCTCTCTCTCTCTCTCTCTCTCTCTCTCTCTCTCTCTCTCTCTCTCTCTCTCTCTCTCTCTCTCTCTCTCTCTCTCTCTCACTCACTCACTCCCTCATTTACTCTCTTTAGTCTCTGAGGGCTTCAGGGCAGGATGACATGTTTGTGAAGAGATGTGCAGTGAAGTTCCACTCTCTTCTAGATGGTTTTATAGGTGCTTTCTGGGCACACACTGTTTTACACACTGTTTTATGAGGAGGCAGTTGTATTGCTCTGTCACACAACGCACACAGATGCACACACATACACACAACGCACAAACACACTAGTATTTACACACATCTCCCAGGAACTTCGGTCAACATTCACACATAAAAAAAATAGAAAAATAAAAGAAACCATTTCGCAGGGGAAGTTGCCCATGATGAAAACACAGTTCGCTCCATGGATTCGATTTCCATAATAGTTCTCGTTTCCAAAGTCGAAGAGACACTCACACAATGACTTTATGTTTTCGCTCGGATCAAAACCAACCGTCGAGTCTCCGAACGGTCGTTAACTCAACATGATGCGTTTACCAACTGTGGTTTATCTCTCTCTCTCAGGGCTGTGAAAGCGGAATGTCTCCCCAGGAACCTTAAACATGCCAGTTGACACACTCAGGACTAGTCCAACTCCCCCCCCGTCCCGTGTCCTAGTTTCGTTAAATTTATATTTATTTAGAAGTTCTCAAGGATGAGAAGAAGATCGACAGGAAGCGACGGTCTTCAGAATCTCTCCACTAGTTTGTCTGTTCCTTGTTTACGGTTTGGTCAGCGGTACCACGAGAAGGCTGCGGGCGCCTTCCGATACCATCACAAACCATTTTGGCAAAGTTCTAATCCCAACAGAAAGCAGAAGCCCATGACAAAGTCTTGTTCAAAGGCGGCATTCATTCAGAAAAGACAGAGGAGGTGAAGGGATGTGGAGGAGGAGGAGGAGGGGGGGGGGGAGTTTTATTCTAACCAGCCTTCTTGTCCGTTTCTGAAGGATGAACGGCGTTTGCGAGGCAAGGGCAGCTATCACGCAGCACAGCCTGCGATGGGGCCCGTGTGAGATAATAAGGATTAGCAGGAACATTTCCCACATGCTATTAGTTTGTCCACTGGAGGGGAGTGAGCTTTCTTGGCAGGATTCTCTTGGCATGGAGAAACAACACATAGAGCTAATTGAACCCAAGATACAGAGTGACACTAAAATAACACCAGGAAGGAATGTATTAAAGTCTGCGTGGCTGTACGCCAACTGTACACCCCCACCCCCCCACCCCCACCCCCCCACACACACAGAAAGGAGGGAGGGAGGGATAGAATAAGAAAGAGGGAGAAAGGAGAAGTAGAAAATCTCCCTCTTTGCGGAGGACCCCTACCCCCCCCTCAGAGACTGGTAGGAGGGGGTGATGGGAACTGTGTTTAGGGCAGAAATCCCAGAACAATCCCAGAATAGAGAGGATGACAGGAGAGAGGAAAACAGGAGAGAGGAGGAGAGAGGAGGACAGGAGAGAGGAGGACAGGAGAGAGGAGGACAGGAGAGAGGAAGACAGGAGAGAGGAGGAGAGGAGAGAGGAGAGGAGAGAGGAGGAGAGAGGAGGACAGGAGAGAGGAGGACAGGAGAGAGGAAGACAGGAGAGAGGAAGACAGGAGAGAGGAGAGGAGAGAGGAGGAGAGAGGAGGACAGGAGAGAGGAGGACAGGAGAGAGGAGGACAGGAGAGAGGAGGACAGGAGAGAGTAGGAGAGGAGAGAGGAGGAGAGAGGAGGAGAGAGGAAAACAGGAGAGAGGAGGACAGGAGAGAGGAGAGGAGAGAGGAGGAGAGAGGAGGACAGGAGAGAGGAGGAGAGGAGAGAGGAGGACAGGAGAGAGGAGGACAGGAGAGAGGAGGACAGGAGAGCGGAGGAGAGGAGAGAGGAGGAGAGAGGAGGAGAGAGGAAAACAGGAGAGAGGAGGACAGGATAGAGGAGGAGAGGAGAGAGGAGGACAGGAGAGAGGAAGACAGGAGAGAGGATGAGAGAGGAGGACAGGAGAGAGGAGGACAGGAGAGAGGAGGACAGGAGAGAGGAGGAGAGAGGAGGACAGGAGAGAGGAGGAGAGAGGAGGACAGGAGAGAGGAGGACAGGAGAGAGGAGGACAGGAGAGAGGAGGAGAGGAGAGAGGAAGACAGGAGAGAGGAGGACAGGGGAGAGGTGGACAGGAGAGAGGAAGACAGGGGAGAGGAGCACATGAAGACAGGACAGAGGTGGACAGGGGAGAGGAGCACATGAAGACAGGAGAGAGGTGGACAGGGGGGAGGAGGACAGTGGACGGCCTCCCAGTGAGCTCTTCCAGGGGAGGACAGTGGAGGCGGTGTTGGTTGTTCGAAGGGCTCAGTTACATGCGCCTGTGGTTGCCCTGTGATGACAGCGATTCACACCACAGCATTCTTCGCAGGCTAAAAACCAAACGGTGAAAAAAGGGAAATAGTCAAAGCCCCTCGAGAGGCGCAACATTGAGAGAGAGAGACATAGAGAGACAGAGATGAGAGAGGACAGTGAGAGAGACACAGCGAGGGACAAACCGAAAGAGAGAGAGAGGGAGAGAGAGGCTTTTAGAAGACAGGAAGACCCAGAGAGGGAAGAGGAAACTAACTTGAGGAGTTTCCTCATGGGTTTTTCTTCAGCCTTGTGTCACCTCAGCTAAATGCAAATCTTCAAGGAAAGTGTATCTCTTGAGTGGCTGTTTTTCTACTTTACTGTTTGTTCAAGGCTTTCCAAACCTTTCTGAGGTGGTTATACACCCACCTGTGACTTCTAGGAGTCTTTCATCTTGGCAGAGAACAAAGTTAGCGTCCAGGACAAATACTGGATGAAAGGAAATCAGATCGAGGTGGTCGAGAACCACATGTTGATCCGTGTGTGTGCGTGCGTGCGTGCGTAGCTATGCACGTGTGTGTCCGTGAGGTAGATTTTTGTCTGGAGGTTTTTACTTTTTTTTACTTGTGCCTCCAGAGGCTGTGAATTATAGCCAGCTGAGAGAAGCTCTCCTTTTGGCAACCTCCCCTCCCCTGCACTCTGCTCCCTCTCTCCATCTTTCTAATCATGTTTTTGGGACATGCTTATCAGCACACCAGAGCCAAGAGCAAAATAAAATCCAGGGAGACCTTTTCTGGCTCAACACGCAGTGGCTTTTCCCCCCCTCAGGTTCAGTTTGGGAGAGAAGTAATGTTTCCTGCTTTGTTTGGGGTCTAGGGTCTCAGTGGTAGCACTGAAATTAAGATATCCCATTATATGATTTTCAGCTTGTCAGTGGGGTGTGTGTGTGTGTGTGTGTATGTGTGTGGGTGTGTGTTGGATGTGTGCTCAGTCCTGTTCTGTGAGGGCAGCGGAGGGTCCAGACCCCAGCCGTCCAAAGAGCTGAGCTGGGAATATTTACGAGGTGACTAAACCCTTATCTAACCTGAGGAGGAAGCAAAGTCCATATCTTTTAAAAGACATTGTCTGTGCTTTACTGTGTGTGTGTGTGTGTGTGTGTGTGTGACTGTGCTTTGTGTGTTACTGTGTGTGTCTTTCTTTATATGTGCTATGAGCGTTACTGGATATGTGTGTGGGTGTGTGTCTGTGCTTTGCATGTTATTGTGTGCGTCTGTGTGTCTGTGTGTGTGGGTGTGTGTTTGTACTGTGCATGTTATGGTGTGTGTCTGTGTGGGTGTGTGTCTGTGCTATGCATGTTATTGTGTGTGTCTGTGTGGGTGTCTGTGCTATGTGGGTGTCTGTGCTATGTGTGTTATTGTGTGTCTGTGTCTGTGTCTGTGCAATCTATGCATGTTACTGTGTGTGTCTGTGTGGGTGTGTGTCTGTGCTTTGCGTTGTTATGGTGTGTGTGGGTGTCACATAGTGGAGACCAGAGAATGACTGATGGGAGGGAGAGAGAAGAGGAGAGACCAGGGAATAGAAGACAGGATGGAGCAGAACAAGGACAAAAAGGCCGTCCAAAGAACATCGATGTGAGAAGTCTGTTTACACAGTTCAGGGATGGGAATATTAGATGGGAATATGAACTTACTTTCTTGGGATTTTTATACAGACGATCCAAGATCTTCCTCTGAGATAACCAGAGAGCCCAGACAGGGACTGAATAGTAGCTGACATCAATAAAAAATAAGAGAGCAGAAAGAAAACAATTTTCTGGAGGAGAAAAGGTACAGAAGTTATCAAATTTGACGCAAACTATAAAAAAATGGTAGGAATCTAAAGAATGGCTGATGAAATGTATTTCGAAACATACATGAAGATTCATGAACATACATGAAGATTCTACGCTGTGTTAAAGCAACGTTCTTTATATATATCGCCTTGGTTTTGAAAGTATTCCTAAAAACTCAGGTGTTCGTCTGTGACCAACCCTCCTAATCTGCAGTCATGGGGGATGACAGGGGAATCACCCAAAACTCACAACAAGCACAATTGATACACTTGTGTGCGTGTGTGTGGGTGTTTGTGTGCTTCTACATGTTGCGATATGAATCAGCTGTCACAGAAACCTGTACACCTGTCTATCTTAGAACCTGTATTACTCGTCATGGTATCAATTATCCAGGCAGGATGTGGGCAGTCCTTACTTCCTGCTGTTGTTCCCATCAGGGCAGGCCATGACGCCTCCACACTCCACAGTTTATTCAAGATGATGAGCAGGTCACGTCACAGCTGTGTGGGTGTGGGTGGAGACGGAGGATGAGCAATGATACCAAAGTAACATGAATACAGGAAGTAACATGAATGGAGGGTCAGAGGGAGGTTAGATGTACCGGTTTATACAGTTCAGATTCAGATTCAGATTCAGATTCAGATTACTTTATTGATCCCGAGGGAAACTCCTTTGTATCAACGGCACACAGTCTCGCAAAGCACAGTTAAGGGTAAGGGTGTGAGGTAAAAGATTAGAAAGTGTACACAGGGGTAGGGGGTGGGGTCAATAACAATAAGTAAAAAAAAAAAAAAAAAAATGGTGGGTGAGGTGAATCCTCCCAGGGAGCATAATGATTATGTACAGAAGCTATACATTTACAATTATACAGTAATGGTCTTGTATAATATACAGTATTATATTAGAATGTACATGATTTTCAGTTTTTGTACAGAATGTGCAGAATGTACAGCAGAATATACAGTATGTCCAGGATAAAGTGCAGGTTACAGACTATACCCTTATAATCTATACGATTCAATTACAATTATGCAAGTAATTGTGATGTACAGGATTTACAGTTATTTGCAGCATATACAGGATATACAGGATTGCAGGTTATTAGCAGAATATACATGGTTATATACAGTTGTACCAGAATATTGCCACTTCTGTAGTTATGTTACAGAAGTTGTGTCCGACTATTGCCTAATGTCCATTGTTATATCCCTGGATGTTATGCTATTTCACAGGATATACAGTTGGCTTACAAACTACTAGTGTGGGAATTGTAAAGTTTGATGGCCACAGGCAGGAATGACTTCCTGTGGCGCTCCGTGGTGCATTTCGGGAGGATGAGTCTCCCGCTGAAAGTACTCCTTTGTCCGGCCAGCACATTGTGGAGTGGGTGGGAGGTACTGTCCAGAATGGCGTTGAGTTTGGCCAGCATCCTCCTCTCCGACACCACTGCCAGAGAGTCCAGCTCTACCCCCACAATGTCACCGGCCTTCCGGATAAGTTTGTTGAGCCTGTTGGCATCCGCTGCCCTCAGCCTGCTGCCCCAGCAGGCAACAGCATAGAGGATAGCACTGGCTACCACAGACTCGTAGAACATCCTAAGCATTGTCCGGCAGACATCGAAGGACCTCAGCCTCCTCAGAAAGTAGAGGCGGCTTTGGCCCTTCTTGTAGACGGCTTGAGTGTTCTTAGCCCAGTCCAGTTTGTTGTCCAAGTGAACACCAAGGTACTTGTAATCCTCCACGGTGTCCACCCTGACCTCCTGAATGTGGACAGGGGTCACTGTTGTCCTGGTCCTTCTCAGGTCGATGACCAGCTCCTTGCACTTAGCCGCATTAAGCTGCAGATGATTTCGCTCACACCATGCGACAAAGTTCCCCACCACAGTCCTGTACTCGGCCTCCTCCCCGTCACTGATACAGCCCACCACAGCAGAGTCATCAGAGAACTTCTGAAGGTGGCAGGACTCTGTGTGGTAGCTGAAATCCGTGGTATAGATGGTGAAGAGGAAGGGGGAGAGGACGGTTCCCTGGGGAGCCCCAGTGTTGCTGACCACACTGTCCGACACACAGTGCTGTAAGCGCACATGCTGCGGTCTGCCAGTCAGGTAGTCTACAATCCAGGAGACCAGGGAGTTATCCACCTGCATCGCTGCCAGCTTCTCACCCAGCAGAGTTGGCCGGATGGTGTTGAAGGCACTGGAGAAGTCTAGGAACAGGATCCTCACAGTGCTTGCCGGCTGGTCTAGATGAGTATAACAGCGGTCGAGCAGGAAGAGGATGGCATCCTCTACTCCCAGCCGGGGCTGGTAGGCGAACTGAAGGGGGTCCAGGAAGGGTCCGACCATGGGCCGCAGCTGTTCCAACACCAGTCTCTCCAGGGTCTTCATAACGTGGGAGGTCAGTGCCACCGGTCTGTAATCCTTGGAGCCGCTGGGGCGCGGCGTCTTCGGAACAGGGACGAGGCAAGATGTCTTCCACAAGACAGGGACTCTCTGGAGACTCAGGCTCAGGTTGAAGATGTACTGCAGCACTCCACACAGCTGGGGGGCACACGCTTTCAGCACCCTAGGGCTCACGTCGTCAGGGCCAGCAGCCTTGTTTGCATGGAGTTTCAGCAGTTGTCCTCTAACCTGTTCCACAGTGAGAGACACAGCTGGGGTCGTAGGGGGGGGATGGGGGTCGTTGTGGTGGAGGGGGGGGGCATTGTTCTGACGGAGAGGGGGAGGGGGAAAAGGGGTACTCACAGGTGCCGGAGGGTCGTCAGCAGTTTGGCCAGGGGCGTCGCTGGCTTGAGGGTCGTCAGCAGTTTGGCCAGGGGCGTCGCTGGCTTGAGGGTCGTCAGGAGAATGGCTAGAGGGGGGATGGGCAGGAACCAGGTCGTTAAATCTGTTGAAGAACAGATTCAGATCGTTGGCTCTGTCCAGGTCACCCTCGACCCCCCTGTTGCAAGTCGGTCTGAAGCCAGTTATGGTCCTCATACCGCTCCACACCTCCCTCGTGTTGTTCTGCTGGAGTTTCCGCTCTAGCTTCCCTTTGTACTTATCCTTGGCCTCCTTGATCTTCACCTTCAGGTCAGCCTGGATTACCTTAACCTCCTCCCTATTTCCATCGTTGAAGGCCCTCCTCTTGGAATTCAGAAGGTCCTTGACTTCCTTTGTTACCCACGGTTTGTTGTTAGGGTAACACTGGACCGTCTTGGTAGGGACAATAGAGTCCACACAGAAGTTGATGTAGTCCGTAATGCACCCTGTGAGTCCATCAATATCCTCTCCGTGCGGCTCGCAGAGTACATCCCAGTCAGTGACCTCATAACATTCCTGCAGTGCCCCATAGGCCTCCTCTGACCATCTCCTCACAGTCTTAGTGGTCACAGGCTGCCTCTTGACTAGGGGCACATAACAGGGTCTGAGGTGGACCAGATTGTGGTCAGACCGACCCAGGGGGGGGAGAGGGGAAGAGTCATACGCCTCCTTAACATTGGCATACAGCAGATCCAGTGTCCTCCCCTCCCTAGTTGGGCCACTCACATACTGGGTGAAGGTAGACAGTGTAGATGACACACTGACATGGTTGAAGTCGCCTGATATCACTATCAGTGCGCTGGGGTGTTTTGTCTGAAGTTGCGCAATCTCCTTATGAATGGCGTTGCACGCCGATGTAGGGTTTGCGGAAGGTGGGATGTAAACAGCCACCGCAATGGCGTATGAGAATTCCCGTGGCAGATAATATGGCCGGAGTCCCACGGCTAACAGTTCAATGTCCGGGCTACAGATCCTCTGTTTGATGGTAACGTGGCCGGGGTTACACCATCTGTTGTTTACAAGCACGGCAAGCCCTCCGCCTTTCCGCTTACCGCACCCGGCGTAATCCCTGTCCGCCCGAACAGTCAAGAAGCCGTCGATGGAGGCGTTGTGGTCCGGGATGTCCTGGTGTAGCCATGTCTCCGTGAAGCACATCAGGCTACACTCCCGGAACTCCATCTGACTCCGGGCTAACGCTGCTAGCTCGTCCATCTTGTTTGCCAGCGATCTCACGTTGCCCATGACAACGGAGGGCAGACACGGCTTAAATCTCTTGTTCTTAAGTCGTTTCTGCCTTCTCCCCTCTCTCTTCCCTCGTCGTTTTGTTCCCCCTCTGCAACCGCGGTGTGTTCTCCTCCAGATTTCAGGTGGGATGTCTGTAGCCCTTGGCACGGTGCATACCGGCCTCAACGCAGTCAGCTGTTCCTTTGTGTAAACAAACCGCGTTTCCCCGGAGACGCATCGACCGAGCAGTAGGAGGAGAACTTCCACGACGAAGAGAATCACCAAAATACTTTCTGCCTTCATTTTCTGACAGAGCGTAGTTACTTAGAAAAATATATACAAAAGTTACACAGTTCCAAAGAAATAAGTTTAAGAAATAAAGAGAAAAAAGTTACACAGTTACAGTTCATACATGAACCAATGAACCAAGGAAAATAAACAGAAGAACTGGGAAGACAGAGACAAGGACAAGGAGACAGAACTGTCCTCAGGCTGGTGGGAAGAAAAACCAAGATGGAGAGATGATGAGACGATATAGAAAGGAGATGTGGGGACGGGGAGATGATCTAACGACAGCATCAAACCACAGACCGAACGACAGCATCAAACCACAGACCGAACGACAGCATCAAACCACAGACTGAATGACAGCATTAACATCATTTTTTTTGTCAATAACTGATCTAAGAAGCCAAGGACAGTAGATGAGGACAGTAGATGAGGACAGTAGATGAGGACAGTAGATGAGGACAGTAGATCAAGACAGTAGATCAGGACAGTAGATGAAGACAGTAGATCAGTACAGTGGATGCGGACAGTAGATGAGGACAGTAGATCAGTACAGTAGATCAGTACAGTAGATACGGACAGCAGATGAGGACAGTAGACAGCGTGTCTCCAGCTATAACTTCCTGGGGATCCACATCTCGGATGGCCTGTCCTGGATTACAAACACCTCCGGCCTGATCAAGAAGGCTCACCAGCGTCTCTTTTTCTTGAGAACACTGAGGAAACACCACCTGTCCTCAGCTGTCATGGTGAACTTCTACCACTGTGCGATCGAGTGCATCCTAACAAACTGTGTTACAGTGTGGTACGGGAACTGCACAGTCGCAAAGCACAAGGCACTGCAGCGGGTGGTGAAAACCGCCCAACGCATCACTGGGACTATTCTTCCGTCCATTGAGGACATCCAGAGGAAGTGCTGTCTGCATAGAGCTCACAGCATCCGTAAAGATTCCTCACACCCCGCCCACAAACTGTTTGCCCTCCTGCCCTCCGGCAGGCGCCTCAGGAGTCTCCGGACTAAAACCAGCAGACTGAGGAACAGCTTCTTCCCCAGAACTGTGACACACCTGAACTCCACCCGCACTAGACCCCGCCCCCCTATATGACCCCCGCCCCCCCCATATTTGCACTAAAATTTCTGTTTGTTCATTTTGCACATCTGCTCATTGCATCATTTGCACTAACTGAACATACATGCAACTCTGTAATTTCTGTTTAATACTGTAGCGTCTTGTACAATACAGCTGTACATTTGTCTTAAATCACTTTAATATGTACATACCCTGTATATTCTGATTATACTGTTCATACTGTGTATATTCTGAGTATACTTATATTTATTATATTCTGTTGTAATAACGGTTTTGTACTTCTGGTTGGATGCTAACTGTATTTCGTTACCCTGTACTTGCACCTGTGTAATGACATTAAAGTTGAATCTAATCTAATCTAATCTAATCTAGATCAGGACAGTAGATGAGGACAGTAGATCAGTACAGTAGATGAGGACAGTAGATCAGGACAGTAGACGAGGACAGTAGATGAGGACAGTAGCCCAGTACAGTAGATGAGGACAGTAGATCAGGACAGTAGATCAGTACAGTAGATCAGGACAGTAGATAAGGACAGTAGATCAGGACAGTAGACGAGGACAGTAGATGAGGACAGTAGATCAGTACAGTAGATGAGGACAGTAGATCAGGACAGTAGATCAGTACAGTAGATGAGGACAGCAGATGAGGACAGTAGATGAGGACAGTAGATGAGGACAGTAGATCAGTACAGTAGATGAGGACAGTAGATCAGTACAGTAGATGAGGACAGTAGATGAGGACAGTAGATCAGTACAGTAGATGAGGACAGCAGATGAGGACAGTAGATGAGGACAGTAGATGAGGACAGTAGATCAGTACAGTAGATGAGGACAGTAGATCAGTACAGTAGATGAGGACAGTAGATCAGTACAGTAGATGAGGACAGTAGATGAGGACAGTAGATCAGTACATTAGATCAGTACAGTAGATGAGGACAGTAGATCAGTACAGTAGATCGGGACAGTAGATGAGGACAGTAGATGAGGACAGCAGATGAGGACAGTAGATGAGGACAGTAGATGAGGACAGTAGATGAGGACAGTAGTTCAGGACAGTAGATCAGGACAGTAGATGAGGACAGTAGATGAGGACAGTAGTTCAGGACAGTAGTTCAGGACAGTAGATCAGGACAGTAGATCAGGACAGTAGATGAGGACAGTAGTTCAGGACAGTAGATCAGGACAGTAGTTCAGGACAGTAGATCAGGACAGTAGTTCAGGACAGTAGTTCAGGACAGTAGTTCAGGACAGTAGTTCAGGACAGTAGATCAGGACAGTAGATCAGGACAGTAGATGAGGACAGTAGATCAGGACAGTAGATCAGGACAGTAGATGAGGACAGTAGTTCAGGACAGTAGATCAGGACAGTAGTTCAGGACAGTAGATCAGGACAGTAGTTCAGGACAGTAGTTCAGGACAGTAGTTCAGGACAGTAGTTCAGGACAGTAGATCAGGACAGTAGATCAGGACAGTAGATGAGGACAGTAGATGAGGACAGTAGATCAGGACAGTAGATGAGGACAGTAGATGAGGACAGACAGCAGTGGGTGGTGATTCCACCCTCAGCCAAGATAAAAGGGACCCATCATTTACCGGACGACCTGCATGTCTGTGCTTGCCTAGATGGAGTTGTCCATTAACAGATGTTTGTGTGTGTGTGTGTGTGTGTGTGTTTGCGTGTGCTTGTGTGGGTTTTTATGCTTGAGTGTAAGTCTTAATGTGTGTGTGCAGTGTTCAACGTAAAGAAAGGACCACTAGCCTTACTGCATAGTGGATCAGAGTTTGGCGACTACAGTAGGTAAGTTTGTGTGCTTGAATGTGTGTGTGCTTGTGTGTGTGGGTGTACAGGATGTGTCAATCAAAGCCATGGCCATTTCTGAACAGACCTGTCCGACCACATCATCTCCTGTAGCCGAACTAGCAATCAGAGAAGCCCAACCACTACCAGTCCAGAAATAGAATTCTAGAAAAGAAGTCGAGGGTTAGAAGGTATGATTTAGTATACCGCTCTACCTCTAGAACAGTCAAAGTTTGAACATAAGGTCCAACAGATGATGAAGAAAAAACACATTTCCCCCCTCTAATTCAGTATTTATGATGTCTCTCATAAGACTGTTGCCTTTTCCTTTCATATGTATTCAGTCTCATTCCAACAATATCATCATTCCACCTCCAAATGAGTTGACAATGCCATTATTCAGCTGTAATCTACCACACATACCTTTAGTACTCAAATATAAATCATGATACTCATTCTCAGATGATCCAGTTCAATCGTATATCAGAGCGAGTGCTGTTTTGGCGCGGCACATCGGGAAAAATGCAATAAAAGAAAAAGCATGCTCCGGCAGGCGAGATATGAACCTGCCAATAAAATATTGTTCTTGGATGTGTGTGTCTGTCTGTTTACTTGTGTGTGTGTGTGTGTGTGTGTGTGTGTGTACGTGAGGAGATTGACAGACTTGTGTGGGTTGTTCCATTGCCCAAGGCATGTTTTTTGTTGTCCTCCCTACACATACACACACACACACCATTATGGATCGAGAGATTGAGCTTTAATATGTCAGGCCACCTAAGTTAAGGGCAGGTCATTGGTGGTGACCTGCGGGCACACACACCACACAAACATACACACACGCACAAATTATACAAAACTATACAACTATAACTAAACTATACAACTAAAACGAAACTATACAATCACACACACACACTACACAAACGCACACAAACTACACAAAAACACACACCAACTACACACACACTACACACATTACACTCACACACACACACACACACACACACACACACACACACACACACACACACACACACACACACACACACACACACACACACAGGTAGGGTCATAAACCTACACAGTTCCTATTGTACACAGCACTGTAAGTACAGCAAATCTGTTGTTCAATGCTTCAGATAAAGCTGCAGAAAGTGTGTGTGCTAAGCCAGGAGTGAGACAGATGCAGTCCAGTGTTGGATGAAGGAGTCTTTGTCGAAGGTTAAGTCCTCCAAAGACAAAGGATTTAACAAGCCAGAGCCAGCCTGACATGGTTTGACATTCGGCCATCTAGACTGTAAAAATAACCAGGCCGTTCATTTCTCTTTAGTTATATTTTCTACGTTCTATTTTGCTATATTTTATGAAGCGAGTGCAAGAAAATACAGGACAAAAGCTTCAGATGTAGGCATTGTTAGTTGCCTGTTAACCAAACACATCATCAACAACACTTGTTTGTCTGAAAAACAGGAAGCAGGGTGCGTACAGTAGGCTGTGTGGCTCGGACTGGAGCCCCTGCTTGACTGTCTAAAGGTCAAACATGTGAACAGCGATGTGTCACTCCAGAGCCAATGCAGCCCAACAAGCACGTCTCCAGGCTTCTGCGTGTCGACTGAACGAGCGGACAATTAACCTCCTGCGTTCTGAATCCAGCTTGCGTGTCTCACCAACCGAGCGACCGGCACACACCGACGCCCACACGCACAGAATCGATCGGTTCGCGTCGGCAATCTTTTCATTTTTGCTCGATACAAAAGAACGAGGGACTGTTCGTGGACTAAAAAGATCCTTGCCCTTGATTTGAAGAATGGTCAAAAGGAAAGCCATTCAGTCGACGCTAGGTCAAACAGAAAACGTAGTTATACATTGATAAGCAAGCGTACGATTCAATTCTGTCCTCAAAGCTATCAGCTAAAGCTAACTAGTGGTTGTCTACCCTTTCTATAGCAATGTCAACACCCTATCTTTGAGTGCATGCTATGTAGAACACAAACGCTGTCACAAAGTGACACGCAGATAATATGAACACAAGCTCATTCTTCCTTTCATGAAAGAAAAGCCTGACTTTCCTGTTCAGATCCAAAAGACACTCAGGTGGACAGCAGCTGTCAGAAAAACCTCGAGTCCCGCCGTCATTTAAAGTTAAATTATTTTAAGAGGACGGACTTCAGGTTGATATCGGTTTGCGATCTCCTGCTGGGATACTGTCCTGAGTCATAGCAGGATGTGATGGTCTGAACGATACTGGAATAACAGGATCAAGATGAAATGAGGAATGTCTGGATTTAAACATCGAAGGGGGCAAACAAGCTGTGAAGAGGGCGCTCAGTCGTGCAACTGCCCCCTCAATCAATAACTTTGCTTTACTATGTTGCATATGCGCACACACACACACACACACACACACAAACAGACACATGTACATCTGACACATGCTCACACACTTGCAGGAAAACGGGAAGGCACACGCATTTTAATGCACACATCCAAGAAGGGGTTGTTATCAAGCTCTGTGGAAGCCTGATAATGACCATTCATTTGAATCAGGTGTGCTGGAGCGGGCGAAAACTTCTGAAACCTTCAGGACAGCGGCCCTCGAGGACCGGAATTGCCAACTCCTGCTCTAAAGCTTCATAGTGACTGTTTCCGTGGTGACCTCGGAACCTCTACACTGACATGGTCAAAGGTCATTTGTGATTTCCCCCTCCTCTCTTCACTCATCCTGCAGGGTAAATGATTTGTCTGACAGATTAGAGCCTCAGATAGCCACAGTAGCCATCTTCCTGCCTGTTTCTGAAGTTGTTCCTGTCTGGCCCCCTGTCCAACACAATCCTCATTGTTTAGAACATGTGCTGGGGATAGAGAGAGAGAGAGAGAGAGACAGAGAGAGAGAGAGAGAGGGGGAGACATGGAGGAGTGGCTGTGAGTGAGAAAGTTGGTCAGAGTGCTTAGTCAAGTCACAGCTGAGGAAACAGATGCATGCTCCTGGAGAGGGGAAGGAGGAGGAGGAGGGGAGGATGAGGTGGAGGAGGAGAGCAGGAGGACATACTACAGTCATGCTGGGGAGAAGTCACTATCTGACCTTTATAACCCCCCCCACACACACACAGACACATACACACTCCCCCCACACACACACCCACACAGAAACCATCGGCCTCATATGACACACACACTGCGCATCAAAAGACACACACTATCTCATATGACACACAAGCTGAATATAAACAAACACTATCTCATGTGACACACACATACACAAGCTGCATACAAGCACACACACATACTCACTATCTTATTACACGCACACACTCACACACACACACACACACACGCACGCACGCACACACTCTCCTCTGACACACCCACACTCAGTTTCCTTCATAGCTCTCTGCAGCTCAAACAAACGGCTCCATACTGGCCCAAAGCTCATTGGTCAAGCAATATTTCAGTCAAGTCCAGAGTAGGTATTCCAACAGTCTAGTCTACCAGTGCTACATAGCTGGTTAATAATTAAAGTGGAATTTCACAGAACTTCAGAACGACAGCTCTTTAGTACAGAACTAAACTCCCCTCACACACACACACACACACACACACACACA
Organism: Neosalanx taihuensis; assembly: GCA_030340665.1. Lineage (NCBI taxonomy): Eukaryota > Metazoa > Chordata > Actinopteri > Osmeriformes > Salangidae > Neosalanx > Neosalanx taihuensis. Next base: position 6,003,118 of record CM059295.1, on the reverse strand, counting down.
CACACACATAGACACACTCACCCAACCCCTACACACTCCTAATCCTGCCCATAAGTTGAAGAGTAGAGATCGCTCAGGTTTCCTTCTAGAACATTACAGAACGTGCCAGTAAGGTCAAAGGTCATTAGATAGCATAGGAAAAGGACACCTACAGCCTCAGGCCATCAGTCCAAGCCAGCCACTCCCAGTCAAGCACACAAACCACACACACGTGAACACACATGCAGATTGTGCCTGCGACTTGTGTGAGTGATATATGGCTTTGTATCATTGGCTGCCTACAGTCATACCTTCCTTCACACTGCAAGGCTTTCAACCAGGCTCAAGCATGTACTGTAGGGAGGGGGGAGGAGAGAGGGAGTAGAGAAGAGAGAGGGAGGAGGAGAGAGGAGGGAAGAAAGAGGAGGGAGGAGGAAGGAAGGAGGAGAGAGGAGGGAAGAGGGAGAAGGGAGGGATGAGAGAGGAGGGAGGAAGGAGAAGAGAGGAGGGAAGAGAGACGAGGGAGTAAGGAGAAGAGAGGAGGGAAGAGAGAGGAGAGTGATGGGGACTAAGTCAAGTCCAAAGAGCCAGAGGCCATAAATTCCATGTGTGGAATGTATAGGCTAGTCCTCCATCTTGTGTGGCAGTCACAACTGTACTGTACCTGATCTAGAAAACCTTCCATACATCAACACTCTCTCAATAAACCGAAGTGGCTGTGAGGGGTGTGTGTGTGAGGGTGTGGGTTTGAGGGTGTGTTGTGTGTGCTAATATTTGTGTGTACTATGGGTGTGTTGAGGTGGGGAGTTTTCAGACTGTTGTTTTGATGGTAGTATATCAAGCAAGAAACATTTCACAGCAGGACGATCTGTTGACTGGATTTCAAGAAAGTTATGGGGAAGTCTGTCACCTATCACAGAATCTGAGAGATCTGAGTGATTTGTGGGAAAAGCAGTCTGTTTAACATGGTCTGTATGCTTCCATTCCGCCACCAAAAACAGCCACTGAGATTTGTTTTACCCTCAGAAATAACTTTTTCTTTCCAGAAACCACAAATACGGCTGCTATATCCCACCAGACCTCCGCATCAACACATCGGGTTCTAAAGAACGTCTTTAGCATTTGTCTTAATCAATGAATGGTTCGTTTGACAAACATCAACCCCTGAAGCTGTCATTAAGTTGTGTGTTTGGTCGCGCTAACGAGGGTTCAAGGAAGTATGAGTGGAAGGAGGAAAGGAAATTACAGTGTTGGGACTGAGTGACCACAAAGTGAAAAACCTTGTGCAGGGTTCTGAACGTCTCCATCTACTGTCGTATTCAGACCAGAAGTCACCGTTTTTTTCACGGTTTAGCTGGTCGTGCGACTTATATACTGTATTAAAATATATAATTTCACATGTTCGTTATTTTCAGCGACACTGACAGAACAACACTGAGGATGAAGAATTCAATGGATTTGTGATTTGGGGTGAAATGTTACCATGAATACCAAGTTTGGTAAACTTGTTAAGTTATGTTGTTTATGCTATAGTTATCTGATTAATTATTAAAGAGTAGCGTCGCACATATGTGATAGTTTGAAAGCAGGTCCCGCAGCGTAACATCGCACATACTTTTCAACGTACATTTTTCTTTTCATTTGACTGTTGTTCCTCCACAGGTACCAGGAAGTTTGATGAGTGAGTCTGTAATCGTACAGTAGTCACTGGATCTGGGACTGTCCCTAACGTTTCACTTTCTTTATGTTATTATATAACACAAGACAGACAGACAGAGACAGACAAACCGGCAGACAGACAGACAAACAGAGACAGACAGACAGGCAGACAGAGACAGACTGACAGAGACAGACAAACCGGCAGACAGACAAACATAGGCAGACAGACAGAGACAGGCAGACAGAGACAGACTGACAGAGACAAACATACAGGCAGACCAACAGAGACAGTTAGCCAACACAGACAGAGTCAGAAACAGCGTTGGGAAACGAAAATACGTAGTTGTTCTTTTGGCTTGACACCCACCTCACATGAATCAAAATCAGACGATATACAGGGGAACGTAAACAGTGGTGTCTCTCAGAGATGCGTAAACAGAATGTGATAAACACACAAGGGCTCTTAAACTGAGGCCGTACTGGCTCATCAACCAGCCAGAACAACAGCACATCTTTCCCACTCCAGCTGGCTTCCTGTGTGTGTGTGGGGGGGGGGGGGACGGGGGGGGGGGGGGGGGGGGGACTGTGCATGTTTAACTGCAGGGAAAACTCCAGGAAAAGCTGATTTAACTACCATATCTTTAGAGGCAAGGTTTAAAATAAGATGCTGTGATGAGAGATGCAAATCAACCTGAAATATGGACTCTGTCACAGGCAGAATATTTGTAGAGGTTTGGTTTGATTTTCTCTCTGCTAATACTCACTACAGTCAGGAACGGAATGCATTGTTGTCATTGCATTTTTTGTTGGACAGATATATCAATAGGTGACAATGTTAATGATACGTTATGTAAATAAAAAATGTATTCCACGACAAATCATCAACACGTTCGCCTATGCAACGATGTGTGACGTGAAAAATAGGTGATATAATTCTGAATAAAGGTCAGTGGTGAACCTAGCGAGGATGTTTGTGGTTGAGTCAATGATTCTCCTTCTCTAACCTGACCTCCGAGATTCCTCTCTGTATTTATGACAGAGGATTCCTCCTTGTCTTCTGCTGATTCATAAGGAAAAGCGATACATTTGAAGGGGCAAAGAGAAAAATAAATCGAAGTTAGCGTGTTACTGACCGAATCTGGGATCTCTCCACTGGAAGTCTATCTGTCATATGGAAAATGGATGCTTTTAGTGAAGGTTTGCAGAGGATAAAGAATGCACAAGCACTCCCTGCGAGAACAGGACATCTGCAGTAACTGTGATTATTACGAATGAGGTTTTTCTATTTTGAATCTAGCTGGACTTATTTTTTGTCCAAAAAAACGTATTTAAAAAAGGCTTATCGAGTGACTTAATTTTAACAACACGTTATTTTAAGAACTGTAAGAAACAGGAGCCGAATGGACTTATTTCAAGCATAAACTCGTTTGAAACTAGCAATTTTGCAGTTAAATTTGACAGGGCATTATTTGTGTGTGGTGCCTCCGCACTCCTGGATGCCAGTTAAACACGTGATGCTTGCGGTGGACAAAAGAAGACCCATCCAGAGAACAGGCCCTAAGCTGTCTTCGTTTTTACAAAAACAGCCCAAAAAGGAAGTCCACAGACTGGTATGTTTCATCAGCAGATTTCGTTTCCTCTTTTCCAGATATTGGCCCCATAGTGGGGAGAGGAGGACAGCAGGAAGGAGGACAGGAGGAAGGAGAGGAGGAGAAAGGAGATAAGGAAGGAGGAGGAGGCAGGGGAGGAGGAGGACGGAGATGAGGCAGGAGGAGAGGAGGCAGGAGGAGAGGAGGAAGGAGAGGAGGCATGAGGAGAGGAGGAAGGAGAACAGGAGGAAGGAGAGGAAGAGGAAGGAGATGATGGAGGAGAGGAGGAAGGAGAGGAGAAATACAAATTTCTCCTTCAATCATTTAAATCTCCAAATCCCAACCCGCTCACCAACAATGTAATACGATGCTTAAATATGTGTGGCAGTTGAGCAGCCAGACTCTGCACACGGGGTATCCACACTGTTGGGATCCTCCTTCATTATTCACACAGTTCTCCATCTTACAGTCCCTCTCACACAGGATCATCCAGCAGCAGATAGGCTGAACACCGTGAGACTCACATCCAACACAGCAACAGTTTGGCAACAATATCAGCATGTTCATTTAGTAAATTTAACCCTTCAGTAAACACAACGTTGCCCAATAACGTTATTTTCCCACAGAGAGCATTCCCGTTGCTCTTGTGCAATCCTACGTGTTGTTTTCAAACCGGTTTCATTCACAATTTTTTCGTTGGATCGATCGTTTGCATTTTGCATCACTTTACCTTGTTATAATGTGTGATGCAATGGGTGTACGTTTACCAGTCGTGGGTGTATTTCGTATTTTCTGTCGCATTCATGCCATTGACTTGTGAGTGCTGTCAAGTCACCACAAACCACTTGGGAAATTTGACTTTGAACGAGCGCTTCAGGATCTCTGCCAGGCAAAGTTGTCTCTGCTCTTGGCGATACAGGTCAGCCATGCTAGTGAAAATTCTCATATTCATTCTCATATTGGCGTTGTTCAATTTGAACAATTATGCAATTACTACAGTTACTACTTTTCAGTAACTGAAAGAGAAGTGAGGATTTTTCTGACCCTTTGCACTAGTGGGTGTGTCCAGTTGTCCCTCTACACCTCTATATGCAGCAGTGAGTTCTAGGATTTGGGCTGCTTTGCATCATCTCGTGTGTCTCTGTAACACTGTCAAATGACTCAGTTGACCTCAGTTCTGTTTGTTAGCCGTTTTGGTTGAAGACTTCTGCTACGTGTTTGGGCCACTACTTCAAACTAACCAGAGCATCACTCTTACACTTTTGGATTCCAGCAGCTTGGTTTAATCTTCACAGGACGCTCGTCTCGCAAGCCATTCTTGTTCGATTTCCTCAGTTGTAAAGTGATTTATTCAATATCGTAACTTATTCTTCAATAAAATGTATATGATATATATAGTCATAGGAATATTATGATTCATATTTATTATTGATTGGGGGTGGGGGGAGGGGGAGGTTGAGAGTTTTCTGTGTAGCATCTTTAGCAGAGTCTAGCAGATTTCCTACACATGCAAGAATGTTAGTAACGAGTATGCGTCAGCATGTATCGATGATCACATACATACATGTTAGTAATCATGGCAGGATGAGCACAGTGCCCACCCCCCCCTTCCCCCAGGGACGGAAGCGACTTGCAGCTTTGAGGTAATCATTGTGCCTGTGCTGGCACAGTGAGGTGACTGTGGTCGGGGTCCATTTCCGCCTTTGTCATCTTCCCGGCACTCTCTCTCACACTTCCCCTCCATCACCTCCTGTCTTCTGGTAAATTTCCCCTTTTCAACCCCGCCTCCCCCTCACCTCAACTGCCCTCCTTCTCTCACCCCCCTCTCTCCAGTCAATCAGCGTTGACAGAACCCTCTCTCTGTCAAGTGGATCAACTGTCAGTTTTTTTTTTTTGTTCTTTTTCTAACTCACAAAATTCCCTTGCTGATGTCATGAACGAAACAGTTGTTGGACATTCTGTTCAAGAGGAAACGGAATTGGTTTGCATGTTTTTGAAAGACAGGAAAGTTGGTTTGGAAGAAGGAAGACCTCTACATATACTATATACGTACTCCATACATGTAAGAAATCTTTTGCGTAAAGTAGGCAAGCTACTCTTCCAATCAAAAATATAAATATATATGATGTCAAGGAAATTGAAAAAAGTAACTATACTGAATCATGCAACTTACCTTACATGACTACACATTTCAGCGCCCCACAGGGTAAAAATGTAATTAACCTGCTTGATTTCAGGGTTGAAGGTGGAACCTTTTTGACCCTTAGGACAGGGGGAGTTTCAGAATATGAAGAGAACACAAGGGTTAAAGCACCCTGAAAACCCCCCTCCCCTCCCCCCTTCTCTTCTCCAGCGTCTCTGGACCCTCTTCCCCCTGCCAAGCCCTAACCCAAGCAAGTCAGCAGGGATTCAGGGCGTTTAAAGTAATTACAACCATTACATCCAAGCCCAGTTTGGCTGGAAAAGTAGCTTGGTTTAAACGAAGGCCTGGATCAGCTGAACGCACTCACAACATAGATAATGAAAGTATTGTTACAGCTTGAATTGTGCGTGTGGGCCTGCTGGGCAGACTGCCTCAGACAACACACAGCTAAGAGGCAGAAGGCCTCCATTACCACAACAATTCTCCATTTTTTTCTCTTCCTTTGCTGTGAATTAACCATTAACGTAAGTTATGATAATGACTGGAACAGGTCTGAAGCTTTAAGCACTGAGGGTTTTTTTGTTGTTGTTGCCCAGACCGATCACATCTTGTGTGTGTGTTGAGACTTGTGGAAATCAACCATAGACGCTTTCGCAGAGTATCGCTAATCCTTCAATTGGATGAGGCCCACAGCTGGTAAACACAGACGTGCAGGCAGACTGGGATACGTGGAAAACACACGTGAATCAGAGTAAAAATCACACACACACTCTCACACACAGGCCCATGCACACAGCCTCACACACACACACCCATACATACACACACAGTCACCCTCCCACACACACACAGCGTCACACACACACCCATACATACACACACACACACCTACCCTCTCACACACACACACATAGCCTCAAACACACACTCAACCTCCCACACACACACACACCCATAATTACACACACACACTCACCCTCACACACACACACCCACAGCCTCACACACACACTCAACCTCCCACACACACACACACACCCATAAATACACACACACACTCACCCTCACACACGCACCCCTCACACACACACACCCTCACACACAGCATCACACAGAGACAGATCCATGTCTCCTAGTGTGGACTCCTAGCGTGTCTTGAGGTTAGCGTCTGCTTCTAACCGCCAGATCCACCACTTCTGCTCTGTGACCCGCCACACGTTGGTCCTGCACGGCCTATCAGCAGAAGCCAGGGCGCCATGGAGACCACGAGGGCCGGATGCACCCCAGGTGCAATGGGGGGGTGGGGGGAGGTGGGTGGGGGGACCTATCTATCCTCTTAGCTCATCTCCTATACCCCTCCACCCCACCCCTGTCCCTCCCTCCCTCCCACCCACCCACAACAGACAGCGCTTACCAGAATAAACTAGACCAACAGCCACACTTCTGGGATGGGTGACACAACATGACCCGTTATCTGTTAGCACCTTGGCAACCCTGTGGGGTCTCCAGGCACGCGTCTAACCAGAACATGGACTTCTGAAGACCGTAGTATTCAGCAGGATACTGAACGTAGGACGTAAGACTACGAGCCAAGACTACATATTCCATCAGTCATGCTGATTTGCTGACATGCTCGATTACCCTTGTTGCTGCCTGGCTTTAATCCCCTGAAAGAGGCTGCAGTGGAGAGAGGATAATTACCTTAAAGTGAACGATCGCCAGAGGCTCTTTATGAAACACAACTGTCTACACTAAAGCAGAGTAAAGACAGTTGTCTTTGGAGTCGAGTACAAGACCGTTTACAAAAATCATATTCGAACATGGTTTGATTGCACAAAGGCTCTCACTGCTGTGAAACACTGCTAATGCACCTTGTGAATTGCCTGGAAAGGTTGTGTGGCCTTAGAAGAACAGTGGCAGGAGTGAAAGCAGAGAGGAAGAAAGCTCTTGAGCTGAAGAGGTTGGAATCTTGAGGACTCGCCTATCCAGTTGACCCTGGACACATGGACAGAGAGAGATAAACTGAGAGACAGAGACAAAGACAGAGAAATACACAGAGAGAAATAGACGGATAAACAGAGAGGACCAGAGAAAGAGAGAGATGGAGAATAAGAGAGAGAGATGGGGAGAGAAAGAGAGAGGCAGAGAGGGGCAGCGAGACAGAGAGTGAGAGAGACGCACAGAAAGAAGGAAAGAGAGAGACGGAGAACAAGAGAGAGAGAGAGAGACGGAGAACAAGAGAAAGAAAGAGCGACGGAGAACAAAACATTGCGTTCTGCCTCTGAGAAAAAAGAGAAGTTTGCCGTTTCTTGAGCGCTGCCAACAACAGTTGAACCAATGCCAGCTCGACGCTCGCTGTCCGGATCAGACTAGTTGGGAGAAACGGACGCGTGTTTAGACACGGACATGCTGCAGGCCCTCAAGACCCTGAAAGGCCTCTTCCTGCCCTCCTTAGTGACAGTCTGCCTTCAGGGTCAAATGACGCCCCCTCCCCATCGCTAACGTGCTATTATGACAAGATCTCTTGGCTTGCTGGGTCGAGAGAGGGTTTTGTTTTGGTATATGTGAGTGTTGAAGCTTTAGCGGTCAGCCCCTGGGGGAACTGTTCTCATTGACCAGCACAGATTAGATCTTTGAACTCCCAGCAGTTTTGTTTTGACTTGGTGTTCCCTCATCTACTGCCAAGTTCACTTCCATTGTGATGTCAGATAAGTTCTGTTGAGGTGCTCAGGAGGCCAATGAAGCTTCTCCAAAAGAAATGATAATGACGCAAACAACAACATTTGTTGCTGTGGTTACTTCTGTTAACACACAAATCATTAGACAAACACATGAACCTATAGGTTGGCTGACTGTTTCACACACACACACACACACACACACACACACACACACACACACACACACACACACACACACACACACACACAAACTGGCTGGAATAAGGGTGATTTACTCATCATTTTGTCGAATTCTGTTAGATTCCTCGATATTCATATTTTCATATCTTCATATTTTATTTGCACCAAACAGAATGTAACGGGGTGAGTCTAACACTGGGTCCGAGGGAGGTAAGGTGGCTCAGTGGTTAAGGTGTTGGGCTCATGATCAAAAGGTTGTGAGTTCGATTCCCGGCTGTGGCTAAATGACATTGTGTTCTTAGGCAAGGCACTTCACCCTACTTACTTTAAGTTGCTTTGGATAAAAGCGTCTGTTAAATGAAGCATTATTATTATAAGAGCGTCTGCTTAGTGAATAAATGTAAATGTCCTAACTGAAGACGAGCATCGGACGTTCTCTGTCCAGACTGAACATGCTAAATACGCACTTCTGTTGTCACTAACCACTTCGCTATGGCTTTAGGTGCTACAGAGTTTTTAATGCAAGTGACTGAAAATAAATAAAATAAAATATAAAGAAACAAGGCGTTCGAAAAGTCGCATTGAGAAAACAAGGCAATCAAACTGCTTTTAGTCACGTCGCTCGTGCCAGTTGCTTGCATCACTCGCGTCCCAGTTAGGACACGGTGTGACAGCCACTGATCTTCTCTAGGATTGGCCAACGAGGGATTCCTAATGTTTTTTTTCTACCCAATGACATCCATTGTTTACAGACATCATTTAGGCATGTTTTGGTTGGATTTAGGTCATTTGCATTACTGCTTCAAGTATTGTTCATATGGATTAAATCTTCTGATACTGCGGTTAAGATATCGGAAATAAGCTTCCATACTGTTGAGAGATTTCCAGTTTCTATTTGAAAAATCTAGCAGACTTTCTGTTTACCACAAATCACAAACTATTTAGAAAATAAACCATTAAATAGCCCGAGCTTAAAACTTGGAGATGAACCTCCTCTTCAGAGTTCACAGCAGAAAAAACAATGACATTTGTTTATTCAGCGCACAAACACAGACAAGGACTCTTTTTTTTTTTTTTTTTTTTCATACAAATGTGAGCGGTTTAAATGTAACCCTGAGAGAAAACAACAGCAGAGAAAAAGCACAAGGAAATGATGGTGTTGATGTTCTGAGTCTAAGTTGACTCTCTCAAGACACAACCACGATTTGGAAAGTGTTACTGGAAGGAAGGACATTTGGAACGAAGAAACTCTTGTTTGCCTTTTCGGGACGACCTCAGAAACATTTCAGACTCTGAACTAAAGGACCGCTGTGTGGTGAACAGAATCTGTCCCGTCTGGTCATTCACCCAGGAACAGATGCAGTTCATCTTGTTAGTTGAGGGTGCAGCATTGTTTAGCGTAGTAGCACTGTGAAGATGTGCTGTTGCCAACAACTGTCGTTTTCATACCCAATAGAATATTCCAGTTGCCCCTTTTTGCAGTTTTTTGTTTGTTTTCTAAACTCTTCATCACACTTCATACTTTGCAACAACAGGACATTTCTATGGCAGGCTGATACTATTCTACAAACACAAGAAGAATGACATCACTATATCGACCAGGTCTGTTTCTTATTAAATAGCCGTTGATTTAAATGATACCACAGCCACATAAAGTGCTTATACAACATTTATATAAGCAAACCTTTCATGTCCAAGTAAAAAACAAAAAGAGATTTAAAATGCATCCATGTTTGTTTGGGTTAGTGGGGTTAGTTGGGTTAGTTAACCCTCTTTGTTTTTGTAGACACGTGCACTGTTTTCAGTCTGTAAATGTGTGAGTCTGTGTGTATGTATGTTTGTCAGTGTGTGGGTGTGTGTCTCTCTGTGTGTGTGTGTGTGTGTGTGTGTGTGTGCGCGAATACTTCTGAGGTCAGGATTATGTAAGAAGAAAAAGCTCACAGTTGAGGAAGGGGAGGGTGGCTTGGTGTTACGGGGCGGGGGGGAGGAGGAGGGAGGGGGGGCCAGGAGGGGAGGCAGGGAGGGGAGTGGGGGGGGGGGAGGCAGGGAGGGGAGGTTGGGTGGTGGCTCCAGTCTCACATAAAGGGGAAGCATGCTGTGTTTATCTCCCCTCGCTCCCAGGGCCCGCAGTCTTCCTGTGGCCGGCCGTGAGCGCAGGGATCCAGCGCTGCGGTCTCAACCTACCTATCTGTCACAGCAGAGAGCAGAGTGACCGTCTATCTGTTACAACAGAGCCCTAACTCAGCCCACCGCAGGTTAAATAACAGAGGCGGAACGTCGACCCTCCACCTGATGGTTATATCTCCATTCCCATCTGCCTGTGTCTCCGCACACACACACACACAACACACACACACACAACACACACACACGAGACGCGCGCACACCCAAACCAAACGTACACACACACACACACACACTGCTGTCTGAGACGTTAGCGAGTCTTGTTCCTCCTCTGTTTCCTTCCAGCAGGTTTCAACTCTTTCTTGACTAGTCTGGTTTGTTTACACGTATACTACAGTCTACCAGGAAACCCTAATGTAAATACCTGTTGAATTTTTACATGTTTACTAAGATACCACTGTAAATCGAATTTGTTCGTCCACCTACAGTTCAAGATACGACAGTTAATTGGTTAGCGTCGGTTAGAAATGTTAGTTGCACCTTTCATCATAGGACACGCGGAAAAAGAAAAATAGCATGAAAAATATCTATCTGTGGTTGTTGGTGACAAAGGACAGGATGACTGGAGGGATGAAGGAGGGATGAAGGAGGGACGATGGAGGGAAGATGGAGGAAGATGAGCTGAGGGGACGAGATGCACCTTCAGTTTGTTTATCGCTCAGAAGAGGAAACCCTACCATTATCTCCTCAGATTGGCTCAAGATAAACTCTGTAAAATGTCTGTATTTTTCTCTCCTTTTCGGATGCTCTTTCGTTCAAATTATATTCAGAGTTCAGTTCTTTGTTTTGGTATCGCTTCAGTGTATGAATGGAATGTTGACTCGATGTTCTTTAGAAAAAAAAAAGGGCTGAAAATGACAGTTTGACAAAGGATCAACGTGCTCCATACTTCGACGTGATAGAACAGAATCGAGAAATGACTGCGAGTCAAATTGCACGAGTATCAAACAGCGAGGGCGTAGGTTTACTTAGCCAACCAAAAGGAGTTTGCTAAAATATCGGTGGGGACAATTTTGTCATCTTAAAATACTGGAGGGGACTAGTGCCAAGCGTCCCCCCCTAAACTTTCGTTAATGTCACATACACAGCGACTGCTAAAAAGACTGTTGTTGCAAACTTATCCGGCAGACTGTCCCCCCCGACCACTACAAAGAACTTTAATATACTGCTGAAGAAAGCTTACAACCAGATCACATCCTAGACAGAGGAGACTTTGGGCTTCTCAGAAGGGAACCTTGTAAATCTTGGGTGACGGAGACGTCAGAGAAATGAGGAAGTGCGAGGATTTAGGCCGAGGAAAGAGAAGAGAGGCTGGCTCCAGGCTGCAGGTTAGAGGTCAAAGGTGAGACTCAGAAAGGGCAGACCTTAGATAAGGTTTTGATGAAGAGGATTCAGGTCACAAGGAAGCAAGGGAAGTGAATCTCTCCTAATTCGACTCTCCATCTCACGCTTTTTGTCATCTATTCGTCATCTTGTGCGCGTGTAATTAATCATGTTTTTGACAAGATGTCACATCAGTGGAATCCTACTTCACATGGTCCTCAGATCTTCCCACGTAAAGTTCTTCTGAAGAATTATTCCTCAGCACGCTCTAACCCGTCTACACCCTGCTGTTAACACTTACTCAACAAACGTCTTTTTCAAACTTCAGTTTTGCTGAGTCGTGCTTCAGAACATGACCTGGAAGTGTTTGAGTGGTTGAGAAATTCTGAAGAAGAAGTAGAAGAAGAAAATAAGAATGTGTAAAAGGACACTGTTACCACGCCGACGTAGAAGAGTTAGGACAAACACATCTGTGGGAGGAGTCTTCTCAGGATGGGGCCTATGGTAAACATGGGAATGTCACAGACAGGACAAATCACCTTGACTCACTCATAAACGTCGTCCTGTCGGCCCCCCTTGAGAATGGGCCTCGTCCACAAGACTGCTGACCAGGTGGGGAGAGCGAGCTGACACGTTCAACTCCTCAGTCCTCAGCAGTCTCTGGGCTGTGTATTGGTACTGCCTCACCCCTCTACCCTCCTCCACTCACCACCGCCTCTGCAACCGCAGAGAATTTAAGTGGTTATTAGAGGTTGCCGAGGATTCCAGTATAAAGGGAAGAGATTAGCGCTCTCTTTACGTGCGCTAAGCTCTGTCTGATCACCGGTGATTCACTGCGCTGGAGGGCACCGAACACACACACACTGCGGTGAAGCGCTTGACGATAACAAAACAAAACAGAGATCGGTGTCAGGCAGGGGAGCATATAAAGACGATCTGTTCAGCGACAGCTGGGAATAAATCACTTGCTAGACCGGAGATTAAAAACCGAGTGTGGGAGCGTTGCGATTCATAAGGGCTTCTGTTGATGGGATGGGTGGAGGACAGAGGCCACCGATGGGCCGGGTGCCAGAGGCTTCAAACCACGGCCACTCATGTCATCACCCAGCTGCAGGTGAACTTCAAAAACAACAAACAGAATGAAGCGAACGTACGCATACTTACACACACGTACACACGCACCGCATCCCCCCCCCCCCGCCCCCTTTGCATCTTCACCTCAACTATTCAAAAAGTAGGAACACAAAACAAAATTTTATTTACACAGTGACAAGAGATTGATGTCACAGGATGAGAGATGATTTACGATGAAAACTGAAACGCTGTCCTGTGTATGAAGGCACTGGTGACGTCAAACAAAGAGCCGTGCTCCGCAACAACTTTGCCTAGAGAGAAAGAGAGAGGGAGGGAGAGAGAGAGAGGGAGGGAGGGAGGGAGGGAGGGAGGGAGGGAGGGAGGGAGGGAGGGAGGGAGGGAGGGAGGGAGGGAGGGAGGGAGGGAGGGAGGGAGGGAAAGCAATAGAGGGATAGGCAGGAGTAGTGAGAAAGATATAGGGAGAGACAGAGGGAGAGAGAGGAGAGAGAAGGAGAGAGGAGAGGGAGAGAGAAGAAGAGAGAGAGGGAGAGAGGTATGTAGGGAGAGAGAAGAAGAGAGAGAGGGAGAGAGGTATGTAGGGAGAGAGAAGAAGAGAGAGAGGGAGGGAGGGAAAGCAATAGAGGGAGAGGGAGGAGTAGTGAGAAAGATATAGGGAGAGACAGAGGGAGAGAGAGGAGAGAGAAGGAGAGAGGAGAGGGAGAGAGAAGAAGAGAGAGAGGGAGAGAGGTATGTATGGAGAGAGGGAGGGAGAGAGAAGGAGAGAGGAGGGGGAGACAGAAGGAGAGAGAGAGGGAGGGAGGGAGAAAGATGGCGAGAGGGAGAAAGAGACCATGATAGGCAGCAGTTCAGTGGGAAAGAGCAGAAGTGAGGAGAATGTGGAGGAGATGAAAGCCTGACATGAAAACACAGCAGCTTCGCGAAAACAAAAAACCAAACCAACAGCAGAGTGTTATCCTGTTATGTTATTGAAAACACCCATCACAGCCTCAGCCACGGATATAATATTACTTATTTTAAAAGTTTCCCTGCACCCTGAGAGGTATAGTTTCTTTTGGAATATCGGAGGACGATTCGAGTTTCATTCAAGCTCGTGTTGAGTGGAAACGGAAAGAAGATGAACCAAGTTATTTTAGTTTTTTTTTTTGTCTGAGGCAACGATCACGTTATGTTTCACGCGTCGATTTGGCTCTGAGACGACAAACGAAGATGGACACGGACAAAGAGGCCCTCTCCTCGGGCCCCTGACGCTGCGGTTCAGCTTTTGTTAGCTTGTCGTCAGCCAGATATGCGTGGGAGACACCTGTCGACTGCTGTGTTGTTTGCATTTGGGTGAAAGATCACAATCGCACAAAGATTGACAACCCTGCGGGGCAGGATTGTACACAATATCAAGAGCAAAGTAGAAGAGATATATCATAAAATGTTTACTGTACATACCCAACAGTGGACCCTTGCTTGTCTGTAGACCTTGCTTAAACACTTGGGCTGCTCTGGGATAATCTTATAATTGAAGATCTGGCAAACATCCAATTTTTTTTACTCTTCACATAATTGAAACCATCGTTGTCTTTTGCCTGTGTTTATCTGCACAATTGCCATTTGCCAATAGGGGAGTCAGGTGGCTCAGCGGTTAAGGAGTTGGGCTCATGACCGGAAGGTTATGAGTTCGATTCTCGGCTGTGGCTACGTGACATTGTGTCATCAGGCAAGGCACTTCAACCTACTTGCCTCAGGGGGAATGTCCCTGTACTTGTTGTAAGTCGCTCTGGATAAAAGTGTCTGTATAATGTAATGTAAAAAAATGTAATGTTAATGTACTTCATCGTCTTGTCATCTAGGTAATCAAAATTGTTCAGAAATCCCAGAAGGAGCCTAGGAATCTCAGAAGCCACGTTTCTGTGTCCCTCCTTTCGCCTCAGGCTACGGAGCAGTTCAGAACACAGACTCATAACCTCAAACACACTTGACTCATGATCTCTGTGGAAGGTCAAACGCGGTGCTTCCTGAGAACATGCAACAGAATAAGCAGACTCCGGGTGAAGCATGTGATACTAGACAACCCCGCATCATTATTCCTTGGAAACAGAGAGGCAGGCAGACAGACAGACAGAATGACACAGACTGACTGGCAGACAGGCAGACGAGCAGAAAAGTAGACAGACAGGCGGGCAGACAGATAGCTCAAGTGAAGAGACTGATCACAAGACTGAACACTGTGCTTCCCACACACCTGCGGTCATTTCAGGACGGGCCAACCTTCTCAGATCCAACAGGTTTGCTTTGGGGACCTAAACGAATCCTTGAGTCAATGAATCTATTTGCTCTATTCATCAAAGTCCTCTGGACCAAAGAACATGGAGTCAAATGTGTTCGAAATGAATCCAACCTATCGATCCCCTGGTCAAACCAGCCCAGCTGTGTCAAACACAGATCCCACTGTATCTCGTGGCAACATAAAGGAAGACAAAAAAAAGGAGAAGAAAGCAAACGTTCACTCATTCGTATTCAGACCAGAGCGAGAAAACACCATCCAGTTGATCTCGCTACCTCACGCCTGAGCGAAAATACGTACACAAATGACCCCGCTGGAAATGGGTCTGTTTCCCCTTGACGCTCCCGCTGTGAGCTAGCACTGGCTAACTCGCTAGCAGCTAAACACAATAATTACCCTTCTCCCGCTGAAAGAATGCTGGGAGAGAGAGGATAATGTTTCTTTTCTTTGGACTGGAAGGCCGTCTCTTTCATCCAACCCTGTTCCTCCCCTCCGTCTACCCTCACCGTCTTAAGCTTCGGAGCTTTGCTGCTCATCTGGCTTAACAGACCTCATTAGTTGTGAGGGGGGGGGAGAGGCCAGTGGTCCCAGGGCGGTCAAGGAGGCCGGTCGAAGCTTTTTTTTCAGACCTGGTGTCACTGATGATGTACGGTACCACGGTGGAAACTCACACCGGACAATCCCCTGCTTCACGCCAAACTGAGGCGATTCCAAAGGCCCTGGACGATTATTACTGCTTTGTTTTGGCAGCGTCGATACATTTTTGGAGGTTAGCTGTGTTTCCCCCGGCGATGGATGGAGTTTACATTGAAGTCCTCAGGGCCCCGTCTTTTATTATCACGTTTGATAGAATGTAAGACTTAATTTATGCTAGGTGTAGTGTGTGGACTCTGAGATATCGCGGACGCATACTTTGACTAGGTCTGGTGATGAGTCCCATGATAGCACGCACACACACGCACGCACACACACACACACACACACACACACACACACACACACACACACACACACACACACACACACACACACACACACTGACCTATTCCTGCCATGCAACCTCATACACATTAACTCAAGCGCTGTGGCTACAACACATATGTAAAGCATAGGTCATACGAATGTACATTCCGTACACCTTGGCTTTGCACGCACATACACACGCACACACCAACACTCCTCACAAACACACCGCTAATATTTCATTCATTCTCCTCTGAAAGCCTCCTGTGATGAATGGGGAGGCCTATTAAGGTAAAATATAGAGTTATCAGGGGCTTAGAGGAGAGGTGGGTGTTGTTATATCACCATTCATCACCGCTGGCCCCTGTCCTCAGTGCTGGGGCCCCAGACACTGGATAACTCACTGTTCAACCAGGGTTTCTGCTGCGCCTGAACAAGAGGTTAGAACTCAGGGTCCGGTTTCCCTCCCTCCAGCTCTCTCCACCCCCCCTTCCCTTCCCCCAACCCCCACCCCCCCTTCCCTTTCTCCCACCTTCCTTCCCCTTTCTCCCTCCTCTTCCCTTCCTCCTCTACTCTTCCTCCCCCTTTCAACCAAGGGGGCTGTTTAGTATCAACACCAGCTAACCTCTACAGTGTCATCCACAGAATGCTCAGGTTCATATCAGCAGACATCCCAGAGGCAGACTGTGGACAAAAGCACGGGAGTGTGTGGGTGCAGGGGTGTGGGTGCGTGTGTGTGGTTGGGTGAGGGGGTGTGGGTGCGGGTGGGTGAGGGGGTGAGGGTGTATGTGTGGGGTGCGGGTGCATTTATCCAAAGCGACTTACAGCAAGTTCAGGGACATTCTCCCTGAGACAAGTAGGGTGAAGTGCCTTGCCCAGGGACACAACA
The DNA here is from genome assembly GCA_030340665.1 of Neosalanx taihuensis. NCBI lineage: Eukaryota > Metazoa > Chordata > Actinopteri > Osmeriformes > Salangidae > Neosalanx > Neosalanx taihuensis. The sequence goes on along the minus strand of CM059295.1, from coordinate 5,986,161 downwards.
TCACATAGCCACAGCCGAGAATCGAACTCACACCCTTCCAATCATGATGCCAACGCCTTAACCGCTGAGCCACCTGACTCCCTATGTTATTGATCCACTACGTGTTAACACAGTTAACTGTATCTCAGGATGTCCTGTGTTCGCAAATAAACTGAGATAGAGAGTTGTTTTCCCTCATAGATTGCATGATATACATCTTCTATAAATCTTATATACAACTAACCCTAAGTCATGTTTTATCAGTCACGACCATCCGACTAACTCAATCCTGTTAAGACGTGTCACGTCCTTGATGGAAGGCATCAGGTCCTGGTGGCTGAAGTATCGAGCTCAGGTTCCCTCTGACGGGTCACCTCACTGGGAGTTGTCTCTCTCTCTCTTTCTCTCCCTCTCTCTTTGTCTCTCTCACTTTATCTGCCTGTCTCTCTGTCTCTCGCTTTCTCTCTCTCTCTCTCTCTGTCTCTCTCTCACTTTCTCTGTCTGTTCCTCTCTCTGTCTCTCTCTCCCTCTCTCTTTGTCTCTCTCACTTTATCTGCCTGTCTCTCTCTCTCTCTCGCTCTCTCTCTCTCTCTCTCTCTTTCTCTCTTTCTCTCTCTCTCTCACTTTATCTGTCCCTCTCTCTCACTCTATCTCACGTCTTACATTTAAAGTAACATGTGAAACACATACTGAGAATGCTGGTAGCCATGGAGACTCCCACACCCCCACCCACACACAAACACACACACACACACACACCAAGTATGCATGCATGCACAGCACACGCATGGACTGTCTTCTACGTGTCGGAGCGTGGTTTTGAAATCTGCCGTAAGCCCCGGGGGCCAGTTCATGAAGACTGTGTCATAAAGACACCTCCATCACAGCATAACTATTCCACATTCCACATTGTTCGTCACATAAACGTTGACCGGAAACCCTCCATTATCTGCTGTTAGGTCTCCTAAACGCTTTTATCTTAATGAAACGGACGTGTTAAAAGGAAGAAAAAAAGGGAGAGAGGGTGATGACACTTAAGAACTGTGACCAACACATAACACACACACACACACACTCAAACAGACAAAACTGTAGTTAATGTTGAAGATGGTAGATCACTACAGTCACACTGGTTTGGCCTGTCCTGTTGACAAAAACACATGCCATTCATTTCAATACCCACACACACAGGGCTGGAGGCTTCATACACAGAGTCACAGAATGACTTGTAGCCACGCTCGCTTCCGATCATGACAGCAGGACATTGACTCAGAAACCCTCTGTGTATTTGCTGCCAATCAAGTCTGAGTTAAGAGCTTGTGGACTTAGAAGAAGGCACGACGATAAGCCCTCATTTACATTTTAGTCATTTTGGGAGACGCGCTTATCCAGAGTGACTTGCAGCAAGTACAGGGACATTTCCCCTGAAGCAAGTAGGGTGAAGTGCCTTGCCCAAAAAACAACAACATCATGTTGGCACAGCTGGGGTTTGAACCAGATACCTTCTAATTACTAGCCTGACTCCCTAACCGCTCGGCCACACAACTTCTTTATCCACAGCATGGTGGTATTCCAAAGATTCTAAAGCAGACGGTGTGAGGAAGCTTCACAGCAGGACAAGCTTCACCTTACAAGGACTAGCTTAGCATCATCAGTAGAGACGTTATGAGCAGAGCACTAAAGGGTCGGCTAAGATACTGTCAGGAACTGTGTTAGTGTTCCCGTGTATGTGGTCTGATAATAAATCAATATTCATTTAGCAGACCCTTTTATCCAAAGCGACTTACAGCAAGGACAGGGACAATCCCCCCTGAGGCAAGTAGGGTGAAGTGCCTTGCCCAAGGACCCTACATCACATAGCCACAGCCGAGAATGGAACTCACAACCTTCCGATCACGAGGCCAACGCCTTAACCGCTGAGCCACCTGACTCCCCTGATGCTGGGAGGCAGATTTGTCTGGAGGGTGGATATGCTTAGAGGGTTGGTCGTTTATAGGATTAGTGTGTCTGAGTCAGGCTGTCAGAGTTGTCTGTCTGAGGTGCTGATGAGGAGGGTTTGGGTGAGTTAACAGGCCCTCCTTCACACAGGATCAATCCAGGTCAACCTGATTACTGAGAAGTTGAGATGCTGCCAGTGAGATTTGTTTTGTGTGTTTTTGAGGGATCGTGGAGGAGTTTTAGTGAGACTGGATGCTGTGGTTGGTTTGTGTGTCATCGAATCAGTGGAAGTAAATGCCTGTGTGTTTGTTGCTGGGTGTAAATGTGTGTGTGTGTGTGTGTGTGTCGGTGGGTGTAAATGTGTGTGTTGGTGGTTGCAGATACGTGTAGATGTGTCTGTGTGGTCGCCTGCATGTGTGTTATTGAATAACAGTTTTCAAAAGAATCTCTCCTGCTTACACCATAACACACGTAACAAGTACACACCCTTCCGCAAGCATCCCCCCTCCACACACACACACCGACCACACACACACACACACATCACCACCATCTCCATATCACACACACCACCTTCCTCAGACACATTTCCCAGCTTCCTGCACATAGCGAAAGCTGTGTGGTTGTGATAGCACCCCCCACACACACACACACGCACACTCACACACACACTCACACACACAAACAAGAACATACACACACACTCACACATTCACACACTCACTCACTCACACTCATACACACATACTCTAACACACACACACCAACACACTCACACACACACACAAACATACACACACGCACTACTGGACTTTTATCAGGCTACATAATCTCTCTCCTCGTGGGGGAAAGAGGAGGTTGTGGAGGCTGAGGTTTGTGTTGGACGACACAGGAACATGCAGAACTCAAGCCGTGCGTGTTACAGTTAGTGTGGGTTAGCCAGCCATCTCCCCCACCTCACCCCACACAGCTTCCTCAAACGGGAGGAGGAGAGAGGGGGGAGAGAGGGGGGGTGGGGTGCAGGTGACGGACGTGCCTGGAAGCATGCTCATGACAGCTGGAACTCCATTTCTGGAACCTCAAACCCAGGGTCACGTTTCCCCCCTGCGTCACATTAGGATGTTTCTGAACGTCAGTCATCCCACATTTTGTACACAAACATCCCTGACAACCATGGCAACCGGCTCAGGGAAGTCCTCGATGACCTTTGACCTTCTCCTTCATCTGGTAACCTGCTGCTGACGCGCTTTTTCTGTGGAGCTTGGGACTTTTTTTTAGGGAAGCAGACCCCGGCTCATTGGTCTGAACCAGAAGGTTTCTGTCCACACAGCTAATCCTCAAGACTCTCTGTTCTCTTCTGACCAAAACAGAAAAAACACAATTTCTAACTCGATCATCTTGGTTTTAGATTTTAAATCTAGTCAGACGGGTTTCCAGTATTAATGGCTTATCGAAGCACTTTAATTTACCTTTACATTACAACAATTACAGGGACATTTCCTCAAGGCAAGTAGGGTGAAGTGCGTGTGTGTGTCCCCAAGAACACAACGTTATGTTGGCACGGCTGGGATTCAAACTCGCAACATTCTGATTACCAGCCCTCGGCCAGCAGCCGAATGTACTTGTGTGTTTTAAGAATAAGCAAGCGCATGAAACTCCGATTTCTGTGCTTAAAATTGATGAGGCCATTTTTCTGGGCAATTTTTCAGCAGAATCCTCCTTTCGATTCCACTCTGACGCTAAACAGACGACCATCTCCGTGCCGAGCTATCGGACAAAAAGCATTGCAGGATTTTAATTGGCTCTCTGGCTCCAGTGTGTTTTTTTTCTTCGATATGATCGTTTCCATAGCGCCAAATGGATGAACCGGAGGAATCGTGAACACAATAAAACACACCAACAGGATTATGGATGTCCTTGTTGATGCAGTCATGTGTGGGCTGAGTTATGTGGTTTGAGTTGTGAGCCAGTAAGGCCTTTTCCCTTGACATCACAAGATTAAGTTCTAGGTATCAATTTACAGTACATGCATACATAATAATAATAATAACAATAATTTATTTTGACATAATGACTATCAAGTAACTACATGCAGTAACAGTATCCACTGACAACATGTAGTTTGTTAAGTACTGCTATTTTGTTACATTTGATTATATTCAAGAGGTGATTTTAACTCATCGCACAAGTGAAACCTTCCATAGGGGAGTGTTGCAGTATTGCATAGCCGTGCCTATGAAGCGATAATGTTGACAGGCAGTTCCATGGTGGTCACGGTAGCATATCACCCTCACCAGCACCCTGCATCGTGTTTTGGCTCCCCTGCTTGTTGCCACGGTCGCGTAGTAAACATTATGGGATGTGTAAACACATTAGTTGCATGCCGTATCATTTTCCCTCTTCGGCAGAGCATGACTGAGTTAGAAAATGTGCACGTCATAAAAGATATCCCATGTTTACAGAGGAACTAGCGCATGACCAATCTCTCTCCCATACAGTGTTAGATAATAGGCAGGTTTGACCCGTTGCCCATTTCTCTCACTTTTCCTCTCGAAATTTGTTAAAACACTTAAACCCTCTTGTTCATGAAGAGTTCTCATGACCAATGACTTCACATTCAGGAATACAACCTGATAGTAACTTTTGGAGTCTCCCACATAACAGTTCCACATTCATATCCAGTTCGATTCAGAAACAGTTCTGTTCAAACACAGCTCTATTCACAAAAAAAGCTCTATTCAGATTTCCATCGGTTTACAGAGGGCCTCCACAACATTCACACACGTATCAATCAGTCGTCCACATCCCACAAGGTACACAGGCGAAGGGAGTCCCGGAGTGGCTTGTGTTGGTTTAGCGAAGGCAACACACTGGAAACACACACTCTCTGACCAAAGCTCAGAGTGCCTGAGGGTGTCTTGAGGGCCCACATACCGTGTGCAGTATCAGTACTAGTGTGCACCCCATCAATCCACAGACCTTTACCAGACCTACATCTAACCCTGCCTTATCCATCAAGCCAAAGACCAGTAGGATAATCTCTGGGCAAAGAAAAGTCTAATCCACAACCATCGGCATCTTAGAAAGTTGATCAGTAACCAAACAGTACAAAAAAAATAAGTCTCCCTAACAAACAGGTTTTTTTATGCAGCCACCTGGTTTAAAGTCTGTTTTGATAAATACTACTTAGTAGTTAATGTTTGGACTTCGACCCACGTCTCTCTCTCACTTGTAAAGAAGTTTGCCCGGTAGCCAAGAGAACCCATTGTTGTATAAATCGTGTATAAAGTACGTTTGGATGGACACAGCAGGACTGAGAGAGGCTCTGAATGGTGGATTTATGTGGTTATGTAAGGGCGTTGGGCCCTGAGTACACGCCCGCAGAAGGGGGTCATTCGCTGACTTATGTTTTGCTGATTGGCTCTTTAAAGGGTTCCATATCCCATCATGCATTGCAGGGAGAGTTGGTCCCTGTAGAGCCATGCTAAGGTCTGTAGCTGGTCAGAGCGTTTTTGGCTTTAGGTTAAGGGAGGAATTCATGAAGGTTGTGCTGTAAGTCGCTGACTCTGCAGCTGCAGTTTGGACGGTCCTCTGCAGGAAGAACTGAGCTGTCTTCAGTTATTTTGTCAACGAGGATGGTTTGAAAAAGGACGACAGGCTTGACCTTTCAGACATGACGAGAAGAATATAAACAAAAGACCTGCGAACGGTTCATCTTCTGTGGAACCACAAAGTGCCAACTGTTTAAAAAGTCAATATCATCTACAATACGTATTAAAATGTATTTCGCCACAGTCAGTGTTGGTTTAATGACTAACAAAGACCTGTGTTGTTTTTTGACCCTGAGGTTACGATGTTTGTACTGCAGCCAGTCCAGTAGTTAAGTAGTGTTGTGGGCTATGGGAAACATCCTGAAGCTAAAGGGAACCTTGATGTTGGGATACAATGACTTCAGTCATGATGCTCTCTGATGAACACTGTAGCCTGCTCAGGGCGGGTTCACTGTAAACCCAGTGAAGGAGAGAGGGGGGGAGAGGGGGAGAAAGAGGGAGGAGGTGGTGGAGAGGGAGAGGGGGAGAGAGAGGTAGTTGAAAGAGAGGGTGAGAGAGTGTATTAGCCGGCCTTCCTGCAAATGCAATCCGTCCCCTTGAGAGGATACAGAATGCAGCCGCTCGTCTGGTTTTCAACCTACCCAGACGCTGTCATGTCACCCCACTCCTCATCGCCCTCCACTGGCTTCCCGTCATGGCCCGCATCAGATTCAAGACCCTGGTGCTGACCTTCCGGGCTGTAAACGGGACTGCCCCGACCTATATCAACTCTCTCCTCCAGCCCTATACCCCCACCCGTCACCTACGGTCATCTGCTGACAACTGTCTAGTGGTACCCCCCCCCCCCCCCCCCTCAAGAGCGCCCGAGCGCTCTTGCTTTATGTTCACAATCGTTGTGTTATGCATTTATAGTTCTTCCCTTGGAACTTATTGGTTCTCATGATGTATGATTCACTATCTAAAAAACCCACTGTGTTCGGGGTCTATCACGTTGCTATGCTCAATGACTGATGCTCTTTGTAAAAGCTCTCTCTTGTAAGTCGGAAAGAGATTGAGGGAGAGAGAGAGGGGTAGAGAGAGAGACTAGGAGAGAGAATTAGAGAGAGCTGAAAGATAGAAGAAAAGAGAGGGAGGTGAGATATTGAGAGTGTCTAAGGGAGGAATAGAAAACAGGAACTTCAAAATACTGACACACTGTTGTCGTGAGAGATAGACTGTACCACGAAAGATCAGTTTAGAATATGAATTATTTTGCCTAAGGACTTTTACTTTTTTTCCAAGTCTTACTGTCTTAAAATACGCAGCAATACTTGCAAAAAATATTTGATAAAGTTTGCATCTTGATGAGTACTTGATGAGGTGTGTGTGTACATGTATGTGTGTGTGCGTGTGTGTTGTCCTCTATATGTTTTTCTGTAAGTAAGAAGACATGTCTCGGAATAACGACCACCTCTTTATCTGAAACACGGGTTCAAAGATCACTACATTCCAGTCAAATCTGCTACATGCAAACACTGTCGAATGGAAGACTTTGATGGGTGAAAGTAATGGGCGACTTGTCTTTTAACGCAGACACTTCACTCCTGACAGGATCATAACACTACTCCTTATACCTGACCTGAATAAACTTCTGGGTGTATTTATAAGATAACACAATCACCATGACGACCGTACCTTTAAGAGGGAGGAGAGGGAGTGGTAGTTACTGCATGTGTGTTTGTGTGTGGGAGGTGCATGCAAGTGTATGTGTGTGTGTGTGTGTGTGTGAGTGTGTTTGTGTGTGTGTGTGTGTGTGTGTGTGTGTGTGTGTGTGTGTGTGTGCGTGCGTGTGTGTGTGTGTGTATACTAAGAACTTGACAAACCAGTGTACACTAAAGAATGCCCTCTTTGTTTATGACTTGAGAGCATGTGGCGACTCGCCAGGTAAATGATCCTACAGCCCAGGCAGCACAACACACACACACTCACACACACACACACACACAGCTTTGTGAGTGTGTATGTGTGTGAGCGTGTATTATGTTTAGGCTCAGCCCAAAAGAACATTGTACAGACCGAGAGAAGGAACTAAACACAATATTCGCTCCAGTGAGTTACTGAGTGTTCTAGCTGACACCAGCCAATCCCATGCAGGTGTGTTGCGATTGGAGGGATGTGAGGATGACATCACATTATGAATCACTGATAACACATAATAATCCTCTACCCTCCTCTCTTCCCTTCCCTCTTCCCTCCTCGTCTCCTCTCCCTTCCCCTCCTCTCTCCCCTCCTCTTCCCTCTTCTCCTCCGTCCCCTCCCCCATCCTCTCCCCGAATCTCCTCCTCTCCACTCCTCTCTCCCCTCTCCTCCCTCCCCTTCTCTCCTCTCCCTCCTCCTCCTCTCCTCTCCCCCCTTCTCTCTTCCCTCCTCGTCTCCTCTCCTCTCCCTTCCCCTCCTCTCTCCCCTCCTCTTCCCTCTTCTCCTCCGTCCCCTCCCCCATCCTCTCCCCGAATCTCCTCCTCTCCACTCCTCTCCCCCCTCTCCTCCCTCCCCTTCTCTCCTCTCCCTCCTCCTCCTCTCCTCTCCCCCCTCCTCTCTTCCCTCCTCGTCTCCTCTCCTCTCCCTTCCCCTCCTCTCTCCCCTCCTCTTCCCTCTTCTCCTCCGTCCCCTCCCCCATCCTCTCCCCGAATCTCCTCCTCTCCACTCCTCTCTCCCCTCTCCTCCCTCCCCTTCTCTCCTCTCCCTCCTCCTCCTCTCCTCTCCTCTCCCCCCTCCTCTCTTCCCTTCCCTCTTCCCTCCTCGTCTCCTCTCCTCTCCCTTCCCCTCCTCTCTCTCCTCCTCTTCCCTCTTCTCCTCCGTCCCCTCCCCCATCCTCCCTCCTGCTCCTCTCCTCCCTTTCCCTCCCCTCCTCCGCTCTCCTCAGTTTCAGGTGATTGTTAGTCATCCCTGTATCTCAGGGCTTCAGCCCTGTGGTCTTGTCCTTGTCTGCTTGCTCACACAACATCTCATGACTTCTCTGGACTAGGAGTGTGACTAGTCAGCAGCATTGTGGACAGATTAGTCATGATTATTGGAAGAAAGGCCAGTGTAAATAACATCCCTTATCTTTTGAACAGCTCTGGTCGATAGGGTGTTTGTGAAGGAGCGGGTCATCTTGTTAGATTGGTCACCTGCCTGAACGATTTCTGATACTTGGGACTGTTCGGGCCCGTGTGTGTGATCAGCGATGAAAATGGACGCATGCACGCAGGCACACCAACACAGGCACATGCACACACACACACAGGCACACATAGGCACACACAGGCACACACATAGGCATACACAGGCACACATAGGCACACACAGGCACACACACAGGCACACACATAGGCACACACAAACACAGGCACACACAGGCACATGCACACACACAGGCACACACAGGCACACACACAGGCACACACAGGCACACACACACAGGCACACACAGGCACACACACAGGCACACACATAGACACACACACACACATACGCACACACAGGCACACACACACAGGCACACACAGGCACACACATAGGCACACACACACACATAGGCACACACAGGCACACACACACACATAGGCACACATAGGCACACACACACACACACACACACACACACACACGCACACACACACACACACACACACACACAGAGGCACATATACACGCACATACATACACACACAGACACGCACAGAGGCACATATACACGCACATACACACTGATTAAATGTGTAAACATCTCAGCGTGCTCATGTATACTGTACCTTGGTCTGCTGGTTCACAGGAGAGTTTACAGGAAGCAGGTAAACTCCAAGACCTCGTCTCTACCTCCCTCCTCCTCTCCCCTCTTTTCTCTCCCTCCCTCTCACATCATGCTTCCACCCTCCTCATAATCAGATTAGTGTGTGTGTGCCTCTGCCCCACCATGCACCAGCAGACTGCCCTGTGCACTAGCTCAATCAGACCCACACACACTAACACTGAAGAGTTGGCCAGACCTGTGTGTGTGTGTCTGTGTGTGTGTGTGTGTGTGTGTGTGTGTGTGTGTGACTGAGTGGGCATTTACAGCTTATCAACTATATCAACTATTAACAATGTCATTCCAAATGACATGGAGAAGTCTCCCATACAAAACTGCCAAGAATGCCATTCAAACCTGTCACACACACACACAGATGATCATATACACACATGGCCATGTATACACACACACGGTCATACATACGTACATGGTTATATACACACACATGGTCATACACACACACACGGTCATATATATACACACACGGTCATACATACATAGATACATGGTTATACACACACACATGGTCATACATACACACATGGTCATTCACACACACATGGTCATACATACACACACACACGGTTACACACACATATCCCAAACCACCCCCATCACTCCTAAAAACACACTTCCCTCCTCCACCCCCATATCCCTGCCTCCCGGTGCAAAAATAAACCCCAGGATTGTTAATGATTCCCTGAAGAACAGCATTGTTTAGGTCGTAACACTCCAATGTTATGCGAAAGCGAGAGGGTTTTTCTTGGCTGGCTTTGAAAGGGAAATGGTAATGAATCAGATTAGGGCAGAAGGACTCCAGTATGACTGCAGGTCTACCCTGCTGGACTGGGGTGTGTGTGTGGCGGGTGGGGGGGCGGGGGGTGGGGGGGTTGGGGGGGCAGGGTAAAAACACTCCTGGTGGGCCTAGGTTAGTCAGACTGAGGAACCGATAGAAATCAGCTGTGTGTGTGTTGTGTGTGTGTGTGTGAGAGAGACAGATAGACAGAGAGATAGAGAAAAATAGAGAGCGAGAGAGATAGACAGAGAGAGAGATAGCGAAAAAGAGAGATAGATAAAGAGGAATTTTGATTTGATCCTGTGAGGAGATAAGATAACAGTCTGACATCTGTCTGTGGGTCTCTACCACCGCCAACACGCTCCTACCACCACCTAGAACCACCTAGAACCCCCTAGAACCCCCTACCGCAGGCTAGAACACTCTGAACACCCTCTTAGAGAGTAGCAAGAGACTATCTGGGAACTGGACCGACTGGAAACCACATTCCCATTTCACAGCCACACCAGCGTTTGTGTAAAAGTCTCGTTCTCCTCCTGGTCTGTTTGTTCAGTAAATTACACTTGGGGCAGAGCCTCGAGGCTCCTGCGGGGATGGGTGAGAGGTTTCGGGCTAGCAGACCACACTCGCCGAGGTAAAAAAGACCTCCATCGTGATTAAAACATCCCTGAGGCCTTGTGGTCAAGTCCCTGACGAATGTTTGTCTACCAGCAAAACCAGAGGCCATTTTTGGGGGAGATGAAAAACCCTACATCATTGTTTTGCCCCTCCCTGCCCTCCTCCATCAACGCCCCCGCGTGCACCCCCACCCCCCCACACACCCCTCCACGGCCCAGGACCGTGTATTTAGGCTGAAAAAACGTTGGCAGTGATTTGCTGACTAAGTTAGAAGAGGTCGTAGAGGTTGTTGGGCCTCTCTGACCATGTGATCATGTCAGGGCCCATCTGATCATGTGATCTTGTGAGGGGCCCTCTGATTGGCTGTCTGAGCTTAGACCTCACTCTCTGCCTGCTCCTTCCTAGACGTGAGAGGGGGATGCCCAGAACACACACACACCACCACACAGACACACACACAGACCCAAACATGCACACACACACACACACACACACACACACAGACACAAATATATGTTCTCTTCTCTGTTCACACACAATAGCAGCAGGTATGTGTATGCCCACACACATCCATCCAAACACACTTAGACAGCCCAGAACACCATCCAATGCAAACACCAGCACTGGTTTCATCATAGCCCTTTAAAGAAAGAACAAGCCTAAATCTATTTCTTTATGAGAACAACTATTTATAGTCAATTTTAGGCCCATTTTAGCAGGACAAAAAACCTGCCACAGAGCACGTCTGCTACTCACTGAGCAAATAAAGCGAACAATAGCGTGGCATGTCTACATCTTTATCCACTACGAAGTGACCGGCTTGTGGCTGAACATGGTATCCTGGTGACAGGCCACAATTGCAGAGATTACTGTAGTCCAGGCAGATTACCAGAGGAGGCCTGGCTCTGGAACTGGCCTGGGGGGAGGGAGGGGAGGGGAGAGAGAGGAAGGGAGGGGAGAGAGAGGGAGGGAGGGAGGGAGGGAGGGAGGGAGGGAGGGAGGGAGGGAGGGAGGGAGGGAGGGAGGAGGGAGGGAGGGAGGGAGGGAGGGAGGGAGGGAGGGAGGGAAGAGAGGAGGGAAGGAGGGAGGTAGGGAGGACTGGCTAAGTTTCAGGGCTGCATTCAGACAAAATGACAGGCTGTGTGAGGCAAGGTGAGTGGGTGGGGGGGGGGGGGGCGAGTGGGGGTGGAGGAAACCAACAAGAGCCGTGAGTAGGACAGCAGGGGGCTGGTCGGACAGAAAGACGGGGGTGTGGTCACCTGACCTAGGAAACATTGGACTGGTAAGATTCCGAGACAAAAGACTCCAGGTCAACTTAAGACCTCATTCTAAAGCCTTGTTAAAGAACGCAAGCTGTCCTGGAGAGATAGAGAGGGAGAGAGAGGGAGAGAGAGATAGAGAGGGAGAGAGAGGGAGAGAGAGAAAGAGAGAGAGGGTACGAAGGGAGAGCGAGAGGGTAACAGAGCTAGAGGAGACAATCATAGCTGGTATACACAAGGAAGGTTAACAACCCCCCAATGTTTGTTTGACAGGTTCTCAAGGTCTTTTCTCAAAACAACAGCAATTTAGTTGACCGATGGAGACTAACTGAATGATGGATTCCCTTTAAATTGGTCACATAAGGGCCAGGGACAGAATCTTTTCTTTAGTTGATTTCTGGATTTGACTTTACAGTAATTTCCTTGTTTGGTCTGAACACAGGGACACAAGTCTATGAGAAGCAAGCGTGAGGATGAACAGATATCCTTTTCCTCCTGCTCAGACAGCAGAACACAATCTGCATCTGACAGACTGAACTATGAACCACTGCTTTTCATTTTACAGCACAACCATACATCTGTGTGTGTGTGTGTGACAGTGTGTGTGGGTCTGTGTTTCTGAGTTTGTGTGTGTGAGTGTATGTGTGTGTGTGTGTGTGTGGTGAGTGTGTAACTTTGTGTGTTTGTGTGTTGCTGTCCTTTCCCATATTCCCTCTGGCAGTGCTGGGAGTCGTAGAGTGGGGCTGGTTCTCTCTCAGTTAAGGGCTGACACAGCACTCTGACCACAGTGGACCCCACAGGCCCTGCACCCACACAACTGAACACTTCACACAGTCAACACAAGTCTGTCTGGACTCCTACAGTCAGCTCACACCAACGCAACTCCCTGCCACGCTGCACACACTCAACACACACAAAGTGAACTTCCCACACACCTGTTGCTCACACACACCCCACTCTCTCTCTCTTTAACCCACACAAGCACACCTCTCTCACTCTCACACACACACACACCCACACACACACAAAGCTCTCTCTCTCTCTCTCTCTCTCTCTCTCTCTCTCTCTCTCTCTCTCTCTCTCTCTCTCTCTCTCTCTCTCTCTCTCTCTCTCTCTCTCTCTCTCTCTCTCTCTCTCTCTCTCTCTCTCTCTCTCTCTCTCTCTCTCTCTCACACACACACACACACACACACAAACACAAACACGGTCACACACACAGACAGACACAAACACACATACCTGCACGTTCAATAAATCCGAGCAGGTCATGATCCAGAGCACACCAGGGCAGGGTGGGATTACTGGTTGGGTTAACCATTCATTTGATAAGACAATCACAGATAAAAGACAGAAAAACATTCGTCTAACAACTAAGTGTTCCGAGATGTCAGCACTCATGAGACCAGAGACAGACTCTCAAAGCTAACGTGATACAGAGTCAAGGAAAAGAACCTGACCGGGTCACTAATGGATCGACGGTGGTGCCAACAAAGACTTAAGACTTCCATCTATTATCAACTTTCTGTGTAAATTCATTCATCCAAATATTAATTCAAGCCCATGTGGATTTGCTTCCAGTGGTCCTACAATAAAATATCACATCTTTATTGTTCTGGGAAAGACAGAATGTTGATGTTTTCCTCCTGAAGACTTCAGAGTCGTTTCCAGCAAGTGAATGCATGTCAAAATGAAGAAAAATGTGGAACTTGCTGGCTTTCTAAAACATGAGCTCATAGCAATACACTGCATGGCGTTAAACACATTTGATCAGCCTTGCATGACCTGTTGGCGTTTGTTTTGAGTTGTGTTCTTCTCATAGGGGGAGCTGAACACGTGAGCCAATCCACTAACCAAGAAGATACGGGAGAAACACACACTAGTGTAACCACCCACACTTTCTCTCTCACACACACACACACACACAGTTTTAGAGTGATTCTACTGCAGTTTAATATACAAGACTAAGCCCATGCTGTCACACTCAAACATGCACACACCCACACACACACACACACACACACACACAGAAGGTCACATACACAGATGGTCACACACACACACACACACACAGTCACACGTCCCTGAGAGCGGCAGCGTTTTGTTTTCCTTCTGGGTGACTTCCTGGCGTGTGCTAAGCAGCACACTGACCATGAGAGTGAGGAGAGAAAGGGGGGAGGGAAAAAGAGGGAGGGAGAGAGGGAAGCATGGGGAGAGAGATATAGGGGGAGATGAGTAAAAGAGGAGGGGAAGGAGAGAGAGTGAGTGACAGAAAGGGGGAGGGCAGAGAAACGGGGGGGGGGGGGGTGTTCTGGGGCACTGGATGAAGCATAACATCATGAGACTCAACCACATGCAGAGCCAGCTGTGTACTCATCCTCATCGCTCCCTCCATCCCTCTCTCTCTCTATTTTTCTTTCTATTTTCCTCTCCCTGAACTGGCTAATTTCACTTCACAGAGATCCACTGGTAATTGCAGTGTTGATGAAACCAATTACGTCCTGACTCATATGCTGCAAATTGTTTTCTGAAGCAGGAAACTTTCTTTTTCTTATTTTTTCTTCTTAATGGGGCTGAAAGTGTTTGTTTTGTCCTTTAACACAGTCCGAGGTGCTGAACAGGCCTCTGTTACTCAGCCTGGGACTTTTCAAAAGTTCAGCCTCTTTCTCTCTTCTATCTCTTGCTCTCCCTCTCGCCCTCCCTGTCTTTCTCTCTCTCTCTCTCTCCCTCTGTCCCCCTCTCTCTTTTGCGCATTTCCTCTCTCTATCTTTCCCACTCTTCTCTCCCTACTCTCCAAACCCTGTGCAACTTTCTCCTCTCTTTCATTCTTCCATCTCTCCCATCCTCCCATCCACCTCTCTCTCTCTCTCTTCCATCTCTCCCCATCATCTTTCTCGTCTCTCCCTCTCCCTCTTCTTCGTAGGCCAAATACTCACACCACTACCCCCCCCCCCACCACCACCCACCCCACCCCCACCCCCAGTCCCCCAGCTGTGATTATAGCCAGATGTTCAGTGGACTGGCTGTTTCTGCATCAGTGCTGTGTCGGAGATGTGGCGCTTGGCCCTTACTTGGCTGGGGTCCAGTTAGAACTGACCACAGAAGAAGTTACTTTGAAAAGCATTAGAGTTGTCCATTCTATGAACAATGAGGCATTGAAAATCTGAACCTAATTACCGTAAAGAGGCTTGCATTGTCAGTAAGGTGCTCGTGTTCCAGATCTGCAAGGCAAACGCACAATATCTGTTTTGTTGCAGGGGATAAGCCAGCCTCCATCCTCGAACACACACATGGAAAATAATCTCATACATGAACGTATAACCATGGATGAGCATCAGACAGTCGACTGTCGCTGTTGAATGGTATTAAGGTGAAGAGTCGCTCTTTCAGCCCTGTCATTAGCACATCTCACCTCTCCTCAGAGGAGGAGGACAGTACTGTTCATACAGGTTCTCTGAGCTGTCTGGCGGCTGCGGAGGCGGGGCAGGGGGCGGGGCAGGGGGGCGGGGCAGGGGGCGGGGCAGGGGCGGGGTAGGGGGCGGGGCAGGGGGCGGACAGTGTCTGTCAGTTGGAGGAGGGGCCTCGTTCAAAGCTGTCAGGGATATGTCACCTTGTGTTAACCTGCAGTGCCGCTCTCCTCAGGAGCCCACGAACGTGACTCAGCTCTGACTCACTCATTCTCGTTGCTGACCTCTGACCTCTAAGCCCCGCCCTGGGAGGCTGCCTCGCCCTGTCAGGTTTGGGATACAGGGTGCTCCTTCCTGTGCAAGGTACAGTGTGTATGTGTGTAGAGGTGAGCTCTGTTTGTGTGTGTGCATGTGTGTGTGGAGGGGGATGTGGGCTCTGTGTGTGTGTGCGCGTGTGTGTGCGTGGGTGTGTGGAGGGGGAGGTAGGCTGTGTATGTGCTGTACCTGTATGTACTTGAAAAAAATACGAGAGAGAAAAAATGTACGTGAGGTCAGTGTACATGAAAAAAGACCAACAGCACTGTGGACCTGAGCTGAGCTAGTAAAGGAGCTGAGCGTGTGAAGGACATCTCTATTACAGAGCTGAGCGTGTAAAGGACATCTCTATTACAGAGCTGAGCGTGTGAAGGACATCTCTATGGGTGACCTGAGCGTGTAAATTACATCTCTATTACAGAGCTGAGCGTGTGAAGGACATCCCTATTACAAAGCTGAGGGTGTAAAGAACGTCTCCATTTCAGACTTGAGCGTGTAAAGGACATCTTACAGACCTGAGCGTGTAAAGTACGTCTCCATTATAGACCTGAGCGTATAAAGACGTCCCAATTACAGACTTGAGCATGTAAAGGACGTTTCCATTACAGACCTGAGCGTGTAAAGGACGTTTCCATTACAGACCTGAGTGTGTAAAGGACGTTTCCATTACAGACCTGAGTGTGTAACGGATGTCTCCATTACAAACCTGAGTGTGTAAGGATGTCTCCACTACAGACCCGAGTGTGTAAAGGACGTCTCCATTACAGAAGTTCCTCTCACTGAGGACAAAGTACAATGTGCAGACATGCGCTGGGCATTTGCCAAGTAATAAGTATCTTTGACATGTAATTATGTCAGTGCTGCTGTTGCTGCCTGTGTGCCTGTGTGTGTGTGCACTGTATGTGCACATGAGCATGACTGCTTGTGTAAGTGCATGTGTGCGTACCTACACGTGTTCATGTGTTTCTGTGTGTGTGTGTCCTTAAATACCATGTGTGGAATGTACACACTTACCACACACAACAAAACTGCACCAACTACACACTTACCACACTCATCGGCAATCCATTCATGACAAAGCAAAGGTTTCAACACTAGGAGAATACTAGATAGACTTTTATGAGTCTAATATGGTCTCTTCCTGTCTGAGGTAAATTGGCTCGACTGAAGAGTAAATCTGCCTGTAGGCCGGCCACACACCCACACAGATAGACAGACACACACACACACACAGTCCTTATGCAACTTCCATGACGCTGCTTTTTACATTTAGCAGTCATTTAGCAAACACTCTTATCCTGAACAACTTACAGCAAGTACAGGGATATTCCCCCCCGAGGCAAGTAGCGGGAAGTGCCTTGCCCTTGGGACACAACGTCATGTTGGCAGTCAGGGTTCGAACCAGGGACCTTCTCATTATTCTGATTACCAGCCCAACACCCTAACCGCTCAGCCACATGACTCCCATACTGTTTCAGTATTTCTATTTGGGTGGGGGTGAGAGGGAGGGCAGTTTCCCCCCCCTGCAATTTCCCCCCCTGGGGGACAAATAAAGGTTTATCTTAGGGTGTTGGTGAGGGAGGTGGGGGAGATGAAGGGAGAAAAGGGGAAGAAAGTCCGATGGTGTTATTGGGACCAAGGATCAATCCATTGCTACTGGAAGGTGTGTGTTGATGGATCACCATGACTCACTTACCAGTCAACATCCCAGAATGCTGCTTATCTTCACACAGTCCTGGACTATCGGACAAAGAGCTGTCACATGTGAATGGGTTAAAAAAAAGAGAAACACACACTTCAAACGATCCCCGTTTTCAAGCATGAAAACATGCAAGGAACACAGAAACCAATTGAGGGTCGTTTGCACGTTGAAAGCGAAGATCCCTGCTGAAACAACAGCACTGACACAGAGCTGTGTTTGTCTCTGACAGCTGCACGGAACAGCGAGCCAGTGACGGATGTTGTTGTGAAGTGTGCCGGTGGCTTTAACACACAGGTGAGGACACGTGCAGCCAAGCACTTCGGACAATAGCTTCTGTGAGGGACAATAGCGTTTTTGTGTGTGTGTATGTGTGTGAGAGTGAGAAAAAGAGAGACCGAGAGACAGAGAGAGAGACAGAGAGAGACAAAGAGACCTCGAGAGAGAGAGAGATAGAGCGAAAGAGACAGAGAGCTAGATAGAGACGGAGAGAGAGAGACAGTGAGCTAGATAGAGACGGAGAGAGAGAGACAGTGAGCTAGATAGAGACAGAGAGAGAGAGACAGAGAGCTAGATAGAGACAGAGAGAGAGAGACAGAGCGAAAGAGACAGAGAGAGAGAGACAGAGCGAAAGAGACAGAAAGCTAGATAGAGACAGAGAGAGAGCGACCGAGAGAGAGATCAGAAATGTTGTGGTGAAACAGTCTTTGTTTCTGTTTTTTTTTTGTCTAGGCATGTCTACAAACGTGCATGTGTGTTTGTGTGTGTCTGGGTGTGCATTTGTGTGCTAGTGTGTGTGTCTGTCTGGGCATGGCTGCAGATATCTGGGGTTAGAATGAGCTGCAAGAGAAGATGACTTTAAGACAGGTGGATAATGAGGGATCATGATGCTGTTACACTGCCCACGAACAGGATCAGGGGGAGATTATAAAACAAAAAATGACCATCCCAACACACACATACATACACACACACACACCGTCTAGGCACAGACATAGATGTAATCCTACGTTGTAAACTGGGCGAATTCTTTGACAGTTTAAATCCTCAAGCTCAGTTTTAGTCTACCATGTGAGAAAATACACAAGAGTTGCCATGGTGATACGGTGTCTGATAAATCCCACACTCATAGGTGAGGAATTTACACCTCTGTTGAATGACGTGTTATATGACCAAGATAAGGCCTACTACCAGTTAACTCCCATCTAACCCCTCAAGAGACCCATATTTCTCGTTTTTTTCTTTGAGGCCAGACTTGTGAAGTGTTCTACCAGCATGGTGGTGGTTAAAGACAATGTTGGCAAATTTCAGCAAGTATTTTTTCATACTTCTCTATTTGATACTGTATTAATATTTGATTTGGATTATTTGTTAGTTGTTTTTGTATTTATTATGATTTTGTATACCCCTCTGAAGACAAAATAAAGTTCTACTTTGCTTAACTTATGCCTTTAACACCAGGAATGTCTACTCTACTGAGATGGACCACCTGTAAACGCTTGCAATGTTTAAATAACCGGCTGCCTTATTTCAAACCTGCTTATGAATTCCCTTTCACCTGCCGGCTGTGTGTCCTACAGTCCCTATACGTACACAACCATCACCAACCCCTTTTCTTCTCATCAGTCACACAGAACTGTAACTGCACCAACTGACCAAACATGTTCGACCAGACGATAAAACTGGAGGCCAGCGCTAAAGAACAACACGACCAGTTCAAGGCTGTGACGAGACAGGGCTGCTGGCAACAGTGACCTCACGCAGGATCGTCCAATCCCGGCTCACCAGGAAGACCGTGTCCACGCCTTGTCAAGGCTCTGTTTTGGTTTGTTCGTCTCTTGTTTGGATGCTGGAGATGAATGTCTTCCAGAGAAGGCGATGTTGGGGCTCGGCCAAGAACTGTGGACGCAGATTTAAGGCAGCTTGCCTGCAGACAAACACACGCAGGTTAGCCTAAACACACAAAGAAGAAACTGAGGAAGGAGGAGAAGAAGAAGAAGAGACAAGATCCACTGATAGACTGTGACCAGGAAGTCATTTGTGGGAATGAAATATTTTCCTGTGACGTTACTGGATGGTTAGATGGTATATAACTGGATGAAGGACTTTGTAAACAGAACGAGATGCAGAACTGCATCTTTTTGTGAGAGTGAGAAATCGTTTGATATCGAACAAGAGACCAAACAGTTATGTCTGCGGCATGACCCTCCTCCGCCACACGATTCATCTAGGAAATCTGACGTCATTTCTTGCAAACAGGACGAGATGCCAGCGTTAATGACACAGCCGGTGCCACACACAATCCAATTTTTCATTGTCAACTTGGCAGCAAATTAAAGGAATTTAACTGACATTACCATATAAATATGAGTCTGGTTAGAAAGACGAGGTTTTAATTGAACCCCTCGTCTGTCGAGGGCACTTAACAAAGATCTTTCTCCCCAGTGCCGTTGTCTGAATCCCACATCGTGTGTCAATTAAACCACCATGGGGGTTCTTTAGAAAAACCAAGCAACGAAATACAGCCACCTTCTAAAGGTTAAAAAAGAAATAGCAAGAAAAAGTGCCCAAAAAAGCCACACAAAAAAACATGAGACATTACTAAAAGAATAAATACATGGAATTAATAAATCACCGGGCAAATTAGGAGGCCTAGAACAACACTGCTAGCCCCCGCGGGTGTAATGTGTGGAGTGCGAACAGTCTCTAAGGCCTCGGTCGTATGCATGCTTTATGGACTCAGACCACCAGAGAACTGTGGCATTCTGTTTTTACCAAAACATTCCAACCAGCCCTAGGGGGCGAAGAGAGAGAGATGGAGGGCGGGAGGATGGATGAGGAGAGATGGAGGGAGAGAGAGAAAGAGAGAAGAAGGAAAAGAAAGAGATGAAGGAAGATGGATGAGGAGAGATGGAGAGAGGGAGGGAGGATGGACGAGGACAGATGGAGAGAGGGAGGGAGGGAGGATGGATGAGGAGAGATGGAGGGAGAGAGAGAAAGAGAGAGGAAGGAAAAGAAAGATGAAGGAAGATGGATGAGGAGAGATGGAGAGAGGGAGGGATGGAGAGAGAGGGGGGGAGAGAAAGCAAGAGCGGGAGTGGAGAGAGGGAGAGTAAGGGGAAAGAAAGAGAGAGAGAAAGAGGGAGGAGAGGGAGAAAAGGGAGAAATATCAGAAATTCTGTGGTTTGTGTAAGGGTGAGCAGACCAGAGCTTAAAACATCTTGTAAGAATAACAGTCTAGAGGAGTGTGTGTTGGATGGCTTTTGTTTGCGTGTTGTACATTCCTGAAGCAGAGTTTTTCATACTGGTTGTGTCCGCTCCTTGGTCTTCCTGGGGGTGGGGAGGGTGGGGAGGGTAAGGATGGCTGTGGTTGAAGGGTGGAATGGGGTTGGTTTGTAGGGGGGGTTAAGGGTGGCAGAGGGGGGGGCTTGTACTGGAGATATAAGTGGGAAGCTAAGCTTGGCAGTCATTTTTTTTGATAACATGCTGAGAAACAAAGATCTTGATGGTGCACAGCGGGTAAAAGCAATTGAGAAAAGGAAATGGAAAAGTATCCGCATTCTGGACAACTTTAAAGATTTGTTTCAGTGTGTGTGAGCGCTGAAGTTTGTTTTCCTAATTCTTTCCCCCATTTACCCCTCTTTTTTTCCCTCAACAAAGTCATCCTTGCCAAGACCTGAAACAATGGTCAGGCCTTCCAAACCTTAAACTTAAAACAATACCATCAATCACACTGAGTACGGCGGACATGCAAACACACACAGCGGTTAAGTGGAGCGCAAACTTCTTCGCCTTTCACTCTTGGAGGGATGGAGGGAGGGGAGGATGGAAGGAGGGGAGGAGGGAGGGAGGGAGTGAGAGAGATGAAGTAGGGAGCGAGCAATAGAGATATGAAGTAGGGAGGGAGGGAAAGGATGAAGGAATGAGTAGACAAACAAGGAAAGATGACAAAGTAGACACTTGACATTGCAGCCTTTCTCTTTTCTAGGAAACGTATCAGAACTATGTGAATCAAGGTCCTTGTCCCAACTTGTGTTCCAGGGACAGCACAGGTAACCTATCATACAAACGCTGTCAACAAGGATTTGTGGTTAAGGACTTGATGGTCGGAGGGAGCTACCTGTGTGTACCTATGTTCTTCAAATCTGAAACTGTAATAAAAATGCTATTAGATGTAATTTAAAAAACTCACCTGTGGGTCATGCTCTCACCAGTCTGCAGAGTACTTCAGACCTGTTCTTCCAGAGGTCTATTGGAGTTCACACACTCCAACCCACATCACCACCAGCCCCATGTCCTCATCCCACTACAGAGACCACTCCCTTTGGGTAAGCTGTGTGCTGCCCTTCTGCCCCTCTGGAGGGTCTATCTGCCCTGTGCAAAGCACTACTAACACGCTATCAGTCCTGAGCAAACAGACCTACGAGCCAGTGGACAGGTTCCCCCCCTCCCCACTGTGTGGTTTGGGAAAGCCTTCGAATGGTCTTGGGACTTTAACCATTGACATAAGGGGGGGGGTGGTTGTGTGGGGAGGGGGTGGAGTGGGGGGCAGCCCCCACCCTGCTCAAACACAGCGTGTGCTCTGAACTCGGGCGTCACCCGTGTGCAAACACGCGCAACACCAGAACATGCAAAGGAACGGACGTCAAACGTGACATGAAGTATCCAGATAGTCGCATGAGCGGTTCAGTGTGGGGGACACCTGTTGGTTTGCACTCGGAGGACGTGTCACATCCCAGTAAAAGATCAATGATTGGTCACACGGTTGCCAGGATACTCAACCCAAAAGCGTGTCAGGGCAATGCACGTTAGGACACACTGAAAGTCCGTTCATGTATTTGTGTCAACTCAGCTGTTATTTTCTCATGATCATACGTCTGATTGATTAAATTCACAATTCTAGACCTCCAGTTTTCCCCTAACGCTCGGAGGTCGTCACCCACCCAGGTCACACTGTAGGCTGGGAAGGTTCAGTCCTGGATCTGGGCCCTAAGAACCACCACCACCATCTCTACCTCAGGTCTGAATCAACCCCTGGAGGAACAGCCTCGTTCAGGCCCATAAACAACCAACACAGGGAGTGCAAAGACCTCCCTCTATCCAAGACAGATATTCATCTGATCAAGCACACAACTCGACTTGCCAAAGAGTTCAAAAGATGAACTGCAGTTACAAATAGAGATTGGAAGTGGTTTCAAGGCCCTTAGAAAGAAAGCAGTTTGAAATATTTGACCGTGTGGAATGTGTTGCTGCTGTTGTTTTAACCACAGAAAATAAAAGTAGGAATTTTATCGAAAGGGGAGGGGGCAAGGGGTTAACCTTATCTATACTTACAGTAAGCACGATTCATTTTTTCTTGTTGACTATAGGTTGTTGACTCATGCCTGCGGCATTCAGCCAACAGATTTGTCGTAGGCAAACGGATGTACACTCAACAATGGTGACTATGGCGGATACCTGCGTCTCTGTACATTCTTGTCACACGGAGGTCATCTCACTAAATCTCAGGCCTGTAGGCCTCCGATCAAACCCATCTGTGGTAGAACTCTCCTCTCTGTACGGATCAGAGAGAACCTGGTCCAGGGAGTGTTGAGTGGCTTGCCCAAACCAATCCCAAATACCCTGCTTCCAACTGAGCGTGCCTTTGGCCCGCTGGTGTAAGGCCCTCGAGCACACACAGTATACCGGTGCTGGAGGAATTCCGCTGACTGGCAAATAGACAGGCTAGGAATACATCTGCCAGGGCCCTCCCAGAGTCGAGGCTCCCTGCTGGGCATGGGGCTCAGAACCGCACAGACCTCAACAGCTCCTATGGTTCCTTATCAGAAAGGCTGAACCTCAAACCCTTCCTAGCCTCCCCCAACACTGGAAACACATGCTGCCTCCTTCCTCCCCTGTAACTTCAGCCTTGTCAGCAGCATGGTTCTCATCTCAAGCTATTATTTCTGAAGACTCTCTGACACTGTGGGGTTTCGCTGCGATCGCTTTATAGACGCTACAGTTGCCTGGTATGTTTGAAGGTGCAGAGCCAGGCGTAACTCAGAGGAGAACCAGAGGACAGACTGGATTGCTTGACAGGTACCGCAGCAGAACCAGGGAAAAGGAACCACACCCAAACTGCCATAAGCAGTTCCCAGGTTCCCAGGTTTCTTAGCACCTAAATGTTTGGGGAACACCACCTACTCCAACCTAAAATGCAGGAAACACGACATCCTAACTGATGTTCTCAGGAGAAGAGGACATTGTTATGGTTGTTCTAGAATTTAAACATTCAGAAGTTCTTCTGACAGTCCCATTCAATATGTTGTTTCCCCTCATGCTAGCTTCTCCGATCCAAACATCTGCTGGTCATACGTTTTCTTTACTTGCACACTCCACCACACAACACGGAGTTCTTTGGAAAACAGAAAAGGTCTCAATTACAATGACACCTGCTCGTCAAGTCTGTCTTCTAGAAATGCTGATACTAAATACACAATGTAGTATCAGATGACAATGAAATAATTGGTTCTGAGGAATTATCTTTAGCAGGTGTGTCAACGATATTCTACAAAACATTCAAATGATTCCCACAGTTTTCCTTGAAACACATTCATTCTCAATTGCATCCTGACCCTGGCAACACAATGTCATTTTTAGATACAATTAATATATTTTGAAGCCAACATAACTTTACTAGGAACCAGGAAGTGAGCGTAGCAGTGTGAAGGGGCAAACGTACCAGCACTGAAAACAATAGTTTGGTTTATTGTCAACAACAACAAACTCCTCAACAACAACTTGGCTGTAAATAGGAGAAAATAGGAAAACGGTACCACCAATTCCTTACAGAACCGAACAGAAACGCAAATCGATCCACTTTTTACATTACATTCTTATCGTCATGGGAACGATGAGGATAGTTTTTATAGTAACAAAGGAAATGATTATGCGAGAACAGAAATCTCTATGATTGTATTCCGGAGGACACGCTGTTGACTGGAGGAATGGAGGACTGAAGGGGTAACCTTGGAAGAACCCTGGTCTGGCTACAACTCTAACCTTCCTCATTTCAGTAAGAAGAAAAACACAGTTTCTGTACATTTTCCTCAAAGAAGGCCGACAAAATGGAAAATCATGAGGCTCGGTGAGACCACAACGTTGGATTATTATGGGTTATTTTCAGATATACTCTTACGCTAGTGTGGATGCCTGTCTACCAGAAACCATGAGGAAAATTATTCCAAAAGGCTGCATGCATTCAGAACTGGACGGTGTTATAAACCTGGGTGATGCTTTGACAAAGTAAAGCGATGAGGACGGGAGGGAGGGAGATTAGAGAGGAAGTGCGGTCGCGTGACTTGCGGTCAGCTAACTTTTGCCGGAATCCGATATAGGATGCATTCAGCACCATTAACGAGGCGCCAAGCATTTACTGATACTACAACCATGCGAGGACACTACCGATGCTCGTAAGAGCTGCGCCAGCATATCTACCCATCTGGCGAGGCCAGGGTGTCTCGGTGAGCAGACACGGATGGAGAGCTGCCGCCTCTTGAACGCCTCAGAGCACAGTAACAAAGTAGCAGAGCTGGAGCTCGTCCCTCGTAACCTTAGATCCCATCTCCCGCTCGTCACGCGGCATTACTGTGAAAGGAATAACACCCATGAACTGTTTCATCGAAACAAATACACAAAACACACAATACCCTCATGTACACAACTCCATAACGGCGCCCCAGTCATCTTTCTTCATCAGAGCTGGACTGTTTTCTATTTTCTTTAGCTCATTCGTTGCCTGTGAGAGAACTAACATAACCTGCCATGAGCCATAGAAATCATAACGCTACGGTCGACTTGCACCACAATGTTGTGTACTGAAATTGAAAACTATAGGCTACTCTGACCGCACAAAGGGCCTACTGGGGGTGGGGGTGGGGCTCTAATCCAAATAACTTCAACAAAGCATGTTGAAGTTGTAGTCATAATCGACACAGATAACACACATGTGGCTAAAACGTTTGGCTTTTCACTCATCTCAATTTCCCTTTTCTTTCTGAATCCCAATATCCTCAGCAAGTAGGCTGTCGTACCTCCAGTGAGCCATTGAAAACATGAGCTCACTTCCTAATAAACTTTGTTGAGCTCGCTGTGAGTAAAGAATATGATGTTGTGTTCACAGCAGTCAACAATGGAATTCCTCCATCCCTACGATGTCTAACTGGAGTTCATCCACATGCTCAGTGCGTGCCTGTGTTTGTCTTCGCCACGCCATAAAAGTGGAATGCTGTCTTTTATTAGCGTAAACATGCGCTTTTATTTTTTTTAAACTGTACTTACAGTAATAAATGGTTTGCGCAGGTTTACAGTGCGGCCAGATGTTTAGCTGCAACGAGAGTAAATTTAGATGAACACAACTCGGAGGTGTGTTGTTTGGGCCTTGACGTTTCGCGTCCGCATTGATTAACAGAGATCCTCCCACACCTGCCCGCATCTCCGGGTTCGACAGTGTTCTCTGGGTGAAGTCTGCATGTCCTCCCCGTGTTACCGTGGGTTCTCTCCGGGCACTCCGGCTTCCTCCCACCGTTAAAAAGCATGCAGGTGGTAGGTTAACTGGACATTGGGACAACAAGATTTGTCCCTAGTATACAGAAAAGGTAGGAATACAAACAAAAAAACTGCCTGCATCTCCACACCTTGACGTCCCAGCCTACGTCACAGGCCACTATGACTGAGCATTACGTGACATGAGACGGAACGGATAAAAAGGATAGTCAAGAATGATGATTATGACACGGTCACAGTTGGGATCCAGTTTTCGCGCCATCGCCGTCCTAATCATAACGGTACCTTCGGGTTACCATCATGGTGTCTGGTACTGTGGTAATAACTAGTTTTTGACTTTTCACACATTGTGCGTTGTTGTGGAATCGCTAAACATGAGCCATAAGCATTAGGTTAAAACAACAAAACTGTTAAACTCTTAAATAACAACATTAAATAACGGAACAGTTATAATATTTATTTATATTGTCTCTTTCTTTCTCATGTGCAAAGAATTGTGCTTGTTGATTCCAGACAGTCTATGGCAGTGAAAGAGCTGGTTAATTTTTTATCAGAGAGTAAATATGAAAGGAAATGGATTGTCAAATAGTACATACACACACCTACACAAACACACACACACACACACACACACACATACACACACACACTCCTACACACAGACTCACATACATCCCTACACACCACACACTCAAAAACTCCTCGACCTGCTACACTATCTACCAATAAATATGAGCACTTTGAGACTACAAACAGAGGTAGAAGAATGCAAATAGAACTTTAGATTAGTAAAGCAATCAGAGATTCCATGACATGGCTTTGTGATGTCATGATTTTCCTGTTTATCATTAAAACCAGAAGGACTCAGACGGGCCCCATATCTTCTGAAGAAAACAACATGACAACTTGTACAGACGAATACAGTTGTAACTTATGCTGTTGCCATGCCAACATTGTTTTAGAGTATACCACAATACACGATTGAGTGACAAAAGCCAAGACAAGAAAAGGATAGTTATGTTAGTTAGACTCATTTTTAGACTTCCATGCACGAACAGCTTAATGTCTTCCATCTGATAAGAGATTCACTGTCCAAAATCACCACAAGAATTTGTCTTTCTCTACAGCACACAGGCCCCTGCTGGGTAAAGTCACAGGTTTGCATCGTTGCAAGGTCACAACCTCAACAGCACCCTGTGGGACAATGATGCTTTACGAAGGAGGTGGGTTTCGAGATAATATTGGCAGGACCATCACATGAGGGTTATCTGCTGTGGATATCAATAACTTCTGGCGGACATTTTGGCTCCAATATGTGTGTTTTCACCTGCTTTAAAGAGTTTGCTGTCCGAAAGTTGGGTCAGTGCATCACGTTTACTTCTTTATCGTTTTTTTTTGTCGCAAGAGAGCTCTTTACGTAAATCGCTGGACAAATGAATGTGGTGGGGTGTGTTGTGTGTGTGTGTGTGTGTGTGGGGGGGGGGGGTATTTGAGTGCAAAGCTGACTGACTGTAAAGAGGAGAAAATGATCTTATCTCTCTAAGGTGTACAGTGCAGGGTCAAGCCTAGGGGGATTCTACACAGGCACACACATACACACATTCCATTACTTCCCACACACACATACAGGCATCAGCACGCCATCCTCATCACACACCCTGTGACACACAAACATTCCCAATTCTGTTAGGCAGCTCTTGGAAACCAAGATGAAATATAGAGTCACTCCCATTGTGACTGATGACATAGAAAAGTTCTTCAGGTGTGGAATAAGCATAATATTGTCCTCTTTGTCACTCTGCATTTTCATAACATGGCCATCACTGACTGCGGAAGTCTTAGTGTACAATATATTTTTTCAAATATATATTGAATTGAATGAATTTGTGGAATGTCATCACATGATGTAAGCAGATGCTAGAAAAACATTTATTTACTCATTAATGTTTTAAGACTCGAATGTCTATGAAGACAAGAGATGGTTCGTTTAAATTACATTTATCTGTAGATTTATATTGGAGGGTTAACGATTTCCATAATCACCGTCGTGATCCATATATCTTATCCTAAAGAACGTGATTGATTATGGCGTATTTAAAGCCTGGCTATCCTTTTGTGATCATTGTTGGATTAAGGAACATTAAATAACTTGACTAATTGATGTGAATGATTTTGATAGGTTTGGGAGCATATAGCCCACATGAATAGACCTGTCCTGTCTTCCAACACTGTAATAACTTAAATAACAAAGCTAGAATAATAAAAGCAGAATGAATTTAAAAAAAAAACATAAGGATGATGTGAATTCTTCCTGAATAATTGGGCATTATTTAGTATAACATTTGTGACATATAGACATTCAGATGATGCGTAACTTTATTTCATGTCATGATTTTGGAGTCCTGCCAAAACAATGTAGGAGTGTTACATCAAAGTAGAATCTAAAAAGTTTCGTTTTAGGTTATGACGTTCAATACTGCAGGGCATAACGTTGACCTACACAAGTTATGCTATTAAAATGGCTCGTTTTATTGTCATTTTGTTTAAAGAAAGGATAATTTATCAAAATGATTCAAAAATATATCTACAGTAATTAGAAATATCAAAAGGTTGGTTTTTGTTCATGATCTCTTAAAGCTGGATACGCGCCATCTACCGACTGAGGCATTTAACTGTCTGAGCCAATTATAAAAGGTCTTGAAAGACATCTGACAGTGAGAAATTTGAAGAGTAATTCATAAACTAAAGTATCTTATCATGTGCAATGTTCTTACGTAGTGTCATTGACTGATATCCTATTGTAAATCACGAATAGTCAAAGTTCAAAACATAGTATCTATGAATCAGATATGGTTTGTCGCCTATACTTAAGTATAAAGGTCATCTTTAATCGCACTTTTTACTTGAAACACAGGAAACCAAGACAAAAAAAAATAAATACATAAGACAATGCTCTTTTATTATAATTAATAATTTTTGGCATTTATATATGGTAATTTTACAGTTGTAGGGTTGGCAATATGGATCAGTAAAAACCTAAACAAATAAGAGCTTCCTTTACCTTGGCTGCAAAATAAAAATACATCTTAAATGTCATAGATTCAATGACGTTCAGCCAATGATAAAGTTCGCTTCAAAGAAGAGAGAAGGCACTGAATTCAGGTTGATACTTGAAGGTGCTCTGAGAAGAAAATAGACAAGAGCCACTGAAGTTGAATCTGCAGAACCAGTTTAACAGCGCTTCACAGAAAGCACGACGGTGTGAAACAGACATTGCATAGGAACCCTTTTCACATTTATTTTTTCTTCAGTTATACATAAATACAAAGCTATAACTTTATAAAGCGTACACACTGAGAGGCATTTTTAGATCAGTACCCAAACCTGGCAATTTTTCAAAATACAATGTGCTTCATTTGGACGTATTTTGACTATAGCCTACATACATAGTGCACACAACACTGCTTACGAAGCAGATTCCACAGTATAACAAAACACCATTTTGCTTTGGCTTATAAATCAGTCAATCGATCATCTCGACTTGTGAAAGCCTGTACCACACTAGAGTTTAACGCTCCGTACATTTGGGTTTTCTGGATCAGAAGAAGACATTTTCATTTAGCGCGCACTTCTTTTTTTTCGCTGGAAAAAAAAAAAACAAACATTGAAAAGCAGTGTGCACTTTGCATTTTATATAGCTCTATAGTTCAAGGCGCGAATATTAGACGCAGGGAATTATATTGAGATGGTAACTTTACAATATGAACAACAGGCTAACGATTATAGTTAGAAATCATGCCCCATCATAGCTGCACTGATATGTGTGGTAGCGTGACTAGCACGCAAAAGGCACCAAACAACCGCAATATCCTCCTGTTCAAACTGGTCAATGAAGCTTATCGTTTTGTACGAAAGGCACTTTGTATACCTCAGCTGCCTGGCCTCTCCTTAAATAACCGTTGCAGAATCTGTCAGATGATATATGTGTGTATACCGCTTTAAATCCAGCAATCACCATTTTTTACACGTCTTTTTTAAAAGTCCCAACAAAAATCACAATGTAGTCCGTTTTCACGCGCAGTTGCCCATGGATTTGAAGGAACCGTCGGGCAGTTGTCTGAATATGCCCCGTAACGTGTCCAGTTCCCGGGTGAGATGTTCGACTCTCTTCCGCAGCCTGTCGTTGTCCGTCGCCAACTCGATCACTTTCTGCTGCGTCTCCACGTTGCGCATTTTCGCCTTGTCTCTACTCTTTCTCACCGCCACGTTGTTCCGCTCCCTCCTCAGCCGGTACTCGCTGCTGTTCTTGTCCACGTTCTTTTTGGATTTCCCCCCCCTGTCGCTGCTGCTGCTGCTGCTGCCGCTGCCTCCCATCATCTTCATAGACCCGCCGGACATGCTGCTCTGCTGGTGGTGGTGGTGGTGGTGGGGACTCGGCACCGGGGTCGGTGGAGGCGTGGGGTGCCCGGGCTGCAGATGCATGGTCGTCTGCGCGCAGTGAGCGATCTGGTATTGAAGATGCGGTAGGTGCTGCGGGTGGTGCTGATGCCCATGGTGGTAGGTAGGCGGCATGGAAGGGTTCATGTCCTCGTCGTCCCGAGGCTCTTGTTTTATGGCCACCGGCCGGATCCTTGCAGACGCGTTGTCATAGATGGGCTCCAGTTTGGAGGAGTCCATATAGTTGGGCATGTAAGCCTGTTGCTGCGCCCCTGCTCCGCCGTTCAGGTGCCCCCCGTGGCCGTGAGAATAGTCGTAGTCGCCGTTCATCATCTTGAGCTTTTCTTGTTTCGAGCTGCTGTGGAAAAGATCGGCCAGGAACTCGTCGTTGAAGGCTGCAGGATCGATGTAGGCGCTGATGTCAATGGAGTTCTCGTTGTCGCAGATTTCGTGGATGTCTCCAGCCACGGCGGGGTCTTTGTAGCAGTAAGGCTGACTCTGGAGGCTCGTCATGAGGGGCCGAGGAGCGACCTCGTAAAGATGGGGCTGCTCCATGGAGTATCTATAACCCGCCAGACATGGCGAAGAGCTCCGGGAATCCAGCTTGCTCGCGATACCGGAGAAAGCCGCGCTGGCTAGAGGATCTAAAAAATGAGCTTTTTGTCAGGTGCTCTGTCCAGGTGTAGAGTGAAAACGGCAGCCTTGGTTGCCTTAAGAGGAGCCTTAAGATACGCTGTAGGTTGTGGACAGGAATTTCTCAAAAGGTACGTCAGTGATTAAGGCTGAGATCTGGGTAACTTCACGCTTTAGAAGCTCACAACTGTCAAACCAGCGTCAAGGCTGCTATTTATACAGCTGAGAAAGAGGGCGGGAACGTGTAGTATGGGTCTGTAAGATTGTAAGATTTGAGACCAGACCGAGATCATTGTATGAAACTTTTGTTTTAGAGTATAAGGTTAATTGAGTTAACACTGTACATGTGTATATAAAAGCATTACGAAAATGACATGCATTGTGGCGTAAATACATTGGAATTGAATCGCTCAGTAGCCTTTGCTTGTTAAATGAATGATCATAATTCCTGCAGAATCTTAACATCCATTTAAACAACTTAAAATGTGATGAAAATAGATTGAATTCCACATATTCGAAGGATTGTGTTTTATAGGCTACTACACTTAGCGTAATTTGCACATCTCTATTATACTCTTCAGGCTGTCAAAGGGTAGCCTCTCAAATAGTGACAAATTATGTCTAAAAGTTTTAAAACAATGCATTCATTCTGTCTATTATAACCAAAAAATGTACAAAGAGTGATTAGACTTGAGTGTGAATTAAAATATATAAACTGCATCGTTTACAGAAAGAAAAAAATTTGAACTATGGCCCGAGTATAGTTTGAACATATTGTATAGAAGAAAGTTTATTGGAGTTTGGACCATCCGTGAATAAGGTCTTTCTGATAGCGTTATTGCTTATCTGAGTCTCACCGAGCAGATTAGGCATCTGACAGGCGACATCCCCTCCGGAGAGCAGCAGGGGAGGCAGGCTACACCTGTTGCGTGTTATCAGGAAACTATTGGGTTTATGCACTGGTGCCACTGCGCGAACATGTGTGTCGTGAGGTTAGGACAGACTTTTACTTATCTGCTTTACCTCACGAATGTTCTCATTTTGGTGAGAATATCTTAATTAATGTTAATCGTTTGACAGCCCTATTTGTACTCGGCTGGATCGTAAAACTTTGTTGCACTTGGAAGTAAGATATTTGCCATCATCGCCAAGGAAAATATATAAAAAGGGTTTATGTCTTGCATTACAACGCAGGTCGTGCTTTGCAGCCGTCAAACTAAATATCTACATGCACAACATACAAACCGACCGAACTGCCAGTAAACTATACTAGACTTTAGCGCAGTTTACGAGTGTCATGTTAGCGAGTATATCAGGGTGAAACCTCTAAAAACCAGGGCTACAAGCCAGCAGGAGCAGTTTCCTCGGGCTACGGGCAGGGAGCTCCCTCTATAGTTCTACTGAGGAACCCGTCCTCTGCAAGAGAGCTGAAGTGTGTTTCTCACACTTACTACACACACTTACTACACACTACTGCATGAGTCAGCCGTTTGTAGAACTAATCCTCAATTGAAAAAGTCCTCTCGTTTATTCATAATAATTTCTTAATTTCTACAACAGTTTGTTGTATTGAAGGAAGCCTTAACTTATTAAAAAACTTTATTAAATACTTTATATAGAATTAATTATCCGCAGGAGATCAAAAAAGGAGTACACTGAGATTTATAGTAACCTAAACAGCATGCTTTTAAAATGTGTTGAGATGAATACAAAATGTCAATGGACTCGGCCCTTGTTGTAAGAAAAAGACAAAGAAATGTCAAGAAAATGAAAAATAAAATAGTGCACCAAGTGGTTAGATGGGCTGTGTACTGCTGTGTTTGTATATCTTGCATAGAAAATACAATAGATTCTGATACAGTCTCTACTGGCGATGGGCAGTCATTTTTACAACGGCGCACAGTTGCAAATCGTTTAGGCTTCCTACAATTGATTTCTTGACATTTCTTGCAATAAGTATGCAGTTAAATAGTTTAGGCGTTAATTGACCTGGATTCTACCTTGGACCCTAACCTGTCCAGGTAGTATTTAACACATCTTCCCTCTGCAAAACTTTGCTAAAGACATTTATTTTATTCAGACATTGTCTTATTGATCACGAATCTATGAGGCAATTGTTGATATGTAAATCAACGTTTATAATATTATGTTGTCGTTCCTTGACAGCAAACTTGAGGCTACAGTAACCTACACATTATGTAAGACTTGCTCAACTGTAAGATCGCTTTCAAAAGACAATGGGCCACATCTCAACGTAACATGAAATAGCATTAACTTGGTGCATTGTTGTTGACACAATGTAATGCTTTTAACTTTGTCATCAACACCAAAACGGTCATAATAGTCACTCAGGTAACTAAGGAATGAAGTCATTTCAGTGTGTGAACTCATTACATAAACGCTTCTGCGCTTCAACTACGTGAGCTGTGTTTTCTATTGGTTCTCAGAACTGTCAATCCAGTTGTTTCTGACGTCACCTCCACCAACCACGCAAGCTCATTGGTTAATATTGCAAATGTCCCTACATGGTCAAACCGATTTCGCAATACTCCCTAGAAGCTCCTTCATGCGCTAAACAAAACTGAACCAAGCAACGAACTTCAAAGGTCTACGAAAGGAAACGTTTTATCAACTTTTCAGACATTGATAGGTGATTGATATTACGTACCAGTGGCAAGGTAAGGTGTGGATTTCTCTGGTTTTACAAAATATATTTGTCGAAAAAAAGGGTTCACTAACAGCCCATGCTAGCAGGCTAGCTAGCAGCTAGCTACTGTAACTGCTTTAATAAGTAAACAGTATTCAGTAGCCTGTCTTGTGTTACACATCAACGAAAAAACACAAACAAGCCCAGGCGTGAGTCATTTGAAGCACATTTATGTTGACCATAACAGTAGATTGTCCGTGATATTGTAAGCAAGTTAATTCATAATATTTGTGCGATTTATATATGTAGTAGGTAGCCTCACGCGCTAACTATGTAGCATCAGCAACAGTTCCTGACACTATGGTTTCAAAGTCGTTGTGACAGTACGGATATCATTTGGGCTTGTATTCATTCTTGTTTAGTTTTTTTTGCTGAGCTGGCCGTCTTTTATCAATATGCATGTTAGTTTTCCCTTAAAAGTAATTTTGCTTAGCGCTGCATGACTTCGGAGTTCCCCGTCATAGCACAAAGAGGAGGAGAGGTATGCGATGATGCAATACCAGGCAACACTAGAGCAGACAGGATTGCCACATATGCACAGAGGAGCAACATTGTATCATTCAACCAACCAGAGGCGGTTAATCTCCGAGGGAAATCATGGTATATCCTTCATCCATGATTGCTAATTAGACCTTTATTATCGGGTTGCCCTTGTGCAGCACTTTGGTCGGCATTGGCTGTTTTTAAATGCGCTCTATAAATAAAAATGACTTGACTTGACCTATAGTGAAGTTGATTGAAGTTGATTATTTCGCGTGCACTGTTAATGAAATTATATCGGGGGAGGGTCGTCACAATTGGGTCTTTGATGGCATAATAATTTTTTAAGCACTACTTAACCACATTGTTCGTTTTCCCCTATGAGCAGTTACATAAGTGATTCTCAATGGCAATACAATTCACATCAAAGGGAATTAAGGGCTATAATTTCCCCTTGATTGGACATAAACACCTTTTCAAATCAGCAGGATGGCTAACATGCTTTTCCTCTATTTTCTCTCATTCAGGCTCCCAGGAAAATTAGTCCAGCCACGCCCCCTGGTTCCCAGTTAAAAAAAAAAAGAAACAAAAACAAGGGCACAACCAGAGAGCCAGTCATCGAGGTCCGACAGCGTGACGCGTGGGCAGCGGATCCAAATGAGCAGGCCTTCGCAGCAGAAACCAACCACAGATCAGAACAGCGTGAGCGTGATCCAGATCCAGGCCCACGCCAGCGTAGCAACCCCTGCCTCTTTAGCAGCGGCTGCAGGCTACCAGCAGGTCCCCCAACTCGTACCCACAACCCCGGCTCCAGGAGGAGGTGGTGGAGGAGGCAAAGCCACCCCGCCCAGCAAGATGAAGAAGACGTCGGCCGACAAGGACAGCGACGAGTACCGCCAGCGGCGCGAGCGCAACAACCTGGCGGTAAAGAAGAGCCGCATGCGCAGCAAGCAGAAGGCTCAGGATACTCAGCAACGCGTCAACGAGCTGAAGGACGAGAACGAGCGTCTGGAAGCTAAGATCAAGCTGCTCAGCAAGGAGCTGAGCGTGCTGAAGGACCTGTTCCTGGAGCACGCTCACAACCTGGCCGAGAACGTGCAGCCGCCAGGCGCGGATGGGGCCAGCCCCGCCCCCCCCAACAACAATAACAACAACGTCAACAACAACAATGGCGCCTGCAACAACAACGGGCAGTGAGGGAATAGATGAGATCGTTCTGTTTTTATCCGGTCGGCTGTTAGGGAGCGGGGGGGGGGGGGATTCACTAGTCCGGTCATAGCTTCTTAAACGTTTCCGTTTGTTTGTTTCTGTCACTTTTCCATCTGGAGATATGTTGTCAGATATTTTCAGTTTTTCTTTGTGTTCCGTCAGATTTGTAAACAAAAGTTTAGAGTAGGGGAAGTCAGGGAAGGTCCGTTTTGAATATTTGTATCCATTTTGTATGAGACCTGTGGTGATATTTGCCCCCCCACCCCCACCCCGGTGCTGGTTTTGTTATCATCACAGATGTGTATAATGTTTCACTGAAAAGCTTTTGAAATTCTAATAATGTGTGATTTTAAAATTCTGATTGGAGTTTAGGATTGTGATGTTCATTCAAATATGTTTCCTTTTTACATGTCCTATGCCATGAGAGATGAACTCCATGTAAATGTTTGTTTTTGTTTTATATAATCAAAATGTTTTAAGCTCTAGAGGATGACGAGACAAGTCATAATTTTCCAAACTGGCCAAACAGAGAATTCAAAGTCAGTCACTGTATTTATTTATGTCTCTCCATGGGAGGCTCTGTTCTACTGTCCCTCATGCCAGACTCCCCACCCCCTCAGATCCAGACTGGTGTTTGCCCATGGGTAGGCCCATTTAGACATCCCAGACTACCATGCACTTGCACAGGATTAAAATCCAGACTTCACTGGTAGCATCATAAGCCACTTGCTAAAGCAAACTTAAGTCTGCTTGTTTTTGTTTTGTTAACCAGCCCCAACCCAGGAAGTACGACTCATTCATGGTCCTGTCCTGCCACCTGGGCGTTGAAATAACTCTCACTAATTAGCAGAAGGCAGAGTAGGACAAGTTGGCTCCAGTTTGAGACTCAGCACGGCAACAGGTATCAGAATGTATAGAAAGACAAACAGCGATTGTGTTATGTTTTGTAGACTTTGTAATTAACCAGCTTTGTGGGGTGGGGCCTGCTTGGATTGGATTGTCTTTTGGAAAAGTGTAACCAGTTAAATTTTATTTTTTGAAGAAAAAAAGGACTTAGTTTGGCAGTTGTTTGTGTCTGACTTCTGTACCTCAGGCTGATAGACGTTCTGTACCTCAGCCACACCAAAAAGAGCCTTCTTTTCTTTTCTTAGCAAAAACCAGACAGTCAAAGACCTCCTATCTTTCACAAGTTTTTTGTACTCTTAATTTTTTCTACAACTTCTAATTGAGAAGCAGCATGATAGGATAATATTTGCATGGGGAAGCACTGTTTAAAGATGTTTTTCTTTTTTTTGTTGCACTATAGAAAAGATGGGTTGGAGGGGGGGAGGGAGAAGCGTACTGATAACATTCTCTGTAGCTGAGCTTTTTTTGTATGGTGTCATGGAAATAACACTAAATTAGCTAAATTCTGTCATTTCATTTTGTTTGTTTGTCAAATTAGATAATATTTCCATCACTGATTTGACATTATGCTTTGGTATTAATGTTGCTGGGCAGCATTTCTCTCTTGGTTGCTTTTTTATAAGAGTATATTGGGGTAACGTGCATTGTAAATTAAAAATTGAATTTAAAGTTTCAACAGTCTTGTGTTGTCTTTTTTATTATTTACCTTTGATCTTGATAAAATGAACCCATACATACTTCAGTGATGCAGATGTATTTACACATTAATTAATGCTGTCAATCCAGTCATAAGAATGAGTTTAGTAGCTTAAAATTTTTGTACATTTATCATAGTTTAAAGTTTTAATTGATAAAAATTAAATTACATCTAGAAAGCACTGGACCATGTCAAACATGAACTGATATGGACCTTCATGTGAAACCCCGACACAGACAGACTTGCGAAACCCATCTGATTCCTCGTTCTGAATCCAAGTAACAGTAAACAACCGCTATCATGCTGCGGCTCGCTAGCTGGCTTTGTTCATTGTACAGCCTTTAATCAGGCACTCATTCCGTCACGAGGTGAGTGCCAAGGCAAGATCTATTTTCATGTATGCTTGCTTTCAAGGCTGAGCAAATGAAAACAGCTTATTCAACCCCAATGCAAACATTGAGGAGGTGGGTTGAGGTGGGGCCAGCAGGTATGGTGCCGGACAATGGTTCACCGCTCATTTCAGCCCCAGAGCAAACACCCGTGAGCCCTGACAGATGATCGGCACCCAACCGGTTTGAACTCTCGCCGTGTCTCTGCTAAAGAACGGTACCAAGTCCAGATCAGCACTCACCCCCACACCCCTGTGTTCTCAAAGCAGGTTTGATTACCTAGGAGGACAAATCATTGGCTCCCAGCCAAGAATATTAATCTTGACGGTGTATCTTGGTCAAGTAATCCCAAGTATTGACTTTCAAAGTTCAACTAGAAGGATTTCCAGAGGCCGCGTATCAGTGCAGTTTTGTACCATATCAGAACGCCATGTTAAATGTTAGCTAGGCTGTCGTCTAGTAAAATATATCAGAACTAGGATTTGTATCAATAGAATGCTATGCATGTTGGAAAATAAGTGATAATGCCAGTGTTTTTCTTACCAGACTGAGAAAAGTACCTAATTTACGGGGCAAAATGTAAAAGTTCTGCTGTAAAGTCATTTAAAAAGCATTTTGAACCAGACAAGAGAAAACCCTACGCCGTATCTAGTTAACCATTTATAACAAACGTCTCTGCAGTTTAATCGTTTGTGTAGGCTCTTAAATGACTCTAGTCCCAGAGCTAAGGCCACAGCGGGGTCAGGGAGAGAGTTATGGGTGGAGATGGAGTGAATTAGATTCACCCGTGTGAACTTTGAACAACCGCAGGTGTGCATAACCTACCAACTGCTGATTAGAGATGTCACCGAGCCAAGGATTCCCAGCACAGCAGAACCAGCCAGAATGCCGTGGATTCTTTTGACTTGTCTCACCCTGCAAGGATAAAATAACATTATTTGAGTTAATACAAACATTTTAAGAAGAGTGTTATTCATCATATTCATAATTTGATTTCAACTACTGGCTAGGTACTTGACTGCATGTGATTTCAGCACATGCTAATTTATCGCCATGTCTTGTGAACATGCACAGGTGTAACATTGTAGGACTAATGAACGGCAATGGAAACCCCCCCAAGTTACAGTCATGAGGAAGAGCGAGAGAGAAAGAGAGAGAGAAAAAGAGAGGCAGAGGCTAAATGAATGACACAGCCTTCTCCAGGCCTGGTCTAAGCAGCTAATGTCAGGCCCTGCGTGGCTGATGACAGCTGTGGAGTGTCCAGCGTGAGCGACGCTGGCAGGAGGCAGAGGGAGCATGATGTCTGAGCAAACAGTGGCAAGCTGAAGTACAAACAGTCTGATATACTATAACAAACACACGTGTTAGAACGCCAGCCAGCCGTGCCAATCACTATAGGCGCTGAAAGGAGACATTTTGTGAAACCCGAATATTGTGGACGAAGTCTATATTGTGGACGAATACCGTTGCCAAAAAACTCAAGGTTGACCTTATCGGTAGGATGGGTATCAATTTTCTTTTTCTGTTCCTAGTTTTTACAGATCCACTTCTGGCTCCTCTCTGGTTTCTGACAGGAAGAGGAAACTGCCTTCATGTCACAACCCAACCAGTTCACCTAGTCAATTGAGTCATTTCCCGTCAGCTAGACATTATTTAAAGGATATCCACGGATGTTAATAGACAATGAGATACTATACACAGCAGATGGTGATCGGACAAAGATAAGCTGTGCCCATTGATAATGTCCATAGCCTACTGAGGTGTTGGTTCGGCTACTGTCAAGTTGTTTGCATTTGAAACTCGTCACAGTTAAGCATGGTGATGGTTTATGATGGACTGTGTGTGGAAAAATGTGGGGCATTCTTTCACAAGGTTAAAAGAGCATTTCGGAATCATGTCTTGAAGTTATTTCAGTGGCCTTTATCAATTCAAACCGCATTTAGATATTTAAGGAATTGGGAGTCAGGTGACTGAGTGGTTAGGGTGATCAGGGTTAGGGTGATTCTTGGCTAAGGCAACTTGACGTTGTGTCTTTGGGCAAGGTACACCCTACTTGCCTCAGGGGGAATGTCCCTGTATGTGCTGTAAGTTGCTCTGGATAAGAGCGTCTGATAAATGACTAAATGTAAATGTTGTAGGCTTGATCCCAACACGCAGACAGATGATTTCATGCATGCCCACAGAAATGCACCTAAAAGGACCTACTGGATACAAAAAACTCACAGAAAAACATTGGAAGGACCAGCTAGGGGTAGTCCACTCCACCAGATACAGTTAGAGATACAGATAGCTACAGATCATAGGCAGCCATGCAGTTATTAAAGAGGTATAAGTATTAAAGGTTCAAGTGAATAGATGACAAACCACAGATATTTCGAAAACATCTCACTCTCTCACTCACACGTACAGTCATTGGTAAACTCACACAAACAGCCAACCTCCCTCGTACCATTTATTACTGTAATCACGATTACAATCACGAGATTTTGCAACATCATGCTTAAAAATAAAACATGCTTTATTACTGTTGATTTATCCGCTCCCCCCCACCGGTCATCGGTCAATGTCTGTTTCTTTGCCAATGAAACGGACAGTTTGTTCTCTTCAACGGCTTTTCTGTCTATACAATTTACACCTTGATGAATATCCGCACTTGCGTCTGATTGAGATGCAACTAAAGCTATAGTGTTAGATGACTATCTCTTGAAGACTTGGGGGGAGTCAGATGGCTCAGTGGTTAAGGCGTTGGCCTCATGAACAGAAGGTTGTGAGATCGAGCCCCCGCTGTGGCTACATGACTTTGTATCCTTGGGCAAGGCACTTCACCCTACTTGCCTCAGGGAGAATGTCCCTGTACTTACTGTAAATTGCTTTGGATAAAAGAGTCTGATAAATGTAAAGACTTGATCAAAAACTTTCTGTTAAATTCCAGAGGTATAGTGTGGTTTGTCTCAGATGAGGTAAAAGTAAAATCACCAAGATTCTGAGGGAATTTTGTGCTTTCTGTCAACTTCAGACGGGCACAGCGCTTCAGTGTTTGAACGAACAGTATTTATTAGGGTGTGGGCGGAATGTTGGACGGGTCACCAGAGAACGTAAGCCAAGAAAGATGCTGTTTACTCCAAGTTATCCCAAGCTTCTACTTTCAGATGTTCTTGTCATTCCGGTGCCATTTGAGGACATCACACTAATCCCTCAACTCCTTTCAGGAGATATCTCAATTCCTTCCTCGAAACTGATCTGAAGGAATAAACAACTTGCAAGCCAATGGTCAAAAAATAATTTTATCTTATCAACAGAGGATTCAGGCTCTATCTCACCAACATTTGAATTTAGACAGTTTATAGGATACAAGCCCCCAAATACTCCAGCCTATCGGAGGTTCTTCTTAGGTGAACGTGATGAAACAGTCCAGCGACTTAAATATCTTCACGAGGAAAGACCACATTCTTCGTAATGTTAGCGCGGCTAACAAGTTCCGGAGCTAACTTGATACGATTTGTCATCCAACGCTATCATCGTGTTGAGGTCTCGGCCAACACAACGCATGCTTTGATTAATACTGAGCAGTGTCAAGTTCAGATAGAGAGTAATAAAAGTGTGTGTGTGTGTGTGTGTGTTTAGAGGGGGGTGGGGGGTAGGGGGGCAGGATTCCGGTAACTGGGACAAGCCTGCTCTCCCCGAGGCAAACTCTGGTACCTGTGGGAGGGTCAGGGCCAGGTTGTGCCAGGCACTAGCATGCTTACGAAGAGCGAGAAAGAGCTCGGGTTCACCTTCATAAATGTCAGGTTCACATCCAAACCGCTTCATCATGCCTAAATGAATTCATAAAAGCTCAGTGTCATCAACGCTTCGCAGAGAGCCAAGGGTTCAGATGGATCTTGGTTACGCATGCCTCCGTGTGTCCGTGAACATGATCAACTTTTGCGTGTTGTTTTCTAACTGTGTGTGCATGCAGGTACGTATACGTGCATGTACATATATAGCTTTGTATGCGTATGCATGTACATGTATAGCCGTGTGTGTATATGCATTTATGTATGTGTGTGTTTGTTTGTGCATGTGTGTGTTTGTGCATGTGTGCGTGTGTGCATGGCAGTCCGTGTGATGGACAGTGATGAGGAGAGACAGTTTGATGTCCAACAGATGCATCGCCTTCAGCTCCAGTTGAACTGTTCTCGTTCCCACATAGATTTGCATCTGTCCTCATAATGCCTGCTTCCTTAACAGATGGGCAGACATGAAAACATTTGAAACTTTAAACATAAAAATGAGCGATGAATCCTTTCTAAAAGAGCCTCTCTATTCTTCCATCATGCCAAGATACATTTAAAAGTAAACCTCCTCAACGATCTTGGCAAGATCTCGTGGAGGAGAACATCTGGAAAACATGTTTTTCCAGAAAAGTTTGGTCTTTTCCATTGTTTTCCTTTTGACCCCCCCGCACAAAAATATCCCCATAATGCTTTTCATAATCCAGCAGAGTCCAGATAATCTTTTGTTGATTTAGGGCCACGCGTTAAGATGTGGTTGTGTTGGATTGTAGAAGGTGTGTTTGAGAGCCTGGTGGTGCCCAGGTGGGGCCCTGTTGGGGCCTGGGGCCTCCCCTGGAAAAATAGCTCCATATAAAAGGTCAGGCAACAACACCTGTCCTGTCCCCCTGTCCTGTTCACCACAGACATTGTAAAACATGATGTATGCTGGGTCTTGCTGTTCAATGGACTGTGTGTGAGATGAACTCACAGTAATCCAGGCCACCAGTCGTCATTCCGTCTGGCCCCTGATGGCCCCTGTTGGCCCCTGATGGCCCCTGTTGGCCCCTGATGGCCCCTGTTGGCCCCTGCTACAGCAGTAGCAAAGCAAGCTCTGCTCCAGGTAGGAAAATGTCTCAGTGTAAGAAGTGTCTGCAATGTGAGTAGCTAGCTTGCCCTGTGGGCCAGATTTCCAGTCAGAGTGAGATGGTGACAGTGAAACACACAGGTGACCGGTTAAATATGACTGTCTGATTTTATCTCTAGAACACCTGTGCCAGTTCAAATAAAAGAACCACCTGCCGGTGGACAACATCAACTCGCTTCAGTTTTTGGATCAACCTACCACAAAA
This sequence comes from Neosalanx taihuensis, assembly GCA_030340665.1. NCBI lineage: Eukaryota > Metazoa > Chordata > Actinopteri > Osmeriformes > Salangidae > Neosalanx > Neosalanx taihuensis. Next base: position 5,943,685 of record CM059295.1, on the reverse strand, counting down.
TGGTTGGATAAGAGTTTGCTAAGAGAGGAGAGTCATTGAGGGTCGTAAAGGGCAGACTATTTGTAAGTCTCACTAAGCAACAAGTTAACACAGACATGAACTAGAAACGACACGCCTCGTCCCTTCAAGAGCCAGAGAACATCCCTCCATCAATCCCTCCTTCCCCTGAGAGGAGTGATGTTGCTGGAATGCTGTGAAACAGCTCTCTCTTCTCCCTCCTGTCTGTCTCTCAGCAAGCATACAAGCCTCCCTCCTTCACCCAGACTCTCCCCTCTCTTTTATAAACCCAGTCCACCCTCAGCCATCTTCCCTCCCTCTATCCCTTCATCTCCCCTGTACTCCCGCCTCAGCGCTGCCAACAACGAGAGATTTGTGCTAACACAGCAGCATTGGGGGCTATCGCAGGGGGCAGAGATAGTGCATGGAGGAATTGGTTTTGGGGGGGTTAAGGAGTGACCCAGACCCAAGGCAGCCCCTCAGTCTCTCTCTTGCTACCCCCCACCCCCCTCCTTCCCTGCTGGATAAATCTCACCCCCGGAGTCCAATAGTCAGTGCTGGAAGCCATCACTCTGCACCGCCACCACAGCACGGACGTTTTAGAGCCACGCTGAAGAGAAACAGACAAGACCGGGTGTGTGTCTGTGTGTGTGTGTGTGTGTGTATGTATGTGTGTGGGGGTTTAGTGTGTTGGCAGTGACATTCCACATCTGCTACAATGTATCCAAATGGCCTCCCCTCACCCCTTTTCTTCACTGTCTTTACCCCTCCATCTCTTCATCCCTCCATCTCTTCTTATGGTCTATACTGGCACCTTTCCCACTGCCTCTACCACTGCCTAGAAGCTCGTAACCCCGACAACCTGGAAGCTAGTAACCCTGACAACCCACCTCAGTAACATTCTGAGCATCCAGAGAGTATTACAGAGTATTCATCCACTTTTTATATATATATATATATATATATATATATAGAAAGAATAGAATAGAAAGATATACAGTATATATACTATATATACTAATACTATAATAATACTATACTATAATATATAATTATATATGATATAGATATAGATATATATCCATCCATATAAAACGTATGGATCCTACAGCAAAAAGTGAATGACAATGAGTTAGTCTGATTACAATCTCGATACAGCAATATTAAACTGAGGACATCAGTAACACACTGGCGAAAGCGTGTACGGCCCAAAATCACCCCGATAGCCTGCCCAATACAGTTCAACTGACCAGGAAGTTCGCTCTGTTTTTAATCGTGGCAGATCTACTACAACAGGCAGCTGTTTATCAGGCTAACCTCAGCATGTCTTCAGCCTCACAGGAGAGCCCCACAACACCCCGTGTACAATCTCCACCCGTTAACTTGATATCGTTTTCAGGTGATTTAATAAAGGTGAAACACAGTGAATGGCCGTGCGTAGTGGCACTGCGCTCTGACGCGGCACTTCTCCGAGCACTCCTGAGAAGTGGAGGGCATGCTCAGGTTGGCCCGATAGGCAGCTGCCTGGGCTGTTGTTGGTCTGCCACGGTTAAAAATTGAGCGAACTTCTTCGTCAGAAGAACGGGCAGGGTATTGGGCAGGGGTATCGGGAGGATTTTGACAGGCATTCGCCAGTGTATTTATCATTTGCTCATTATTTAAAATTGCTGCAACTAGATTGCGAGCAGCCTGAGTCATTGTCTCTTCTTTACACACTGTTGCACACAAGATCAGACGTCTGTCGTCAGTCAAGTTTCATTCCATATATTCAAGGTTTCTTTATATATATATATATATTCAAGGTTTCTTTACATATATATATATTCAAGGTTTCTTTATATATATTCCTTTCAAGAAACCTTGAATATATATTCAAGGTTTCATTATATTCAAGGTTTCTGTATATATATATATTCAAGGTTTCTGTATATATATTCAAAGGATTAATTTCCTGAACGGCATGGCATAACACACACGTGTGTGTATAGCCCTTTGTATTTCAGTGTTACAGAGATTTCTACATGCAACCGTTGAACTGCACTGCTCTACCTGCCTAAATCATGCTGTGAGTCTTGGAGCCTTGAAAACGCACTTGATATGTGTTGATATTTATCTGCTCAATTAGCCTCTGCGACAGCACCGTTTTTCACACATAGTAATGAACCACATGTTGTCCAATAATAATGACATTAATCACTGTCTAAGAGCTGGTTCCTCGCCCAAAACTGAAATATTTCCATTTTTCTTAGCTTTCTGGACAAGGCACAAGTCCTAATCAATCTTCCAACACTGGGCTGGAAGTAATTTATTTGGAACACAGTGTACCTGCCAGATAGGAGACACTCTCTTCAGCTCTGAACTGACAAGCATGTGAGTGTTTATATTAGCAGGGAAAGGAGGGGTGGGAGAAAAGGAGGGAGTGGGGAGGAGGGGTGGGGCAGGGAAGGGAGGGGCAGGTTTGGAAGTGCAATTGACAGAGAGTGAGAGACAGAGAGAGAAGACAGAGAGATAGAAAGAGATAGAGATAAGGAGAGAGAGAGAGAGATAAGAAGAGAAAGAGAGAGAGTACAGTGAGAGAGAGAGGACAGAGAGAAAGGGCTGGGAGGATGAATGAAACTCTCCAGATCCACCTCACATTGGAACATGGAGAGGAGGGGGAGGGAGTGACGTTAACGACCAATATTTCAGGCCTCTCCTTGAAGTGAAAACCAACATCAATAAACACTATTAACAACCAGGGCTGAACACAAGACACCAAGTTGTAGTCTACTAAAACAATGTGGGAGGGGTCATTTTAGTCACTCATTCCATTCATACAGAACACACTCTCATTCAGTTAGCATTAATCAGTGCCTTTAAATAGCACATCAGACACACAGAAGATCACCAGAGGCTGCCTGTGTGGATGTGTGTGCGCATTCACACACAATATCTATGCTCTTTTAATGGTGTTTTTGGATCCCAATTCCCTGCAAAACCTTTCTCTATGTGTTTGCGTGTGCATGTGCATGTAAGTGATTTTCCCCTCCATTCTCTCATATCCCACTCTACCAGTAGCCAGGAAAGACTCACTTAGCCTTTGTCAATAGGGAAAGAAAGAGCATCGCGCCAAAGGTACAGGACACGTAGCGTAGCCGCAACATTAAATTCTCAGAGCTGGATACTATTACAAACGTCAAGGAGCTTCATGCAGCACCAACCCAGACTTTCCTCAGACCTGCAGATCATCAAACATGTTGACCTGTATATATCTTTACATTTACTGTTTATTTAGCAGACGCCTTTATCTAATGTGACTTACATATGGTGCATGTAGTGAGTATGGCTTAATGGAAAAACCATCCACTCTCCAGGGGACAAATGAAGTTAAACGTTGAAAGTTTCAGTGCGGAAGATAATCGACTGTCAGAGGGTCCTGGTTTTGACTGCAATTCAGTGGTCAGTACCCCACCCCCACCCCCACCCACCCACCCCCACACACCCACCCACCCACCCCCACACACCCACCCACCCCCACACCCCCACCCCCACCCCCACCCCCACCCCCACCCCCACACACACGCACGCACGCACGCACGCACACACTAATAAAATAATTTTCAGTGTCTTGGTTAGGTTATTGCGACAGTGTAAGAAGACACAGTATGGTGGGGGAATGGGGGGGGGGGGGGCGTCGTGGGACGTCTCCACCATGTTGCAGGCCCTGCCGCTACGCCAAACAAAGGGAAGAACCAAGAAGGCCCGATTTATCCTTTAAATAGACGGGAGAGGAGCTTAAACCGACCGAAAACACATTCCCATTGGTCTCTTTCTTTGAACCTGGGAAGTTGCTGAAAATGTAAAAATTGAATTATTTACTTGTCGGAGGAAAAATGTGGCTCTGGGGTTTGTTAGACCACGAAGCACCTCCAGAGACTCAGCAGTATGGATAACATTACAGAATGATAATACATATTCAGCTAGAGGTTCATTAGAGACGTAAAACACTTTATAATGGGCCTTTCCAAGTCTTTGTCGCCTTTGCCAAAGTCAGTGGGCCTTTACACTAAACACCTGGATTGGGGTGAGACACTGTTGACTTGCTGAATCGATTCACACCGCAAAACCACGTGACGGAGCCAAAATGTGGAATATGCATCGATGTTAATCTGATCATAAATCTTCCGTGCTTTAATGACTCCAACATGACGATCACCGTGTGAACACGTAATCACCCTAGCGCTCGGCGCAGGCCAAATCTTACAGTTTGTGTGTGGGAGGGCCCCTCAGCCCCTCGCCCCCTCTCCACACCCCCACACCCCTTTTCCAAACCCCTCTGCACACTCCCACTGCAGTTGGATGGCGTGCATATTTAGGCCACCAAAGGCAAACAACCTTTGACCCCGCTAAGTGCGCTCTTGACTTGGCTGCACTCATCTTGCTCGTCCCCAGCGGAGCCATCTTCTGAAACCTCATGTTGTTGTGGTTACGAGCCAGGGATAAACCTGCCAAAACGTACTTTATAGGAAAAGATAAGAGTTCAGAGATCTTTTTTAAGTGGTGGGAAAAAAAGAATAAATAATTTACCAAATCCCTTTCCCAAATTCTTTAATTATTCCCACCTAACTTTATTCAGTCCAAACATATTAACCTCTTCTCTGTAAGTGGCTGCAAAGTTAATGACCACTGTGCTTGAGAGAAGTATTACATTACAATGTCCCAAATGTTAGACTCTGCATTGGACTGTGTATGCTGTGTATTATTATACTGTATGTGTGCACATGTGCATATGTGTGTGTTTGCAACTGTGCGTCTGCGTGTGTGTGTGTATGTGGTTGGCATGTGCGATCTACACAGCTAACCTTGTGGGTTACTTAGCAGCTACACCACCGGCTGTGCAAAAGAAAACAATTGGACACGGGACAAAGAAAATCTCCGATCTTGGAGGCCCTGACTGATTGGGGTTAAGGTCCTTGTTTATATTTCATATTGATCAAGACGCAGAGTTTAAGAAACCTGTCAATTCTCCAAACGTCTGCAAGTAATCAAGGTCATCATGATTGACTGGCTAAGGCAAAAAAAAAAACTTGCATCACTTGTCAGAATGAGTTACGTGATTGGGCGAAACAGGAAGAAAAAAAAGAAACATTCCACCTCATCTGATTGGCTGGTCAACACTGTCTTTGGGAGCTGGGCCTGTCGGATAACAACCCATCGTTTTCAGCTGTTGTGATTTATTCCACGTGTCTTCATGCTCATATACACTGCAAGTGAGTGTAGTTTATTATTTCACTTTCAGTCTAAAGTCAACAGTTGTCAACATTGGCCCTGCTATCTTAACTTGATACCTTACCTTGCCACCTTACCTTGATACCTTACCTTGCTACTTTACCCTGCTACCATATCCTGATACGTTACCCTGATACGTTACTCTGATACGTTACCCTGATACCTTCCCCTACCGTGATCCCCGCAATTCAGGTGTTCTGCAAACGTGCTGCAAATGATCTGCAAGCACGCATGAACACATCAGATTCGGGCATCTTGCACGTCAGTTCGATGTGCACGATGTCAGTATTGGTCTGGACAACAGAGATCCACCACAGGGTTGTACTGAGATGCTGTACCAGCATCACATCATCCCAGACGCTGTAAAAGTCTGAATACCTCCAGTCCTTATATAATATACCACACCACAGGTTATCAGAGGTAAAGATGGCTCTCATCCATAAAGAGTTCGTTGTCCGGGGTGGCAGACCAATGCACTTTGTCATGATAGAGAGAACTGGCTCTGCCAGCTCTGGGATTAGAGCTAAGGGCTCGGAGCAGTTGTACAGATGGGAGCCATATGAGGAAATACTGAAACTGAAGCCTGGAGGCTGTGCAGTTCAACACACTCACTCCCTCCTTCTCTGTCTCCATCTCTCCCTCCCTCCCTCTCTCCCTCTCACTGGGGACACCAGCAGCCGGGTTTGTCCTTGGACTCTGGAGCCCTGGTTCAGAGATGAGGGTCGGAGAGAGGTGTGCCCACGAAAATGTGCTAATGTACGGTCTGCAGATCTCAGACAGTGCCCTGCTCTCCAGAGCCAAAAACCCCAGGGCTCAGTTTGAGTGTCTGCATTGCACACAGTCCAGTCCAGACACAAAGGCCACGGTTTCTAAATCAGTGCACGGTATCAGGACAGATATGATGAAGGGTTAGGACAGGTGAGGCCAGCTCAAGGCCACCAGATTGACTGGATTCAGAACCACAATTATTCAGACTCACCTCCCTTTTCAAAAATTATATTCAAAATTCAAATTGATCAGTTTAAATTAATTTTAAGTAGATTATTTTTTTTTTTTTAATCTACAATCAATATGTGTATAGAAACTAACCATAACGCAACATCTGGACAAAGTTGGGAGTTTAAATATTTTCCAAAGATACAGTAAACTCTGGACATGCATCTGGACCATCCCTTGAACATGCTGAGATCCTCCTTATGGCCAGACTTTATCCTGGTACAGTAAAGACAGTTTATTTAAAAGCGAGATGACGTCCTAAAATACATGAACTGTCAACTAGTGCTGAATGTTTCCGTAGTGGCGTGATGCAAAACGTTCCCTCGCTGGTCTCTGACGGTTCTTCATAGGGTCAAACTTCTATCATGGTTTCCTGGAAAGCCGATATCACCTGGTGTGAAAAATAGCTAATCTACAGGAGGCGTCTTGGACCTTGATACTGCAGAGCTGTTCACATGGAGAGCGTTACGTCTTCCTCAGCTGTAATTGGTAACTTAATCTGATTCCTTTTGTCAACCAGATTATTATTAGAATGTGCTGTGCTGTTATATGTTTTAAGAAGAACAGAACGGCTGGTCCTTAATCTGCATCTACAGGAGCAGAGAAGAATAATCCACATTTACATTTATTCATTTAGCAGATGCAATTCCAAAGCGACTTACAGTAAGTAAACAAACATTCTCCCTGAGGCAAGTAGGGTGAAGTGCCTCACCCAGTTCAGTTCACTTTAAGTTTATTGTCCCCCAAAGGAGGAAACTTGACTTGCAGCAGGTAAAAAAACATACTGATAGCAAACAGTTAAAACAGTTAAAAAGGCGCATCCACATACACATAACACAGACTAGTTAAAAACACTGTTACACTAAAATTCATCTAAAACTTCAAGAATTGTGCAAATGTAATAACCTGATTGCAGTTGGTACAAAAGAGTTCTTTGTCCTATTGGACTTAAAACAAGGAACTCTGAATCTCCTGCCTGAGGGGAGAACCTCAAAAGAGCAATGAAGGGGGTGATTTACACAGTCCAAAATGGCATCTGCTTTCCTAATAACCTGCCTCTCATAGATATATGTTAAGGAAGACTGTGGACAGCCTATTAGCCAAGGACACAACATCATATAGCCACAGCCAGGAACTGAACTCACAACCTTCTGATCATGAGCTTTAACCTCTGAGCCACCTGACCTCCCTCAGGGACACAATCTAATGGCTGGTCCTTAATCTGCAGCCGTATGGTACATCGACTAAGAGGTTACATGATGAAAAGCGTGTAAAGACGTGTAAGAGCGACTGTGCACCAAATCATGTCCATTATTACATATCAAATTATCACTTTTCCAAGGACAAGAACATCTTAGTCAGATGAAGCAGTGGTCAGCCATCAGAACTATTCAGATAATCATTCAACCGGGCAAACACTCGCTGGACAAACCCGGCTGAGACAGAATTGAGCAGAACCTCTCAGATCTATCGCGAGTCCCACTGGGCTAAATATTCCCCCAGCCAGGCAGATAACGGCCGGCTTTCTATTGAACAGCGAGTGGACACCATAGAATTAGACTGGGACAGTGAGGATAGTTATGAGCCAAAGGGCTAAATAAATCCTTCGTCTTGGTGGTAATATCCCTCAATAGACAAAGAGCGATTGGAGCTGGCACAGTTTGTACCAGATAAAGTTGTCATTTGGATGACTGCCCTGCTCCGCTTGAACACGTCACCTGTGAACACAAGCTGTTCAGAGGCAACAAAGCGTGACTGTGGATTCAGTTTTTTTATTCAGTTTTTTCTTCATTACTTCATCGACCTGTGCATCAAAATATAGCTGAATAAACTCTGTGAGGTTGTAAGATTAACACTATTGCATTAACAGTCCGAAACATCATGTTAATGTCAGGTGTTACAGACTACCACTTTGCTGCGGTTCGGGTTACGCGTTCCACTTTAGCACCCGCGGTGTGTCAACCGCGAATGTGCTGGAGCGTAACTCAACAGATCGAGTTGCCGTTCAAGTTTATTCCCATTTTATTTTTTAGATGTGGCAGCTTTTCAAGCGATGCATCATAGTAATGGGGTGCGGACAGGCAACGAGAGAAATCAACCGGCACTTTAACGGGCGTATCAAGTTTACAACGACCGCTCATTGCCACGACGACCGCAAGAGATCAGTCCCGGTTTACTTTACGGCAGCTCGTTCTGATGCATTTCGTTCTTCCTCCCCAGTCTTGTCTTAGCTTGCTGGGCCAACGACATGGTTCTCATTCTTTTATCCAGTGGCAAATGACACAGGAGTTTGTCTAGGCCTGTGGTCTCTTGTTATTCTCTACGCTGCACGCGCGGACACACACGTGCAAACAGATACACACGCGCTCGTCGCTCGTCCATTCAGCATGCGCGCTCGTCCACACGCTTGCTGTAACAGAAGTACTGTCATGCACAGGGTAGCTACACCAGTAAGCCCAGGTTTGTGTATATCTTATGTCCAGTGTCTATCTCATGTCATTAAATGGACTTTATAAACACACACGCCCACACAGATGTAGGGTTATGTGCTAGGTTAGCGTTAAGCTCAGGACGGTTTGTTATAAACCGACTACCCCTGCTTCAGGATGACAGGGGCCCCGGTGAGGGAGAGGAAAGGTCACACTGTTCTAGAAGGCTTTGTGATAACTGGCTCTCGACACTCCCTCAACCCTGCGTCTTCACGCTAACAGGTTCACATCTCTCCGGTCTCCTCGCGCTTGGCTGTAGCTTAAGTTCGAACATGCTAAATGAGGTTATGCGGTCTGTCGTTAAGGTCATATAGGACCAAGGAGTCAAATGAGGACATTGAGAAGATTCGCTCGCTCCGTTCGTTTCAAGCGGGAAATGTGTTGTAACCGTGAAGGGATTTAAGTGGTGACTACTGTGCTGTGGTTATGGTGTAACTACGCTAAAAACGATATAAAAATCAAGCTGAACATCACACCAAAGTTCAACAAACACAAAAACCGACGGGATTAATGATAAATTAAAAAAAAACAGGTTAAAATACAAATAAATCCAGACACTATGTCTGCCTCCTGGCGCTCTCCCTCCTCTACGGTCATCCTCCACACTTTCCCACCAGCATCGCTTCTTCTTCATGTCTATCACGTTGCTATGCTCAATGACTGATGCTCTTTGTAAAAGCTCTCTCTTGTAAGTCGCTTTGGATAAAAGCGTCTGCTAAATGACTAAATGTAAAATGTAATTGTAATGTCAGCGCTCCCCAGGTGGCCAACAACAAAACAACAATCCGCTGATCGATAGGGGAGGAACTATCTGATGCTGGGGGATGAAGACCTGCGCTTTTTGACAGCGGGTTCTGAGAGAAAGTAACTTCTTGCTACTGTAGAGATGAATGATTAAGTCTTTGCCCTGAATCTGACGAGATAAAAAAAAAGAAAAAAAACTTCCAGTCGAATGATGGTGACGTCACAGCCTGCGACTGTTAGAAGCTAAAAATAGAACTTGATTGGTCTTTCTTGGGAGAAGAGTGGCTGTGTACTCTGCTCTGTACACTGAGGCTCGTGTGCTTGTGTGTGTGTATGTGTGTGAGAAAGAAGTCAGGTGTTGCCAAGGTGACATATGCTGCCCCCCCCCTTCCAATCCTCACTGATGTCATTCTGTTGGGCTAATTCATGGTTTTTACATTTCAATTCAAGTTAAAACAATATCGTGTGTCAGTGTACCTTCACCTGTCTCTCTCCCTCTCCCTCTCGCACACTAGAGCACACACACACACACACACACACACACACACACACACACACACACCAGGGCAGGCAGACACCAGGGCAAACCCACACACCAGGGCAAACCCACACACCAGGGCAAACCCACACACCAGGGCAAACCCACACACCAGGGCAAACCCACACACCAGGGCAAACACACACACCAGGGCAAACACAAACACCAGGGCAAACCCACACACCAGGGCAAACCCACACACCAGGGTTAGCACACACAGAGCACCTGGTCTGCAGCTTGACTGTTCCCACCTGAGGAAATACTGAATGAAAGATCTCTCACTCTTTTTCATTGTTTCTCTCTTTCTCTCTCTGTCACACACACACAGTTGACTATAGACCTAGGCCTTAGCGCCTGGCTGCAGTCTTCCGTATTGGTCATACTGTTAATTTAGTAGCCATAGATTCTACTGTAGATTCAACCACTGATCCAGGCCTGTATTATAATTGTGCTTAGTTCCTCAAGCCGCATGTGGACACCACAGGTTTCTTTCCCACAGATCAAACTGTTTAGCACAGAGGTCTCTGTCCTCATATTTACGACAACAGAGATTTGTTCGAATGGCCGTAACAGCTCCGCACCATATAACAGCGAACATATTAAAGCAATAAATACCGGACATGTTGGCAATCCGGTGGTCATACGACTTAATGGCAACATGCCCTTCAAATGCTGCTACGTTAATGTGTTTTCATATGTTCCCCGCTGAAAAGCATACGCTGAATCTAGATGTGAGCGAGTCTCTGTGGCCTCTGAGCGGGTCAACTGGCTGAGCGAAAGCATAAATCTAAATCTAAGCCCGTTCAAATGATTTCTTTTTTAACGGAGAAGACAAAAGGGAAATCAACCCGGAGACACGGGGGGGAGACGGGGGAGACAGGGGGACGGGGTGGGGGGGCAGAAGGGCTATGTGAGGTCTGCTACCCGCCAAGACTACAAGTGGAGCATGGATTGAGATGAAGTCGGAGGAGAGATTCATGAGAGGTGGGGGTGTGTGTGGGGGTGCGTGTGTATTGGGGGGGGGGGGGGGGGGGGGTAATGGTGCAAATTTGCAAGACACATGTGCTTATCTTTGATGATATGCAGCAGTACCCACCGTCTCCCTTCCCTTTACTGCAGCATTTACATTTACATTGAGTCATTTAGCAGATGCTCTTATCCAGAGCAACTTACAGCACATACAGGGACACTCCCCCATGAGGCAAGTAGGGTGAAGTGCCTTGCCCGAGGACACAAAGTCATGTAGCCACAGCCGGGAATCAAACTCACTACCTTCCGATCATGAGGCCAACGCCTTAACCGCTGAGCCACCTGACTCCCCTGGACTCAAAGCCTAAACAAATGTTATGATGGCAGGCGACTCGTTTATGGAGGCTGAAATAGGACATAATTAGGAATGTTCTAACACAAACACCAATGAAACGTACACACATCCTTAATACTGAAAACTCACATCCACATACATATTTGATGTCTTTTTGTTGTTGTTGAGAGGTAGAACAAATACTTTCTTTTAAAGGTTTTTAAAAATACATTTTGAAAGGTTGAAATGATATTTTCAAAACAAACCAAAAAAGGCTTGATAGGTTGAACATCTTTGTTAAGTAAAATTAATGTGTGTAAACATTGAATGCATGAAATGCACCGTGAATGCATTTCATACGATCAATGCGAGCATTTCCCATAAGCCTACGTGGATTTGTCTTCAGTAGAAGGCGGATGTGTGTGTGGACCTGTCATAAGTGAATGTGTATGTGTTGCATAGTCAATGTGTTTGCGCACAGACAGTCTGAATGATTGCCTAAGCGACCCTTCATATTACACTGATGAGAAACATAGACCCCTGTGTTTAGACGAATCTCGTTGATGCGAATTTCACCTAAATTAGAAAGATACCTAAATGTGAAAGTAAGTACTGTTCCAGAGAACAAGACTACCCTGACAAACACACTGGCCATCAAAGACGAAAAGAATGACGAGGGTGGGAAAGAAAGAGAGACAGATGAAATCGTTTAAAAAAAGCGTTTCCAGCAGGAAGATGGAACAACTGTTATTAGTTGAGGCTCGCCGCTTCAAATCGAAGCCAGCGGCTGGGGCCTGCGATCATGTGACCAGAGATGCCGTGGTACTAGAATGACAATAGAGCCAAAACTGACAAAGCAGAACGGAGCAACGCAGAAGTTCACAAGCTGCCCTAAGGTACGATCCACAGCAAAACAAAACCAACTGTCACACAGCAGGAAATCTCCGGGTTGCTAAACACGTCTGGCTTCTTGTCAGGACGTAGGTTTCCTCACAATGTTACGCAGTGTGACGCATGTTGGGGATACTGACAGTCAAACTTCCTGCTTGTGGGCCCTTTCACATTGCACAGGTATAGCCTGTGGTGTGTAGAAGTGTGTGTTTGTGTGTGTGTGCTAGGGTCTCCGTGGGGGGTGAGCCATTGGGAAAGCTTGTTGAGGACGGCTTATCACTTCCTCTCTCAGGCAACGTGGACAGCAGCAACTTCCTGTGTGGATGTTAACCGTCATGACGTCAGGAACCTGAAGAGACAGAGACTCTGCCACGACTGTCTCTTCCAGACCACTTCTCTAACTCTAACACACACACACACACAGGCCCACACCACACCCACACACACACACACACAGCAGGCAGTCAGATAATGCAAAACTCAAACACAGCTTTAATGACTGAGTTTACTTCGATGTTCTATCTTTATGGCAAAGCTTCACTTTAGGGATGAACTTAACTATCTGTGCAAACCCATCCTTGGTATATTATAGTTGAATATTGACATTACTCAAGCCCACAAGACAGATTCACCAACGAAAGATTGTCCTTACACCTCTAACAACGCAAAACAGCAAACCTTTAACTTGTATTTTCATTATCATGCTACCGATTTCCTCTAGTTCAACAGATTCCTTTCTTCTGTCCTTTGGCACAGTCCACACTGGCCAGGACCAGATGAACTGTCTCCTCACTGCTGAAGAGGACTCCGTAACTCAGGGATAAGTGACTGTGTCTCTGTCAAGCAGGACTGGGGAGATGTGAGTTATTCCTCACCAGAGGGTAGTTTGATTTTAATCCGACACAGAAATCAAGTCAAAGAACCCTCTCACTGCTGGGTTATGAACCCAGAGAGCTGATTCAATTAGCGCTCGAACCCTGAATCATGTCAGAAACAATCCTAGTTAGCGGCCTCAAAATAAGCCAGTGTTTTTTGGAAAACAGCAGACGGAGAGCAGATCTTAAGTGGACGTGTTGGTAAAAAATCCTCTTTGTGGTACAAGACACAACTACAGGGTTAATTAAAGCGTTGTCTTCAACACTGGATAACGCATAATGGATATTACTGAATAAAGTGGATGTGATATTCAGACACACACACACGCATGCACACACACACCACCACCACAGAGGGGTGAACGCCACAGTACCACAGGCACGTTTCCACTGTGCAAATACTGTACAAGGGAGCAAACACACTAGCCCTGGTCCACCCGAAACACACACACACACACACACACACACACACTCCACCACCGCACACATCCTCTCTACCTCAACACACTCCACCACAACACACATGCTCTCTACCTTAACACACACCATACCACAACACACATACCCTCTACCTCAACACACATCCTCAATACACACACACTCCACCACAACACACATACTATCTACCTCAACATACACAGACACTCCACCACGACTCACACACTCTACCTCAACACACGCTCTCTCTGCCGCAACCCCTGTGGTAGAGATCCATGGGTGGGTGCAACAGACAAGAACAAGGGGTGGTGGGGGGGGGGGGGGGGGGTGCAGACAGCAGTGTCCAGGATTTACAGCCCCTAGCTGGGCTTGCCTGCCTCCGCAGCTGCCTAGTCTGCTGCCAGGTCTCTGGACTGAGCCCAGGGTTAGATCAGGACAGGGACAGAGAGAGAGAGTCTCTGTCACACACAATAAACCCTGCATCGTTTTATATAACGCTGAGATCGTAAAATCTGAAGGGAAGGGAGAGATCCGAGATGGAGGGGTGGAGAGAGAGAGCGGGGTGTTGATTTGAAGAGTCAGAGCTTCTTTTTTTTGGGGGGGGGGGGGGGTCTCAGCTCTACAGGGGAGGTGTGTGTAAGTGTGTAAGAAAGAGTTTGAGAAAGATACTTAAATTTACATTTTACGTTTACATGTATTCATTTAGCAGACGCTTTTATCCAAAGCGACTTCACAAGAGAGAGCATTACAAATCGGTCGCTGAGAATTGCAACCCCAGAACATAGTGGGCTTGTAGATTATGAAACATACATCGTGGGAAACCAATAAGTGCCAAGGAAAGAGCTATAAGAGCATTTAGCCAAACAGATTAAAAAATTTAAGGTAGGCCCCTCTGACGGGGAGTAGTCTACCTGTAGCAAGTGAATAATAAAAAAGCAACAACAACAGCTGATATTTGTGCCAAACTCTCGGAACAAGTAAGTCTTGAGCCTTTTCTTGAAGGCGAGGAGACGGTCTATGTGTCTGATAGAGGTGGGGAGTTGATTCCACCATTGGGGAACCAGACAAGGGAAGCGTTTGATACTTAGATGCAGAATTGGCATGGTTCAAGCTGATCTCTCTCCCTCTGTGGTAGACATGAGTGGTTGGGACTGATAGAGCAGACCGTTCCCCATCTCCAGTGTAAACACACTGACGTGTCATCTCACACGCACAGCGATTCTTTCTCGTGTCCCTCGTGCACACACAGCATTGTCGACATACACATACTACCCCCCCAACACACACACACACACACTATCAGATCCAAGGAGATCTAGTGTTTATCTCAGGCACTGTGAGCACAGATCTTAATAGGGTTGTGATTAGACTAAGGCCACCATCACAGTCAGAGCACAGCATGGATCTTGAGGGGGGGGGGGGGGACTGAGGGTGGACAGGGGAGAGAGAGAGAGGAGGAGGAGATGAGGAAGAGGGAGCAGAGGGGACCTCTGGCTTAGAAAGAAAGAATGAGAGAGAGAGATATGAACATACTGTCTACAAACAGCCCCCTGAGTGGATTTCTTCATTTGCGCTCGTTGTAAAATTAGTCATCTCCCTTTCCCTTCTCTTAGGACAGGGCTGTTGACTATGAGTTCAAAAGACAGCTGACTGGTGATTTACAGTAGTAATCCCAGTGACAGCGATGCTTTTCTGAAAGCCCACAGCAGGATGTCCTAATGCAGCTCCTCTCACCACAGACCTCTTCAGCATCTCATCCGTCATGAAGCTGCGCGGGGCCGGATGACAGGCCGACCCACTACTCCCGGCTCCCTAACAGAGGGTCCAAGCGTGGAGCTGGAGCCTCCAGCGGACCACTGGGGAAACCCTGATGAGGTGGAACATGCAAGTCTCCCCCCACACATACACACACAGGGGTACGCTCACACTCACACACAGAGGCACATACACACACAGGCTTCAGCCTCTAGCTTGAGTCGCTAGAACATTCTTTGAGATCAGAGGAGTGAGGTCTACTCACACAGCCACTACTAGCTGGTCTCTGGTTAAATATGCACACAGTAATGCACACTGCGTGGCTGTTTGTCTTTGAGGCAGCAGTCAAAGCACACGCCTGTCAATCCCTGTATGTGTTTCGCCAGAGTCTCAGTTAAACCCAGTTTAAGTCGACTTCCGTTAGACCTTCTCGTCCTCTCTGCATTTCAGCCCTGATCAACCCATCTTACACACGCTCCCCCCCGCTGGGAGAGGCGCTCAAGTAACATCGGAATGTGTCAATCAACACACAGTCAGTTTAAAACCCGTTAGCAGTGTGAATGTGTTTCTAGAGAAAGATGGACCTCCAGTCATGTCTCAAGAGGTGAACTGAACTGCTTTTCAACAATGTTGTACCCTGAGCCTTAGCTGCCCTCCATGGAAACGCTCTGAATCAGAATGATTGCACATTACGTAAACACACCCTCGCTGGAGCGTCACGACTGACCCCGATCAAGCAGAAAGGAAGGCTTTTCTCTGTTCTCTGTTTGTGCGTGCGTGTGTGTCATAGTAAGCCTTATTTAAAGTTTAAGAGGTCCCTAAGCCATAGGATTGTCCCAAATCTGCCTGTACTGATACAACCTTTCAAAAGGGCCACAGAGTTCACCTCCACACTCCTCTCCACAACCAATAGACAATCTCCCACCTGAAACCTGTTGATGAAGGCAATATTCATTCTGATTATATACGTTATCCATAGAAGATAATAACTAATCGATGAGGCTCATCACAAGCTGTGTATTCTTATGAGGGTTTTAGATTTCTGAAGATGTTCTCAAGAATAACTTCTTCAAACAACAGTGCAACTAACGCAAACAAAATACATAACGTCATGCTGTCTGGTGACTTTGACAAATGAATGTTAAGCATCGAGGTTTGGAGGGTGGCAGGCTGGTTCAGAGGTTGGCAGGTTGGTTCATAGGGTGGCCAGCTGGTTCAGAGGTTGGTAGGCTGGTTCATAGGGTGGCAAGCTGGTTCAGAGGTTGGCAGGCTGGTTCATAGAGTGGCAAGCTGGTTTAGAGGTTGGCAGGCTGGTTCATAGGGTGGCAGGCTGGTTCAGAGGTTGGCAGGCCGGTTCATAGTGTGGCAAGCTGATTCAGAGGTTGGCAGGCTGGCTCATAGGGTGGCAAGCTGGTTTAGAGGTTGGCAGGCTGGTTAATAGGGTGGCAGGCTGGTTCAGAGGTTGGCAGGCCGGTTCATAGTGTGGCAAGCTGGTTCAGAGGTTGGCAGGCTGGTTCATAGGGTGGCAAGCTGGTTCAGAGGTTGGCAGGCTGGTTCATAGGGTGGAAAGCTAGTTCATAGGGTGGCAAGCTGGTTCAGAGGTTGGCAGGCTGGTTCATAGGGTGGAAAGCTGGTTCATAGGGTGGAAAGCTGGTTCAGGCTCAACATTGATGTTCAGTGCAGGTGAGGTGTCCTGGAGCGAAGTTGTGTGAACATCTCCCAGGTTTTGGGGGACAGGTGTCTGGCGAGGATCCAGGTGAGAGGTGAGGAACAGTTTGTTCTTTCCTAGGTGCCGTCTGGGAGCACAGCTATGCACACAGCTCCAAGGCTAACCATGCTGTTTTAGGGAGACGTGTAAAAAAAACAAAAAAAAAAACAATTACTGCTCACCTTAACAGGCTGACAGTGTGTGTTTGTGTGTGTGTGATGCATTGCGGGTAATTTGCTGCCTCGACACTTTTCTGTGGAGCTTCTGTTGACTTAAGGAGGGTGTGGACAAGTAGGTTGTAACAGATGAGCTGAGGATGACAGGGGTGATTGGTGAAGAAAATGGTCTTTCATGGGATTTAGTATTTTATCTGGGATTTATTAGAGGTAGGATTAGCGTAAGATTCATTACTGTTCTGCTTATCTTGTACTTTCATCGGCCTTCTTCCTGCATGCTCGAAATGCTGCTTGTGCGCATGTGCTGCTAACATTTGACGCAGCTTCATTGGCTTACGTGGGTGAGGTGCTTATTGTCTTGCACGAGTGTGACTTTTAAACAAAAATCCCTTCCAGGAAGTCTCCTTGAATATGTGCGCTGTGACACGCTTTGATTACAAGCGAAAACACATGAAACTCATTGTGTTGAAGGGGGAACCTCCTCATACACCACAGAAAATCTGTCAAGCCAAACCACAATCATCATTCTGACACACACTAATAGCTCTTCATGGTACAGTGCATCTGCAAGAGATTTCAAATCAACCCCCATCGTAACGCTCGCTGTCAATCAGCACGTTCCCTACAATCACAAATCATAGCACGGTCGCACGTACATCAAGTAACCCAAAAAAAACGTTCCCTTCCCATGACCGCATGACAGAACCATGGCGACCAGCCAAAAGGAGCCCATCACAGGCGATCACCGCACATTCATCCACACCTCTGCTCTCTCGCGACCTCACTTCCCTAAACACGACCGTACGGCATCGCGGTCCCCACAACCCCCTTTTCTCTTCCTCGACCTTGAAACGACCGCAAAGAAACTCCCCATCTAGCCTGTCAGCTCCCCTGCAGTCCCCTTTCAACAGGGAAGACCGTGTTGCGTCACTCTTCACACACTTCTTTCCCCTCGTCCCCCACACACACTCTCCTGATGCAACAATCCCTCTCAATTTTATCTTTTCACGTAGTGATGTCACTTTAAAAACCTCTCGGCGGGCGGTGTGTGTACAGATAGGGGTATGAAGCAGAGGCCAAAGTAGATGAGACGATTCTGCTGAGTCAGAGGAGAGAGGTCTGCTGCGTCTAGCTGAGACAGTTACAGGTAGCAGAGAGAGAGAGAGAGAGAGAGAGAGAATGGAGAAAGAGAGAGAGAATGGAGAGAGAGAAAATGGAGAGAAGAAGGAATACATCCGAGAAAAAAGTGTTGAGAGAGATGGATGAAGAGGCAGAGAGAGGGGAGATGTGGGATTCACCGATGTGATGCATTTTTCAGTCAGATGCACAAGGGTTTTAAAGTCGGTTGAAGGAACGAAGGCAAATACATGAGAACGTCACAGGTTCCATCTGTCGGCTCTTCTACTGCTGACCAGAGAGGTCAGTCAGGTCAGCTAATATCCATCTCGTCTGAAATCCCAGCAACATACACCTGAGCAAACACCGACTGAGGGCAAAGTCTGTTTCTGGGACTGACTGGGAGGATATAATTGGCTTAACTAGGCCAAACTAGGCCAAGCCTGACTAGGCTAACAGCTCCAATCAACTCTTTAAAGAAATAAAACTTATTGTGTCTAATCATTTGTATGATGTTCCCCATCGGGTTGCATTGAGCTGATGCTTACACAGATAAGGTGTTTGTCTGGCTGATAGACGATGTGGCTCATATCCTGCAGGTAGAGAACACTGCTGATTATCTTGGATGCACAAGTCAATGCTACAGTCAAGCCATTCGGCGATAAGGGCCTTTGATAGTCTCTGTTTGATTTACGGTCCGTATCGCTGTTTTGTTATGGCGGTGAACTGGACCAGGGGTCATGATAGTACAATGCATTATAGGGTCACCCAGGACAAAGGCCAGGCAGACGGGTTACCAGAGGCTGATCTGGGCGAGATGTTTGGGGCCTGAGGAGAGAAAGGAGGATGGAGGAACGGTCGGAGTAACTCTGGATGTTCTAGAGTTCAAGGGGGGGGGGCTATCCCTCTTGCCTCTCCCCTAAACCCCTTCCAGCCGTTTCTTTAAGTGTCTGATCATGAGAGTGCTGTGTGTGTAGGTGAGACGTCCGTGATGTGGTGGTAGGGATGTGGGGTTAAATGGGCACAGCAGAGGCTCACACACCTGAAGAAACACACACACACACACACACTCGAGGATGCTGCATGACACACTGTCGGCAGATTGTGCGTGTCACTTAAGGCAACGTACTGCAGCACCTTTATCTGCACCACTGATTGGCGCACATCAAATCGCAGTCTTATCTGATAACCTGGTTACTTAGTTTCAAGCCCAGATTGATTTTAATGATCTCATCCTCGTTTGTGACCCCAAATTGTTGATCAGGTGACAATGTGTCGACTGGGTTGAGAATAATGACGTTACAGGCGATTGTTGCCCTGCTGAAGGACTCGCTGTAGTTCTGATGAGGTTAGGAACAATCACTTTACATGATGGTACAAAAGGGCGTCGTCACACTGAAGTACTTCCCCGTTGCTCTCCTTTTCAGTTTACTTACTAAATCATATTTTAAGCAGCTCACTCTGGGTTCAGAATACTGTGGCCAAAAACGTCTGGGAAGGGTGTAAAGTCCTGTCTGTAATCACAGGGCCCAAAGAAGGGGTCAATGATCCTCTTTTATAGCCTACGTCTCTCTCTTTCTATTACTCCCTCTCTCTCCCTCTCTCTCCCTCCTTCTCTCTACCTTCCCTCTCTCTCCACCTCCCTCCCTCCCTCCTCTCTCTTATCTTATCATTGTGCAGCCTGCCCTGTCTGCACATCCACTGACAATCAGCCAACACAGAGGGAGCCGCCTTACCTGTCACCCCACCAATCACAGGTGTGTGCGCTTGCGTGTACATGTAGGCGTGTGTGTGTGGGGAAAGGAAGGAGTGGCATGGCCCATAGCCATGTGCTGCAGAGTTTTGTGAATACATGGGTCTTTGTATTGTGTAAGTGTGTGTATGTGTGTTGGGTGAGTGTGTGTGTGAAGTGTGCAGCCATTATCCAGGCCAAACTAATAGGTAGCGTTAAAGAGAAGCTCCTGAAACAGATCAACACATTTTGGGAGGCGAGTCTTGGACCTGTGGCCTGTTTCTATTGGTTCAATAGACTGACGCCCAATCAGTGATGTGCACGGGAACATGAGGTATGAAAGGTAACACCATGACAGCCTGAGGAGGTCAGAACAGAGGTCAGCTTGATCCATGTTTTAAGGTTTGACATAATGTACTCACCAATATAAACAAGTTTGATCCCATGGATTTACACACTCACACAGACACACACACACTAGTGTGAAGGGGAATTCAAAGTTAGACTGATATTTAGTCTTACAAGACATATCGGTGAACATTTGCTGATGAGAATGGTGTAGGACAGTACTGATGACACTGTATAGTTTATACTGCCAACAATTTCTTCACAATCCATTAACGTAGCTTTGACAGAAATACAAACTTTGTAAAAGCTTCAGAGAACTCCAGCATGAACACGTGAATGGTGTCTAAATCCAAACTACAGAGATAGATGTAGTTAGTGCCTCAACTCAAACATAAAACACAACTAAAACGGCAGTCGGCATTCCCTTTGGAAGAGCACTGAACTGCGACCCGGGCCTATCAGCCAACCGTTCTGCCGAGCGAAGTGGGCATTCTGACAATCAAAACTACATTCCACAACGGCCGATTGTGAACGAGGGAGGAGATGACAATCAGATCATGTTTCTGACAGAACAGGCTACGGTGAAGTGGGAAAATAGCCCGGCTCCAACACAGCGAAACGAAAGATCCCCATAAGCCTCGCTACATGTGACGGACAAGGCTGAGCGCTTCGTGTTGTGGTGAAAACATCTGACAGCCTTCGATTGAGCAGAGACGCCGATTTGGCAGGAGAGTCAATTTCAGGACAAGCAGCGGCCTGCAATCTACAGAATTGTGCGTGTGTGTGTGATAGAGGGTTCTTTAAAGACCCAAAACAAGAATGATGAACCATAAATGTGCCTTACAGGTAAAATATCTTACATGGAACAAAGAATCTGACAAAGATACATTTATCATACTGTAAATGACTTGTAGCCAACTTTCAAGGTTGGGTAATTCAACCGCGAACTAAGGTGTGTGTGTGTGTGTGTGTGTGTGTGTGTGTGTGTGTGTGTGGGGGGGGGGTAATTTTGTTTCATACACACACTTTCTATCTTATGTTTCCTTCCCGTGATGGATGCACGTGGAAAACACACACACACACACCAGCAGTGTCTATGGTGTGGTGGCCTCATGTGGCTAACCAGCTCACAGTCACAAGGGTGAGTCATCCTCTCTTAAACTGGCCTCCTGTCACTCCTGATCTTTGGCCCAATGACATCAATTCGCTCCTGTCACCGGACGCTCAGCGGACGTTTCCTCTTTTCAAACAGGAAAATGAGGACCATGAGGAACAGGAGCAGCTGGGTCAAACCTAGCGACCGCACGGTCAGTCCCGCAGCATGGAAGATCTCCTGTGAGTCATCCATGGGAGTTGGTTTGTTTTCACATGCGGGGCGGACGGCTTTTCATAACGACTGAGAAGGCGGCCATAAAACTGTATTTTCTTAATGAAAAGGGGAGAGGACAGATTTAGCTGTTTTCAGAAAGTAGAAAACGTATGCCTCTGCAGTAGTCCTACTGAATGGGGCTCTTCTGTCATGTAAGGCTATAAATAATAATATATATATATATATACATTATATATAATAATTTGTCTTAGTACTGGATAATGACATTATCCAGTACTAAGACTAATTCAACCTACAGTTGCTGTGTTTTGACTCTGTGCGCATGGCATGAAAGTGGAACGAAGTTCATCCACAAACGAGTGGCAACGGTTCCTTTTCAAATGACCAACTTGAGCCGTCTCGAACATGTGAATCATAAACCCTGCTACTGTCGACGACCGTGACCCAGAATCCTAATTTAGTTTGGATAAACGCCACCTCGATCACTTCTAACCTTCTGTAACCTTTCGCTTCCTTCCTGTGTGAACTCTACGTCCTGTCCCAGGAAACAAGAGACACTAAGTTCAGAGTCTTCCAACAACTCCAGGGTTTACAGAGAAAAGGACATCTTGCCGATTCAAACCCAAAACTGTCACTTCCAGAAGTATCAGACCTGGGCAGCGTGTCCCGCAGATGGCCTGGTAATCAGGATCAAACTGAGAGCCAAATAATCCCTATGAGACACACACTTGAATGAAAGTGCTGGGAGTGATTTTATATTCACAAGCAGCTGATCTATTTGGATGGAAAGAGAGGGTTTGTCCCAACATAAACATCTCTGGAACACAATGGTGTTCAGTGCCAGAAAGCAGACATTCTGCCCGGCCTCCAGCAGGCCAACACTGTAACCAACACCCCCCAGAGCTGCTCACAGACAGCATGTTCTCATCATCCATACCAAACTCGAACTCTGAAAGTACTACTGGATGTTCTTCTCAGCTAGGACACCTTGGAAAATGGGGAGAGGTCAGGTTAGACCGTTTATCAAAGGATTAAGAACTTCCTGTGTGAAAACGTAATCTGCGTTTTTCAGTTTGAAGATTTGTGACGGAGAGGAAGGGTTCAAATGACCGTAGGGCAGAAACACTGGGGACTTTAAATCTGCTGCCATGTCTGCTTAATGTCTCCAATGCCTCCAATTAACTTTCTTGGCTAGATCAAAAAGCACTTTTGCTTCATCCAGAAAATGCACCCTTTTTTCCTCATGAGGAAAGAAAAGCCACAATAGCCAACTGTAATACAAAGCTAAGAATAGTCGCCTCACAATTGACAAAGATTTGTTGTTCTTTAAAACTACCAGGCGGATGATCAGGGTGATAAAAAAATAATCTGAATCGGTTGTGGTCCAACAGGGGGTTTGTAAAACAATGCGCACATAATCACGTTTTCCTTGGCTCCTTTCATTTTAATGGGGTAAATTGTCAAACGCTGTACTTTGTGGCCTGAATGGGGGGATAAAGTCAGGAACCTTACAGTGTGTGTGCATTTGCACCCATGGCAAGGCCAAGTCGTAGATGCATTTACTGCCAATTACATTTTTAACTCGTTGCCAGTGTCTGTTTGTGCTACTGTTTCTTTTCCAAGTCTCCTTTTGTGAATTTGACCTGGTACAACACTCTCACTCTGTCTTTCTTCCTGGGCAATGCTGACCTCTCGTGTGTACCTGCAGTTCCTCCTATCCAAACATGGATGAACATGTTTGCAAACCACACTGGTGTGAATAAAGGTGTCTAGTCTGTGCAAATTAAAGTCATTATTTTAAAGTAACTGTTTGCTCACCGAAACGTGTTGTCCTTTGAGAGCAGAGTGGAAACTCATCTTTTCTGAAGGCTTTAGAGCGCATTTGCGTTGTAAAAAACAAACTCTCAAGACAAAATCTAAGAAATCTAACATCAAACACTTCTGTTTGATTATTCACAGTCACATTAGTGTTTCCTGGCAGCTGTTTATGCATTATTCATTAAACCAGCTGATCTGAATACCGGATTGTTTTCAATCCTGAGTGTGATCCAATCAGTGAGTGAGAGAGTAGAACTATACATTTAAGAAAGACATACAGACAGTTGGCCTAAATTGAACGAACTTCCACGGCCAGTCACAGTTTTATTCTCATTCTTTTATTCTCTAACAAATTTCATCCTGTTTCATCACGCGTCACTGATGCAATCTGTTCGCAATCTGGTCGAACACTGTGTTCCGCATGATACAGCGCCCCCTGTTGGTCAAGGTTAAACACACAGTCTGTGTACAAAACTACACATTGATGTACTGTATAATCAAAATGTTTGTAACGGGGATTTTCAAAATCTCAAAATAAACTGTCAATCAAGAAC
The DNA here is from genome assembly GCA_030340665.1 of Neosalanx taihuensis. NCBI lineage: Eukaryota > Metazoa > Chordata > Actinopteri > Osmeriformes > Salangidae > Neosalanx > Neosalanx taihuensis. The sequence continues at coordinate 5,919,609 of CM059295.1, read as the reverse complement.
ACAATACATTTGTGGCGGCTCTTGACATATGATTAACAGTACTGTACATTCACAGATATACAAACATTTAATAAATATTTAATAGTTAATGCATATTGTTTAATAATATAAATAGAAAATGTTCCATTCCGGGTATCTGTGAGTGTGTAGGTGAGCCAAGTGAACGTGCTCCCTGCTCAGAGCCAAGTGAACGTGGATTTCCGACAAAAAAAATCGAATATATAAACCGATCCACTATTTACTGTCTACTTGTGTTATTTACAAACTTTATATAAATACGCTGTGCGTACTCATGAACACACAGAACAGGATCACATTCACATTCTCTCGCTCTCTTTTTCAACTTGGTCTAGAACAGTCAAGATCTCGGAGGAACCAGGAGTAGAAGAAGATATGCAGGTCTGGGAGGAGCTGAAGGTCGTATGCATGAGGAGTATGGAGGTCACAGGAGACATGGGACGTCTCAATTTGAGTTTTTTGTGGGTGGTACGAGGCCGCGTGCATGACATGGCAACTAGATATGGGATACCCCATATTCCCACTCCCCTGACGCATCAGCGCTTTCCACCTACGTTTGACAATCTTTGGAGACACACATCCCAAACACGAGGGTCCACAGCAGAGCAGGGAGCTGGGTTAGCAGGGGTGGCGGCTGGGTGCAGCCCAGGAGACTGTCCTCACGTCTGGGTCTCATGTGTTGACCGTGTTGGCTGCTTCCAGGAGGGACGCGAACAGAGAGTCTGGCCTCTTCATCAGCACCTCTGGAGGGTCAAACTCAACCACCTGGGAGACACATGAAGATCAGATAACCCTTCATGGATCCACAGCATGAACATCAGATCAGATAACCCTTCATGGATCCACAGGTGTGTGTGCGTATTGCGTTATGCATGTATGTGTGCGGGCGTTTACCTTGCCGTTGTCCAGGACCAGGATGCGATCGCAGTCCAGGACGGTGTTGATGCGGTGGGCGATGGTGAGCATGGTGCAGTGCTGGAAAGCCTCTCGGATGGTGTGTTGAATCAGACTGTCCGTCTCTGAGTCGATGGAGGCGGTGGCTTCATCCAGCAGGATGATCTGAGAGGGAGAAGATGAGACAGGAAACCCTGACACGGCCGCTACGTCGTTTCTATCTAGAGCGCTGCTGTGGTAGTTTGCTTGGTGTGAGTCACATCTGCTGCTGTGTGGGTACGAGTTAAACAGCTGTTTCTGATGCTCTGTTCTTTCAAGGTATGGGCTGTCAGGTTGTATTGATGAATGTACTGAATGTACAAGCAGCACTGTGGGTGGGTGGGTGTTGTAGCTCTTATTGAGAGAGCTCAGGGATGTGCTTGGTGCTGGTACACGGGGGAACATGCGAAGCGAACCTTGGAGTTCCTGAGTAGAGCTCGGGCCATGCACATCAGCTGTCTCTCGCCCACGGAGAAGTTCTCGCCGTTCTCCACCACTTCTGCCTGCAGTTTCTTAGGCAGCGCGGCAATCTGGGGGAGAGCAAAGACCCCATCATCATCACCGTCAAAATCACCACCATGATCGTCTACCGCCATCCTCATCCGCCTCCTCGCTGTCATCATCAACATCATTACCTTCATTATCATCATCCTCCTCATCCCTGTTGAAGACACTGAGGTACAACACAACACGACCAGGCACACAGAAGCGTGATACTAGAACATACCGTGTCTTTAATGTAGGTCTTCTCCAGGGCAGACCAGATCTCCTCATCGTTGTAACTGTTGAACGGGTCCAGGTTATATCTAAAACGACATGTTCACAGAACCATCAATAAAAAAGGAACATAACAACTTAAGTCGATGATGGACGCATTGCAAATTGCATCAAAAATATGATCTAGAATTCGAGGACAGATACACAGGGATGTGCCACACACACTCACACACAGACACACACACATATTTCCAGGCTGTGAGCTTGCGCATGCATGTGTGTGAAAGTAGTGTGTGGGAGCATCAGCGTGAGCAGGTGTAGTGGAGGGGCTGTACCTCACGGTGCCTATGAACAGCACAGGGTCCTGGGGGATGATGGACAGCTTGCTGCGGAGGTCGTCCAGACCGATGGAGCTGGTGTCCACGCCGTCGATGGTGATGGTGCCGGCGGCGGGCTCTGCCAGCCTGAACAGAGCCACAGCCAGAGAGGACTTCCCTGTGGGGACGGTAGACGTGTTACACACTGGTACACTAGATCAAATACGGGGGGCCAAAGATGAGTGTTACACACTGGTACACTAGATCAAATACGGGGGGCCAAAGATGAGTGTTACACACTGGTACACTAGATCAAATACGGGGGGCCAAAGACGAGTGTTACACACTGGTACACTAGATCAAATGAGGGGGGCCAAAGACGAGTGTTACACACTGGTACACTAGATCAAATACAGGGGGCCAAAGACGAGTGTTACACACTGGTACACTAGATCAAATACGGGGGGCCAAAGACGAGTGTTGCACACTGGTACACTAGATCAAATGCAGCTTTGTTTTTTTAGGTATTTTTTCAGATCGTTGCGTTAATCTTGCAACTGAAAAAACTCTGATACTGAGAAGTCTGAGAAGACTGGTGCTGTGTTTTCAACGTTGTTACAGGCCTATTTTGGCCTGAGGTTTCACAGGTAACGACAGTAAAGCCTTACCAGAGCCTGTTCTTCCCACAATGCCAACCTTCTCCCTGGGCCGGATGCTGATTTGTAGTCCATCGAGCACTATGGGAGTGTTTTCCCTGTACCTCATCTGATAGTCCTGGAAGCTGATGGCTCCTGCATGGGGCCAGCCTTCAGGGATGTGGATACCTTTTACCTTCTTAGGAGCCTCTGACACACAACCCTGGGGGAGGGAAGGAGAGGGGGGAAGGGAGAGTACAGAGTGAGAGAGGGAGGGAGGGTTAGGAGGGAGAGGGAGGGGTGCGTATTGGAGAGGAATCTGGATTTTTAGACGCTACACGTAGCAGATCAGTGCCTCTCTGTCTCTTCTTGACGTTTATCAATTGCAACAAGCTTTCTTATCTGAAAGTGTGTAAACTTTCTGGTTCATTTGCAGTATATACAGACATCGGAATTCTCGTTCCTGCTCCTCTAGAAAGCTCACAAGTTACAGGACCTAACCCTGATCCTATCTTTGATAAACATAGTCATCAACAGTATGTGAAATCAACGTGTGTTGTGGTGGATGGGACTCACTGTGCTGTACTCCTGCAGTCTCTCCACAGAGGTGAACTTGGCCTCCAGCTCTGTAGACAGCCTCACTACGTACTGGAGCATGCCCGTTAACTAGACACCAGAGAGAGACAAGTGCAGAGGGAGGACACACGCAGAGACACGAGAGAGAGAGAGAGAGAGAGAGAGAGACAGAGAGAGAGAGAGAGAGAGAGAGAGAGGAGATGTAGAGACATGGAGAGAGAACAGAAACAGAGACATAGATGCACAGAGACATGAGAGAGAGAGAGAGAGAGAGAGAGAGAGAGAGACAGAGACAGAGACAGAGACAGAGAGAGAGAGAACCATTTGAACAAGGGAACAGGCACTGATCTGGAAGTTGCACCACAGACCAGCAGAGGGCAGCATTACTGGTGACATTGGTAACTATGACTCAGCATGGGGGTAACAAGGACAAACGTTTTATAAAGGGTCTGCGTTTATGAAACGATGACAGTGCTTGTTACACATTTACCCCGACTAACAGAGCCCCAAACTATACTGAAAGGTAAGTTCAGATCAGGAGATCAGGACCAGGTACCTGGATGGTGTAGGACAGGGCGAGGCCCTTCATGGAGGCACTGATGATACTACTGTCGCTAAGCACCACAAACAGTGCCACAATCAAGGTTACGGTGGCAGACAGGAAGTCCAGCCAGAATGACAGCCAGCGCGTGCCGCAGTTAAACAGCAGGAAGTGGTTGCTGTTGGTGTCGCTCATCTGTTGGAACCTGGAAATGACATCAGAATTCATCAGATTAAGAGAATGGATAATAGGTTCAGTGGTATAGCATTTAACTGCAGATCGAAAAGGTAGAGTTGTACTTGTAATTGTTAATAAATTGCCTTTTCTAGGTGTACACTGTCCCCATGTCATGCGCCAGTGTTCAGCTATACAAGGTCAGACCTCCCTCTGAGCTCCTTGGTTGCTACAGTGTCAACATGCGAATATGTGTCTGTGCTCCTAGGAGAGGGTGTGTGAGTTTAGACAAACAGGCACTCAGCTGGTACACAGCTGTCCTCAACTCAATCTAATCAATAATAATGGGGTCGTTAGGTCGATCAATAGAGTCCATAATCCCTGTGAAAAAAACAGAAAGTCCACTGTCTGTCCTCCATCTTAATTTGACGAACAAACTTCTTGGTGGAGGTGTTTAACTGTGGCCAGAGTGAAGGGGGGTCCGGGTCTTACCGCTCGATGTACTGCTGTCTCTTGTCGTAGGCGTGGATGGTGCTGAGGCCCTGGATGGTGGAGGTGGTGAGAGAGATCCAGGGGGAGCGACTCACATTCTCCATCCTCTTCATCTCTCTAATGCTCCTCTGGAACATGCTGAGGACACGCAAACACAAAAGGGGGTTAAGGGGGAATTCTGTTCACTCGGCTAGACGATATCTCCTTCAGAGCAAAGGTGTTCGGCGATGACAAAGACGTCGCCATGTCGACGGGGAAGGGCGTAAGCTCAGGGGTTTTATCTCGTTCGTGAATAACGTTGTGAAGAACGAACGGCATCCCGAACTCACAACAGGACGACGGCAAAGATGGCCCCCAGGATGGCCACGGCCGCCAGGAGAGGGGGGAAGACGGCAGAGATGGTGCAGATGGTGTACGTGACCATGAGGCAGAACTGAAGGAAGTTCTCCATGTTGAAGGGGAGCACGGTGTCCACCTCGTCCTGGTCCTTGGAGAAGCGGTTCACCAAGCGTCCCGTGGGTGTGGTGTCGAAGAAGCTCATGGGGCTGGCTAAGATCTGGAGTACAGAGAAGCACAAGTAGCTACAATTAGTTTATCTTGTTAATTAGCTTGGCGTACCATGTGGCACGCTAAGCATCGTTAAGCCCGTTAAGGAAGTTCTGCTGTACCTAATATAATCATTTGTTTTTTTGCTTTGTCTAAAAGTGTTTGCTAAATGTAAATAAATGTTGAACACCAGAATTAGCTTAGCGTGATCTAAATTAGCGTTGTTGTTTTTGTAGCGTTTTCTAGCTTTTCGCACCTTCTTGAACATGGTGTCGTGGAGCTTGGAGGAGGCATGGAGGGTGACTTTGACAAAGGAATAGCCCTTGATGGCACTGAGCACAAACATGGCCACCACCGTCAGACCGTAGATCATCTGGTAGAAGCTCAGGTTAGGGTGTAGGGAGATGTCTCCTGTGCCAGGGTTTGTAACGTTCTGGAAACAAAAAAAAGGATTGGCGTGAAGCTGTTTAGGAGGATCTGGAAGGATTTTTTGGAAATCCTAAATCTTGTTTTGAAAATTTCCACACAAATTAGATGAGAAATAACGATGTGTTCAACTGTGGTCCAGCTACTCAAAATGTTCAGCAGAAGTTCCCTCCTTCGCACATTCTAGAAACTCCCACATTCTAGAATCCTCCATATTCTACAATCTCCCACATTCTAGACTCCTCCACATTCTACCATTCCTCACACCTTCTCCCCACCCTGCCAAGCTGTCGTTCCAAGCAGCCCAGCTGTTGATGCTGCTCAAAAACAGTGAGCACCTGTCTGAGTGTGTCCTTACCCCAGATCCTTGCTCTAACCAGTAGCTGAGCCACCAGTTGCTGAAGGCAGTGGTCCCCACCAGCATAATGAAGATTAGCATGACTAACGTCACCAGGATATACCCTGAGAGATAAGAAGACCCAGATCAGACACAGTGATGCTGTATGGAAGATATCCGCTGTAGCACAATATGGCAAACCCAAACTCCCACCTCTCTAACTATGCAAATCTGTGTATCAGAGTATGTGTGGGTTTATGTGAGTGAGCAAGAGAGTGTGAGCGTATGAGTGGGTCAATGTGTAAGTGTGTGAGCGAGCTAATGAGGGGGTCAGAGTGCGAGCTAGTGAGTCGGACCTCCAGCGGCGAGGCAGTACTGATGGTAGGTCCTCCAGGTGATAGACCCTTCAGCTGAGCCTTCCTGTTTCACCAGCTGGTCCTTAGAATCTGCAGGAGGGAACAACATCAAACACCATCGTACCTAAAAGGTCAAACAGGGAAATATGTATTCAACAGCTGTGCACTACTTACCCTTAATCTCAAACCCGGATTCCTTGTTCTTCTCAACAGATTCATCTGACATGTCAAAGGCTGTAGAAAGATTGTACACACGTCAGAATGTCCATAACCACCAAAGAATTACATTAAACATGTCCGAAATGACTATTATTTAAACTAATACGAGGTAGTGTTATATAGCAGAGGACGCGACCAAACAGCTACAATACGTTTGCCCTCAATTTCTTCTAAAACGAGGTTGGTGCTTTCTCAATATTGATTAACTTTACATTTCTCTTTGTTTTTGCATAAATACCTGGATTATCAACTCCGTTGGCCTTTTCTTCAGCAATATCTTTCTTGTGTACTTGAATAGGCTCGTCCAGTCTGTCCTCCTCCTCATTTTGTGCCTAATTATACAAGACACAGAGTTATAGGACGCTGTACATATTATGTCTGGCAGATTTAAATGACGAACCTACCCTAAATCAAATTGAGGAAACATGATAACCTTTATGGCTTCAGAGCTAACTTTAAAACTGCCTGCCTTAAACTGCCTTAAAGACTTCATAGGCACTGTGTGAGAGTTCATGGTGACAAACAAGTGACTAACAGATAAGGTGAGAACAATGTGTCTTACTTTTGCCTGTTCCTGCTGGAAGTTGTTAATGAGCTGAGCATATCGGCCCTCAGCCTCCATCAGAGCCTTGTGTGTCCCCACTTCCTTGATCTCCCCACTCTCCAACACCAGGACCTCATCACAGAACTCCAGGTACTGGTGGGCAGACATCAATATGGAACAACACCAACATTTACAAACACTTTTCTACTTTTTCTAACTACAATTTCCAAAACACAGGTCAGAAATACAATCAGAAGTTAATCATATGGAGAGAGCTTTAGAATTTTTCGGTGACCTTAGTTGACTTATAAAAAATCTGCTGACAGTAAATAAGTTCAGTTACTGGACTAAGTTATAAAAACATTAAAAGGCAGACAAGTGGGAATTTTGTGTTTTGTGGTATCTATCACTAAACCAACAGACCAAGCTAAGAAACCTGAACCTAAGTGAAGATTTGCTCCCTGTGGGAAGAATATAGAAAAGACAGCAAGCACAACTATCAAGCAGAACCCTACAGAGATATATAAAAGTTACACATTTACACACAAGGCACTAAAGTAGATGTTACGAGTTTTTGGAACAACCTATGTACAGCAAAACCGTTAATAGGTAAATGTGCATTGAAAGTAAAACGCTGATAAAAAAAAGAGAAAAAAAGTCTTGGTTAGGCATGACTTGAATCATTGTCTTGGTCAGTCACAGACTACCACGGGAACTTGAATTGAGGAACAAGTTGTCCTACAAGTGAACACAGTGACTCTGAACAATGTGGATCATATTATTAGCACTACGATGTAGAATACGAACTTTCCCTAAACTGCAACATTCTAAAATCTACTAACATTCCAGAATCCAAGTGTAACGGTGGCTTCCGTCCCTTTGGTACCTGCAGCTGATGTGTGACCAGAATCACAGACTTTCCCTTTAGTTGTCTCTTGATGCAGTCCTCAAAGATGTGTTTCCCCACGTGAGCGTCCACGGCAGACAGCGGGTCGTCCAGGAGGAAGATGTCTTTGTTGGAGTAGACTGCTCTGGCCAGGCTGACCCTCTGCTTCTGGCCTCCAGAGAGGTTCAGGCCTCGCTCGCCGATCTACGGGAAGCAGAAGAGGACATTCAGAGCCGTCTGCTGTTTTGGAAATGCTGCTTTGTTCCGGAAACATATGCTTTCTTTGCAAGTCAAGATAAAGGCTTTACATTTATTTAGAAACTTGGCTATACTGACACAATAGTACAGCAAATAACATTAAATGTACTGGTCATTATCAAGGAAATATAATACTTTTATAGTTGTAAAACCATTACATCAATTCTTACTGTTGATTTAACAACAGTATTTGATGTACAGTGACCACGCTAAAAAACATCCTTACTTCAGTCTCATCTGCGTAGGGCAGAATAGCCAGGTCTGGGGTCAGGCTGCACGCATGGATTACTTGTTTATACCTGTTTGAAACACAAAGAAGGACAAAAAAAGGAACATTCGATAGTGTACAGAAACATCCTCATCTTCTCAGTGATCCATATAGTCACATTGGTAAACACAATATTGAGATTGCACTGTCTTCTGTAACAGAGATCAATCTGTCTAATGGAAGTAAGAAGCCAGATTACGTCGGAATGTTCATCGCACCGTTCTCTTTGACACCTTCACCTTTGGCATACTGCATACATACCAATGACTGCCCTCTCATAAACCAAGGGATAATTTCCCATTAAAGAAAGCACTAAGGTTAACTCGGTAACCTAAGTACTTCAGGAGGATGGTGAAACAGCTGAATAAAAGACCAACATTGCATGCTTTGCCTCGTCAGATCTACAGCAGGTCAAAGACCATTTCATCCACACGCTTCTCATGAAACAAGATAGTTTTCTCTGCTAGATGTAACCTGTTATATAGTTTTTTTCATCAGTGGCCATAGTGGCCATAGTGGCCATTTTCTTAAACTTGTTATAAACTTTCAATTCTAGTTCTTGGTCATGAAGATCAAGAAAATCATTTAATTCTTAATATGAATTTCCTTTGTTGAACTGAGATGACAGTATGGGCTTTTTAATGTCACAACTGGGAACAATATCAAGAACAGATACAGATTCTTAATTGTAAGAAATTGTTGCTTTCAATCAAATACATTTATTTTGACCCATGTCCTTATTTATTTAGAAAATATTAAAAGATTGACAAACTGTATAAAATAAACATCTGACACAAATATTTCACAGAGGGATATATTGCAGCATTCGATCTGTGAAAGAAACGTGTTGATTACCTGTCCTGGTCGAACGGTTCTCCCATTAGGATGTTGTCACGCACGGTACCGTGGAATATCCAGGCCTGCTGGGAAACGTAGGCAAACGAACCGTCGGCCGTCACCGAACCCTCCCTCAGATGCATCTGAAACAAAGGTCCCCACCAGCAGAATATTCAGCTCCCATTCAGCAGATAACCATCATGTTAATGTCATGTGTTGTTAATAATAATAATAATAATAATAATGTTATTAGACAAAAGTTATTATAAACTACACCTGTTCCAAAATGCTCGATAACAACGATGTCTTTCCGCTGCCGACATTGCCACATATTCCCAGCAGGTTTCCCTTTTAGAGATAACAAACATGGTCATCTTTTTGTTTAAACACAAAAACTCCCCACCCCCCATCCCCCAAACTGACCCTCACTTCCATCCCATCAGTAATTAACCATTGAACACACACCTTAGGTAGGGTAAAGGAAATGTTCCTCAGGGAGGGTTTAACACTGCCCACTGCATGAGTCCCGTTCTGGGGCATGGGGTCCTCCTTCTTCCCCCCTCCCAGGCTGTCGACTGGGTCAAGCGGGATGGCAGACTGGCTCTCAGGCTTGGCCCATGAGAAAGTAGCCTTCTCCATGACCAAAGCTGAGTCTGGGTTTTTTTTATGAATCAGGTATGATTCTGGATTCTGGACGAGCATGAGTTTCTGTTGTCAGATAAGGGGAAAAATAGGCACACATGCATGTATTATTTAAATCACTTTTCAGACACTTCCTGTATCTAACATTATTAGTGATCTAGTGAGAACTGCCAGTCTGGCAAATAAAAATGCACACACCCCACTCCCACACACATACACAAAACGTATATAACATTAAATGTACAATAACTTACTAACATTAAATGTACAGCATGTCGCTGTGCTTCTGTGCATTGGATTTTGCATGAAATATCACGTAACTTCATGCAGAACATTCGATTGAGTCCTCCTGCAGCTGTCCCTGATAAAAACTCACCTTGAGTCTGGTTAGAGACACGCTGGCCTCAGCCAGAGCTTTCACAGAGAAGGGAAGCAGGCCCAGAGAGAACCTCATGGAGTTGAAGATGGCAATGATGGCAAAAGCCTGGTTAAACACAAACACAGCAGGAATGGCTGAACATCCACAGGGTTAAACATGACATTTACATTCAGCAGCTGATTTTATCCAAAGCAACGTCCATAGAAAGTACAGTAGAAGAATAAGCCACAACCAGCAAAGAGGCCCCGGTGGGGAAAAAAAACATCTAAAAATCAGACACTAACATCTGAACATCTTAAGCAACAATGACTTCTCATGTAGAGATGCTAGCTGATTAATGAAAGGTGAACACAAATATTAATACTAAAGTATGATCATACGTCTCAACTAACAGTCTTGATTACAGCTGTGCCTTGTGTTCCTGGTAGCATTTTGGTCAACAATTAACTTTATACAAAAAATGTTACTTCAAATTTTGAACTGAAGTCAACAATTAACTTTAGAAGACTTAACATGTTAATTGTCATGAAGATGACAGATAAGTACTGATAGATAAGTTCTGTGGTTTAATAAGAAGGCTCTTTAGTGAGTCCATTAGTGAGGAGGAGTGTCGTACTAAGGAGGGGTTGAGGGGAAGACCGATCATGGTGTGGGTTATGAAGGTGAGGATGGTGGCCAGGGTGGGGATGATGGTGGTGATGGAAGAGTTTACGCTCTGAACATAGCCGGCCTTTTCCAGGAGTTGACGCTCAGTCTGTCTGATGTCTGGAAACCAGAGAGGAGAACGAACATCAGCATATTTACAATGTTCTCCCTAAGTTGGTGTAGACCAGTGGTTCTCAACCCTGGTCCTCAGGGCCCACTGTCCGGCATGTTTTTCGATGTTTCCCTGCTCCAACACACCTGATTCAAATGAATGAGTCACTATGAAGCTCAGCAGAAGCCTGATAATGACAATTCATTTGAATCAGGTGTGTTGGAAGGGGGAAACATCTAAAACATGCAGGACAGTGGGCCCTGAGGACCAGGTTTGAGAACCACTGGTGTAGACCCTCATAAATCCAGGAGTGTTCCATTGTAGAAAAGGTTTTAGAGGTAGTCAAGACGTGTCTTGAGTTTGAAAACAGGGCCCAGATGACAAACTCTGAAACATTTTCTACCATATTCATAACACAACGTTATCGTCCAGAAATACTGCCATCAACATGTTTCCAGGGCAGGGGTCCATTCTAAAGCTGGGTGTGTCATCTCTGTGTGTACAGCACTTGCACAAAGTGAATATCAAACACTGACCCAGGATCTTCTTCACAAAGGAAGTTTCCCAGGCGTACATCTTGATGAGTTTTATGCAGGTGAGAATTTCGTTCATGGTCCGCACACGGTTATCGGTCACTACCACGGCTGACCTTCTGAAGATGCTGATCAGTCTGGCCATGGAAAACTGCAAAGAAACACAGGAGTCGCATCACTACTGCCTTCAACTCTACTCACACAAATGAGTTGGCCGGTTTCTGCCGACTCATTATGACAAGCAGTATTTGTTTACTTAAAATTGGTCAACTATTACTACGCTCGCTCTTTTCTCTGTTATCAATATGAAAATGAGCACCATGTAAACGTTACTCTGAGTATAATATATAACAATTAACATATGCTCATTTTATACATGACGATATTTAAGTATGATACAAATAAACTGTGTATTCCTCTACTTTAAGTAATCTCCTTCCATGTGCTGTCTGGACAAACCTGAATAGGGATGAACACAAAGTAGACCAGGACCCCAATGAGAGCAGTGTAGCCCAGGATGTAGCACGCATAGCTGATACAGATTAAAAGCAGCACTGGGATGCACAACAGGAAGGTGCCAAACACCACCGCCTCGAACATCCTGTAGCCATCGCTGGTCAGCACGTTAATCATCTGTCGGAGGGAAGAGAAGGAAGTTAATCAGGAGTTAGTCAAGAGGTGAGATTAAGAGAGTTAAGAGTGTTTGAGTTGTCAATCATCTTCTCTTTCAGAAAAAAAATATGTTAAAAATCCTCTGATCTGAACATCAGATCGACAAATCTGTTTTCATTGGTCATCAGATGTTTTTATCAAATGAACAAACCTGGTATGAAATATAAAGATAAATCTAGACCAGACACTTATATATTGACATCAACCCAGTTCTCAAAATACCTCTCCCAACGAGATGCTGTTGACCGCTCGTAGAGAGATGATCTTGTGAAAGGCCATCATGGAGAAGGCGTTCTTTAATCTGATGGCTGTGCGCAGGTTCACGGCCCACGTCAATGAGATGAAGAAGGCTTTGCAGAACTCTGAGCAGAACAAGGCCACGCACAGGCCCACTCCGTGAGTCAGCGTGGAACCACCAGGGTTCTCTGCGTACTGAAGGATCTCGTAGACCAGAACCGACTGGGTGAAGATGTGGAACATGGATTAGTAGCAATACATTCTTGAAAGCAAAGCTTTGTTACATTGAAGAAAAAGGAAACTTAAACCGACTCTGAGGTAACAAAAAACAACGCTCAAGAAACTTACTGGACCGATAAATACAGCGAACGTGAATATGACAGAGATGAAGAAAGCCACTATCAATCTCGTTCTTTGGAATCGCATGACAACTCGAGTCAGTGAGGCTTTCTCCAATCCCACTTTAGACACCTCTTCTTCCCAAAGCCTTTGAAACCTTAAATCAGATAAAGGTTCATCATTCCTGCAGTTCTATCCAATAAAGAAGCAAAATCCTATCACCCTGTAAACATTTTCATCGTTGTTATCATTCCTGGACAGTGGTGGTAAGTTACAAGGTCAGTTGATGGTAAGTTACAATTTCTTGACGATTGTCAGCGAACTGACTCTGATTTAACTGTGAATCGACCGATCAAATCGAAATGTATTTGTATAGCCCGTTTTACGAGCAATGTTACAGAGGGCTTCACATATGTCCATAGAACTGCCCCTCAATCAACCTATATCAAACGTCCCGTTCTGTGTATGGCGGATGTCATACCTTTCCCCGTTGATGTGGGCCCCATCGTGGGGAGACAGCGCCAGGGAACTTCTGTCCAGCTTGTTCCTGAACAGACGCCACATCATGGGGGTCATCCAGGAGAACGAGGTGAAAGAGAAGAATCCAGCGCTGTCCATAGGATGAGACCTGGACCAACACACACATCAGACAACATGAGACACAGCTGTCCAGAGGGTGAGACCTGGACCAACACACACATCAGACAACATGAGACACAGCTGTCCAGAGGGTGAGACCTGGACCAACACACACATCAGACAACATGAGACACAGCTGTCCAGAGGATGAGACCTGGACCAACACACACATCAGACAACATGAGACACAGCTGTCCAGAGGGTGAGACCTGGACCAACACACACATCAGACAACATGAGACACAGCTGTCCAGAGGGTGAGACCTGGACCAACACACACATCAGACAACATGAGACACAGCTGTCCAGAGGGTGAGACCTGGACCAACACACACATCAGACAGCATGAGACACAGCTGTCCAGAGGGTGAGACCTGGACCAACACACACATATCAGACAACATGAGACACAGCTGTCCAGAGGGTGAGACCTAGACCAACACACACATCAGACAACATGAGACACAGCTGTCCAGAGGGTGAGACCTGGACCAACACACACATCAGACAACATGAGACACAGCTGTCCAGAGGGTGAGACCTGGACCAACACACACATCAGACAACATGAGACACAGCTGTCCAGAGGATGAGACCTGGACCAACACACACATCAGACAACATGAGACACAGCTGTCCAGAGGGTGAGACCTGGACCAACACACACATCAGACAACATGAGACACAGCTGTCCAGAGGGTGAGACCTGGACCAACACACACATCAGACAACATGAGACACAGCTGTCCAGAGGGTGAGACCTGGACCAACACACACATATCAGACAACATGAGACACAGCTGTCCAGAGGGTGAGACCTAGACCAACACACACATCAGACAACATGAGACACAGCTGTCCAGAGGGTGAGACCTGGACCAACACACACATCAGACAACATGAGACAACATGTGTCCAGAAGATGAGACCTGGACCAACACACACATCAGACAACATGAGACAACATGTGTCTCCTATCTGCTTACTCTGAGCCGAAGCGGAACGGCGCTAGGGTCTGCAGGCTCCTGAGGTACTTTTTGTGTTGAGGAGGTGGTTCCTCCTCCCTGTAATCCAGGGAGGGAAGCCCCTCCGGCAGGGTCTGAATGGTACCGTTGGATTCCGTTCTCCATTGGGCGCTCTCACTTCTGCTACGCTGTTCACAAGGAGACGGACAGGGAGGAAGACAGGGGGGACGGGTTCAGATGGTATGTTGCGAAGGTCGTTATGTGTTATTACAGTGTGCTGTTTATTGAGGTGTCAAGGGGCTGAGTCAGGTGGCTGAGAGGTTAAGGCGTTGGGCTAGTGATCGGTAGGTAGTGAGTTTGATTCCTGTATGTGTCTTTGGGCAAGGCACTTCACCCTACTTGCCTCAGGGTCCCTGTACTTGATATAAGTCGCTCTGGATAAGAGCGTCTGCTAAATTACTTAAATGTAAAAAATAAATGATGGAAACAATGTCATGTTGTCACAGCCAGGGTTCGAACCTGGTACCTTCTGATTACTAGCCCGTCACCCTAACCGACTGCTTCACATGACCCACACTTGACATGGAGACAGAAGAGAAGACACAGAAGAGAAGACAGAGAAGAGAAGACACAGAAGAGAAGATACAGAAGAGGAAGCTTGTGTTGTGTTGGAGAGGAGGAAGTTTGTGGAATCTACTTACAAATGAGACCCCTGTGATGTTGTCCTTCTCAACTGATATTTGATAAACACTTTTCATTTTGTCAGGTGTCTAGGAAATAAAAATACAATAAAAACTTCAACAAAATTGGGGGGATGGGTCCTTCAACAAAATTAAATACCATTAAATAAAGCCATAAATTAGTGAAATGTGGCTTTTTAAAAGTTACATGAAACGCCAAAGACACCTCGTCTTTCTTCCTTAAAAGTTACCAGATAATGTTCAAACGTATTATACCGGAAAATAACCAACAGTTCGCATAGTATAATTTGAATAGATTTTAAATACACAGAGCAATCTAACAGTACCTTGTGTTGCTGTTAAGAGATGGAAGCAAGCTAGACGACCGGCTGATGAAAAATCCAAATGCTTCTAACCTCTCCAACCTGCTGCTTCCAACCTGCTGCTTCCAACCCGCTGCTTCCAACCCGCTGCTTCCAACCTGCTGCAGCTGCATGCTGACAGTAGTTACATCACTGGACTTTATGTGGTTCAAAGGTTAGCTTGTGCAGGGGTCTCAGCACCTGGGGGGTATTCCAGAAAACTTGGTTAACTTACCATTTGGTAAATCATAACCTTTGGGTTGCTTTACCCCAAACAGGCATACCGTGAGTATGTCGGTTCCAAAACACCTGATAAGAGTTAGTTAAATCAACCTCCCATTGGTTACCCAGAGGTTATGAGCGTGCACCGTGCATATATAAAGACATGTTCAATTGATCGCCGATTTCACGAGTCAACATGGAAAAAAAGAGAGCGGCGTATTTTACAGAGGCGGAGTTGGAGGTATTAATGCACGCGTATGAGGAGTTTAAGCCGACAATATTAAAAAGAAGCAACACAGCTGCATCGGCTAAAGCAAGAGAGTTGGCTTGGCAAAATATAACGGACAGAGTAAATGCGTGAGTGTATTAAATTACACATTTGGTATATTTTGTAGTGCAAGTACGTATGGCTAATGCATCTTTTGAATATGTAATATCACTATGAAAGCAATTACTTTTCCTGCCATTTATTTCTTTAGTTTAAAATAATAATGTATATTTTTTCATTTAATAAGGTGTAATCTGTCTGGAGCCAGAAGAACTTTAGGCCAAGTCAAAATGAAACACAAAAACATTCTGCAAAATGGTAATATTTGATGACTCAATTACTGAACTATTATTATAACAGGATTTAGTATATTCATTCTGTCATGTAGCTAATAGAAAGAAGACAGAAGCCCGTCTAACTGGCGGGGGTCCACCACCACCTCCCCTCACCCCATCTGAGGAGCTGGCTCTGTCCCTTAATAAAGGGCGACCAGTGGTTGCTGGCATTCCAGGGGGCAGTTCTTCGCACACACCATGCACCACAAGTGTTGGTGAAAATATAGTGAAGTGTAAGTTTACCTCTGATTTGTTTTCCTTTTGTCCTAATAAATTACCATATCTTACTGTCACTTAAAGGCTTTTTGAACAAGATGCATTTTTATGTAGGCTTATTTTATTTAACTGCATATGATGTATAGGCTACTGTGATCTTAGTCTGACATGTTGCACTTTTCATGTAATATTTTATTTGATAATATTGAGAATTTAATGGATTGTGTGTTCTAATAGATACTGATGGAAGGTTTGTATTATTGGACCCTCCAGAAAGAACACAGTCTGTCACAGTAAGTGATTTGTTGTCAGGTACCTTTAGTTGCTTTTATTTTATTTTTGCCAGATAATGTATATTTGAATATTTCTCCTGTAGGATGAAGATGATGAGGACGATGAAGAGACCACATCTGCTGTGACAGAAGTGGATAATGCTGGTAGATCCACTGAGGTATGATGCATTATAATGTATGGGCCCTTTTTGCATTAGCGTAACAAACTGTCATTGTCCTTTCACAGCACATACCTAGGGATCTGCCTACAGATGAGGGTCCTTCAACCTCAGCACACAATCTAAGCAGGGTAAGAATTTGTGTCCACATTTGAATTTTATTGTCTGACCAAACAATCTCATTCATGACATTTTTTCCACCTTCCTAGTTGCCAGCAAAGGAGCTGTATATGGTCCATCTTCAAAAACAAATAAGAAAAAGTGACATGGAGATGGATCTTATACAGCTTCAAATTTAAAAAGCAGCACTAGAAATTGAATTACTGGAGCATCGCCTTAAGGTGAGAACTTGTCTGAATAAATCTGTTGCATTTTAAATGTGGTGTGTGTAAAGCAATAAAAAAAAAAACATTTCATTGAATTGTTCTTTTATTGTTTTTAAGGAAATAAAGAAATAAACGGCCTGGCAGACCAGTGCAAAAAAATTAAAAGTAATTTTGACAGATCCTGTCTCTCAAAAGTCTTCCGTCTCTGTTTGCCTCTTGCTGTAGGTGTTCCTCTGGGCCATCTTCCTCAATACAAGGAGGGTGGCTCTCTCCTCTCATAGTGGCAATATTGTGAAGCACTACACAAGCCACTATAATGTCACATGCCCTCTCCGGACTAACCCGGAGCCCACGCAGACACTGAAACCGAGATTTGAGGATCCCTATAGTCATTTCCACCCTGGCCCGTGTTCGGTTGTGAGCCAGGTTAAAGCGTGTCTGTGCTCCAGGCTCAGGTTCAGGGTAGGGTGTCATCAGATAGGGCAGACAAGGGTATCCTCTGTCCCCCAGCAAGCAACCATTGTACTGTCCTGTGTAGTGTTGAAGTGTACAACACAAATATATTTCAAAAAAGGGGAAAAATAAACAAAAAAACTATTGTATAAAGCAAAACATACCCTGCTGAAATGTCTGGCGTAATGATGACTCTCGGAATATTCTGGCATCATGCACAGATCCTGGCCATTTTGCCTCCACATTGGTTATGATATGGGTTGCATCACATATTACCTAGTTAGTGGAAAAAGTAATGACTTTAATGACTTTAATTATTTTAAGAAGGGACAAAAAATTTAGTTGTTATAGTACCTGCACATTGATACTATGAATAGATTTCCTATTAACATAATCTCCCTCATTTACTGGTGGAGCTGTAATAGGAATGTGAGTACCATCAATGCACCCAATTACATTTGGAAACCCTGAAACAGAAAGTTATGGAACTATTAAGTGAGTGCATAATGAATACATGTATAGATATAAATAATATGACTAAATATCTGTCATAGATTTGATTATAAAGGACAAACCTGCCACTCGGTGGAATTCGTCTTTGATAACGAGCAGAGGTTTATGGCCAGGGAACTGCACAAACGTGGGTAACAACTGTTTAAGTGCCAGACATACTGTACGAACAGCTCTACACACAGTTGCCTTTCCCACATGCTCTGAATCACCAACACTGTACAAAAAATGGCCAGATGCAAAAAACCTGAGTGCTATGCACAGAATGTTTTCTGTGCTAAGCGCAGAACCGCGGTTTGTTATATTCGCGATATAGGGTTTTAAAAGACGTGTTAAATGAACTAATGATTCTTTGGAAAAACGATAACGCTCTTTTAAATATTCATTTGGGTAAGCCAACACATCAATTCGCGGTCTTATAACCCTCTCCGGCCGAAAAAAACCTCGAATAATTTGGGCTTCAACCTCCACAGGATCCTCGTCAAAAGGGTACGCCATAATCACTAACCTTCTGGGACGAAGTTACCCTGAAACATAACCTGCTCCCGACCAGGTTATATTCAGAGAGTCAGTTGCTATGGTAACATACATACCCAGAAAGTTACCTCAGTTTTTGGAACCGAAAGTTGAGGTTATCCACGAACTTACCCTTAAACATACCCAGGTATGTCACATAACCTGCTTTCTGGAATACCCCCCTGGGCTACTGGCTGCCAATTATATACAATTAATCATCCAAACAGAACAGTCTTAGAACATTGACACACACTGGTTAAAAAAACAAAACAAAGTATATATCTAGCAATTTATAACTTTCATATTATGTTACGGATTCATTAAATTGAATGAAACTTCAATAAAAGTCAATAAAAGTTACCGGTTAATTCGTTTAATCTCCGTTGTCAGTGGCTCAGTGGCTAGCAACTCAAACTTTCATAAAAATAAGAAGGGCCGTTATTAAATTTCGTTTTAAATGAGATATGGGATTATGACATAAGTTTATCATCGTGTGCTGAACTCATCTTCAGGTCACAGGTTTCATCACGCCAGTCGCTTAGTAACTCACATCTGGCAGCTGATTGGCTGCCGCATTGTTCCAGGATGTCGCGTGGATAAACACCAACATTTCTCAAACTTGGTAAAACAAATATTTATAAAACAATAACCTAAAACCAAAGTAAAAACTATCATTAATCATCACATTAAATACACATCCTGATTCACAACATGCTTTCATTCACGGCAGGAACAGTTTCAGCTGTACCCAACACCAGGGTCAGTTTTGTTAGAGAGGGGGAAAAAAAGAGTATATGTCACAGAAATATGTGTTTTCTGGATTTCATTGACTATATGTGATTGATGTCTTTCTTGTTCTACGGTACACGATTCAAGCTTATACTTGTTGGCTTCCAGTGTGCGCATGAAAGGAAAAACGATCACACCACTACTGGAAGTGCTTGTCATATCTTAGAAACACAGCTGCTGTTGAGACTTTAATGATTAACAAAGCCTCTGTGGTGGAATGAAGCGCCCCTGCTTGTATTAGCGTCATTACACCACAAGAGAGCGCTCTTACACTGAACGTTGACTGCAGCACTCAACACCAATGTCATAACAAACTTCTAAATAACCATCTCCACTTATTTTATTTTATTTTATTTAACCTTATGTATTCCAATCTGTATTGTGTGCTGTGCTTCTTGTGTAATGTGTTTTTATTGATGTTATTTGTGTATTATTTTATGTGAAGCACTATTATCAAATGAAGTTGATATGAATACATTTGAATTGAATCTCCAAGTCTATAGACGTTTTAACACCTATCATTCACGGGTCTGGTACTGTAACTTAAATTAGATAAACCTTTATTGCAGTTCACAACAGCAGCAGGGTAAAGTACAGCACACAGAGTTGCAGGGTAATATAACAATAACAATAAAGGGGGCACGATATAGTATAGTATAAAAAATAATTGAAAAAAAAATAATAATATTAGGATACTGGAATATGTAGGCTTGTAAAGACAGAGGTGTTTAAGGAAGGTGTGTGTGTGTGTGTGTGTGTGTGTGTGTGTGTGTGTGTGTGTGTGTGTGTGTGTGTGTGTGTGTGTGTGTGTGTGTGTGTGTGTGTGTGTGTG
Source organism: Neosalanx taihuensis (assembly GCA_030340665.1). NCBI lineage: Eukaryota > Metazoa > Chordata > Actinopteri > Osmeriformes > Salangidae > Neosalanx > Neosalanx taihuensis. The sequence goes on along the minus strand of CM059295.1, from coordinate 5,899,406 downwards.
TGTGTCAGCTGTGAAGTGTGGCCAGGGAAGGCTCTGTTTTCATGCGCACGACTCCTATGACGTCACGCCTCGCTCCGGTAGCCCTGTGCGCGAGCGATCTTTTCCTCCAGGAGCAACAGTTGCGTCTCTTCCACCGAGCGGACCGGTCACGTCTTATTATCTTTCTCGTTTTAAATGGCCACATAGAGTAAGAATATTTTAACAGGTACAAAACAAGGCAAAGACTAAGATTAAGTCATGGCTACTATCACATGCCGAGTCCAGTACCTGGAGGATTCGGACCCATTTGTTTGCACCAATTTCCCAGAGCCCAGACGACCTCCACCGTACAATATCGATGAGAACCTTGCCATGAGTGAACAAATTGCTGGGATTCACAAACTTCTAGAGGCACCTTTGAAGGTATGTCAACTGATCATTTTCTCAAAGAAACACCTTCAGACGTGTCGAATGGAGCATGTTAACAGGTGTCATCATGCCAATCAAAGCTTACCTGTTGAATATCTGAATATAAGTTCTGTTCACTTTTCAAAAGTTACACTTCACTTAAATTTAGACTTGTATTGACGGTCAATGCTGCTTGTTGTACACGTCACTTTACTTGAAATTACAAGCCGAGACATAATGTACACTGGACCATGACACAATGCATATGTTTCTGTTCTATGTTTGCTCATTTCTGCCAAAGTGAATTCTATGTTTGTTAATCGTGCATAGTGAATAAACCTCATTCTGATTCTGATATTACATGCAGGCTGCTATGCCAACACATCTATGTTGATTGCACGCTGTCCATTCCATTGTGGAGAAGTAGGCTTTGTTTTCAAATTGTTACCTTCCACTCCCCCCTCCACACACACACACACACACACACACACACACACACACACACACACACACACACACACACACACACACACACACACACACACACACACACACACACACACACACACACACACGCACACACCATTCCATCGCAGTCCAGTGTCTCTGGTCGATAACCAGATGAGAGACTTGCATTGGTCTGAGATCAGAAGGACAGGTAGCCATGGAAACGGGCATGACAGTTTGAGCATGCATTGGCAACTTTTATTCAAAAAATTTGAACTGTCAAATGTTTTCAGATGTTTTCCCAGGTTTAGGTCTCTCATAAGAAAAGAGGTATCTGGTAAATGTAACCCCACTCCCTCACTCCTTACCCCTCCTGTATCTGTGGTTGCCAGTCTAGGACTAAATTGAGTTGATGCTAAAGGAAAGGGTGGGATCTGTAAACACAAGATAAGCTCAGTGAAATGGCCTCCTTGGTTTTGTATTCTGGGATAGGAAGCTAGTGGTGTAACCTCTGGAAGTGTGGGAGGGGAATCATATCTGGTCTCAACCATTAATAAAAAGAACCTTTCATTCCTCTCCAATGTGTGCCTCACCTCATCTCAGTAGAGATGTAGGCATGGTGCTTTACGAGTGTACATAGTTGTCATTGTTACGCGATTGCACATGCTGTGGCTTTGTTTTCACATATTAGAAATATTTATCTGGACCGCTTGGTGTTTAACGATTGTTGTGAGCCTTCTATCAGTCATTATAAGTAAACATGATATCAGTGAGCTGTGCACATGAGGTATGCTGCAGAAATGCCCTTTTCTGACTCACTAGAACAACAAGACTACGCGGCCATGCCAGAGGTATCAAGATGATGACTGATTGTCTATAAATAGAGAGAACATATTTGGACCCCAGAACAAGCTCAAAGTCCTTCTAAATGTGAGGGATGACACCATCGCGCAGGCCAAGAGAGATATCCTGCCATGTTTAGAGAAAGCATGCAGCCTCTCTCATCGCCGTCTGTCAGATACTTTAGAGATTGATCAGAGAGATGTGATGGCAGTGGTGAAGTATGCTAAAATAAAAAAAGATTAGAGAATTGGATCTTTGTGTGTGTGTGTGTGCGAGAGAAAGAGAGAGACACACACACACAGGGAAAGTGTGTTATTGTATGTTCACTTGTACGACCTTGTATCTGCCCCCCCCCCTCTCCCAGTTGGAGGAGTGTGCCCTGCAGTTGGCCCCCAATGGGTACTACCTGGACCTGGAGCTGTCCCTGGCAGAGCAGCGAGATGAGCTGGAGCAGCTGTATGAAGACTCAGCGTAAGGATGGCTCCCTGTGGCTCCTCTGGTCTCTATGGTCTATCCCAGGGATCACCAATCCTGGTCCTTGAGGGCCGCTGTCCTGACAGTTTTCGATGTTTCCCTGCTCCAGCACACCTGATTCTAATGAATGGGTCATTAGCAATCTCTGTGGAAGCCTCATAATGACCCTTTATTTGAATCAGGTGTATTGGAGCAGGGAAACATCGAAAACTGTCAGGAGAGCGGACCTCGAGGACCAGGATTGGTGTTCCCTTGTCTATTCTCTGGTTTCTGTGGTCTATCCTCTGGTCTCTCCTCCTGTCTCTCCTCCTATGATCTCTCTGGCCTCCCATCTGGTATCTCCTCTTCTCTCTCCTCTTCTGGTCTCTCCTGTCTTTTGTCTGGTCTCTCCTCTGGTCTCTTCTGATTCCCTCTTATACACACTCTCATACTCATGCACGCACGCAGACTCCTTCCATGGATCCCCCCACAATGTTTTGTCTTAGTGAAACATGTTCTTTAGCGCTGTTTGGTGGCACAACTTGTTCTGATTGGTTGAGAGGCTGTCGACTGTCAACCAACATTTATGTGTAAAAGCATATCCCACAGACACAATGAGAGGTGGTGAGGTGAGTCATTGTCAAGTCCATGTCAAGGCCATGAGTGTGTCATAGTGTGTGGTGTGTCACTAGCAGAGGCGAGGGTTTGGACTGGACTGGTGTGTCTGTACAAGGTGAGTCAAAGCCTCTTGTACGTATGACACCACTGGGGAGAGAATGAGAGAGAGGGAAGAGAGGGAGAGGAGAGGGAGAGAAGGAGAGAGGGAGAGGTCAGTGGTAAAGCCAGAGTGATGACAGTTAAAACACAGGGTTGACTCAGGATAGAGACAGTGTTTTTTTCCTGCACCAGCACAGCAGACGGTGGAGTTTATAGGACTAGGCCACTGCCTGATCACTATGATTTGAAGCAAGTTACTGTCAGGGTCCCCACAGTCATGGAAAACTCTGGAAATGTAGATGTGGTGATTTTTAAGGAATGGAAAAATCATGGATTTTTGGTTGTTGTGGAAAAATCCTTTGATCTGCAGATGTTGAAACCTTGGACGGTAGATTCAGACAAACAACCCTACAGAATCACAGAGACGCAAGTTGTGTCTTTGCATGAAATGTTACCTAACGGGAGACCAATTCTACACCTCTCTGTCTCTCCCAGCTCCTCTGGCTGACTTCTCCGTAGAGACCCACGGCGCAGAATATGGCACGGAGCTGTGATGACTGAGGGGAGAGATAGTGTGTGGGTGACGGGTCTCTTTGTGGCACGTGTCCAACCAGGCCAACCTGAGACGTGTTGATGTGAAGTCGTCCTCTTCACTCTCATGGGAGAGATCTCTCTCTCTCTCTGTCAGGGCAGTAGGGGAGGGACTTTAAACTTTGAAATGAGAGTGCAGCACACACACACCTACACACACATGTACACTCACACAATACACACAAGCAGTCAATACACTTACACACAGGTGCATACGCACTGTCGCCTGACCACTCAAACGCAACCCAACCCAGCCATCTTTTAATCTCTTATAATGGACAAGTGCTGAGAGAAAGTCATATTCATAAATGACATCATCCTTGTTTGGAAATAGCGTCTGGGGGGGTGGAAGCGTGACAAATAACTTTACCAGACAATTACTGCTTTGTCTGAAGCAGGAAACTCAGATGACTCCGGAGAGAAATGGGTCAAGAAGGAGACCAGGAAGCATAAGGACTGTATGACAGCACTCTACCTTACTGCAGTTTTCAGTTTAACCTGCTGGTAGTACTGTAGTGTTTTACTCTGGTTAGAGTATTGGGAATATGATAGCAGGTTGGTAAAAACTGGCCTGGTAGAATAGTGATTTGAATTTTCTTTTCTTTCAAATGGGATTTGAAAGTGTTGAAGAATAAAGTGGTTTTAACCTGTGAGGTATCGGAAGATTCCCATGATTTATAAAGTAGAAATCATATTAACAGATAATCATAATAGTTCTTAGTAGTTATTACGGTCAAAGTGGTTCTAGTGGGAGAAGTTCAGCTGTTGGATAATCAAATGTTTCTGTTGTACTATATGTCGTATTGCACTGAGACATGTTGTTACTCTGCTTAACGAATTGAGTTTGAGTTATAACCCCTATTCATGATCCTGAATCATTTACAAGGTCCAAGTAACAGGAGCATGCCCACACACACACACACACTGTCTCTCTCTTTCTCTCTCACACACACACACACACACACACACACACACACACACACACACACACAGAGCTCGTCGTGGCATATAATCCTTGGTCTTAGGACCAACAACCATGGAGGCTAAATAGTGGGTTAATGGTCGTAAAAGTTTAATTAATCTTACAGTTTAAATCATATTACCCAATGGCAAATCCTCAGAACCATTAATGTCTGACTATATGGAGTTAATTGAAATATGAGGTAAATTCTCTTTCACTTTCGTTTCTGGCTATTTGATATTCATATGAACCCAGCTGTAGGTTTACACTGCAACAGACAGCCATTGTTGCTTATTCCAATGACTACTGGTTCATATCTTTGGCCTCTATTCAGCGTTTTGTCAAACAATGAAAATATTTACGATGGCGGAATGCGGTGGAATATTATTCGAATCCTGTTTGACCCCCCCCCCCCTTTCTCTCCATGCTGGTTAGCGGTTCTTGTACAGCCTGCATGTTGTCCCCTGTGACAAAGGCACATCCTGTTCTGAATGGGTGACGTCAGGAAGTCAGGTGGCTGAGCGGTAAGGGAGTCGGGCTGGTACTCAGAAGGCTCCTGGTTCGAATCCTGGCTATGTCAACATGACATTGTGTCCTTGGGCAAGGCACTTCACCCTACTTGCCTCAGGAGGAATGTCCCTTGTGTCTACTAAATGACTAAATGGAAATTTGATGTAAAATGGGGGGTGGGGGGAGGGTGGCAAGGGGCAAGGGGCAAGGGGGCCGGGCAAGAGAGCATACCATAAAGGCTAAGGCCTTATCACAGAGGACTGGGTTCAGTTCTGTCCTGAGGCTTTTCCATCACGTATCTATCCCCCCCACTCTTGCTCTCTCTCTCTTTCTCTTTCTCTCTCTCTCTCTCTCTCTCTCTCTCTCTCTCTCTCTCTCTCTCTCTCTCTCTCTCGCTCGCTCCCTCTCTATCTCCCTCTCTCCCCTGCTCTCTCTCTATCTCTGTCTCTATCAAAATAAATAAGTAGAAAAAGGCACAAAAAATATGCCCTTCCTATGAGCCTCTTGGCCTTCAGAATGTATCGCCTACCAGTGGTGAACATGGACTGTTGACAGTGGTCAAGTCAATATACCCTGTATCTCGGGCACAAATCAGTGACCCCCCCCCCACTCCCCACACACACACACACACACACACACACACACACACACACACTAGTGAAATGATGTAGCTATTTAGGAGAAAACGTAAGCGTGTAAGAAAAACAGTTCTGGCTGAGCTTGTTTGTTTTGGGTCCAGCTCTCCATCCATTAGAACCGTTACCCCAGAGGATCCTCTGCAGGTCCTGCAAGACCAGGGTGGTGCTGCCTCTACCTACATGCTGATCACAGGAACATTGGCAGCGGGTCTTGTGACTGTGTGTGTGTGTGTGTGTGTGTGTGTGTGTGTGTGTGTGTGTGTGTGTGTGTGTGTGTGTGTGTGTGTGTGTGTGTGTGTGTGTGTGTGGTGTGTGTGTGTGTGTGTGTGTGTGTGTGTGTGTGTGTGTGTGTGTGTGTGTGTGTGTGTGGAGAAGGGGGGGCAGGGTGGGTGCAGTTGGTCACAGCTGGAACCATGGTAACTTGGGGTGGGGAAAGTAAGACTGTGTCGGGGTAAATTACAAAGAGGAAATGTGTCACTAGACATGGGCGGGAACATATAGGCAGGATTATTGTTCAGGAGACTCAATGTCCAGCGACTGCATGTGTTCACAGTTTGTGTCATTTTTACTGTGTGTAAATATGATGATGTTGCTGAGAACCTGAATCTCCTTCATTACAGACCTGCACACACTTCTCAGACAGATACTTTCCATACCTCTGTCAGCTCTAGAACTTTCCGTAGTACAAATCCCTGCTGGTTGGGCCGCAGCCGTCACAGCAGAGTCTGTGTTTATGGGATGGCAGCTAGTGGGAGTCAAGGAGATTCAGTGTCTCTCCTCAGCCAGCTGTGTTAGCGTTCAGACTCTACACGTCAAAACTGCTGCGGAGGCATTTCACTACGAACAATAAAGAATAAATATGAATAAATGAGGCGTTTTATTTTATTTATTTTAATTTCAAGGTGTTGGTGGAGGAAATATAGCGCTGTAATTTTCAGTTTAAGAAGTGTGTGTTGATCTTAGAATGTAAGAATGTTCTTATCTGGTTGTTTCTTTTTTTCTGTCCTTTAAACTGTCCTGTCCTCTAATCTTTTTTTCTTGTCCTCTTCTCCGCAGCAAAGGAAAGAAGCCCATCCTGATTCTTCGTACCCAGCTCTCCGTCCGCGTCCACTCCATCCTAGGTAATTACCTCCTCCTCTCCACTCCTCCTCCCTTCCCTTGCCCTCTCCCCCTGCCCTACCCTCCTCCCCCCCTTTTCCCTCACCTCCTCTCTTCTCCCCTCCTCTCATCTCCCCTGCTCTCCTCTCCTTTCCCTTCCTCTCCCCTCCACTCCACTCCCCTCCCCTCTTGTCCTCTCCCCTTCTCTCCTTTCTCTTTCCTTCCCCTCCTCTCCTCTCATCTCCCCTCCACTCCACTCCCCTCCTCTCCCCACCATCCTGCCCCTGCAGTAGTGATGACTCAGGGGAAAGTAGCAAGTGAGCTCTGTTTCCAGTCTCCCATCTTGGCCAGCTGTAGCCGTGGCGTCCAATGGCTCCTAGTGGCCTGTCTAATGATATTGAGCTCTCTTATTTGTCAGGGAATCTCTGACATCGTCTTAATCCCACCTCTGACATCGTCTTAATCCTACCCCCACCCCCCCTCCTCCTCCACCCCTCCTCCCCCCCCCCCCCCCCCCCCCCAAAAGATCTCGAGTCCTTTTTCCATTATCGGCCTCAGTCGTTCTTTCCTAACTCGTGGTGTGGAGCGAGGGGAAAATGTCTCCCCCCCGTCCAAGGGATGCCTAGATGGTTTTTATCCTCCTGTTATTTCTTTTTTAAATCCTAAGTAACGTTCTCATGGGGTACATCAGTGGACATCGGTATTTTTCCAGACTACGCTAATTGAGAGTTTGCGCTTTCAGCTGATGTGTTCGAAAGCAGTTTACAGATGGGGCGTACACTGTCGTACGCACAGCACAGTACCAGAGATCACAAATAGGTTTCAGTTGTTAGAGGAAAGCGAGAGTTTGCTTGACGGTGGTTCATATCTGTCTTTCATGTGGTGTTACTGTTACCTGGGATTAGCAGCCTTGGTTTCCATGGGCCCAGACCTGTAACTGCTGACTCAGACAAACTTCCAGAGTTGCTCTGACTGCACTCAGCTAGTCTGGCTGTACGTTTAACACGGGTCCGAGTGTGATGAAATCTTATCCTGAACTGTGACAGGTCTTGATGAGAACAAGACGTCACTGAGGTCAGTGTGGTTGACGATATTGAGGTGATGAAGATGTTTTGGGAAATGCCTTCAATGTCTGTGTGTTCCTGGTTAGCTAGAGAAAAACTATTTTGACACTCAATTGTTAAGTTATGCAAAAGGTTAAAGACATGTTGCCGTTTCCTCAGTACACAAACACATGAACACAACGCTTCAGAACACCAAACAAAGGAGCTGACTATCGTAGCTGATTTCAAACGGACACAGCTTCCTCTGACGTCTTAGGCTGTGTGTTTACAAACACAATGTTGACGCTCTGCAGTTGTTCAAATCTGTTGGATTACCCAGACTTCGCTGGGCGTTTTTCTTTCAGCATGAATGGAAGACTAGAAAAAAGGTAGGTCGGCTCGACAAACAGGTTCCTGTACTCCTTTGCTAGCCTCAACATATTTTCCTGGTAAAAAACATTTCAGCAAGGTTTTTTTGTTCACCTCACATTGGCACATAGCAAGAGAGTTGGGGGACCAAGCATTTAGTAACATCAATACTGCAGCTTCCCATTTGAACACAGACAGAATAATATCATCATGCTTTTACGAACGATAGGGGGGCGTCATTTGCTGATTCAAATGAACAGGTTGTTATCAAGCTCTGTGGAAGCCTGATAATGATCATTCATTTTAATCAGGTGTGCTAGACCAAGGAAACATATAAAACCTTCAGGACAGCGGCCCCCGAGGACTGGAATTGGGGTGGAACTGCCCACCCCTGATCTAGGTGTTGAGGTGTAGCTTTGGAAGTGAACGGCACAGCTACAGTTGTGTTTTAGTAAACTTATGGACGTTTTCTTGATCCTTTCCCACTGGTCTCCTCGCAGGCGATGGGGGAGTGAAGTGTTTATGGCTCTTGAAAGTGTTCTCAGGGTGTGTTTTTTTTACAGAAGGCGTTCTCCTCTAAAGGGTTTCCCTTTCTGCCTGTATACTTACAAGCTGAAGGGGGTTTCAGAATCAGAATCTGTTTTATTCGCCATGCTAGTTACAACAAACACAACATTTTCTGTGGCAGGATAAAGCAAATATAGAACATACTTTATATGGATAAATAAGAATAAAAAGTGGACACTAGCTAACTAACTACCTAACAGGTACCAGTATAACATATAAAATCATGGTATAGAATATGGAGGAGAATGGAAGTATATAGTACGGGGGGGGGGGGGGGGGGGGGGAATATATGTTCCCCTCCTTTTCACTTTCGGTTTTACCTGAAGGGAGAATCGTCCAAAGGCGAAGGAACATTGCTGTGTAGTTTCTGGTTCTTGTGCCAGCTGGCTCAGCATTCAAGAGCCCTAATATGAAAGGAACCTCTCTAATAGCTGCTGCTTTTGAACATTTCATCAATATCATCGACTATTGAGGTCTGTTCCTAAAAAACCTGGCAGTGTTGGTGTTACTGCCTACAGTTACAATTCTGCCAGTGTATCACACGATGGATAAAAACACAAAAGGGAGCCACACACATTGTGTGTGTGTGTGTGTTCCGGCAGTCCCTTGCAATGAATAGTTCTTCGCGGGAAGCGGGAGCATGCGTGTACAGAGCGCTCCTTGGAAATGGGCTTGTAAAGACGTGCCAAGTCAGTCTAGCCACGCGGATCGACATGACAGAGGAGTCGTGTCTTTATCAAAGCTCTCTGCGTGTGTGAGACAGTTCAGATGCGGTGACACAGACCAGGAGGCCTGTGTGTCCTGTCCCTCCAGACAGAGCTGCTGTTACTTCAGGATGCAACCCCCTAAACACACACACACACACATACACACACCACCACATTGCCTGGAATCGAATGAACTAGTCTACTCCCTGACGTTACTTCCCGTTGTTCCTGTTGTTGCGTGATGGACTTCCTGTTCCTGCGTGAGTGTTTGGAGGGGGTGAGTAACTGCTTCGTCAGAACTTACTGGAATGTGTCCATTTTTCCCTTGGTGCTTTCAAAATAATAATAATAATAATAATGGGTGAAATGACTTCCTGTAGTGACTCATTTTTACTCTGAGATGTTCCTGTTTCCTTGTTGAATGGAAAGGGGTGCATGTTTCCCTGCTTGTGTTTTGTTTCTTGCCTCTTTTCCTCTTTGTGCTTTTATGTTATGTAGACATGCTGTCCTGTGTGCTTGACCTGATCACCTTTCATACTCCTGCTGTCTGAAAACAGTGTCCATGTTTCCATCTATCCAATCTGAGAGGCTTTCACATGACTGCTCTCTGGAGCCTGGCTCATATTTAATTACTGTCATTAGCACGTAGACAACATGAGCCACTGAGGGAGCCGCTAATTGCTTTCTGTCCTCATTCTCACCTCTCTGACAGAGGTTGAGTTCTGAATTATTTTACAGTTGCATCATGGGTATCATCTATCATTGGCTTGATGTTGTAGCCATAACAACCTATTGTTACTCCAGAACAAAAAGTAGGTTTGTTCGCTGACCACACCCTGGATTGGAAACGTTAGCACAGGAGGTTCGGCGTCCTTTTGCTGCACCTGGTTTGGGGAGCTGTTTGTGCTCAGGTTATGGACGTCTCTCGTTCTCTATCGAGGATTTCAGAAGTCAAGGAGAGAGAAGCGAATCCCATCCGAGATTGAACCTTTCAAGAAGCGATGCCGGGAAAATGGAGTTGTGTTTTTGACTGACCATGACTAATTTCATGGTTTATCGAAATATATTCGTCTGGCATTTTGTTATGAGACAGAGATGAGAACTGAGCCCTTACTGATTGCTTTGTGTCGACACGGATCATTCTGATTCAGACGCAGGGACAGGAAATGCCTGACTCATCATATCTGGGTCAGCTCATGTCTCCACAGCGCAGAGGTCAACTTGTCGTCTCTTTCTCTCACATGGCAACAATCGCTACAGTTATGTTTCAAAAACTTAACCCTGAAAGGCAGTTACCCTTGAAGTGCGTCGTCCCCGACATGATAAATATGGTGTTTGGTCTAGCCAAATACTTTCTCACATACCTTTTTGTTTCAAATTCCATCCTACAGTGTGAAGTTGTCTGCGAGTCGTTAAATTGTTCAATTTCACATGCTTAACATGCTTGTTGTTGAGGTGTCATTTTTAGCATGCGCTAATTGCAAGAGGAACAGCCTTTTTATAGCTGTAAGTGCAGCCAAGCAGGCAGTTCTGGTTGATCAGCTCCCAAGCCTGTGTTTGTTTATCTCCACAGCGTAGCCCCGTTTTTTTTACAGACCATCAGTCTTTCCCCCTCTCGCTTTCTGTTGAGAAGACACCAGAGTGATGAAGCAGTCCAGTCATTAGGCAGGCATGCAGCCTTGACTCTGTCACACCTCAACACCGCGTAGTACCAGAGCGTACCTAACACTGCAGGGTGAGTTACAGCGAGCAAGGTTAGCTAGTGTTAGCCCTCCAAGCCTTTGAATGAGGAGCTTTTACCACAGGTTACCTTAGAGGTGGTTTGTTCAAGGGACCTGTCTCACCACAGCCCCAATGCCCCTGCTCCAGGATGTAGGCCCAGTACCTGAGTAGAAACCGCCCTTGACCCCTGACCACAAGAACCGGTTCCTGCTTACGACAACAACAAGAAGCGCCCACCAGCCTCCCGGTGTTTAGCGCTCGCTCCGAGCACCCGGTCTGGGTTCCCTGCCCAGCTGTCAGCCTCAACCCAGACCCAGCAGGAAGGGAACAGTGAGAGCAGCCAGTCGTGTGTCGTTTAACTGTAATGATCTCCGTATCCACTCTAATGTGTGAACCCCTGCTGCTGGGTCAATTATTTCGACCACAGAGAGAGAAGTAGAGGGAAGGAGAGAGAGAGAGACTGCCCAAACTATGGACTGGGCAATGCCCTCTGCCCCCCTCCCTTTTTAACTTTCTCTGTCTCTCTCTCTGTCTTTCTCACTCCCTCTCTCTCTCTCTCTCTCTCTCTCTCTCTCTCTCTCTCTCTCTCTCTCTACCTTCCTCTCGCTCCTCCTCCTGTCTTTCTCTCTCCCTTCCTCTCCCTCCACATCCTGCTCTGCCCAGTGCCCAGTGTTTGGCCAGCTCTTCTCCACAGGGACTGGGGAGGGATACAGCCCTCTAGTCCAGTTGGAGGCTATTTATAACAGCGGTGACAGAGTCACTAAGCTTGGGGAGAAGAAAACACACAGTGCCCACAGATGTACGAAGACAACAGGGCACAACAGCGTGAGCATCAGTCACTTTTAATTCCTAACAGGATCCCCCCCCCCCCAATATTTTTACATTCTTTTTTTGTATGAGTTGTGAAGACTGTTCTGCCAGTGAGCTTTTCTTTCTCCCCCTGAGAGACTCATAATGGTCGCTTTCTTCCTCCTTCCACCTATTTTTCCTCTCTTTCCCAGTTAAAGGACCATGAAAAGTGGTGGTTACTCACTTAACTATGTGTGCCCTCCTCTGACCCTAACCCCCCCCCCCACACACACACACACACATCTTTATCACTCTTTAATCTGCTACCATGACAGTGTCCATGGGAGTTCCACACCCAGTTGTTAATGGATATCTGCAGAGCTGAGGTCAGAGACCAGGTATTTGGCCCTCCACACACACGCACACACACACTTTTCTTGCTGGGGAAGCCTCAGGGTGGTATCCTCACCACCACCACCCCCCCTCGCCCTCAGCTGTCGCTGTCCCCATAAAGCAACTTTCCCCTTGTGAAACTGGTTTTGGCTGCCGGCCATTTTGGGTCAAGGTCCACATGCTGCCTGTGAGTAATCATCCTCGAATATCTCCTTCATCCCCAGGCATCACACTGTGTTAGCCCCGCCCATCCAGACAGGCAGAGACCACACAGTGTCTTCTGTAGGATTAGCAGGCCATGCTGCCCGTTAGGCCTGTGGCCTTTAGGTTACAAGCACAGACTATCCTCTGTCCCCCCTGCCTCACTTCTCTGGCTCTTTTCCCAGTCACTCTTTCACTTTTTAAAAGTCATGTATTTTGCTTCACAACACAGTGATAAGTGAGTGATATGCAGTGAATTAAAAGTTTGTTGAAATCTCATGTTATGAAAGAACACGCATCGTTAAGCATTTCGAGTCTGCCAAAATTGCTTGGGATTTATTCAACTTTTATTATTAAATGACTCCCTGAATACATGTATAATAAATAATGTATTAATTCCTCCATATGCAGCAAAACCCACAAAAATCATCTCCCCAACCAGGTATTATGTAACGTATGTGATGTTGGAGGGTAAGATCATATCTTGAAACTGGACTGACATGTGTGAGCCCATCTCAGGTGGGACACGTCGCGGAACATAGTATTCCAACACAAACTTAGCTGAAGGCTTCTCTCTCTCTCTCGCTCCATCTGCCCGATCTCGCACGCCCACACTGTGCACCAGCCTGTGTTTGGAGTGCAGGTCAGTAACAACATTTATATAAGAGCTCATCACGAGTTTAAAAGTCGACCAACGGTGACAGAATTGTTCGTCGGCCCTTGCTGCCCTTGGCTAGGCAAAACAAACTCCTCTAACGCCTCGTGAAATGAACCCCAAACACCAGGAACCTGATTGAGATACCTGGGTTCTCTGAACTCATTTTCTGTTGAACAGGGTTTGGCTCCTTTCTTACCTGTACTTCCATCAACCAAACACGATCCCTGTCCTGTCACTGTGCAGCTACGGAGTTTAGAAAGCACAAACCACGCCCCCAAAAAGAACAATTTGACGATGTACCTACCACACGCTGCTCAACATTCCAGGTATTTAAGGAGTGGTTGAGTCGCTAATCTCAGTAGCTAAGGGCAGTTACCAGGTTCTCACATGCAGGTCCATTATCCACAGTGACTGGTTGGTGATCAGTATCAGGGGTAATTATGACTGGGCTGTGTAAAGTGATGCCAGATGCAGCCTGATGAGCTCCGAGCCTCTCTGCTTTCAGCCTGCATCTCTGGATGCCTGCTTTGGCCTGCTAGATCATAAGAAGGCTGTTTCTTATGAGGATGTTTGACTCTCAGGAGTTTGAGAGTTGCATGCTTGTTGAAAAGTTATTGACTCGTTTGCGTGAATGTAGAGTTTTGCAATGCGGCTAATATTTGACCGGTTGTAACTTAGCTCATTCTACCAACCAGCCACTGTGATACCTGGTATGAACCCCGGCTGTGTCAACATGACGTTGTGTTCTTGGGCAAGGCACTTCACCCAGCTTCACCTCACTTCACCCTGTACTTGCTGTAAGTCACTCTGGATGAGAGTGTCTGCTAAATGACTACATGTAAAATGTACTTATTATATACAAAATTCTTCTGACGGTTGTAGCATTTGGAGTCATGCTGTCCACATGCACATTTTTACTGAGCGACCAAACGTTTTGGATACGAGTCAAAACCCTGCTGTTATCAGGATCTGGATAGTCTGATCCAGGTTCTTTGACGGCTCCCGCAGCTCTTCTGAGCGATCCTGCAGTGGGACCTGGAGAGGTTACTGTGGGTCCGAAAAAAACATACACATGTCCTGTACTCACACACTGACCAGTAAACAGCTCCTTACGGACAGGCTTGACACAGCCTGCAGTCCTCCGAACTCTGGGAATTATTTAGATTGCTGAACTAAGTTTGGCCACTCTCACCAAGAACCTTTTCTAAAGATTCAGGTTGTCTGTCTGTTTGTTTCTCGTCCTTTTATGGAGGTTTGATGTTCCTGTAGGGGACTTGAAACCAGACCACCTTTGCGATATGAGGTTTGACATATGTGACCTTTGACCTGTTGGAGTAGTCACAGCTTCTGTTCTGGAAGGCTTCTGGGAGTCGTGGTTGTTTTGACCCGGTCGGTGTGTCTGTCTGGACCATGGTGTCTGCAGACTGTTTTGGTCTGGTTTATGTGTGTTCTTGCTGTGAGGATGCTGGACTCCCTGTGGGGAGGTCTCTGTTGCCCAGTCAGAGGTCCCTGTTGACCAGTCAGAAGTCTCTGTTGCTCAGTCAGAGGTCTCTGTTGACCAATCAGAAGTCTCTGTTGCTCAGTCAGAGGTCTCTGTTGACCAATCAGAGGTCTCTGTTCACAGGAATGTAGCTGTTTTTACGGGAGTTTTTACCACAGAGAGGTTGGTCTTTTTTAAGCCTTTTTATTTGTTTCGAACACATGCACACTCGCACCGCATGTACTCAACACACACATTCACACAAAGCACATGCACAGACACACACACGCAGCACACACATACACACAACATGCACATTAAACACATACACACAAACTCACACACACAGAGCACACACACACAGTCCTGTCAGAACTCTTTGTCACCAGGACACCTAACTGACACATAACTCTGATCTGTATTAGGAAGAGATAAGACCGTAGGTATTTTTTATCACAGTGACTCACACTGTTTGCGCTGCTTCAAAGACAATATCCTGTCTGGAATCCACACCAAGCCTCTATTCTTAGACCTCCTCCTTTCCTCCCAGTTCAGGACACGACGGCTGTGCACGTGATAGTGCTGCCCGTTAGACCTTACCAAGATGGCTGCCAGATTCAACAAACACTTGAGGTCAGGTCCATCTAGGAGGGATGACAGATGGCTCTGCCTAAACTAGGAAGCAGAAGCCATGAGCCAAGGTTTCGGGGGATCTAATATTTGCACAGAAAAGTCCCATCAGGAGTTCTAGACTAGTTCAACACAGTTTCAGATTAAGACTTTCAAATATTAGCGGTTCAATACATATCACGTTTCTGTCCTAACTTAACTAGCTTCTTGTCAATCAATATTATGACTTCAGCAGTAATGTTCACACTTGCGAAGAGAAAAGCGCCATCTCAGCCTTAGTTAGTGTTGTAGGTTCATGGTCAAAGAATAATTTGCAGTTGTCAGATAATCCTTTTCTTCAAGTAATTTAGCTGTGTTTAGCTGGGGCTCCAATGAAGCCTTTGATGATTTCTTGTCTGTTGATGTGAGACTGGGGTCACAGGGTTCAAAGGAGTAGTTTCTGAGATACATAAGCATGAGTCTGGTAACTTCACGCACTTAAAGACGTAACATTGGCGGGGTTTCATTCCTGTCTGGCCTTTCACTTGATAGAGTTGGAGAAATACATTTATATTAAGTCATTTATCAGACACATTTATCCAGAACGATTTACAGCAAATACAGGGACATTCCCCCTGACGCAAGTAGGGCGAAGTGCCTTGCCCAAGGACACAACGTCATTTGGCACGACCGGGAATCGAACCTGGCAACGTTCTGATTACTAACCCGATTCCATAACCGCTCAGCCACCTGACTCCCTAACAGCGCTGTGGCTGAGCCAGACCGTGTCTCCCACTGTCTGGGGAACGCCAATGCTGAGTTTAACTGTGTGTGCTGCTACGTCAGTTTTACTTTAGGCTACAGTGCAAAAGTATGACTTTGCTATGATCGACCGTCTTTCACTTCCTCATTCGTGGTAGTTATGATGTCTGAAAGCTGTGATGTGAAACCTGATAGTCGAGGTTACCTGTGCTCTAGGCTTACTGTTCCTTGGGGCGCTGCAGAGGGAGCGTCTCACCCTGAGTAAGCTCATTCTGTCTGACTTCAGGAATGCACTGATGGCCAGCTCTACTAAGAAAAGGCACTTTAAACCGTTTCCCTATCGCACTTTAAACCTCAAAGTGTCACTATCCTGCGCGCCTCCCACATACGCGCACACACACACACACACACCCACCGTCTGTGAACAGCTCAGCATGGCACATTACTTTAGAAGTGACAGTTTAACATTATTCACCCCTGAAAAGTGTCTCAAAGTAAACACATCTAGTAGTTTGGTTAAATAGTTACACATTTTTGTCTTGTTTTATTGGTGCAGTGTGGTACTGTAAGAGGAAGCACCGACAGAAACATGTTAATGTTCTTTTTTTATTGCTACCCTTTCAGAGTTTAATAATCTGTTGTTTATAGCACGCCCACTTGGGGAAATCCCTCTAAGACGTTTTGGAAGCAGGTGAAGGTCTTGCATTTCTCTGATCTTTCATGGTTTCCCATCACTGTGGATTAATTTAGCCGCGTTAAAGAGTAGCTCGAAATAGCTCTAATAATCAACATGAATACCAAATCATCCTTGCGTCGGCGGTTTTCAAACGTAAACATGTCGCAAACGGTTCTGTGGAAACTCTCATGACTGTTCGGTTACACAATCAGAAAGCGAACGGACATTATTTATCAAGTTTGAACTGGAGTTCAGTTTAGCAGCACCCTTCCTCTGGGGCTGATGCGTTTCCCAGAACAACATGGCTCTTGCGCTTGCATGTGTGTGTTTGGATAACGTGTGTTTCCTCCTCATCTTCTAAACAATGCTGCCTCGCTGTGTTTAGCTGTCAGGCTCATCTTCTTGGCTGAGAGTCAGTTAACTCTGGCAAGTGAGAACATGTTGTCCACGACGACTTCGTATCGCGTTCTCACAGAAATGATCAATGATAAGCTCTCTTGTAGTTCCAATAAAAAGTATTTTCACTGATGTCAGTATTATACTGGGCTTGTGAGGCAGGGGTACCATGCCAACATGCGTAAAGGAAAAAGTCGAGAGGGCAGCTGGATCATAAAAGGCCCTAGACATAGTTGGATTCAGTCCCATGTGTCAGCTTCTTATTTATAATCCCTGACTTGGGAACCAATCTCTGCTGGCCATCAGAGCGTCAAATGACCCAATGTCAGGAAGTTCTACAGGGAGATGAAACTTCGTTTCCCATCAGGCATGACTGGGTTTTTTTCTAGTGAAAAAGTGGGAATAAGGAAGGTGTATTTGTAGTTTTAGATGTTTTTCGTCCTGGTTTCTTTTTAGTTTTTTTAATTGTGTGTTTATTTGGTCGCGAACATCCTGTCTGTTTCCCCACTGATAACCACTGTGTGTGTGTGTGTGTGTGTGTTTGTGTGTCTGGGTGTGTGTCTGTGTGTGTGTCCGTGTGTGTGTGTCCGCAGTCCTTTAATTTGTCTGCTTCCTAACATCAGTCTCTTCCTTTGAGAGATGGTAATGTGTGTGTTATCTACAGGGAGCAGCCCCTTGTGGTGAAGACCGCCTGTCATATAGCACACTTTACAGCCAGTTTGCCTTCCTTCCTGATGGAGGTACATATAGCTGCTGCTTGAAGGAGGGGGCGTCGGTGATGATGGTTACACACACACACACACACACACACACACACACACACACACACACCACACGTGTGCGCACACATCCAAAGTGCCAAAGAATACACACCTACATCATAGACATGCACACATACAAACACTGCTATCCGTATTCACAAACTTGCAAACACATACACACACTGACCCCTGGCACGGTTGCAAAACCACTTAGCACGGACACACACACACACACACCCTGCCGCACACAGAGGCAGTAGACGCATCTCATCCTAGTGACAAGCCGCTGGTTGTCAAAGCAATAGGAACAACAAATACTGTAAGGCGAAATTGGTCACTTCTCAATCCTGCCACTTTTCTTACCCTGGATGAAGTCATGACAAGTCATTTATCACCAGACAGGAATTATATCCCTCTGAAAACCAAAAACTTTAAATTCACCAAAGGAACTATGTGCTTGATCCTGTGCTGACAAACTGTCCCGTTCCGCCCGACCAAACTAAAAGCTAAACATTTCGGGAGCTGGACTCTCTTTTTCGGTCTGCATCTTTATAAAATAACTTTGAAGTAGAAACTTGAAATAAGTTTCAGCTTGCTGTGTGTTTCTGAATGTCACCTGCCTGCACAGGTACATGTTGGCCTCCATGTGTGTTTCACACAATGTCCTGTCTCTGTGGAGGGCCAGTCAGGAGGATGTGTTGGTTTGTTTTCAGGGATATCTCAGAATAGAAAGATCCGCATGAGAACCCGTGAGAACCCGTAACACACAGAGGAGTCAGGAGAACGTCAGCGTTCTGCTTGACCTGTAGAGAGCAGTCAAGGTTCTTCTACTCAGCGAGGATCTTATTTAGCTGAAATGAGCCCTCTCTGGTCTGGCCTCAACTGGCCCCCTTCTTCCCTTCCTTCCTTCCTTTCTTCCTTCCGTAACTCCTTCCTCCCTTCGTATGGACAGGCTAAGCAACAAGCCTTCACACAGCGCTTGTCAGCTAGTGAGTACTTGTGTAACCGCCGACATTAGTAACATGTTGAATTTCCTATGATGGTGTGGTATTGATTTAGACAAACTATTGATTCCCATCAAAAACAAGATCCACTGTAGCTCTCCACAGACGACATGTTATAACACATCTGTTTCTTTATCTGCTGGTTTTTCCCTTCCTGTTTGGAATCCATTAAGTTTGATGCACCTCTGTTTCAAACGACTTCCGTGGACTTTAAACGGTGAAGTCATTCGTCACGTCAACTCATAGCAAAATGCAAATCCAAGGCCAAGGTTCAATCTTGTGTGAACTGGCCAAAACGTTCTTCAGTAGTAAATATTTAACGGTTATTGTTTAACAAGGCGTGTTTAATACCATTTACTTTTCATCCGCGCTGGACTGTCCGTTTACTACCCAAGACCCAGGCAAACCAAACGGACAACAACAACAACTTCAAAAATAAATAAATAAAAAAACAGGCTTGTGACCTCTCTGACGAGAGACAAACAGGAAATATTTTCATTCCACTTTAGGGAGGGGGGTGGGGGGGTGGGGGGGAACCCCCTGAACAGCCATCCTCATTTGAAGAGACTTGGTTTGGCGTCAAGAGATTTGACTTCCCTGTCCTTTCGAGCCAATCATGTCCTCTCTGGACCGTCCGTAGGTGACCTGATCTTGAGCAGCCTTCGTCAGTCCTCTGTGAGCTGGATGTAGACGCTGGTTTCCTGGTTGTGTTTGCTGGCTGGTTAGCGTTCTTAGCTACACCTACAGGAGCTTCAGAAAGCCTGCGAACCTGGGTTGTGGTAGAAGAGAAAGGTTGAGGGAAAAAAAATAACAGCAGCCAGCAGTGAAAGTAGCTGGTATTTCTATTGCATCATCACACTGTAAACGTCACAGCGGTAAAAGCATGTTCTGTTCCAGAAAAGCATCTTCATTCCCGTCATCACCGTGGTAACCTCCCCTCCCTGTCCAGATGTCAGGCTGGTGTTTGGAAGTTGTTGCCTGTCTCCATGGAGACTTGAGTGGCGAGCGACAGGAGCCCCGCCAGGTTTCTATTGGTTTACGAGGCACGGTTGAAACCGTGTCTGCTGCTGTGTCATGAAGCAGGACTGATGACCAGGGATCCAGCCAGGGCCCAGCCGGCCCAGCCGCAGGCCCCTCATCTGCAGAGGGATTTAAGGCAGCCCCACCCCCGGTCCTGGTTTAGATGTTTTCCTTTTGTGAAGCACACCTGATTCAAATGAATGTGTTATCATCAAGCTCATGCTCTAGCCACTGAGCTAACCCCAGCTCTCCCATAAGCAACAATGTGTCATCTGGCGGGAGAAACATTCAGTTCAGATTCAGATTCAGTCACAAAAAAGTTATTTAAATTCCTTATCACCCGAACTTGTAAAATATTTTACTCGTCAGCTGTCATGACTTAAAACCTGTTTTGGTTTGTCCTTGTGGAGTATTGTGTGTTGGATTGTGTGTTGGAACCAGGAACCAAATGTAAAAAAAAAAAACTAGAGTCTGAAAACTTGTCAGCATGCTCTGTCTAACCATATCATTTTGTTCCTCTTCAGAGAAGCTGTACAACTCTCACGGTCCAGAGCTCAGGAGGTCACTGTTCTCCCTCAAGCAGCTCTTCCAGGTACATTACAACAGTCTGATTCCCATCCTGTCTATCCGCTATCAAACAGACTGGTTCTCCTCTTCTGGGCCAACTGACAAGTCCGGAGGAAACGGTCCTCTGACCTCCGACCTCCGCTGAGGCCTGAGTCAGAGGAACAAGGAAGAATAGAACACTGGAGGGAGGGAGAGGGAGGGAGGGAGACTGAGGAAGAAAGGAAGAAGGGGAAGGAGACGGAGGGAGGGAGAGAGAGGGAGAGATAGAGAGAGCGAGAGGGAGAGAGGGGAGGTGGGGGGTGGGGGAGGGAGAGTGGGAGGGAGAGAGGGGGAGAGGAAATGCATACCAGCCATGCCAGAGACCCAATTGTAATCCTTTCAAAGATGGAGGACAGATATATCAAGTACATAATTGTCTCAGGGCCCTGGACATGATGGCTGATACGATGTTCCTTCAGAAGTTGCTTTCAGACTTCAGGACTTTGTCTTTTATGCTGAACTTAGGTGGGATAATGCTGAGGGCTTTTCTGTAACTGTTATATGTGCTTGTGTGTCTCCCAGGATGACAAAGACCTGGTACCAGAGTTTGTGAACTCCGAAGGGCTCACCTGCTTCATCAAGGTGGGAGCTGAAGCTGACCACAATTACCAGAACTATATTCTGAGAGGTACGAAGGCACTTCCTGCTGCGCATACTGTGATACACCTCACTTCCTGCTGCGCATACTGTGATACACCTCACTTCCTGCTGCGCATACTGTGATACACCTCACTTCCTGCTGCGCATACCTTGACACACCTCATCTTCTACACACGTGGTTGAATGTGGCTGCAGACCAAAAGGTCAAAGTTTCAAATCCCCACCAATGTGCTGGTTTGGATGAGTGTCTAAATGAAGTGACTGTGACGGTGTGTGTGTGTGTGTGTGTGTTTGTGTGTGTGTGCGCGCGCTGAGTTCCTCTGCATAACTTGATGGATCATATACTGTTGTGACCTTCTGATTTAAATTGGCAGGGAATTTGAGTTTTGTAACGGTGGGTAAACCAAAGTTTCTCGGGAATGCATCATTAGACAGGAAAACATTGTCCTGCCAAAAGACCTCCGCAAAGACAATATGTCTCCCTCACTTATCCAAAACGCTCTCAAGCACTACCAAAAAACGTGTTCTGAATCAAAGATAGACCCCACACACCTGGGCCCTTCACATCGATACCTCACCCTGAAGTCCCGACGTCACGCGGCCAGTTGTTGAAAGCAGCGAGAGCGATGAGGACGGCAGGAGAAGCTATCCCAGAATGCAGCAGGGTCCAGCAGAGTGCATGTTCCTGCTTTTGCTCAGCTGCAGCCAACATCAACAGCGAGGGGGGGGGGGGGGGGGGGGGTCCAACCCCGACCGCTGTGCGTGGAAACAGGCCTGTGTGCCGATCTCACCCTGGGATTATGCTGGCTTGTCTCCCCACCGCAGGGACCCCAGTCAGCACTCTGGCGGTGGCAGCTACCCCTGTTTAAACCTGGTCTCTTGTTGTGCTCTCCCTCTCCCTTTCTCCCCCCCTGCCCCCCTTGCCCTTTCTGTCCTCCCTCTCTCTCTGTCTCACTCTCTCCCTCCCTCCCTCTCCCTCCCTCTCTCTCACTCTCTCTTTCTTTCCCCCTCCATCCCTCCCTCCCTCCTCCCCTCTCAGCCCTCAGCCAGATCATGCTGTTTGTGGATGGGATGAACGGTGTGATCAACCACAACGAGACGGTGCAGTGGCTGTACACGCTGAGCGGCAGCCTGGTGAGCACAAAGACCCCTGACACAGACCACAGACCAGCAGAGGGCGTTGTCCTGGACCCTGACCCCTGGAGTCACAGCCTCATGTTCTAGTTCAGGGGTAGGGAACCCTGGTAGGGAACCCTGGTCACATTCAGGACTATGGCTCTCGAGGACCAGGGTTCCCTACCCCTGTTCTATTACTGAATCAGCTATGAAAAGGCTCACCCTTCATTGTTGACCGTCTAGACTGGTGTAGAGGACAGGTGGAGCGCAAGGTGCCGAGTATCACTGTAACCCTCAAAGAGTCACATCACATCCATCTTTATGGAGAAGCGAAAGTAGCAGCTGTCAGAAATGAGAAATGAATCTGAGCTTCCAGTGACATATGAAAGGCTTTGATGCTATTGACTGTCCTACATGTTCACACATGGTGAGAATATGCTGCTCCAGAGCAGGAAGAGACATGACATACAAACAGGAAGTCCAGTGTTTTGCAATCATGAATCATAAGAAACCAACATTCAGCGTGTATGTTTTCACATGAAAACCTGAGGTCACGCATTATCATTGCAACACAGTTGCAAAAAGAATTCCCTGAATGTGTCAACTCATTCTGAGTTGCGGAGTGATGTGTCCCTCTAGTGGCGAGGTGGTGTAACTGTAGTGTGATGTGGCCCTCTAGTGGTAAGGTGGTGTGACTGTAGTGTGACGGGGCCATCTAGTGGTGAGGTGGTGTAACTGTAGTGGGATGTGATGTGCTCCTCAGTCCAGGCTGGTGGTGAAGACAGCTCTGAAGCTCCTCATTGTGTTCGTGGAGTATTCTGAGTCCAACGGACCGCTGCTCATCAAGGCTGTCAACACTGTGGACTGCAAGAGAGGTAGGCCCACATACACACCCCCACACACACACACACGTATCCACACACACATATCCAGTCAGGGAGTCAGATGGCTCAGCGGGTTAAGGCGTTGGCCATGGAATTGGAAGGTTGTGAGTTTGAACCCCGGCTGTGGCTATGTGATGTTGTGTCCTTGGGCAAGGCACTTCACCCTACTTGCCTCAGGGAGAATGTCCCTGTACTTAAATGTCGTTTTGGATGAAAGCCTCTGCTAAATGAGGTATTATTATTATTATCCACACACACACACACACACACACACACACACACATCCAGACATACATACACACACATATTCAGACACACATCCAGAATCACAGGCCTGCATTCAGAGGTTTTTGATAAGAGCTGGGCTCAGCAGTCAAGGCCTATCTGTAGTGGTTGGGTGTGTATGTGAGCTAACAGGCATTTGACAAAGTCTGTAAAGTGGGTTAATAGGAATGTGTGTGTGTGTGTGTGTGTGTAGGTGTGAAGCCCTGGAAGTACCTAACAGAGATCCTGGAGGAGAGGAATGGCTCTGACACTGAGCTGCTGATCTTTACCATGACCCTCATCAACAAGGTGACCCTCACCTGCTGTCAGATGGAGAGCGTCTGAAAAATAGCCTCTGAGTGTGTGTGTGTGTGTGTGTGTGTGTATTTCTCTGAGTGCTTGTGTGCAAGTGTGTAGTTGTGTGGGTGTGTGTGTGTGTGTGTGCATGTGTGTGTATTGACTGCGTGTGTGTATTGACTGTGTGTGTGTACTGACTGTGTGTGCGTGTGTGTGTATTGACTGTTTGTGTGTGTACACTGACTGTGTGTGTATTGACTGGGTGTGTGTGTGTCTGTTGACTGTGTGTGTGTGTGTATTGACTGTGTGTGTAGACACTGGCAGCGCTGCCAGATCAGGACTCGTTCTACGATGTAACAGACTGTCTGGAGCATCAGGGGATGGAGAGCATCATGCAGAAGCACATGAGCAGCAGAGGCACCGAGCAAGACCTCAAACACCAGTTCTCCATCTACGAGGTACTAGCTCCTGCCTCACCTCCGGCCCTCACCTCCGGCCCTCACCTCCGGCCCTCACCTCCGGCCCTCCCCCCCCCCACAGCCACCAGCAGCCCTGTGCTTGTAATGTGCAAAGTTGTGGGTGACAAAGTTGTGGCTGTTTCGATTTTAAAAAGTCATGAATGGATGAATGTCATCAATGGATGAAGTTGTATATGTAGGAACACCTGTTCTAGGATGTTCTATGATGTTCTAGGATGTTCTAGGATGTTCTGAGATGCTCGCTGACTTTAGATTTTCCTGCCGGTCTTTCAGGCAGCTCTGAAGTGTGAAGACGGAGAGACGGCCGAAACCATTCCTCACACTCGCAAGGAGCGACGCAGAGTATCAGCCAGCGAGCAGGAGGGCAGGAGGAGCCGACGCCATTCCTCCCAGAACCTCTCGGACGCCCTCTCTCTCGTCTCCCCGCCCTCCTCCACCCCCCTCTCTCCAGCCTCCTCTGTCTCCGCCAACAGCCCCACGGTGGGGAGGAGTCAGAACAGCTCCCCCATATCCTCCGAGCCTCGCACCCCCTCCCCCCAGATTCCCCCCTCCAGCCCCCTCCACGCAGCCTCACAGAAGTCTCCCCCTCTACTGCCCCCTGGGGCCAGCAACGGTACTGAAGCACCACCCTCTCCCAGTGAACAAGAGCCCAAGATTCCCCCCAGCCAGTAAGTCCTGGGAAATGGTGTGTGTGTGTGTGTGTGTGTGTGTGTGTGTGTGTATGCACGTGTGAACACCGTAACGTACTACGAAGCACGAGCTTTGCATGTGCTTTGATGATGCGTGCTCTATTTTGACTCAAACTTTGCGTTCACGACTATTAGATTTAGATGAACTGTTTGTGGGTTGACTCTGCCCAAGATGACATAAAACCTGTTTAAAAGAACCCCTTTTAATGTGCTTAGCTACCACAAGCCTGACGCCTTCCTACGTCACGTGTTCCTGTCACGCTCCGGTGCAGTGACCCTCCACAGCCTCAAGGTGGCAGTGCAGGGAATGCGCTACGCAAGATCTGCTGACTCAGAGTCATTTTCATCCCTCCTGCGGTCAGGGAAAACATCCATCCATTCCTGCAGCTGTTACTGTGTTTCTGTTGATCCAGCTGGACAGAGATGCAGCAGCTCAGGCCAAAGATGGTCGAGTTCTCAGTTCTGACGTTGTTCTGCCAGTATTCGTACTGCTCACTTCAAAAAATGATTCAACAAGAATAGCAACCGCAGCAGCCCTGGACTGCTGGTGTGTTGGCTGAGTGGTTAGAGGATGTAGGTTGAGAGAGAGAACTGCTTACACAGGGACAACACACACATTTCCATACGCTGTCTCGTGGAGAAAAGGTCCTGGGTTCGATTCCAGCTTGTGGGTGCTTCTTTCCGTAGTTCTTCACTGGATGAATCAAATGTCAGCGTCACACAGTGGAAAAAAACAGACAGAAATCATAACTTAATTCCTAAACGTGTCCAATTTTAGTCAAGTTCAGCTCAGGATAGCTGTGACTAACAGTGCTGGACAGGTAAGAGAATTCTTGTGGAAGGCCTCCCCTCCCTCAACTCTAACTTCCCCCAAATTGCTACGTGGCTCTCTCCAAGTATAGCTCTGCTGGCTAAAACAAAACATTTCATTCAGCTGACTGGCCTTGTGTAGCAGTGGAAAGCAAATGTTTGATTTGGAAACCGCTTTTCTCTTAGTTCAACCTACAGGAATCTTTTCTTCTCCCCTCCCGAGTTAAACCATCTTTTTGGTCATGTTTGGGGTTCTAGACAACCGCTGAGTGACCCTGGCTAAGTGTCAAGGCCTATCGTTTTTTTGTGGGGAGCTGACACCCATTTAAATTTAAATGTGTAATTTCCATCATTCTATTTCCTCTGACTTTATGTAGTCAGGGGGGACTAACACATTGCATGGTCTGGCCCTAGCCTGGCCCATTGCACCTCAACTAAATGTTTTTTTTTGCTTCTACTAGAAATAGAACCTAGAAGAAGAAGCAGTTTCATTCAGATCTGTCCTGGTTCTGTCGTGGTTCTTCCCTGGTTCTGTCCTGGTTCTGCCATGGTTCTGTCTGGAAACAGCACCACAACAACAAACCTCAACATATTCCCCCTTAGAGACTGCATGTCTATATCTTGCTGTGTGTTTCAGTTTCCGTGGTGATGTTCTAATCTCCGGCTTGCTGACATCGTGGCTCTCTCACTCTCTGAGTTGGTGTCGGGTGTTCTCATGTAACCGCTATTGTTTCCACCTCTCTCTCTCTCTCTCTCTCTCCCCCCCACCACTTCCTCCTCTGGCCACTAGGAGTCGCTCCTTCCTCAGTCACCACATGTCTGCTCTGGGGATTTCTAGGAGGTCCAGGTTGTTTAACAAGGCAGGGTCCATCTCTGAGGAGTCCTCCGCACCCTCCAGCAGGTCTGTAACAACGCCTCCACCTTCCTTGACCGTCACTTTAACAGCCAGCCTTTCACTAGCTGTGTCTCAATACTCTCCCATCTGCACCCCATTCCTCACCTCCTGACTCCTTGTCTCTGATAGATCATTGAGTTATTGAGTGTTTAGACCAAATTTGGACAATGTATTTCCAGAATGAGAGTAAACTGGAACTAAAGAGTATTGAGACACAGCCAAAGTCACTTTAAAGGAATGTAACAAACTAAGTCACTCCAACAACTGCAACTCCCAACTCATAAAGCTGTCCTGCAAAACCATAACGCAGGTGAAATACACAAGTATATTCTTAGGTTTTAGAACGTTCATAGAAGTTATCTTCCCTCCAACACCAGACTGCTATTCAGCGAGCAACTAGACGAGGAATGAACGTATACAGTATACGTTCCACATCACAATGGTGGCACCGCACACACTGACACTTGTTGCTCTTAAACTGGGTTGGCACTGTTACATCTCCACCATTCACAAAGTCCTTTTTAAATTCCCCCCCCCCCCCCCCCCCCCCCCCTCCTCAAGAGTAGGAGTCCCAGCTCATTAAAGGAGCGTCTGAAAAGAGTGGATTAGTGTTTGAAACACTAAAGAAGCCTGGGTAGGTCTCTCTGACGGATCGGGTGGAAAGCACTTCAGTGCCATCTTTTCTCTTAGGTGATGTCACCCTCACCATGATGTGTGATAAACAGGACCGGGTCCAGCAATGTTGTCTAGGCTTTCCGCTCAAACCTTAAGACCAGTGAGTCGCAATCTGTGGGCTGCGTCCCACTAGTGGCCATTAAGAGCGTCAGCTAAATGACTAAAAGGTCATGTAGGAAAAACAGATTTCATTTTCTTTTCACAACAAAGGCAGCTTTCAAACTAACTAAGAGCACCATCTTTAGAAGGAAAAAGCCCAGACATAACACAAATGTATATATGTCTCAAACTTGTATAGTTGTCAATGCTAGCAGTCTGAAACATGGGATTTAAAATGTGTTGACGGTGCAGTTGGACGTGCTAGTTTGTGAGTGTGTGAAATGTTGCTGTGGACTGGCCTGCTCCCAGACAGCAACCAAACAAGCTGCTATTTTCATCACAGCCGCTCCAAGCAGCAACCGCTAACTCCATCACCGTCCTGACCGCTTTTGTCATTCCAACTCGTATGAACCCGCCTCAAACTGCAAAGAATAACACGCATTCAATTCAAAAGACTCGAGACTCAAAATGAATTGACTTTTTGCAGTGATTTTTTTTTCTTCATCTGATGAATCATTCATCATCTATGTTCGAAGTGCACATGTTATTAAGGAACATGCCGTACGCTTTCAAGGACTCCTTCCAGTACGCAGTTATTGGTCACTTGAGACTGTTTTGATTTAGTGTTGATGCCTGCTGTATAGTGGGGGCCGTCCCAGCCTGGTCAGAGCTAGATTCACAGGTCTCATCTGCAGACATGGAGGTGAAACATTGTGGGTATTAGTTCATTGTGGGACATAGTTCAGCAAGTAGTTTTAGGGTGTAGTTTACGATGTAGTTTAGGACGTAGGTTAGGATGCGGTTCAGGATGTAGTTTAGGACGTAGTTCAGGATATAGTTTAGGACTTAGTTCAGGATGTAGTTTAGGATGTAGTTTAGGACGTAGTTCAGGATGTAGTTCAGGATGTAGTTTAGGACTTAGTTCAGGATGTAGTTTAGGATGTAGTTTAGGACGTAGTTCAGGATGTAGTTTAGGATGTAGTTTAGGACGTAGTTCAGGATGTAGTTTAGGCTCCTTGTCACTCAGCAGTGAGCTGGGAGGGAGGAGACGCTGATATGAAGGGACATGAGCACAGCGAGCAGCTTAGCAGAGCTCACTGCTAAGAGTGACATAATGTTGGAACGCTTACATGGACTGGGAGAGAGGGGGTGGGGGAAGGAGAGGGGTAGGAGAGGGGAGGGGGGGAGGAGAGGGTAGGGGAGGGCTGGCTCACACAGGCAAACTGTCTACACATACATACAAACAGCGAAACACAGCACACAAACTCTCACGCACACACTTTCTCTTTTACAAACACTCTCTCTACCTCCCTCTCTCTCTTTCACAAACACTCGCTCTACCTCCCTCTCTCTCTCTCTCTTTCTCTCTTTTACAAACACACACACACACAGTCTGCAGTCTGTTTTGGAGAGCCTTGTCTCAGTGAACAGGAAACATCGTTGTCTGGAGACAAGGCGCTGAAGCCACCTATCTGCTCCACCGTGTCAGCCTCACTCTCTCTCTCTCTCTCCCTGCCTGTGTGTGTGTGCTCCCCTCTCGCCCGTCCGTCCACAGACCGTCTCCCACCGACGCCAGCGCCCCAGAGAAGCAGCAGTCCCAGCCGGCCACAGAGCAGGGCAGAGCGGAGGGCAAAGCGGAGGGCAGGAGTACCTTTAGGTGAGTACCCACCCAGACAGGGAGAAGGGGGGTGGGAGGGTGCTGGAGGAGGTTGTGGTGGCCCCGAAACAGGTGGATTGAGTTTAGGTTTTGATTGGTTCCTTCCTGCTGGGACTGATTACACTACGTTGGTTTTGTGTTTTTTTTTTCTCAACATATTTGAGAATGTTCACACTCTCTGTTTGTATACTGTTCGCTCGTTTTCGTAGTAGGATGCAGTTAGGGCATTGGTCGTGTGGTTTGCTGATGTGTGTAGTGGTTAGATAATAATTAAATATTTTGTTAAGAGGTAGGGTAATTGTTTTCAACAGTCAACCACGGATATATGTGATGTGTTGTTGCCTTTGTTGACATTTAGGCACTCGTTCTGACATTAAAGAGATATCTTTAGCGTTAAACACTTTAATTATATACAAATCTGAAGTGTGTTTGGTATCCAGCTTCTCATATCATCATTCATCCTTTATCGTTTGCTTTGCTTAATCTAATTTTATAACTGCACTTTGCAGTCTTCACTGTCGCTTCAATCCATCTCTCTATTGACTCTTGACCTCTATTATGTCAACCTTCCCTCTATTTCTCTTTCTGCCTTCTAGTTCTTTCTCACTATACCCCTTCTCTCTTTCTCTCTCTCTCTTTCTGTCAGTTTCTCTGATGTGTGTTCCCTTCTCTCCTCTCCTCCTCCTTCCTAATGTTTGGCCACGGTCCTAATCTTTTTCCTTGCTGCTGTGGCCTTCAACATTCCTGCTCTCCAACCCTCTCTCCTTTTACAGCAGAGCTCTTCAGGCCAGCGACACCGACTGGTAAGCAAAGCTTCTGTCTCACTCGACACCGTGTCTCTCTCGTGTCTCTTTCCCTCCCGTCTCTCTCATCACTCTCGACACTCTCTCTCTCAGCATTCTAAGTCTTATCACTCTCGATCTCTCTGTGCCTCATTTCTCTGCCTCTTTCTGTCTTTCTCCATCTTGTTACTCTCGGTGTCTCCTGTTCTCTTCACTTCTCTTTCTCTGTCCTTGTCTCTGTCTTGTCTCTGTCTTTCCTTGTCTCTCTCAATCTCTCTCTCTCTCTTTCTCT
This sequence comes from Neosalanx taihuensis, assembly GCA_030340665.1. NCBI lineage: Eukaryota > Metazoa > Chordata > Actinopteri > Osmeriformes > Salangidae > Neosalanx > Neosalanx taihuensis. The sequence goes on along the minus strand of CM059295.1, from coordinate 5,869,459 downwards.
CTCTCTCTCTCTCTCTCTCTCCTTGTCTCTCGACGCAGCCCAAAGAATGTAGCTTTTCTGAGGTGCCATTAAATCATCATGATAGTCAGTCATTAGATGGAACGAGAGTCTGAGGAAATGGAGAGGAAGAGGAGGGGAGGAGGAGGGGGTTAGTCACATACTTGGTCCCTTAGGCCAAGTTGATGAAGTTTTGGCTTAAGAAGGAGCCTGTCGTCGTCATGTGGAAAGTAGAATGAGGGTGCATTGATCCATCAGTCGTCCGGAAGGGTTCTAGCGACGGGTAAGATCTGCTGTCACCTGGTTCACTGCGACTTCCTGTCCAACGATGCTGTTTCCTCTTCATGTCCTTTCTCTACGCTCCTTTTCTGCTTCTTTCCTGAGCAACTTCGCTTCTTTTCTCCTCAGTCTTTCATCTAATAGCTGATGAGGAGGATGATGATGGTGATGATCATAGATGTTTGGAAAGAAGTGTTTGGTTCAGATGAACAAGCGGCATCTCCTGTTATGTGATGATATGACAGTATCACTTGCATGCTTCAGGCTGATGTAACCAGCCTCACTAGTAAAACCTAGTGTCTTTCCCCAGCCTGGAGGAGTGTAATATAGATACGGACAAGCCGGTTCTGAAAAGGTTTGAGTAAGTATGACTCACAGGTCACTGGGTCACGGTGACATGTCCAGAGCTCCGGATGCATGCTGGGAAGTGATGTGATGTGGGTGTGGCCCCCTGCTTGGAGCCTGCTGCTTGTGGGATCTTGGTGTGTCGGCCATCTTTGTTGTATGATAACACTTTGGTTATTAATGGTGTGGTGTTGGGAATTTGAATGTTGTCTGATAAAAACCCTTCACACTTCACAGGATGTTGATTTAGATCTTTTTTTCTTTTCTTTTTCTTTGTCTTTTTTTTGCCTTTACGGTTCAGTATCCTATCTTCTACCCCATAGTTTCATCTTGTATCCACATAGGTTTTTTGTTGTTCTGTTCATCTTTAATTTTTGTGTTGTATTATTCGCTGGTTTCCCGCACACCTGTGTTGGTAATCAAGTGAGTCAAGTCCTCCTGGACTAGGAACCAAATCCTGACAATGTGACCAGGGGTCTCATTTATAAAACTTTAGAATTCTTACTAAAAGTGTACGTACGCCCAAAAGCCTAAAATGTCGTCCACGCGTACTCACACCTCTAAGCAAAATTCCCTTTTATAAAAACAAATTGCAAATCACATCGCAATCACAAATTACTCGCAGTTAGTCGCCAATTCACACTGTCTCCAAAATGTACGGATGGGTCAGAGTTTGCAAGAAGGACCGCACGTTCTCCCGTCAAGTTTGTTTTTTATAAATCAGAAACTTTGCGTGGGAAGGTGCGCACGTTACCCATTTTATGCGTACGCAGCGTTTACAAATGAGACCCCTGAGCTGTAGTAGAAAAGGCCACTGCAGAACACCAACATTCCCCTGGAAACCCAGCCATGGTCAACTGCAGCCGCACATGAAGCAGCCGTCATTTCGCACAGATTATACGCCTCGCACATCTCTTCATCCAGGGTTTGCCTTCCACAGTAGTCGTTATGTGGTGTGGGGAGGCAAGTCGCCCCCCCCCCCTCCACAGGACACACCTCTGCTTCCCAGCATGTGTGTGTGGACCTTAGAGATGTGCTCATGTCTGCTGCTGTGGGCTAGCCTGGTTTGATTGGCTGTGTGTCGTGGTCTTTAATCCATACTTTAACCCTGAGGGCATGGAATGGAATGTCAATAGATCTCATCTGTTTCAAGACCCGATGGTCACCAAGAAGCCATTGGGAGGGTAGTAGAAAGGAAGGGGGTGGGGGTGGGGGGGGTGCTGCAGTAGATGGGTGGGGGCAGGAGAGGGGGGTCCTTTTGAGTCCAGAGGCAGTTTGAGTCGGTTGCTGGTACATACTGTCACTTATATTAAAGTCATAAATCTCGTCCGTGAAGTGGAACAATCAGAGTAGGTTGTTTTAGGGTCCAGACTCAGAGTATGTGAGGTATTGTGGGGGGGGGGGGGGGGGGGTTGTTTGTGTATGCATGTGTGTTTGAGGGGGAGGAGGGGATCTTTGTGGGTGGGGAGTGTGGGGGTGGGGGGTATGGTGTTTGGCTTCTATTGCTGGCTAGGGAGGAGGGTGTAGGGATCAGGCATGGGGGCAGCAGACCTCGGAGAGCTCAGTTCGGGTGGGGTTAATGTCTAAAGATCTCCAAGGTACTTCTTGCTGGCTATACCTATTCTGAATCTGTCATCGGTCACTGTGGTGAGGGGACTTCTAAGGCTACCTGGATGTCAATGGTTTCAAATCTGTCCCTTAAAGACGACTTGCTCGATCCTTTCCGCACCTGTCCTAATTCAGCTCGTAGCATCGCCATTTTGTCCTAGTGTCACTGACAGCTTCCTCTTCTGCCGTGCTGTCATGCAGAGACACGTTTCTACGCAGCCTGGCTGCCACGCAGCAGGAGAAGAAGAGGAGGGGTTTGAGCGTCAACAAGCTTCGCAAGATCCCGTCCCAGGACAAGGTTCTCGCCCCGCCCGAGGACACTCCCGACTCCAGCAACCCCACGGAAGGTACCGGAAACCGCAACTGCACGCGACCCCAATGCGCGGTGAACGTGCGCCGGCTGGGTCCTGACCCTCCCCCTCCTCCCCCCCCACCCCCCCGCCCCCCTTCCTCCCCTCCCCTTACGTCAGCCCCCCCCCCCCCATCCCCCTGTTTCCTCACCCCTTCCACCTTTCCCTCCTGAGGTGCTCTGTGTGACCGCCTTGAGCCCACGTCCCATGATTACAGCCAAGCGCCTCTTCCAGTGTTCAGGCCTGCTCTTTCTGTAGCGAACAGGGTCACAACCTCTTACGTAACACACACACACACAGTTTAGCTACTAACAGGTTTTTAATAGTCCCAGGCTCTGACACACTGCTACCGTAGAGCTGTTAAAACAACATCAGATGTTATTCCCAGTAGCGAATGTCTGATGCAGATGTTACTGTGTCGCCCGGGTCAAAGACGTAGATCATAAACCTGGAAGTGTTTGAGGTGCGTTAGATTTACACTCCAGCTTCTACCTCTGTCAAGCCGCTGCCATAGCGCTGGATGACTAAATCAGAACTAATGATTCTCTGACCCAGGTCATCATGGTTCTCCCCCGCCCCCCCCACAGTAGACCGGTTGAAGACAGAAATCAGAGATGAGGGAAGGGAGATGAGGGAGGGACTTCCAGCATGCTGTCATGGAGGATTTACAAACATCCCCAGTAGCAGAACAGTAGTTTGATCCATGTTCACCCCAGGGAGGCCCTCCTCCTTCATCTCCCGCTGGGTCAGGACGAGGAATCAAAAACAAATCGCTCGGACATCCCTTGTCTGTAACCGTTCAATACAAAGAGGCAGGGGTACCCTGTCATCCAATCAGATTCACAGAAAGCCCGAGGTCGTCCGGTCTCCTGATTGACGGGAGCGGTCGCTGTGCCAGGCCAGTGCCAGGGACGCACCACCAGATGAAAGAGGGACTTGGAGTTTCCCATCAAGTATCCCAGATCCTGCGTGAATCAGGCTGCCTGGCAGGGGGGCAGAACCAGCTGAAAGAGCCGCTTCTTATCTGCCAAAGAGATGGAAATGAGACAGAGGCCCTGAAAGGAACCCAAACACACACACACAGGCCACACACACACACAGGCCGCACACACACACTAACAAACAAACACACACGCAGGCCACACACATACACACACATACACACCCACGCCCAGGCGTAAGATGGAGGGGGGGCGAGTGAAAGGGCCCTTGGCAGTTGAGGGCAGAGGGCTTTTCACGTTGACTTGAGTTGGAGACAGTCTTGGTTGTGTTGTGGGGGTCAGGCAATAATGAGTGAAATGGGAGACCTCAGTTGTACACAGTTAGACCGTTAGACGTGCGGTTCATTCATGAGCCATCACAGCTCTGTGGCTCGCTGCTTCGGTGGACAGGGTGTCTGGTTTTTATCCTGAATGTTTGTAAGAGAGATTTACTGAGTCTTTGTCTGTTAGTCTGATTCGTCCGTGTATGTTTGTATAATCATTTTGGTTTAAGCTCGAGTTTTTCTGAATGTGACTAAATGTGTGTGTCTTCCTCCAGTGTCGGACCAGGAGGGCAGCGGGGCGGATCCCCAGCCGGTGGGTGGGGTTTCCAGGGAGAACAGCAGAGGTCCCAGCCCCTGCATCCTGGAGCTCCCTGCTGACTCAGACACACAGGGGGCCGTTAATGAACCAGGCAAGAGATTATAGTCTCTCTCTCTCCCCTTCTCTCTCTCTCTCCCTTTCTCTCGCTCTCCTCTTTTTTCACCGTCTCTCTCTCTGTCTTTCTCTCTCTCCTTTTCTCTGTCTCTTTTTCTTGCGTTTGTTAGACATTGTATTATCATACAATCAAACATTGTAGTTGTGCACTTTGCCGAAAGAGAAGCATAGTGATCAAACCCTGTAGTTTAATATTCCCACACATCTTTAATGTGATAAGTTAGAGATATTGAGAAACTGTTGTTTGGGTTTGAGTGGGTGTGAGACAGTGAGACACCTAGTGGAACAGAGGAGAACACAACAGATATCCAGCCTTAGCAACAGCATCCTCAGAACGTGCGTGTACATTTCCTTAGAAACACCATTTCACAGCTTTCTTTTGACTTCAGCGGGCGACTCCTCTCTTGCTCTTGAACAGGCGACAGTTCGACCCTCTTACAGTTTTTTTTCACGTCCGGTAGCTAATTTGGAGCCAAAATATTTTCATTGTGATTTAGTCTTTGAAGATCATCAAGTCAGATCTCATCTCCCACCCAACTTCCCCCCTCTCCCCCCCCCCCCTCTGGCCGTGTGCCAAATGACCCGGTCTAAAACCAGGGTCCCAGCGGCCCTGGGCTGGTCCACTTTGGGAGGGTGGGGGACATAAACTGTTTAGAGAGAAGCCGATGAGGATCTGCTTCCTGTTTCCTGTTCTGATCTGGCCGTCTGACTGGGCGACGTGCAGAGATGCTTCTTTGTGTGGGACAGACGGGGTATTGAGCCAGGGTCGCTCATGAAGATACAGAGCAGCACTCTCCTGTGGACCAGGTCACAGCTAACACGGATAGTAGCATTAACCTGCAAAACTTACTCCTCTGAGGATTGATGGGCTGTTCAGTCTGGAAATATTTATGGGTTTCTATTTTGTTGAACTGAGTTCAAATAATTGACAACGCATTTTTTTTGTGGTGACTGCCGGTTACTTGTTACAGTGATGGGATTGGTTTGGATTGGGATTGGGATTGATTGAGTTAACTGTACTCCCATCCTGTAGATGGCGCTCTCCGCCGGCAGGGCAGCGTGGTGGAGCAGCGCAGCACCCTCTCCAACGACAGGAAGTTCATGCTGGACATGCTCTACTCGAACAACTCCACCGGAGGACCTCTGAGTCCTCTGGCTGGCTCCACCAACGAAGAAGAAAAGGCGATGGAGAGCCCGAGCGCGGACGACGACCTGGGGGGCGTGGGCAGCCTGGCAGCGCGTCTCTCCAGCCTGCAGGCGCACTCTGCCCGCCCCACACCCAGCGAGGACGGAAGCTCGCGGCGGGCGGAGCTGGACTTCCTGGGGGGCTCCGCCCAAGCGGCCCGCGCCCGGCTGGAGGAGCGGCGGGCTCCCGGGAAGCTGCGTCCGCAGCACAGCATCGACGCCGAGACGCACTCCCGCAGCCTGGAGAGGACGCTGATGACTCCGCTGGCCCGCGGGCAGGGCCAGGGCCCCGGCTGGGAGACTATGCAGCCCAGCTGCCTCGCCCTCCGGATCAAGGACCTGGACTTCTCCGACCTGCTGGAGGAGGAGGACATTGACGTGTTGGACATGGACGCCTTCGACGCCAGGATGCCCAACGGCAGCGCCCCTCCCCCTCCGCCCCCTCCGCCAGGTCAGGCTGGCCTTCCCCCGCCTCCACCCCCGCCTCCTCCAGGCACTGCCCCCCCTCCTCCTCCTCCCCCTCTGCCCGGCCTGAGTGGACCTCCTCCTCCTCCCCCTCTGCCCGGCCTGAGTGGACCCCCCCCTCCTCCGCCTCCCCCCCCACTTGGAGCCCCGCCCCCCCCAGGTGCTCCCCCTCCCTCCTCGCACCCAGGCCCCGACCCGGCGTTCGCCAAGAAACGCAAGACGGTCAAACTGTTCTGGAAGGAGCTTAAACAGCCCGACAGCCCAAGGAAATGTAAGTTTGGCCGTGGGACAGTTTGGGCCTCGCTGGACAAGGTAACCGTGGATACGGCCAAACTGGAACACCTGTTTGAATCCAAGGCCAAGGAGCTTCCTGTTGCCAAGGTAAAAGAGAGAAGCCGCGAAGAGAATTCAAATTTGACTTTAGTGTCATCACTTCATTTTTCATTGTACTATATGTATTGTACTGTATTTGGAACTATGTAATGCTCCCTTGTTTATTGTTCTTGTCTTTTTTACCTGTTCCTCTTCTGTATTGATATATAGATTAATAACTGCTGTTTTCTTAGTAAAATCTTCATTTTTTTATGAAATGGAAACACCAAACCCAAATTTCTGATGACCTTTTCCTGTTTCCTCCTGCAGAAAGGACCAGAAGTGAAGAAGTCTGCTATCCAGGTCCTGGATCCTAAAAGGAGTAATGCCATCAATATTGGCATGACAGTCCTGCCTGCCATCCACGTCATCAAGACAGCCATCCTCAACTTTGATGAGTTTGCCATCACCAAAGAGGGCATTGAGGTATTACCATGTTCCTACCACCAGGGGGCACTGGAGGACTGGGGAAGAGCTCTGGCAGTGATATTTTAGGCAGAGAAACGCTTAATGTATGCTGATGTTTGTCAAACACATGTTTATTTGTGTCCTCCCTCCTCCTCTCCCTCCCTCCATCCTCCCCTCCCCTCTGAGTAGAAGATCCTCACCATGGTTCCCACGGAGGAGGAGAAGCAGAAGATCCAGGAGGCTCAGCTGGCCAGCCCTGATATTCCCCTGGGCACGGCCGAGCAGTTCCTGCTCACGCTGTCCTCCATCAGCGGCCTCAGCTCACGCCTGCAGCTCTGGGCCTTCAAGCTCAACTACGAGACCCTGGAGAAGGTAGGAGGGAGGGAGGGAGGGAGGGAGGGAGGGAGGGAGGGAGGGAGGGAGGGAGGGAGGGAGGGAGGGAGGGAGGGAGGGAGGGAGGGAGGGAGGGAAGGCAGGTAAGGCAGGGAAGGCAGGGAAGGCAGGGAAGGCAGGGAAAGGGAGGGAGGTAAGGGAGTGACACTGCATGTAGGTGGTTTAATCAATGGATGGATAGGTGGATAGATGGGTGGATGGGTAATTCAGTGTCTGGGTGGGTGGACCCAGAACGGGATGGATGGATGGATACTTGGATGGATGAATCCATTCACAGTGAGATGGAGGAAGGGATCATTGTGTTCCAGCTCTTAGACCCAAACCCAGGTTCCAGCTCATAGATTCAGACCCAGGTTCCAGCTCTTAGACCCAAACCCAGGTTCCAGCTCATAGATTCAGACCCAGGTTCCAGCTCTTAGACCCAGACCCAGGTTCCAGCTCTTAGATCCAGACCCAGGTTCCAGCTCTTAGACCCAGATCCAGGTTCCAGCTCTTAGATCCAGACTCAGGTTCCAGCTCATAGTATTTATCCACAGCTGTCTTTATCGCCGGCCTGCCTCCCTTCCTTAAGGCATCATTCAGGAGTTCTTCCCCATCCAACCAGAAAGTAAACTCTCATCCCTCTATTAGATGCCCGGCTGCCTGATAACGTTGAGGCCCTTCAGGCGGTGTTCTAGAAGAGTGTGCAGATAATATGAATAACCTGACATTACTCTAAGCTCAAGAATCTGCACGTTCTGGCTGGTGCCTGGAACATGTGCCAGGCATACAAACAGCCTCCATCATCTCTCTGTATACAGCCAGGGCCTACAATTCTCCACCACCACCACCATGACAGGCAGGTCAGGGTTTGGTTACCAGGGTGGTGTCATAGTGTTAAACCCTTCTGTCCTCCTCCCTCCCTCCATCTCTCTTGTCTGTGGAACAGGAGATCGCAGAGCCTCTCTTCGATCTGAAGCTGGGAATGGAACAACTGGCCAAAAACAAGACGTTCAAGCGTATCCTAGCAACGCTCCTGGCCATCGGCAACTTCCTGAACAGCACCAGCGTAAGAGGATTGCATGTTTATGTCTTTATGATGAAGTTCTCCTGTTGTGTACCCTCTCAGGTAAAGGAGAACAAGCGTGTTCTGGATGGTTCTTCTGTGTTCTGTCTTTTCATCGTGATAAACAGGGTCTGTGGATCTCAAGAGTCGAAATGTGTAGGTTTGGGCATGTGCTGTGAGCTTAAACACGTGCCTTGGGACAATCAGCTGCCTTCTTGATTTGACTGTGACTTGTAAGCAGATTAGAAGAACGTGTTTGTTTAAAGGTTGGACAGAGAAGGCAGAGGTGCTGTGTTTGTTGTGGCTTCTTATACAGATGGATGGAGATCAGCTTCATAGTGTGTGTGTGGTGTGTGTGTGTCTGAATGTCTGGTGTGTGTTTGTGTGTGTATGGATCCATGAACATTGTTTGTCTGTCTGGTCTGTGTGTGTGTGTGTCTGTGTGTGTATGTGTGTGAACATTGTGTGTGTGTTTCCATGCCCCAGGCTAAGGGCTTTGAGCTGACCTACCTGGAGAAGGTGACGGAGGTGAAGGACACCGTCCACAGACAGTCTCTGCTGCACCACACCTGTAACTTTGTGGTGGATAACTACCCAGACACCACTGATGTCTACTCAGAGATTCCTGATATCACCCGTTCTGCTAAGGCAAGACCCGGCTGGACAGCTGACTGCAGTTCGAAAAACTCTCTGTTCCAATCATATATTCTAATATCCTTATATAAAGTCAGTGCAGTTATTTATTTGTCTTCTTTTTTCCTCTCTTTTGCTTTCCTTCTTCACTCTTTCTCCCTCCCTCTCTCTCTCCATTTCTCTCTCCTCCCTCTCTCTCTTTATCTCTACCCTCTCTCCTCTCCTCCCTCCCTCTCTCTCTCTCTTTCCCCTCTCTTTCTCTCCTCCCTCCCTCCCTCTCCTCTCTCTCCCTCCCTCTTTCACTCTCTCTCCCCTCTCTCTCCTCTCTCATCCCCCCCTATCACTCTTTGTCTCTCTCCTCTCTCCTCCCTCTCCCCCTCTCTCCTCCCTCCCTCTCTCTCTCCCTTTCTCCCTCTGTGTCACCTCTCTCCCCCACCTCCCTGATGGCAACCTCAGGTGGAGTTTGAGCAGTTGTCTGAAAACCTGGTGCAGCTGGAGAGGAGGTGTAAGACATCATGGGACAGCCTGAAGGTGGTGGCCAAGCATGAGACCAAGCCACTGCTGAAGAACAAGATGACGGAGTTCCTTAAGGACTGTACTGAGAGGATCATCATCCTCAAGGTGGTACACCGGCGCATCATCAACAGGTACACACACACACACTGAGAAACCCAGACACTCTGAGAAACAGACACACACACACTGAGAAACACAAACTGAGTAACACACACACACACTCTGAGAAACACACACACACTCTGAGAATCGCATGCACACTCAGACAGAACACACAAACTCTCCCTCACTCTCTCTCGCTCACACGCTCACACACACACACCACAACCATGTATTGATCCCGGCCCCCCCTCTCCTCCAGGTTCCACTCATTCCTGCTGTACCTGGGCCAGCCCTCCTACTCAGTGCGTGACATAAAGGTGACTCAGTTCTGCAAGATCATCAGTGAGTTTGCCCTGGAGTACAGGACCACCAGGGAGAGGGTCCTCACCCAGAAACGCAAGCGGGCCGTCCACCGAGAACGCACCAAGACCAGGGGCAAGATGATCACAGAGGTGGGGCCTGGGGGGATGGCTGGAGGTCCTTTATACTCATCATAAGTACCTTAATTTGAAAACTAAATTGACTTGATTGGGCGAAAACTTGATTATCTTTTCTTCACCGTCTCATCTTTCTCTCATTCATCTATTCTTGTCTCCTCCCTGCTCCTCTCTTTCTCTCTCCACACCTGCCCCGTCCCCCCAGACTGAGAAGTTCTCCGGGGCGGTCTCACAAGAGGATAGCTCCGCCTCCATCTCCATGGCAGCGGAGGCGGAGCCTGAACAGGAAGAGCATGAGAACATGAAGAACATGCTGATCACCAGCTCTGACCAGGGCAGGCTGAGACGCAGCCGTGCAGTCCGCAGTAAGACACACACTTACCAGACACGCACACACGTACCAGACACACACACACTTACCAGACACACACACACGTACCAGAAACACACACACACGTACCAGACACACACACTTACCAGACACACACACACGTACCAGACACACACACACGTACCAGACACACACACACACCTCATTGGTTTTCCTGGGAGTTTCCTTGCAGTTCCCTGGGTGAACATGAAGCCCTCTGTGACAGTGCTTTGGCTCATGTCAAATATGACTCTGGCTTCTCCAGTCTCAATAAACCTTGAGAGGAGAAGACAACAAGATACTGTCTATATCTGCTGTTCACAATGAAACCTGAGATCTCAAGTTAACACAGTGTCGCTTCATCTAATAGTAACTCAGAACTTAGCCTGTGTTTGTGAATGCCTTATTCATTATTAAAAACATGTTTAATATGGGTTGTGTGATATGTATAATGTAATAATATAAAGCATGATATGTTTGATTTGATTATATAAAAATGTTAGTTGTATAATAAGTCTGGTCCTTGTCCTTTGCAGGCCCAGGCAGGGTTAGTCCACCCCAGATTTCAGTAGCCAAAGAGGACAGCAGCATCAGCTCTCAGGATGATCCCACGGACGAGATCATGGATCGACTCGTCAAGTCTGTTACGCAGAACCCCACGGAGAGGCCGTCCAGCCCCAAGACGCGCAAACGCTCGCGCCTCAACAGGAAGTCGTGTGAGTGGGCAAGATCTCAAATAGGAAGTGCGAGAGGGAGAGGACCGAGTATTGAAACAGGACCTGAGTATACATTTATATACACACACACTTTATTAAGAGATAACAGTTTATAGTTATACTTACCCAGAGCAACTTCACAGCAAGTAGAGGGACATTCCCCCTGAGGCAAGTAAAGTGAAGTGCCTTGCCCAAGGACACAACGTCATGTTAGCATGGCCGGGTTTCAAAGCTGGAACGTTCCGTTTCCTAGCCCGAGTCCCTTACCGCTCAGCCACCTGTCATGACTTCAGTTCGCCCAGCCTGTCTAGTCAGGGTCAAGGTGGCTGGCCTGTCCATTTGTCAGACCCACTGATAAGGCAGCAAATTCTTTGTGTTTAAGCACAATAGCAGCACTGTGTCCAAAACAGCCTGTTATCTCACCAGGGTCACTATCACGGTTTGCAGTTTTTCTCTGAAGCTAACCCTGGAGAGATGGATATCATAACCAGCTGGTTCAAACATTGAATTAAAACGCTGTGTGGACTGGTTCCTTTTGAAATATGCAGAGCTGCACGGTTCCTGATTGACAGATCATTCTTGGCAGATGTGGCTCTTTATTGATTGACCAGTGACAGAGAACACATGCTAATGCAGAATTTATGCTCATGGGCTTCTGTATGGATATATAGTGTGCTGGTATGTGACCTTCTGTCGTGTGTGTGATCCGTTAAATAGACAGGCTGTGTGTTTGTGTGTGTGATGTAATTGTTCTCATTTACTCTAACGTGTGTGCGTCTGTGTGCGTCTGTGTTTGTCTGCGTGTGTGTCTGCGTGTGTATCTGTATGTGCACCTGTGTGTGCATCTGTATGTGTGTGTGTTCGCAGTGCGGAGGACACTGAAGAGCGGCCTGACTGTAGATGTGGTGCAGGCTCTGGGCCTGAGCAGCAAGGCTGGGGACAAGATCTGACCACACCTGAGCACACCTTAATACACCTGAGCACACCTGACCACACCTGACTACACCTGAGCACACCTGAACACACCTGAACACACCTGAGCACACCTGAGCACACCTGAGCACACCTGAGCAACCTGACTACACCTGACCACACCTGACCACACCTGACTACACCTGAGCACACCTGAACACACCTGAACACACCTGAGCACACCTGAGCACACCTGAGCACACCTGAGTAACCTGACTACACCTGAGCACACCTGACCACACCTGACTACACCTGAGCACACCTGAACACACATGAACACACCTGAGCACACCTGAGCACACCTGAGCACACCTGAGTAACCTGACTACACCTGAACACACCTGACCACACCTGACTACACCTGAGCACACCTGAACACACCTGAACACACCTGAGCACACCTGAGCACACCTGAGCAACCTGACTACACCTGACCACACCTGACCACACCTGACTACACCTGAGCACACCTGAACACACCTGAACACACCTGAGCACACCTGAGCACACCTGAGTAACCTGACTACACCTGAGCACACCTGACCACACCTGACTACACCTGAGCACACCTGAACACACATGAACACACCTGAGCACACCTGAACACACCTGAGCACACCTGAGTAACCTGACTACACCTGAGCACACCTGACCACACCTGACTACACCTGACCACACCTGAGTACACCTGACCACACCTGAGCACACTTAACTACACCTGAGCACACCTGAATGCACACCTGACCACACCTGACTACACCTGAGCAAAACCTGACTGCACCTGAGCACACCTGAGCAACCTGACTACACCTGAGTACACCTGAGCACACCTGGACACACTTTAGCACATCCTGGAAGACCTGAACACACCTGAGCACACATAGCAGTCTGGAGGCCAACTATGACATCTTTCCCCTCCACATGAACTGTAAAACTAATTACAAACGTGGAGGAAAAGAACTTAACCTTTTCCCCTAAAAACCCAGCTAATGGCCTGTAGCACATGGGTCACCTGTTACACTACAAGCAGTTGCCTTAAACTTCACACACTTGATGGAAGGGTTTGTCGTTGAATATAACTTCAAGAAGGAAGACAAGAGTGAGTATAAGTTGACGAAGTGTTGAATTTTCAGTATCAGTATAGTACACTTTTTAAAAAAGATGTGAGTTTCAAGTCACCAGCACCAGTGTTTGTAAGAATTGAGATGGCACAACGTTTAGAACTAGAGTTCCCAGGTTACGTTCAAATTGGTGTTACATTACACAGCCCACAACTTCCTCATAGAACCTGCATTGAGGTCAACTCCATCTTAGACATCTACTATCTTGATAGAGGTGTGTGCGCGTGCGTGCGTGCGTGTGTGTGTGTATGTGTGTGTGGGTGTGTGTGTGAGAGAGAATGTGTGAGACACACATCTACCATACACCGTTTAGCACTCCTAACACCAGCAGGTTAGCCGTTGACTAAATCCATTAGTGTATTTGTATTACCACTCTGTCTAAAACGTTTTGTGTGAGTTTAAGTCAACGAAAAAGATAAGTATTTACAGTATACAGAGGATTGTGTTGGTTTTGAAGGATTAAATTAGATGTACAGACGTTGCCTTTTTGCACTGGGAAGGGAGGGGGTAAGACTGTATGATTAGAAAGGAACTTATTGCCATGATTTAAAAAAATGCAAGCCACATGGGGGTCATTCACTTTCGTTTTAGTTGTATATAAATGATGTTTTTGACGTATGTGTAGTTTAATGCATACAGCTTGTTTACACCTTGAATGTATTACGTGTTCATAATGTTCACCTGCCTCTGCTGGGGCACGTGTGCAGAAGGGGAGCACAACATTCGTGTTTAAAACACCTGGTGATAATGTTGATATGATGTGATTTTTAAATGTACAGCAAGTGGACGATTTTAAAGTGACAGTGGTGCAGTAAATAAAGTTTTTAAACAATATATGAGTAATCTTCTGTATTTATTGACTTCTTGAAAAAAAATCATTACCAATATTTAACTATACATAGGGCTAACAAATGTTGCGCACGCACTGATACACATGTTTATATTCAAAATAACGTAATTTTAAATAGCATGTAAAATGTTAAACGTCTATGTCTTAAGTACGGAGACCTAATGTGACCGTCCCCGGGATCTGATGGCTCTTTAACCAGCCTCTGTCAGTCCTGGGAGGAGGGTTGGGTCACGTGCCAAGATCCGCCAGCAGCAGCACCTCTGTTGGGTTTTACCGGCAAGTGACCGGTCACCGCTTGTCCCGCCGTGACTCCCCTTTATGGACGTATAAAAGGGGAAAGGAAGATGTCACACCGCTGAGTGTACCGGGGGGGAAGATGCTGGCGCTCAGTTTGCTGTTGTTGCTGACGGTTGTCGGTAAAGCCGCTCCTGACCTTTACGGGACAGAAGCATCGCTTCAACATGAGCTCGGAGTCAGTGCGTCGCAACCGCCGTTGCCTTCCCCGACCACCTCCCGTTTTCAACCCGCTTCGCCCGGGATCGCCTTGGCGATGACAGCCGACGAACAGTCCTCTACTACGGAGGAAGGAGAGTCGTCGCATCACCACGGAGGAGGTTATAAGATCGTGCAGTGGGAATGGAGCTACGTCCAGACACCTTTCATCATCGCTATCTGGCTCCTGGTAGCCAGTGTGGCGAAAATCCGTAAGTTCCCCTCTCTTCTAACACTGTAATAGTCCTGCTGTTGTAACCTATACATGGCAGGCAATTAAACCTATGGTACTGCACCTTAACTTTCATGAATCATCAGCACTTACAGTCATGTAGAGTGACTATTAGATATTATTGAGAGCATCTGCTAAATGACTAAATGTAATATGACGACATGTATGCAATTGTGCATTCGTATTCTGGGCCTACACATTTAGATTGACTGGATTAGTTTTTAGTCATAACAAAACAATTCTGTGTTCACTATACAGAATTAAGGTTTAACTATAACACCATATATAGTTTAAAGCAACATAGCCTACACATCTATCCACCTGCTTGAGTGAATTCCTTTAATAGCCCACTGACTCTACACTACAACGCTTTCTTTTGAAATCTGAACTACCCATGTGGATAAGCAGAAACCCTACATCAGCACTAACGTAGCTCTCCTTGGAAACCTTCTGTCATGACTTTTTTTTCATTCTTTTTTTTTTTTTTAGATTTAAAATCCCCTTGTTTCTGCACAGTTAGCCTGTGCTGTAGCCTACAGTAAGCAGCCATGCTATCGCCTTCTCTGTGTTACTACAGTCATGTCAGGCTTACTATCACGGCAGACCACAGTCCAGACGCCATCCAGGTGGAACCTATGTGAGTCAGTCTAGCCTGCGAGTCTGCCAGTCTCTCCCTGTAGGACTGGTAGCCATGATGAGGCAAAAGGAAAGTTGTATTTCCTGAACACACACCCCATCACCAACCCCTGAGGGTGCCACTGTCTCCTGAGAGGTTGGCAAGGAAAACTGGTGTTTGTGTGCATGCACACACACACAACCACACACACACATATTTATATTCAGGCTCTCTCATACACATGCCTGACATTTTTATAAGACACACACACGCCTAAATGCAGCAGGTTGGAACATGAAACAAGTAGTGCAGTAAGTGTCCGCTGTCATTGAGCTGTTTTCTACAAAAGTTGGACTCAGGATAAAGCCTGCTAGCTCAGCCAGCAATATCCAAGCAACCGGCATGTCTCTATCACCGGAACTCCTAACCATCTGGCTCTATCAGCCTCTTTCTCTTTCTATCTCTATCTGTCTGTGTATCTTTCTATCCCTCTGTCTATATCTCTCTGTCTCTGTCTGTCTCTGTGTCTTTTCCCTCTCTGTCTGTCTCTCTCTCTCATCCTGTCTCTACCTCTTTGTGGGTTTTTGTCATGACTACTTGCGTACGCCTCCTGTCTGCTTTGCGTTTACTCTCCTCCCCATCTCTCTCCTTTCCCCCTCTCTTCTCCCCACCGCTCCTGTGTTGGGGCATCGAGCGTTACCAGTGGCACGTTCCCTTATTTTAAATGTATTCTTCTCACCAGACGTGCTCTATTTGTCAGAGGTGTGTGTGTGTGTGTGTGTGTTTGTGTGTGTGCGCACTCATGTCTTGTCTTGCCATGTGGGTGGTTACAGCGTGTGTGTGTTGTGTGGGTGGTCGTACCCGATGTCTGTCTGCCTCACCGACCCACACATTTCGAACAGCCGGAGACATTGTAACTAGCGTCAGGCAAATGTTCCTCTTTATCTATAGCGACCAGAGAGCAGATGCCATTAGGAAAGCCAATGCCAGAAAAACGCAGTGAGAATATGACAGGTTGGAACAGGGACACATTAGTCAACCCTTTTAGAGGTTTCCAATCACAGGAGCAGAGGCTAGACAGGGAGATAAACATTTCTCTACGGGGTCTAATCTTACTCTGGTTTTACACAGAAGCAAAGATTTCCACCCACCTGTACGACCAGCCACAATAAAATGCTTTTTTAAATCAAGCTTTTGAGTGCACTTAAGCTGAATATGCTCTCAGGGTGAGCACACTAGTTTTACTTAATCATGACCTCAGTGCCTTCTGGGATGTGCTCAGGACTCATTAAGTGGTGGATCAACAGTTAAGTATATCGTTTTATGCATCTGTACTCATCTTTCTACCTGTGTGACTTCCATTTCCTTTGGCAGGCTACATCAGGGCAGGATTTCACAAACACTTCTAGTTGTCAAACTAAAGAGCTCAGTCACACCAATTTCTGTAGGAGCACAGGCTGTCCTGGGACAGTCACACCAATTTCTGTAGGAGCACAGGCTGTCCTGGGACAGTCACACCAATGTCTGTAGGAGCACAGGCTGTCCTGGGCAGTCTCACCAGTCTCTCTGTAGGAGCACAGGCTGTCCTGGGACAGTCTCACCAGTCTCTGTAGGAGCACAGGCTGTCCTGGGACAGTCTCACCAGTCTCTCTGTAGGAGCACAGGCTGTCCTGGGACAGTCTCACCAGTCTCTGTAGGAGCACAGGCTGTCCTGGGACAGTCTCACCAGTCTCTCTGTAGGAGCACAGGCTGTCCTGGGACAGTCTCACCAGTCTCTCTGTAGGAGCACAGGCAGTCCTCCTGGGACAGTCTCACTAGTTTCTGTAGGAGCACAGGCTGTCCTGGGACAGTCTCACCAGTCTCTCTGTAGGAGCACAGGCTGTCCTAGGATAGTCTCACCAGTCTCTCTGTAGGAACACAGGCTGTCCTGGGACAGTCTCACCAGTCTCTGTAGGAGCACAGGCTGTCCTAGGACAGTCTCACCAGTCTCTTTGTAGGAGCACAGGCTGTCCTGGGGCAGTCTCACGAGGACTGGTGTCCTCATCCTTTTTTCCAACCTTTCACATGTCTGTGTTCCTCCAATCCTGCTCATACATCACACACACACACACATATCATCCTTAACACTGGTAGATCCACCTAAGCTCTGAGCCGTGCATGCTCCTTATCTCTGGCTCTCCAACCGGCTTTAATGCTCTCTAGGTTTCTACCCCCATACTGTTCACACCAGCGAGATCACACCTGCAACACAACACAGGAGAACGCTTGTCCTGTGCTCTTGCTTTGGATGAACTGGGCACACAGGCAGCATGACTGGCAGGGAGTTTACTCAGTGTACCATCTTGATGTAACAGCCAACAGCTGTTCTTGTATTATTACACAACAGACCACAGTGACCGTCGTTTGATTGGCCATGCTCAGCCCTGACAAACCTCTTTAGTACTTCCTGGTATTGTAAAACGCCACACACACACACACACACACACACACACACACACACACACACACACACACACACACACACACACACACACACACACACACACAGACGCACACACCCGCTGTTACCTGAACATCTCTGCCACTTGTGTCCAGTGTGTTTAATAGGCTTCTGTAATGCCGAGGCAGCTAGACACTAATGAGAGGTGTTAGCTGCACATAGATGGGCTGTTGTAGACGAGGGTCTCTGTCAGCAGACAAGGGGGGATCTGGCCCTTTCTGTATCATTACCAGAGCAGAGCTCTTTAATCACTGTTTGAAGGACAGCTGGGTGCGTATGTTACTGTGTGTGTGGCTTTAAGTGGACATGTGTTTGCATCTTTTTCAAGTGTGTGCATGCTAATTTGAGTGAATGGCCATGTGTTTGGCCAGGTGTGTGTGTGTGAGTGCATGTTTGTCCACGTGTGGCGTGTTTTTGTGTGTGTGTGTGTGTGTGTAGCGCCATGCATGATGTGTGCATGTGTCCATGCATGATGTGCGCGTGTGTTTGTGTGTGTGGCCATGCGTGGTGTGTGTGTGTGTTCCATCCCCTTTCTTCTTTCCCACATGGTGACTCACAGCCAACATTGATTGATATGTTCTAGGCAAAGGCGGTAAAATGACACACACACACACACGCACACACGAACATACACACATGCATGCACACAGACCAGGAGTGTTATGTTGTCTTCAGCCTAGTCATTACACTCTCATTATTCTCATTATCCTTTCTCTCAAACAAGCTGAACAGTTTAAACCCTCAGAAGCTGTCTGAGTCTATATCTGCATCTGTATCTGCAGAACTGGGTGTTGATGACCCTTTGTTTTTTATGGATTTTATTTTTCAGCTGAATAAAATAATATAAAAATGAACTCAAACACCTTATATCTGTAATACCATACAGTGTTGCCCAATGACTACAAACAAACCAACAGTATTTTTGACATAACAATGAGTTCTTTCTCTGAATGACCTTTTTTACTCCCAATTTAATAAGTATTGACACCTAACAGTCGTAAGGTCTTTACCTCACTCTGCCCAGCTGCCACTAGCAGGCTTGCTAAGATTACGTACAGTATTGGGGCCTGTGCCATATAGGTCTATGTGTGTGTGTGTGTGTGTGTGAGTGTGTGTGTGTGTTGACATTTTTGTGTTCTAATGTAATTCTGTGTTACTCTAGCAACTGAGACTTAGCACGTGGCCATTAGAATACAAGGCTTAAAAGCAAGCTAAAGACTTGGTTCCTTGTACTGTGGACTCTAATGCATTCTGGGAATCGTAGTAGAAATGGTACTGCTCTCTTCTTTGTCACTCAATAACACACACTGTCTGTGTGTGTCTGTCTGTCTGTCTGTCTGTGTGTGTCTCTGTGTGTGTGTGTGTGTGTGTGTGTGTGTGTCTGTCTGTCTGTCTGTCTGTCTGTGTCTGTCTGTGTCTGTCTGTGTCTGTCTGTGTCTGTCTGTGTCTGTGTGTGTCTGTGTGTGTCTGTCTGTGTGTGTGTGTGTGTGTTTGTGTGTGTCTGCCTGTGTGTGTGTCTGTGTGTGTGTGTCTGTCTCTGTGTGTCTGTGTGTCTGTCTGTGTGTGTCTGTCTGTCTGTGTGTGTCTGTCTGTGTGTGTCTGTGTGTGTCCTCCTCTCCCCCCAGTGTTCCACTTCTCCCAGCGCTTCACCACCGTGGTCCCAGAGAGCTGCATGCTCATCCTGCTTGGTTTGGTTCTGGGTGGGATCGTCCTCGTCGCCAGTAAGAAGTCCCTGTACCAGCTGGACCCGGGCCTGTTCTTCCTCTTCCTGCTACCCACCATCGTGGGCGACGCTGGATACTTCATGCCCTCCAGGCTCTTCTTCGATAACCTGGGGGCCATCTTGTTGTACGCTGTGGTCGGGACCCTGTGGAACGCCTTCTGTACGGGGTTCTGCCTGTACGGCATGAAGATGCTGGGGGTCATAGGTGAGCTGAGGGTGAAGACCCCTCGTTGTGTCAGTGTGTGTCTGTGTGTGTCTGTGTGTGTCTGTGTGTGTCTGTGTGTGTCTGTGTGTGTCTGTGTGTGTCTGTGTGTGTCTGTGTGTGTCTGTGTGTGTGTTTCTGCGTGTCTGTGTGTATGTGTATATGTACACTATATTAGTGTATTAGTGTATCCATAGTATTTGGTCACCCATCCATCTAATCATTTGGATGGGTGACCAAATACTTTTGGTAATATAGTGTATGTGTATGTCTGTTGCGGGAGTGAAAAGGAGCAGATTTACTGGGAGGAGTTAGAAATGGCGGCAACTTGATAGTGAGTGAAAATCTATGTCTAAGGCGATCCATAATTCATAACTCATCCCTTGGGACATGCTAGCTGGAGTCTGAGTACAGTGTTTGTACAGTTCACAACACTAACAGTCGATTTCAGTGACTTGATTGGCAGTTGAGCTGACAATTGACTTTTTCATCCAATGGGTGTACAGATGAGAAGGTTGAGGGCGGGCTGATGGAGTTCCTGCTGTTCGGGGCTCTGATTTCGGCCGTGGATCCCGTGGCTGTGCTGGCCGTCTTCGAGGAGGTCCACGTCAACGAGACTCTGTTCATCATCGTATTCGGCGAGTCGCTGCTCAATGACGCCGTCACAGTGGTGAGTCACAAGCCGCGCAGCGTCACGTGCTTACAAACACACATGCCCCCGAGGGACACACACACACACGCCACGTTTACCCGTTTTTCTCTGGCGCACACGCGCTAACACAAGCACACCGCGTACAGAGCTTTATTCAAATGAACTACGGAAACATTCTCACCAAAGGGGAGGTGTAACCATGGCGATAGAGGAGCTTTGAAGGTCAGGAGACCCATGAGAGCACAAAGCACAGCTGGTCAATGAGAGGGTGACACAGCTGGAGAGGAGAGAGGAGGAGAGGAGAGGAGAAGAGAAGAGAAGAGAGGTGGAAAGGGGAGCGGAGAAAAAAAGAGAAGAGCAAAAGAGAAGAGGAGGGTCGACAGAGATTAAAGGATTGTCTGCCTGGAGGAGCAGAGCTGACCTGCCCCTCATCAGTGTCATTTAATCCTGGACACAGGAACCACACCTCACACATCCACACCGCTGCTTCTCAACAGTGATCTTGTATCAGCGCTTAAGCTATCACTTTCAGCCCAAGGCCCCAGTGTATGCAACAGGTTGCAGGTTAAAAGCATTGCTCTTTTAACAAGCAGTTTAACAGAGGGGCTTCATGTTAGCATGTGGAACTGCACCTAAACCCTCATATGAGACAAAGAAAAACTCCTGGGAAAACTCAAGTGAAGAAAAAGAGGATTAAATCCTCCCATTGGATAAAAGCATCTGTTAAATAATGACACCATCATTATGTTAAGTGACTTATGTTAAGTGACTTACTCACTGACTTAAGTGTTGAAGCTGCATTCGGTCTTCAACACTGACAGAATGGAGCGTTGGAAAAACGATGCTGGATAGTAAGAGATGAGCCCAGACGATATGATGATTGCCTCTCACGCTCTCAACAGGTGTGGATGAGTAAGGGGATCTGTGGAACTCCATGACAGCCAGAAAAGACTCTTACCCCACCCGGTTTCTCCCCTTGCACACACACACGCACACACGCACACACAGACACAGACGCAGGCTGATGGGCGGGACTTAAGGAGGGAGGGAAAGAGAGAGAGAGTAAGAGAGGAAGGGAGAGAGGGAGGGAGACAGAGTGAGAGAGAATCAATTTGACCCAAGTCCAAAGGGAACCCAAGTCACACAGCCACACCACCAACACTCACATACCAGACTAGCTCTTACCATCCGCGTGGTGAAGAGTGGGATTAGTATAAATTAGGTGTTCGACCCTGGAATTATGGGACAAAACCAGTAAACCTCTGACATTCTTGGACTTCTCTGGCAAAATAAGAAGTAATCTGCTCTGTTCAATGGTTCAAACCTGTTCAAGTTGGCAGGACTCGACTCTACAGGGCTCTGATATGTGATCCAATTATCCCCCAGATTCTCTGCGTTGATTACCGTCACGATTAGCGATTACTCAGTGATGATGCAGGATCGATGATGCGATCGTCTTTGAACTTTGGTTTGCTCACTCAACCAAGAGGTTGGGTTGATGTAGCTTTGCACCATGGTACCACCTCAAATATGGACAGTGTTCACACACAACACCAACAATTTTCACGTTTTTTCAAAACCTTTTTCCTACTTTTTTAGCAAACTTTCAATTAAACAAAAATGTTTTCAACCTTTTAAAAATATTCCAAACCTTTTTCAAAGTATCTTAAAAGAAATCGACACAGTTTACTTTGAACTTTTTTCATGCTAAATATTTTTCACACAGTGAAAGGAGAGGAGACAGGGACCATGTCACCAACTAGGCAACATATTAAAAATGTAAAGTAAGCAGAAAGTAGCCTGCATATGTTTGTGTCCAAAATATAGGCTAAGGAGTGACAGTAAAAAGTAGATTTAAATTTAAAAGTAGATTTAAGTAGATTTTAACACTTTCCATCTCTGCAGTCCAGACATGGCATGAGAGGTGAGGCAGAGTTCAACCATCCTGCTGTACTTTACAATACAGCTCACTAGTTCACTACTGCAGACTATAGCTACAGGGCGGCTCTTTGCCTTATCCATCAGCATCCAAGCTGCTTTGCCACAGAAACCTAATTAAGCGTCTTTGCTCAAACGGCTTGTTGGTGTGGCTGTAGTTGCATTAGTACTCTGTTTACATACTTGCGTGTCAAAACAGAATGTATGTCTCTCTTTGTTCCTTGTTTCTTAGCTAGAGGTAGGTGTTACGAAACCGACTTTTTGCCGTCCAAGTGAAAGTCTTAATTTTGGTTGGGTGGATAGTTGTGAAGTTAACGCGATCACCCCTTTTTAGCCTCTTGAGCTACGCTTTTTCCCACCATACTTCTTGAGAGAGAGAGAGGGGCCAATCCATATTAGCCTACAGTATGAAGGTTTATGGATTAAAGTCCATTAAAGCCAAGATCTTGCTGACCGCGCTAGTCTGAGCAACGTGGTCAGAAACGCTTGAATTTCACATTATAATTCCACATCGTTTATTTAAGTTTTGAATTTGTAAGCTATGTTTGGGCCCCTGCTTTGTGGACTGACCTTAATTCCTTACCCTGTTCCCAGTAAACTGTACAAAGAAGTACATGTCATCTTCATGGCCGTCTTGAAGGAACAACACAAGGCATATTACTGTTACAAAGACTGGTGTTGAGGAGGGCAGTTTGTGGTTAACATTGAGCTGATTTATTTTAGGTCACCACCCCAACCAATTAGACTGCAGATAGCAATTCAATTTTAAAGGGGTATGATCAATACTACACAAAGCGCTTTTTCTGGATGCTTACAGGTCAACAAGGTTGACCTCTCACTCAGAAAAGACCTTCCTCCAATCACTGGCCTCGGTGGGGCTTGTTATTTCGAGCGTCCTACACGCTCGTATGTCAAGGATGGGTGTCGTGAATGAAGGTGTCATGGTGTTGTTTTCTGCTACAGGTGTTGTACAAGGTGTACATTTCCTTCGTGGAGGTTGGGCCAGCGAACGTCATGACATCAGACTACTTCAAAGGAGTCGGTGAGTGCAAACATCAGATTGGGGTCATGAACTCAGTTCCCTGCAGACTCTTTAGAACATGCACACATTAGAGTTGAGCTATTCTGCTGACATCACTAGCTTTCCTAGCTAGTTGTTTCTTCATCTGTGATTTCATCGTTTTCTCCGTTCCCCCTCCCCCGTCATCTTCCTCAGCTTCCTTCCTCATCGTCAGTATTGGAGGCACCGTGGTGGGCCTTATCTTCGCTGTCATCCTGGCCTTCATCACTCGCTTCACCAAGAAGGTGCGCATCATCGAGCCTCTCTTCATCTTCCTCCTGGTCTACCTGGCCTACCTGACCGCAGAGCTCTTCTCCCTCTCCGCCATCTTATCGTAAGCAACATGGCCGCCACTTTCAGTAGGGCAAGGCTACGTGGGATAGGTGAGGGGTAGTCTCACGTTATGCTAGAGAAGATCCTATTGATGATGTGATTGATGTGTAAAAGCGTCTACAGGTGATTTCTACAGGAGTGTTCTGTTGATAGATCTATTAAAGATGGCTGTATAGAACACAGTTGGACTTTAAAGGTAGGAGGTGTGGAATGTGTGCTCTGCGGTAGAATGGAGTGGCGTGCCAAGCAGGGAGACAATTCAGCAGAAGTGATTCACACCATGGGTCGAGATGAAGGCAAGGCCGACCACGAAAATAGATAAGAACGCCTTGAGAACCAGTAGAAGGATGTGTAACCTTGTGTGTGCGTTTACCAATTCGCAATGTGTGCGGTGTGTGCGTGTCTTTGAATCTATATTTGAGTGTGTGTGTGTGAGAGAGCATGTCAGCATTGTGTTAGTGTCTGTGGCTCATTTCTTATTACTATCACACTGCCTGTGTGCATATGTGTGTCTTTCTCTGTGTCTCTCTGTTTGTAGGCTTTCTTGCAGTGTGTGTGAGTGCGAGTCCTCACATCGGTGTGTATGTGCGTGTGAGTTTGTGTGCGTGTGTGTGGGGCTACTCTGCACTTACACAACAAATCTTGTTTTAATAGACCCCTTGTCCTGACATCTGACCTTCTCATCCACCCATTTCTTCCCCTGGGAATCAACCTTAACTCCTTCTTTTTGGGGCAACCTCGATTAATCAGATTATTCATCTGGGAATTAGATTAAGCTTTTCTGATAATTATAGTACCGACAGTAGACAGAGAGATTTAGATTTTTTCCGTGTGCAGTCATGACCAGGATAAGTGATTCCAGAAGGTCAAAGCCGAAAAGTCATTTGGTCCTTAACGGTTACGCTGGAGAGAGAAGGCCTGTTGATCAGCTTTGTTTATGTTTATTAAAGGCTTGGTTATTAATTATGTAATTAGCGCCACAATGTGGCCACCATGGGGAGAACACGTATCCTTGGAGTTCAATCCTAATGTGTTGATGCAGCAGACGAGTACGACTGAGCCATTTTCTGACCCTTAGTCATGGCCCTTTTGATACATTTTCATAAAATGTTTTTTTGACTTTGTATGAACGTCCCAGTATAAATGTCCCAATTCTAACAAATAGTACAATATGTGTTCTAAGTGTCGTCAGTAGCCGACATACTCTCTCCCTGTCTTTTCTTTTCCTCCTCCTCCTCTCTCTCTCTCTCTCTCTCTTTCCCTCTCTCTCTTTCTCTCTCTCCCTCCCCCCCTCTCCCTCCCTCATCCAGAATGACCTTCTGTGGCATCGGAGCCAACAAGTACGTGGAGGCCAACATATCCCAGAAGTCCCGGACCACGGTGAAGTACACCATGAAGACGCTGGCCAGCATTGCAGAGACCATCATCTTCATCTTCCTGGGCATTTCGGCGGTGGACAAGTCCAAGTGGGCCTGGGACACCGGGCTGGTGTCCTGCACCCTCATCTTCATCCTCGTCTTCAGGGCCATGGGTGGGTTGCCCTCAGCTTTCATATCGAGCTGGGAACATGGATACGGTCATTGTTTTTCAAGCCACCGTAGAACTTAGTTCATTTCTGTCCAATCCTGGTTCTGGAGGGCAACTGTCCTGACATTTTTAGATGTTTCCCTGCTCCAGCACACCTGATTCTAATGAATGGTGATTATCAGGCTTCCAGAGAGCTTGTTAACAACCCATTCATTAGAATCAGCAGGGAAACATCTAAAACTGTTTTGCTCTGTGTTTGTGTGTGTGTGTTTGTGTGTGCACGGTAATTACATCAACCGATAGATTCAACTCCTTTCTGTGTCTTGTCTGTGTTCAAGGTGTTGTCATGCAGACCTGGGTGCTCAACTGGTTCCGCCTCGTCCCATTGGACAAGATCGACCAGGTGGTGATGTCGTACGGTGGCCTGCGAGGGGCCGTGGCTTTTGCATTGGTGGTGTTGCTGGATGCAGAACACGTCAAGGCTAAAGACTACTTCGTGGCCACTACAATAGTGGTGGTGTTTTTCACAGTCATGTTCCAGGTAAACTAGAAGTTTTAAGTGCATTTTTCAGAACAAATTTGAAGTGGAATCGGAACTGATTTTCCTTGTGAAATGAGTCATGGTTATTCACAAGGGTTTATTTCTATAGCCATTACCTTGTTGGAAAAGGAGAAGGTCTCTCTCCTGTTCCACAGTGATGGCTGGCTTCGTGACTGTTTAATGCGAGATGATAATTAAGGGAGCTCTTATTTAATCTGTAAAGTATTGCAGTTAATGACTAATGGTCCAGCCTAATTGAAAGTAATAGTTCCCAGAATCACAATGCGTGCATTTATGTGCGTGTGTATGTTTGTGTGTTTGCCTGTATGTGTGGAGATGCCTGCAAATGTGTGTCTGTTTGCGCAGTGGTGTGTGTGTGTCAGTGTGTGTGCACGTAGTAGTGTGTGTATGTCTGTGTGCGTAGTAGTGTGTGTCTGTGTGAGTGATAGTGTGTGTGTGTCTGTGTGTGTGGTAGTGTGTGTGTGTCTGTGTGCATGGCAGTGTGTGTGTGTCTGTGTGCATGACAGTGTGTGTGTGTCTGTGTGTTTTCATACACATCCCTGGACACCCCAGAGCCCCTGGTGTGCTGTGGTCTTTCAGCAGCCTCTGGATGGTTTCAGATGACTGTACTTGACATTTAGCAGGGCTGTGGAGTTAAATGGTGCTGATCCAGCCTGCAGAACGCAGGTAGTCATTTCAAATGGATGTGATTCATGAACAGAGGACAGGATTAGTCATGATCATAGTGACAAGGAACGGGCTATATCTATCTGTTGTATTCTCAACAAAGACACACACACACACATACACAGTGCACAGTATCCACACAAAACCTTCCACTAACACTAGCATGTACACCTCTCCCATGAACACACACAACACACACACACCAGCCAAACAGCATTATAGCATATTCAGTCTGTGTGACGAGGCAAATAAAATGTAATGAAACCAGATCAAACCGGTCAGCTGTGTATCCTAGCAAACACAGGTCCCGTAGAGTAACAGTGTCTGGCAAACTGAAAAATAGATGAGGTGTAGTTCTTTGTTCTCATGAAGAGGATGGGAAGGTGATTGGTTGTGGAAACTCGAGTCTAGGACTAATAGAAGGCAGGAACTGTTTGTGCCCTCTCTGTTGACAGTGGCATTAATACTGAATGATGGATTTCACAGTTGAGCTGTGAGGACAGAGAGCGACAGACAGCTGCAGTAAACTCTATCGACTGACCCATTCCCCTAGTGGACACTATCAGTATTGAATTCTCCTTTCCATCCCATGTACACAAACCTCTTTATCGATTTTCCAAACACAGGCCTAATCGACGCATCGCTCCTTGGGTATGTCAATATACATGTGGTACTTGAGGATAGATGATGTATTTTATTATGCTGTGTTGGAGTACCAAGAAGGATCGTGCACTGGATTAAATATAATATATTCAACAATATAATCAAATCCAGAATGAAGTATGATGTTCCTGGATAAACATCTGATACTTGAGATGAGATCATGAGATGTGGATGTTAATTCCTAGCAAGTGTCTGACCTTGGTATACAGTCCTGCCCTCCTCACAGCCTGTGGTCCTGTGACCATCATGCTGACACACAATGTACAACGTGTACTTTATAGCGTGTCTGTGTGTACAGTATTGATCCAGTGATATCAGAACTCATGACACAGTAATAGGGCTGCATGCTGTGGAGTACACGCGCGCAGACACACACACACACACACACACACACACACACACACTCACACACACATACACACACACACATACACACACACACTCACACACACACACACACACACACACTCACACACACACACACACACACACAGTGGGCAGCGTATTATCCTTATGGGAGCTGTGTGTCAAGAGGGGGCTAAAGGATCTGGATGTTATCTTTTGAAGGGGTCTCACCTCCCCCTTTTCCCTGTTTCTCCTTCCACCCACCCCCTTTCCCCTCTCCCTCCCTCTCTCCCCTCCCTTCCTCCCCCTCCTCTCCCCCTTAATCTTCCCTCTCTCTCCCTCCTCCCGCCTCCCTCATCTCCTCCATTTCCTTCCTCTCTTCCTCCTGCCCACTTGATCCCACCTCCTCTCTCTCCCTCCTCCCGCCTCCCTCATCTCCTCCACTTCCTTCCTCTCTTCCTCCTGCCCACTTGATCCCACCTCCTCTCTCCCCTCCCCCTGCTCCTCCCTCTCTCTCCCCCTCCCACCTCTCTCCCACAGGGTCTAACCATCAAACCTCTGGTGAAATGGCTCAAAGTCCCCCGGTCCACCAACCGCAAACCCACCATCAACGAGGAGATCCATGAGAGGGTGAGTCACCTCGGACACGCCTCCTCCCGAACACGCAACAGAACACACGACACATGCTGCTTTGAACATACACTACATTTATTAATGTACACATTACACTACTACACATTAAACACACTACACACAACATACGCTCTACAATATATGCTGTAGAGCGTATATGCTCTACACTGCATTCTATTTAATCTCCATGCCAGTAAATGGGCATGGAGATGAAATAGTGGTACAAGTGGTGCAATAGAGTCATGTGGTGCTGTCATTTAGGAAGTCGGGGTAGTATTCAGAAGGTTGTGAGTTCAAATCTTGGCCGTGACGTTGTATCCTTGGGCAAGGAGCTTCACCCTACTTGCTTCAGGGGCGATGTCCCTGCACTTGCTGTAAATCGCTGTGGATAACAGCGTCTGCTAAATGACAATATTACTAAAACATACAACCCCCCTCCTTTAATAAGGTTACTTCAGCTCCTTCCTCAAGATCCCCCCCTGCTGCCAGACTAAACATCCATTTCTCTGTTTGGTCTGTCGAGCTCTCGGTCGCTGTCATTACCACCCTGGAGCGTCCGTCTGAGAGACTGATGAGTGGGATCTTTTGAGGCCTAGTGAGAAACAACCCTCAGACAGAGTTATGACACCCCAATCCCCTTGTCATCTTCCTCTGTGATGCTCCCAGCCAGGGAACACAGGGCGCTGGACTCCCCAGCTTGTCTGCCTGACAAGACAGATCGTTCTCATTCACAGGTCTGCCAGCTGTCTGTGGCTGCACACTGTCATGAATCCTGAGAGACCAAACCTCAGAATAAAGCTGAATGTTAAGATACTTTGAGGTGAAATTCAGGCATTCGGAGTGTGTTTCTGGTGATGAAGAGGTGTTTCTCAGGGGTTAAACCTGGATTTAAAGGAACTGAGTGTCTCTGCATGGCCAATCCTGCTGTGTTTAGATCCAAGGCCTGGATAGTAGCAGAGAGAAGCTGGGAGAGCAGAATGCTCTGTCTTCCAGAGAGCTGGAAGGATTCTGGGTCAGATTAATAAATCATCCCAGTTTCCCCATTCACTGAGGTCACCTGAGAGGGGCGGCCATTTTTTTTTTTGGGTGGGAGGAGAAGAAGTAGAGTGGAAGAGGGTTTCTGCTGCTGCGTCTTCAGTGATTGTATCTGTTAAAAATAGCATGTGCCTTGTATAATTGAGAGATTGACAGAAAGAGAGAGAGAGGGAGAGAGAGAGAGAGAGAGAGATATAAGGAGAGAGAGAGATAGAAGGAGAGAGAGAGGTAGAGAGAGAAAGAGAGAGGTAGAGAGAGAAAGAGAGAGGGAGAGAGACGTCATTGCGTTTGCTGTGCACCATCCACACCACCCATCAGACCAAGAAGAGCCTGAGCATGTCTTCTCTTCCAGGCCTTTGACCACATCCTGACTGCAGTGGAGGATATTGCCGGCCTGCAGGGATACCACCACTGGAGAGACAAGTCAGTACACAGTCCCACTGTTACTAAGATCTTTTTATCAGTAAATACCGTTTGTTTTATAATTGAACGAACGCGAGCTTTCACATGAGATCAAACGTATTGTTGCGCTCCTCCCAATGTTCTCTTCTTTTTCTCTAATGTGTTTTTTGTTTCCTTTCAGATGGGAGCAGTTTGATAAGAACTACTTGAGCAAGCTTCTCCTACGCAAATCGGTGTACCGCAAGAGTGAACTGTGGGAGGCCTACCAGAAGATAAATATCAGAGACGCCATCAGTGTCATAGACCAGGTATGGAGGGAGGGAGGGAGGGAAGAGAGAGAGGGGCAGGGACGGGGGAGAGAGGGAGTGGGTGGGGGTGAAGGGGGGGCCTTGATCATATTGGGCGTCTTCACGTCAGACTTATTTCGGTTCCAGGGGTAACCACTAGATGGCAGTGTAACTTAAGCAATGTATTCAATATGCCGGTACAGTATTTGTCCAATAGGTTACAGAGCCAAACTTCACAGCTGTGTATACAAGCTATAAGTCGGTGCATCAGCAAACACACGATATACCTCCCTGTCAGGTGGATCCTGACTGTGGAACAGATCGCCTCCACATGTGAATGTTATGAGGGGAAGTGGGGGCGGCTGAACGTCAACAGACAGAGGAGAAAGGAGAGAAAGAGGAGAGGTTATCCTATGACTGTGTCTCATGTGAGAGAGGAATAGGATGGAGAGGAGGAGAGAAAAACTGAGATAGAGTCTTCGTAGAGACTGACAGACTGGCAGACAGGTGCAGGGTTATAGACTGAGAAACAAAAGACAGAGAGAGAGATAGAGAGAGATAGAGAGAGACAGAGAGAGATAGAGAGAGATAGAGAGCGACAGAGTGAGAGAGACAGAGAGAGCCAGAGAGAGATAGAGAGCGACAGAGTGAGAGAGACAGAGAGAGATAGAGAGGGGTGGAATGTCGACCGCCCTCCACCACCACCGCATCCCAGCCTCCACCTGATACCTCTGTGTCGCCACATCAAAGGTGCCCGAGTCCGCCTGCGACATCACAGCTACAGGAGCCTGTCGTCAACGGCGACGGCAGAGCCTCGATTAAACCATGTGACAGAACATGACATCAGGGGGGAAGAAATTACAGGCTCCTAGCGGTAACGAGAGGGGGGAACCGGATGAGTACATTAGCTGTGATATTCATATATCGCTGTACAGACCTGTGGTTAGAAAACAGGTGTAGGATTTGTGGTGAAGTTTTATTGATTCACAGCCATGAATATGCTCATTGTACATGTGTTAGATTGACGTTAATAGCTGCAATTAGCACAACACAGGCAGTACAGTAGAGATAGTAAATGCATAACAACTGAATTTATTCTTTGGATGCTAGCCACATCTGAGTGATTTATGCCTTTTGAACTACTGTGTGTGTGTGTGCAGTATGTGTGTGTTAGTACATGTGTACATACGTCTGTGTGTGTGTATGTTTTTGTGTGTTTGTGTGTCTGTCTCTGTGTGTCTATGTGTGTGTGTGTCTGTGTGTGTCTTGAAAGAGACTCGTCTCCTGTCAGCTGATTGGCTGAGATCAGGGTTGTGTTGAGAGCTTTCAGACAGAGGGAGAGAGTTCACAGACCTGCAATCAGGCTAAAGGGCCCACGAGCTGAGGTGTGCTGAAATGTTGAGGTGTGTGTGGGAGGAAGTGAGGCAGGGTGGAACCATCCTCTCTCTCTCTCTGTCTGCCTCTGTGCTCGGAAAAATGTTCTCAACCTCAGTTCTCAAACCTGGCAAGGATCCGCCTCATGTCTGGGCAGATTTCACCAGGACCCTGTCATCGTCCTCCGCCGAGCTCCTGTCAACAGGATTTTTCGTTTTTTTTTTCTCAGTTTCCTTTTCTTCTCCTTGACCAGCCTTACTTGTCCTTTCCTCTCCTCTGATCTCCTGTCATCTGCTGCTCCCTCACCCTCCCTCCCTCCCTCCCTCCCTCCCTCCCTCCCTCCCTCCCGTATCCTCTCACCGCTCCTGTCTTCTGTCTCTTATCTTCTCTCCTCTTCCTCACCCTGTCTCCTCTCCTGTCTCCTCTCCTCTCACCACTGTCAAAAAGTAACACATCTACGTATCTGCTGATGCAGCAGTATACTCCGCTCTTCACCCTCTTCCTAAAATCTTTCTTTTTAACTGTTAAAATATAAAAATATATAGCATGCATAATTATTTAACTTTATTATCGCTTAGTGATTAAACTGTATGTTTTTGATCAATGCTGGGGAAACATACCATCGTTTGTAGGCTGTCATGGCTGCTAGTCCAATCAGTGCTCAAGTTATCAGCAGTACTTGCCGTGCAATTTCATACTGGAGCAGTGATGTATTTTTGTGGTGCGTGGGGGAGTGGCAGGGGTGGTGGTGGGTATGGACTCACCCAAGAATGACATTTCCTTCAGCCTTGAGTTCCATGCCACTCAGCAGCCTGTGGGAGAGAGACGATAACATAAGCGCCCGAGTCTAATTCTGACGGCCGCTCTTTACAAGCAAGGGCCACCCAGAGAACGGCCCAGACAAAGAGCGAGTTGAAACATTATTTATAGGGCAGAAAAGGTTTAACAAGACTAACAGCAAACGGAAGTTGTTTCAATAGATGTAGAAAACCACTAATGCCAGGCTTTTATGTTTTCAGAAAATTGGACTAATGTTTATGTATTGTTAATGGTCTACTTTGTGGTTTGGAATTGTTTGGATGATTTCTCCTCAGTAGCACACTTGGTTGAATTTCAGGGGCTCTTCACGATTCAAGGTTAAGAAAATTACATTATCCGGCAACTTTGAAAACATCTTGAGCTTTTTAAAGTGTCTTTTTTTAAAATGCCTTTTTCTAGAACTTTCTAATTGACACCTTTAACACCTATTTGCAGATGCAGACACCACTTTACATTGAAACTGTCCACAAAACAAGCAACTGGCAATAGCCATGATACTTAACCTGTCAGAAAGTGTTACTCAACCATTTACCAGGTAAAGTAGGGTAGAGAAAAATATCTGCTTTTCATCACTTCAATCGGCTACTTGGTGCTGCTCTCTCTCTGTCTTAAATATGTACTTACCACAAGTATTTCCTGGTGCCCTGAAATCAAAGATAAAAGAGAAATATGTATGATTATTATTTAAAGATTGTTTCATGTGAAACATCAACGAACAGGGAGTTCATGGTACATGACACATCATTCTCCACTCCTGAATCTGGTGATTCTTAGAGCTCTTAGACTCTGGTGTAAGTAGCCTCTATAAGAGTCTGCTATATGTAGCTTCTGTTAGAGTCTGGTGTATGTAGCCTCTGTAAGAATCTGCTGTATGTAGCCTCTATTAGAGTTTGCTATATGTAGCCTCTGTTAGAGTCTGGTGTATGTAGCCTCTATTAGAGTTTGCTATATGTAGCCTCTGTTAGAGTCTGGTGTATGTAGCCTCTATTAGAGTTTGCTATATGTAGCCTCTGTTAGAGTCTAGTGTATGTAGCCTCTATTAGAGTCTGCTATATGTAGCCTCTGTTAGTGTCTGGTGTATGTAGCCTCTATTAGAGTCTGCTGTTTGTAGCCTCTATTAGAGTCTGCTGTGAAAGATTCAAACATAGGAATTTTGGATTTGTTTAGTGTTCCTTGTTCAGAGATAACTGGAGATGATTGTAGGAAAATCTGACCTTTGACACCTTTTGTGTGTATGTGTGTGTGTGTTTCCTACAGGGTGGCAACGTGCTGACGTCTGCCAGACTCTCTCTGCCCTCTATGGCCAGTAGGACATCTTTCCCAGAAGTCACCAATGTCACCAACTACCTGTGAGTCAACGCTGTACTCATGCAGTAGATCGTATGAGTGTGTTTCTGCATGTGTGTGTGTTTCTGTATGTGTGGGTGTATCTGTGTGTGGGTTTGTGTGTGCGTGTGCCATTGCTGGCATGTGCAGCGCCATTTATAATTCTTTCTCCGTGTTTTTGTAACCTTCACTCGTGTGTCAGCAAACATAAATAAAAATGTATGTGTTTATCTTCCTGTCCAATCAGAAGAGAGAATGGCAGCGGTGTGTGTCTGGACCTGCAAGTGATCGACAACGTTCCCGGCGCCAAAGTAGAGGAGGAGTCAGAGACGCATCACTTCCTGACTGGGAACCTCTACAAGCCCAGGAGAAGGGTAAACTAATCTAAACTACAACCAACCAACAGTTTGTTTTGGCTCATCAGAACTGAACATGGACACAATGACCACACATCTACACCATGTAGATGTGATACTGACGGCTGTCATGGTAACCTTCCCAGTAAATCAGGTGGACCAGACATGGCTCTGTGAAGCTGGCTTGGCAGGCACTAACAGCACCGTCCTCCCTGTGTGTCTCTCAGCACCAGTCCCACTACAGCCGCCACTTCATGACGGTGGGGGACAAGGAGCGTCAGGACAGGGAGATCTTCCAGAGGAACATGAAGAGCCGCATGGAGACGTTCAAGACCACTCGGCACAAACGCCACAAGAAGGATCGAAGCCAGAAGAAGGCATGGATGTTTCTCTCTCTCTCTCTCTCTCTCTCTCTCTCTCTCTGTCTCTCCCTGTCTCTCTCTGTCTTTCTCTTTGTCTCTGTCTATACATCACCTGTCTCTCTCTCCTTTCTCTTTCTATGCACTGCTCTCTCTACCTCCTACATTTCACGCTGTTTCTTTTCATACCTCTGTGTCACACCTTCTGTCTCTCCATCCCTCCCTCCCTCCTGCTCCCTCTCCCCTGTTCTCTCTACCTTCAGCCTACTCTCCCTCTTCCTGACTCTCCCCTTTTCTCTGCACCTCTTTTTCTCTTTCACCATCTTTCTCTTGTCTTAATGTTTGTTTAGCTTGAGCCAGCTTCTGTATAGATTCACTCGTCTTTGTTCAGTATACATATCTTCACTCAACCGGTTTGTTAGGGAGGGTTTAGACTGCTGGATCAGGCCATCTTCAGGCCAGACCAGACTTGACTGGATTTGTTCTCCACCTCCAAAGTGACCTTGACCTGCAAACCTTAGGGTAGTTTATGAAGGCCTGAGACGAATGGTTCGGTGTCAGAAATAATGTAGCGCATTCAGATTCCTGCAGTGTAAATAAATGATCTGTCATGTCTGTGTGGTTTTAAAGGTGGATTTTACAAGACCACACAAGGCTAATTTTTATAGATTAGTCTAAACAACATGCTAACTAAAGATAGAGTGTTCCCATTCTTTTTATAGCTATTTTACAATTGACGGAGCATGGCAGGCTAGCTGGGGCTAGCCTGTGCTTGACAAGTCTGAGTTAAATGATGCTAGTTTCTGCCAGAGGTCATATCCTTAAAGGGAAATAGAGGACAGGAACTGTCGGAAGGGCAGTTTTTTTTTTAAATGATGGATTACGGAAGAACCAGGACATTTCAACTGATACGTTCTTTTGATGAATGGTTCAAAAAAATTGTGAAGGCTGGAACATCTCCACCTGTCCTGTTTCACAATATCACCTTGTCTTTTTTCCTGAAACCCCTCCACTGTTTTCCTAGAGTTACTTTAGACGATAAATCATTTACATTCTCTGAATTCACAGTCACTGTGCATTAGGAGAATTTTTTTTTTTAGGGTAGGATGTTTCTGTCTGACTATAGCAGAGGACAGACAGGTTAAAGGACAGACAGGTTTGGTCCTTCCTGTAGAAGACACATAATCGGGCCTTCTCGTCCACAGCGGAGAGGGTCAGATGCGAAAGGGGAGGACATGAACGACAAACCTCGGCGGAACGTCAGCTGGCAAGACAAAGGTCAAACAAAAAAAACTGCACAAACACCACTTTAATGTTAAGGATCCAGAAGAGTGTATTTCACCTTTTTTAAATAGTTTCAAATGGACAATAGTGTACCTGTAGGAAAGCAAGTAATAATAATAATATACCTCACTGTGAGTTCAAAAATACGTCTTCTTCTTTTTTACTGTGGATGGAAACCGTGGTTTTGTGGCCTCCAGACCCAGTGGTGGTGCCGGTGGACTCAGAGGAGGAGAAGGGAAACCATTCGGAACCAGAGAAGGAGGAGGACGAGGGTATCACCTTTGTGGCCCGCAAAGCTGCAGAGACGCCCAAGGAAAGGCCCAAATCAGGTCAGGTGATGTCTCTGTAACAACACAAACACTTTACACATCTTGATTGGATGCGTCCAGTGGAATATCTTACCTTTGTTTAACCAGGCAGGTACAAAACAAAGCAATCATTGGTTTCACATTACCCATGCAGTGTGAAGTATCGTATCATTGTGATGTGATAAGCTGGTGGATCTAAAGCCTGTTCTGCTGTTCTTTATGTTGTGTGTCTCAGTTCCAACTTCCTTAGAGGTGTGTCAGAGCCCCTCGGTGGCCGCACCCCCCTCCCCCACCTGTGGGGAGAAGCACCTGCCCTGGAAGGGGGGTGTGGGCACCCTGCCTGTCTGCGTGTCCATGGAAGCCACCAAGATCATCCCCATAGATCTACAGCAGGCCTGGAACCAGAGCATCTCCTCCCTGGAGAGCCTGGCCTCTCCTCCAGTCCCAGCCGAGCCCATCCACCCCAGAGTCAGCGCCCTGGCCAGGCTGGGAGCCCAGCGGCCAGCCTCCTACACGGGGCCGCTGGGGGTGGGATCCGGAGGGTCTGTGGCTGGATCTGTAGGGACCAATGTGGTCCAGGGCTCTGCTTGCTTCCAGTTTCCGGAGAAAGATGATGATGAGGGGGCCCTGTCCGACGAGCAGCAGGAGATGCAACCTCTCATGTCGGCCACACTGAGGCCACCCATCCCCCCCGGACCCCCTGGTGCCCCTCCGCCCCCCCCGCCTCCATCGGCCCAGGGTCCAGGGAAGAGGAGGAACCCCTGTGTGTATCTGAGAAGTCTGGTCACAGCGCCACCTCCTGGTAGTGAACCACATAGCAGGGGCCCAACTCAGTTGTAATAACCACCACTGGCCTCATTCAGTATATTTGAAATCCAGTTTCCCATAAGGACAGGTCTATGATCAGTCTTTTTAACATTTTAATTGTATCTATGTGAGGGTACAAGGTAGAAGTGAGCCTAGATCAATCTTCATAGCCCTTCCATTGTCTCCTACATTAACGCCCCCCCCCCCACACACACACAGTCTAGACATATAAACTCACAAGTTCACGTGCATGAATGTATACACACGCACACACGCACACAGACACACTCAGCCGTCCAGCTAAAACCATCCAGCCCAGCTGTTCTGTTTCCTTTCAGCCTGGATGAAGAGTGGCGACTCTCATCCGCTAGTCCTGCTTTCGTCCACAGGACAACACAGAGCCGCTGAACACACAGTCAGACCCTATAAATAACTACAGAATGTCAGACCCGCACAGTACATGACGGGACAGAGGGCTTGATGTGTCAGTTGATTCAATTCTAGACAATGCATATCAGTGAATGTGGGAGGAGGGAGTTTTTCCACATTTATGTTTCCTCCCCGCTGTCTTGAATGCTTGTGTTTCATACATTTGAATGTAAGTTAATGTCAAAATGTAATAAGCCTATTGAAAATATCTGTCCTTGATGGATTCCATTCATTTGTGTTGCATACACACACACACACACACATGCGCGCACACACACATGCGCACACTTCAGGAACCACAAGAAAAGAAAAAAAACTCAAGAAGGAAAAAAAATTATTTTGGAAGAACATCCTCTAGCCAGTACATGGTGATGCTTAAAAGCTAATTTTTCAACTTTGGCATGCCCCATCTAAAACAAGACAAAGGGCCTTAGGGCCCTAAGAGAACCAGACTGGCCAAACCCCGCTGTGAATATCCTGAAAGCAGACCAAACCAAGCACAGGCTGAAAGCCTTTGTAGATGTTATACAAGCAGTCTTTGGAGCAGGAACTAGGAGGAAATGCTGCATGTGTCCCTCCATAAATGAGCCTATACCACAAGGTCTACAAAAAAGTGTACATTTGGAACTTTTATTTTGAAAGTGTGACAGAGAGGATATGGGGTTTTGCCAGCAAAGTCAATCCTACACCCTTGCCAGCAGTGGCACCGAATCTGCAGTACAGATGACAGTAATGACAGTATCTCTGATTTCAACTACATTCAAACGCCAACCAGTGCAGAAAGGCTTGTTGATTAAATCCCATCTGTAGTAATATGTGAGATTTATATAGCATATACTTTCATCCAAAGCAATGGACATTTGAACATTTGACATTTGTAGGTCTTCAGTCAAACGCTCTGCCACTGAGCTATGCCTATATCCCCCTTGAGATAGGGCTTTGAGTTGTAGAGGCCTTTGGGAGCTGCCGTGTTGAATATGATGTATCACAAAAAAAGATGCATGATCTCTTTAACACACTAGTTTAAAGTGACAGGTAATTACTTAGAGTATTCAAGGGGGTTTCTGCTTCTCTCATCATGTACAGTACATAAACAGTCAGTTCATTGTATCTGATTCTCCCATCTAAAGTGACTTAAAAGCAGCACTTAAATTGTATGTGTTGGAACAAATGCAGCCATATATAAAACGTGTGTAACTTATTTTCTATTTATTCCATCAAAAGCTTCTCTTATATTCACTAAAGACAATTTTTGTAAGGCTTCACCAGGAACTCGCAAAGCTACAAAATAATTGTTTTTAAATGACCAAAGTGTAAAAGCAAAATTTATATATGACGATGTGTGTTATTCTGTCTTTCATTGCCTCACTGTTCTGTCTATATAACTGTGTGTTAGTGCGTGATTGGTGATGATTATGATAAAGGGTCAAATGTGCTTTTGTTATGAAGAGGATGGACTAATGTTATATAGTGCCTAATCAGATGTTGATCATGAAACAAATATTACGTTTTACAGGAGTGCTGCACATGTAATGTCATAAACGTGACACTTTTAAACAGATATAGCAATCTCTGTACTATCAACGTACTCACTGAAGAGGTGAAATAAACAAATTGTTCTATGCGGTATTGTTACTATGTTATTTTTTTACATTTTGGGTGGTATATTTTATGCTTTTGTTTTTGCCAGACACTTTTGCGATCAGCTTCTGGAAGTCACTCTCCCACCAAAGTTCCTATACATACGCTCACTTTTATGCTCACATTAACAAGGAATACTGGGCCCCAGCTTGGCCGTTAAAACACACACACACACACACACACACACACACACACACACACACACACACACACACACACACACATATTATTTGCTAAGGAATGCAGTGATGAATAAGAAGATGCAAGTAGGGCAGAAGAAGATCTGACTGCTCATCAAAGATCACATGGCTCACCAAATGCAGAGAATGACTGTATTTAATTAGAGTCCTTAAACGTGTCGAGTTTTTGTGTTTATTATGCTAATCGACATGTCTGAGCCTTGAATTTCCCCTCGCGTAAATGACAGGGATGTTCTAAAGTCCTCGACTATGACTCTTGTTTTTAAGAAGATTTGTTTTAGCTGCCTGGTTATCGTACAGAAATTAAATCAAACAAGTCTGAGCCCAATGTTAACTCTGGCTTTTGCCCAGAAACAAAGTTAATACATGAGAAAAGTAAATTACGAATTAATACATTTTGGAGTGTGCTTTTAAAGTAAATTACACTGTGGATGTGGGTCCAATCAATAAACAAACAGATGCTATTTAACGATCCTAATGACTTCAGTGAGTTCAGCTCAACCTTTGAAAACAGGCCCCTGCTTTTGGCAACAGAGCATCTGGCAGGTTCACGGACTTCTAAGCACAGTGTAGGGCAGTTAGAAAGGAGATCGGACAGATAAAAGAGATCTAAAATCCCAGAGGCCAAGGTAGGACTCCAAAGGCCCAGCGCCCTCTAAGGAAATCCCCGTATTTATGTGCAAATGTGGCATTTGCCCCAAAATGGTGCGCTTTTTAACTGGAGACAGGAGAGAGATGAGGTCATGGGAGGCTAGAAGTTGTCTTCTTAAGGATCAAAAGGAATGTATTTTAAGTGCAATCCTGGCATATTATTTTTTAAATAGCATATGATGTTTGAAACGCATACAAATGTGAATAAAATAGTTTATTTAAAGCAGTTAGACCCATAGACATTATATAACCATTACCATTATATACCCTTTATAATGTCTATTGTTAGACCATTCAAAGAACAGTGATAAGGCTAAGGACCTAAGAACCAATCAGCAGTCTAGAATCTAGTCACGTGTCAACACACTGACATTTCAAGACTGGCGGGCTGATAATTTGAACGACGACGTATAGTAAGTCATTTATTTATAGTTTATTATTCAGTTTGTTGTCTTATTCATAACAGCCACGCCATTGGCAAACATATAGACCACCTAGTTTGGGGTACTTTAATGGAGTTTAATGACACGAAATGTAAGAAATGTTAACCAACAGTCATAGCTAGCTACTAGCTTTAGCTTTCTCCAACAGGTGGCGTTCTAGCTAGCAGTTCAGCTAGCGGTTCAGCTAGCAGTTCAGCTAGCAGTTTAGCTAGCAGTTTAGCTAGTACAGTAGCGGCCCAGTTAGCATAAGTAATGTTTTGCTAGCTCTTTTCGTATAGTCAGCGCATGTTTCCTTCTACATTTCAGAGTAGTACTGTCTTTAAGGTGTCAACTGTGAGTCTGTGAGTGTGATTTAGAAACTCTTTCTGGCGATATCGCCATGTCGAAAACGTTCAAGGGCATACTGGAGAAATACGAGCTAGCAAGGCTAGCTAGCTAGTTTTTCCACCTTGGTGGTAAAATCCATTTATTTTCACTTTAGGCTGGAGTCGAGGATGGAAATGAGAAATTACATAATGTGAAAGTAGCCAAGGGATACACTAGAAGGCATCTCTTTCATATGTCGAGGAGGGCGTACAGGATTAAGTTATTTTCCACTTCAGAATGTGTTGTTTTTAGCCGTTAAAGCGCCATATTCTTTAACCGCATAGCAAGAGCGCTGCACTTGGAATAATTAAACATTCGGTTCGACTCAGTTTTGGTACCGAGTGTGAAATTACATTGGCATTCAGTTGAGTGACAGGCGGCTTGTTATGCCTCTAGGGCGCTAGACTGCTGCTGGAAATGCCTATGATTTTGTTAATGACATTCCAAGATTTCCCCTGCGGTTACAGATGTTGCGCAACATCGCTTTCGGTTCTGTGGCAGCATGTCCAGTTAGATACAAGTGGGACTGTTTGTACAACTTCAGGTACTTGAGGGTTGGGAGAACACAACAGGTAAACAAGAAGCCTAAATCCAAATGTGTTCAGTGTACTGGTAAACTTGTAGATCATGGACCATTCGTTGAAACTTTCTTTTTTGAAATCTCATTATGAAATTGTTCTTAAGTATAATTTTCATTGGTGTAGTCTAGGCCCTAAACGGTGTATTAGTGTCTAGACAGTTTATTGTGGATTCATTCAAGTGTAACGATTGTTAATGACCTAGAGAATTAAGATACATTGTGCATAAACCATTTTTATTACCAATGAACAAGGCATGTGCTACCCTTCCCCCAAAATAACCCAAAGAATGTGTCTCAGGTGGAAGGCTAGACTGTCTGACTAAAATGGCACCTTCACCAAGTGAAACAGAGATGTGTGTGTTTAAGGCCCGCCGCCTCTCTCTCTCTCTCTGTTCCCCATCCCACTGAGTCTGCACGCTAACTCCCCCAGCTGTTCTGTTAAATCAGCGCTTGTTGCCTGGACGACCCACTCACCCCGCCGTAGGCTGCCTCAACATCAGTGGGGCAGTTAAGCCCTGGACTCCAATGTAAGATAATAGCCTAACATTTGATACGGCAACAATCTGGTCTGTCTCTGCCCAAGGTGCATGCGACTTCAGATGGGCCACCCTGTAGCTTTCGCTTGGCTCCGTGTTGTGTCTGGCCGTGAACTCCTGGAGGTTTACATTTGACCTCAACCGTTTTAACCATCCAGAAGTTCTCAGTCTGTTTCCCAGAGGATGACCAGAGGGGCAGGTCTGTATTTGAGAAGACATATGGCTGAGCTGTGTGCATTAAGCCTGGTGCTGTGGTTGTTTAGCGTTACATGCTCTCAGGGCTGCAGGGGCAGGCAGGGCAGGCAGCAGTGGGCACATGGGAATCCCTGTTTAAAGTGCTGACAAGTCGTATGCTGAAGTTGAAACCAGAGCAGGGTGGAGAGGCTGATGGTCACGAGCCTGGATGGACGCTTATTGAGTGGTGTTGACAGGACCGTGTGGATATGAAAGCAAAAGAGGATGGCGTTTATGTTATTCAGGGAGGTGTTTGTCGGTCAACAAATTCACAATATCTGAGACCTTTTTATCTTGGTCTAATTTATTTATTATGTTCCTCGAGATATCTTCCGGTAGCACATTGACTTTGAGGAAAAAAACACAGCTTTGTCATCGTTCAGACAACAAAAGACAGCAAGGACGTTTTTTAACTGTGCAGTCCTGAAGGTAAATGAACAAGCAGCTTAAGGGTCAGAGGTCAGATAGGTCCGATGAGATTATTTGCTTTACCCTGTGCAGGCCCGAAGGTAAATTAACAAGCATTTTAAAAGGGTTAAAGGTCAGATGAGATTATTTCCTTAAACCTGTGTATCCCAGACGCAAATATGTAATTGTCCGCACAGGTAGGAACCTTACCTGGATGGTCAAATATAAATCTGTGTCTAATTATTGGGTTTGTGACCAACCTTCTGACCAGGGGCGGCTTAAGGACGTAGCTCAGCCTTAAACACTGTGTAGGAAACAGCCAGGCCTGTAATGAGACACACTCCCTCTGGTGTTTGTCTTTGTCACAGACACACTTATTCATCTGTGTCCGTCTGTCATGTCCGACCCGGTTTCATGCAGCCTTGTGGTTCAGCTCCCACGCTCCCCTTACGTCCCACTCTCATAGTATTCCCATTCTCAAGCATGCTAAACATCTGCCTGGCCACAAAGTGCAAGCTGTAATCATGGAGGATGACGCAATAATCGTACAACATCAGTCGCTGACGATTATATGGATGTGGGGCGTGTGGGGCTCCGATCTTAACCCGGGAAC
Organism: Neosalanx taihuensis; assembly: GCA_030340665.1. Lineage (NCBI taxonomy): Eukaryota > Metazoa > Chordata > Actinopteri > Osmeriformes > Salangidae > Neosalanx > Neosalanx taihuensis. Next base: position 5,826,996 of record CM059295.1, on the reverse strand, counting down.
ATTCTGGATCTGGTTCGTAGGCCTCTTGTGTTAAAGAGGTCTCAGGGGCTGTTGATAGTTAGATGACTGGACCAGGTAGTTGGGCTGTCGATGGGCACTGTGCTCTGGGCTTGGTACGGTCCCGGAACCGGGCCAGTACTGCTGGCGATGCACACAAGTACATTCTTTGAGGGCTTAATTGTGGGCCTGCTCTGTGTGGATTAGAGGGAGGCGCTCAGCCGACCGCACTGCTCTCCCTATTGGCTCCCCTGCAAATTGTTCCCCGAGGTGGAAAACCTGCTCACATTCTTAACCGCTGATTTGTATTGTCACCCAGTGCAAGCACATCGGACGGCCTTATCTGTGTGCCAGTCAGAGCAAGGACTTGAGAACGGTAATTTTCCAGTGCATGTTGGTGGGAGACTTGCACTTGGAGCCTTTTTTCCATGCGAAAACTCCCTGTAAAGACATACAGACCACTGAAACTATGCACAGACTAGTTCTGTCGCTTTTGTGGGAGGAACGCATGTTTTTACGTGCTGTACTGTCACGTTTTAAGAATCCGTTGTTCTCGCTCCTCAAAAACAGTGCCATTCGTTTGGCAGCACAGAACAAGTTATTTCTTCAAATCAACGCCCGAGGCCCATAAGCTGTAATTATCACTTTTGCTTGGGGAGTTTACAGGTTGTGTGTATGTGTATGTGTGTGTGTATGTGTTTGTGTCTGTGTGTGTAGTGAGCGTTACTTCTAACTGTCAAGGAGGCAGGTGAGAAGCCAAATTGGAGAGACGTTACCACATTAAGTCAGTTGACCCATCCCTTCCTTCTAAAACCAATGAATATTTACCATTCCAGGGAAAGGGCCTTGGTGCCACTGTTCAATCTAGCGATGGTGTTTTTTTAGGTTGATGTGTGTGGGGCACCAGGGTCAAGTCGGTTAGCACCCTTGAGATGCTAATACGATAGCTCAAAGGCTAGCCAGACGTCTTTGGTATAGGCCCCAGACTCCCCTCACGGCCAGCTTTTGAATGTATAATGGAGCCAACTATGTTAGAAAAGAGCGTTTTAAAGGTCCAGATAGTCTTGAAAGTCGTGTTCCAGACTGGCTCAGTCTTGTATCCCATCAATTATTGCGTTTCAAACCCTGGAAAGTATATGACATTCCACGGTTGGGTGGCTTTCCACTGCCAGAATGCATAAAGTGGTAGAAATATCCAATGCCCATGTAAAACTGGAATGTTTCAACGTTGAGTAGCAATGTTTTCGGCAATTAAGTTTTTGTTTAAGGAAACCTTTTTTTTACATGCTGGTTAACTGCAAATCACTAGTGTTTAGATTAACAGTAGCAATTTCATTATTGTCAAAAAAAAAGAAAGAAAAGTTCTGTGGGCGACTACGCCAAAACTCATTAATCATTAAGGTTTGCTATGACACGTTCCCTTGGAACAAAATGAATGTTACTGAAACTGCGTGGTGCCTATTGTTTCCCAGGAAGTCTAACTTGATCTTGCGTCAGTTCCCTCTTTATTAAAAAGTTCCTCAGGGAGAACAGTGAACATGCCCCCTGTTTGTTTGCTGCGTCTCCCTTTTCATTTGGATCCAGTTTTGCATCGTTTTGACAGTATAAAAGAAGGCACATGTTCGACATTAAGGAAGGCATGAATGACAAGCATTCAGAGTTTCCTGGCAAGGCCGTCGTTACTTATGAGACTGAATAATGCAACAACGCTGATTGAACCATTAGGCTAAAAGGGGGGAAAAAAACACTGATTTATAGTACCGCCCATATGCATCCCCCCAAAGCTTGAGATTTGGTTTAGGCTTGTTTTGGCTAGCATGATGTTGCACGAGACATTTAAATATAAGCTTTGTGTTTGTTTTTCTCCATGTCTGGTTGGATACGGTATGACACTGTCGTACTATAGAGGACATTCTGGGAACCAGCTTGCAAGAAGAACCATTAACACCTGAAGGGGTCGTGATCTGCCTAGCAACAACAGGTAAGCAAAGAGAGAACGCTGATGAACGACTGTTGCCTAATGATAAGTGTAGTGTGTTAAAAGTGATTTTATCATAAATAACCCTGGACACAGTCATCTATGCATCTACCTCGATCAGAACTCTACTAAACTTTACTGTGCCCTGCTTTTTTTCCCGCTTCTCACTTCTCCTTTCTCGTCCGCTCTCTTCTCCTTGTTGGAAAAAAATCTGTTCTTCGGTTTAATCTCCAATTTTGGGACAGTGGCTTTAAGGGTGGACCACAAACTGAAAAGCACCGTTGTAGCTTTCAGGGCTATAAAACAAGTTGATTAAATACGATGTTATTTGCAGCCAACACAAAACTGCACCGAGACACAAGGCACGACCACGTCAAATCACATCATCCACTTAACCGTGTTGATGCACAGGTCATCAGCAGTGGTGTGGTCGTGTTTATGAGCCATGGCTAGCAGCCCTGGGCATCCACTTCCTCTTCCAGACCATCACCCTCTTGTTGTTGGGAGTTTTAATGGCCTTTTCAGACCGGAGGTAACGAGACACTCTCCTCTCTGGGGAGGAAATGTAAACAACACCCCTGTGTGTCCTGCTGCGTCCGTCTGTCCTCTCAGACAGTCTGGACAGTCTGAGTCAGGCTGCGTTTCCGCCGCGGGTCCCCCGGAACTTTTACTCCTGGGTGGACTTTTTCATCAGTTCGTCAATCACATTTTTAACATTTTTTTTTAATTCTCCTGCGTTGATGTGCGTTTGCGGCTGCGGAATCTTAAGCATGCGAGTGAGTGTGAAAGAGTTTGGGCAGACGGCATGGCTGATAATAAACCATGGGGCACGTCCTGGACTGTCTGCAGGGTCCGATAAACAGCGCTAGGCCAAGCATGTCTAAGAGGCTGGGAAAGCAACGAAACCTTCGTTTTATTTTATTATCACGTTCTAAAAAAAGGATCAGTTCTCCACATTCGGACTGGGAGCTGTTTCTAACCTGCTGTTTTGTGCCATTCCCACCGTCGTTCTTCATCCTAGCCTCAGGTTTACAAATGGCATCAGTACCGCCGGTGAGCGCTGGCAGCAGGGCGGCAGTGGATCTGTCTGCTCTGTGAATAAAGCCTTGTAATTACAAGCAGGAAACTAAAGGCAGAAAACGCCCAGGCTTTTGTTGTGTAACTGCCTTGCAGTGCCCAGGTAAGATCCGCTCTGTATTAAGCTTCACACACGGTTATTGTGTTTTAATACTGGTATTGAGATGCTCGTCAGAGGTGGGTCAACCTGTTCGTCTGGAGCGCACAGCCAGCCTGCCAAACCTCTGTTCACCTCTGTTTTCTGATCTCACTTGGCCCATGTTGAGTATCGAACGAAACGAAGATTTTTAGAAGCGTTTCCATGTCGTTAGAGACGACACCCCCCATTTTTTTTCAAGGGTGTTTATTTTAGATCGTCCACCATCAACATTTGTTGACCTAGTTGCGTTTCACAAACACATCTTGCACAGTCACATCATCTAGGGCTTATTAACAGGAAGAGGAGTGCTGGTCTGGTGCAGGATCTTGTTATGACAGACTGGCTTAGTGGATCTTTGCTGTGTTCTTCAAATCAGTCATAATAACCTACCTGAAAGTTCACTTGGATGGAAACAATGTGTTTGCATGTGAATACAATACCGAGTGTTTTTCTCACCATGAAGAGTGGTTGTACTGTTACGGGAAACATTGTTATGTTAGCCTTTTAACCTTTTAAAGAGAATACTGTACTGATGAATGTGGACATTTCTGATTCTGGCAGTGGTGGTGTGGGATCTGGACTGTGCAGGGGAAACCATGAGGCAGCGTCTGCAGAACGACTGAATACTTGAGTTTGGTTCATTCATCTCATTCCCATGGACTGAGTTTTCACAGAGGGTGTCAGATCCACACAGCTTCTACTGTACAGACACTGGAAACCTCACTATGTGTTTTTTTTCCCCCTGCTCCCAGACACTCTCTGGAACCACTTTGAAACCCATCTAGTAGTTTGTCTTGTCTGCTTTATGTCAAAGGCATTAGAAGGTATTACATTAAAGGGTTGGATATCACCTAACTTTCAGTTCAGTTTCCAGCTTGTTGTCCTTGACTCTGTGGAGAGGGAATGTTCTAAGCTCCACTCCTTCCAAAAACTGCTAACCATCCAGACCATAAGAAGAGCGGCAAATGTTCTCTTGGCTGCAGTGGTGCTCTTCTTGTGTTTCCCCTCCCCTGTGTGTGTGTGTGTGTGTGAGTGTGTGTGTGAGAGAGAGAGGTTTGGCTTTTCACTCCAGCTGTCTGCTACACTCACACAGGATCAGATAGAGGGGCTCACGTGCTGGAACAGGCAATACAAGGGCTTGGGGGGATGTACTGAGAGAGAGAGAGAGAGAGAGAGAGAGAGAGAGAGAGAGAGAGAGAGAGAGAGAGAGAGAGAGAGAGAGAGAGAGGCAGCTAGAGAGGGAGGGAGGGGGTACGGAGAGAGAGAGAGAGAGAGAGAGAGAGAGAGAGAGAGAGAGAGGGGTGGAGCACGTTTCGGATGAACCGCCAGGCTGACATTCTGGATTGAAGAGCTGGTGCGTGAGCATAGACAAGTGTGTGTGTGGTTTATTTTGTTTTGATTTTTTCACCCCAACTCCACACACACATTGTTCTCTCTCTCTCTCTCTCTCTCTCTCTCTCGATCCAGTCAGAGTCAGAGTGTGTTAGTCTCAGGACTCCTGACTAGTGACACTGTGCGGCTGCTGTTGAAGAGTGGATTAGTCCGGTTTGCCGTGTCCGGGGCCCCCTGCCTGAGGTCGGACAGCAGTAGCCAGAAGCAGCAACAGGACTGTGAAGCTCCGGCTTGGTGGCAGGGTAAGTGGCAGCCTCTCCTCACCTGTCTCCTGAATTCAGAAGGCGTCCCCTTTGAGCTTACCATCACTCTAAACAGCAAGACTGAGCAGTGAGATCACTCACTGTTTACCTTTAGGGGAACTGGGAGAGTTCATGCTGTTAGGTGTGTCAGGCTGTGTGGAGAGGGATCATTTAGAGAGGATGGGAAGTTAAATATATTTATAGAGTCTAGTTTGAACTTTGAATTTTAGAGTCAGCCTTATCTTGCACATTTCCAGGAAGACTTAATCAACAGCTCGTGCACCGCTGTCAAAGGAATGTCCTGTTGGCTTCAGAATCTACGGCTTGTGTTGGTTGTAAATGTTCTTAATGTTCCAAATGAAATAAGGATCAAAGAGATCTTCCCACTGGGAGGATTGATGGGTCGCGATGTTCAAAATAGAAGCTCTGAAACTATTGCGTGGCGTGACCCTGTTGAAGTTCACACACTGTTAAAACTCCAAACACGCAGGGAGACTAGCATGCCTAGAATAAGCATTTGTCGAGGTGTAAGAGAGCTGTATGTCACCCATGGGGGTTAGGGCCCGGTTGGAGAGATATCTAAACTGCCGGGGCTGAAGTAAATGGCTGATGAAACCAAACAGAGCTAAGATGGATGATGCAGCCTTGGCCTCTGCCTCTCCCACCAGTGCCAACCCGTCCGGTTAACAACAGCTCTTTCCCTCCTCCACAGTAAATCCGGCTGGGTTGCGATTGTGTACGAGTGAGGAGCCTAAATGGAATCCACAGGACTCCCCTAAGCCCTCACTCACCCCTCTCTCCCCCTTCTCCCCCTCGTCCCCCTCCCTTCGTACCCCCCCACAAATCCTCCAATCTGGCTTTGCTATCGCTGGCTACTTCCCCCCTCCCTCTTCCCAGAAAATAGGCGCTTAGCAGGACTTGGAGACACACAACCCTTGGAAGTGCACACCCCCACAACAATCTTGGCTGGGTCATTTGAGAGAAAAGGGGATTGATTAGGAGCTCCATAGCTGGTGCAGGTGTGTGTCTGTCTGGGTTGTGTTAATCCATGATGCGTGTGTAAAGGCGTTACATCAAGATCTTTCCCTTTTAACGCCCAGCAGAGGTTAGAGGTCGGATCGGTCGCTTCGCTGATTGAGGTTTGTGGAGGCGGTGCGTTGGAGAGCAGAGACTGTGACCCGCTCTGGGCCCGGCATGTGCAGTGGACTGGATAATGAGAGAGAACTGGTAGAGACTCGCATAGGCGACCTACCCTTAACCTCCTTTTCCAACTGGTGGGAAAAAACAGGGGCTGACTCTCCAGCCTCGCATGACTTTTATTGAAATGTCAAAGTGCTTAGGCAGCACAATACTAGGGCATGTTTAAGGTCAGCGCTCAGGCCCTTGCAGACGACCTTAAATACATCCACAGGGTGCAGCTTACGGATATCCTGTAGTTAGCTTTTAACGTGCAATTTTGTCATTAGATTTGCAGTAAACTCCAAAACTGTTTCACTTAGACTTTTTATTTCTTGGGTAGCTTTTATGACAATGCGTCAAATGCAACGACCCCCCCCAAAAAAGAGACCCCGACAGGATATTACAACATCTCCAGACAGAACAATAGCCCCACAATCCTCCCCTCCGTACCCCTTCAGAGTTTAATTTCCTCTCAAGAAACCTTGACAGCTGCAGTGGGTCCGAGGCAGCAGCAGTCCCTGTCTTTGTCTTGTACCACTGCCTTAACATCTTGGAACCTTTCTGTCCTTTCCTGTCTGTCAGAGCGCTGAGACTGAATATTTCCTCACAATCGTAATCTTGAAAAACATGGAAAAGCTGCCAAATCTTGTGGGCAAACAACTGGTTGTTTCTCTTGAAAGCGTTCAGGTTTTTGGTCAATTTTGCCATGAACCAGTGAATAAAAAAATAAAAGATCTTCTGTTTATCATCCAAGCGATGGCTTTACATGTCCGATCAAAGGAAGTGAAATACCACAGGCCAAAGTTTACAATTCACATTCACCAGTCCCATGAGGTTTTGATATGATTAAGGTTCATTTTATTCCTATGACGGTTTTGGAGGACTTTGTGGTTCCGCTGACGTTACTGAAAGATTGACAACTTGGCACTTGTCCATGTGACTACATTTGTCCAAAGCTTGTCTGGAGGGAATGAATAGTTGCATTGGAGTTAAGCTAAATAGAACCCATAAAGCTTTCAAAAACGCTCCATCCCTCAGAACCGCCCTACCCCACCATCTCCAGCCACACTCCCCCCAAACCAACACAAAAGAACATAGGTCAATGTAAGCGCCAGCATTGACCAAAAGGAGGAATTTATCATCCTTCAGGTCAAGGTTCAAGCCAGTCTCTGGCCCTTTTAAACATAATTACCATCCAGACTGTTGCTATAACTGTCGGATCAATACAGGGTTTCTTTTCTCCAGACACTAAATCTAAGCAAATCCATCTTGGTGGTCTTGAACGTCCCTCTTCATGAACTGTGTATCGAGTGCCGTGTCCTGTTCCATTAGCGTGGCTCATGGCCGACACCCCTCAGGGAGAATGTGGAGATGTTGGCTTCAACTGACCAGCCTTCTTAGATTTCTCATTAAGAGAAACCTCACTGTTCCCCTATAAAACACAGAGGACCTGTGAGTCAGCGGCCATGACAGAAACAAGCTTGGTAGCTTCAGTTACAGCCTTGTTGTCTGACCTTCGCTGGAAGCCATGTCTCAGCAAAATACGACCTCTTTAGTCGCCTGCTTAGTGCAGATAGGGACAGGCTTCAAGTCTGAGAACAGGAACGCTCAGTTCTGGCCCTTGTTATCTGAATGTTGGCCTGTCGTACCGTCACAATAAAGGAATCTTAGGTTTTGTTTTGCAAACCTATCCTTGACTGCACAGTATTCTGTTGTAAAGCTAGGCTAGTTGTAATGTAGATTGTATCCAGAAGCTACTGGCTTATTCAGGGATGGTGGACCTGTTTGTCAACCCATGATGTAATAGGATTTGTTCTTTTTAATATTATTTTTAATCACCCGTGGTGGTTAGGACAGTTAGTTCTGCCCGCCTACGTAGGCACAGGCCAATCCTTACCTGTGCGAATGCCTTTCCCCCATGTTTGCTTAGCACAGTCAAAGGAACACATCTCATTTGTTTCCACGCAGTTTCAAACTGTTGTTCCTGATGCAGCTGTGGGCTTGCGATCTGTTGGCTCGCTGTTCCTCATTCCGAAACACTTCATACGCACTGAGGGAGTTGAGATTCATCCATCCGCTCATCCATCATCCGGTTTATGGGCAAAGTTACAAGGAAATAGCCTCACATGTGCAGCATTACGAAGCAGGTCTGTGAGGGTTGACACGCACCCTACAGATTTACCTGTTTGTTCCAAGGAATGACGTTGGCGATGAAGTGGGTGTCACTGCAAATCACTGCGATCTGATCATTGTAAGGAGAGTGGGAGTCAGGTGGCTGAGCGGTTAGGGCGTTGGACTAGTGATGGGAAGGTCGCCAGTGTGATTCCTGGCTAAGGCAACATGATGTTGTGTCCTTGGCACTTCACTTTACTTTGCCTCAGGGGGAATGTCCCTTTATTTTCTGTAAGTCGCTCTGGATAAGATCATCTGCTAAATGGCTAAATGGAAATGCAAAGGCGCATAATAGAAGACAGTTATTTGTGTTGAGTTGTGTTCGACTGTCATCTGACATTAGGAAAGACAAACTGTTTAGTTTAATACTCAACAAAAACCCTGCATTGTATTACAATAGACGCGCTGCAGAGCGCTGAACCCATCCAGATTCTACAAAAGGACGCAGCAATTATTCATTATCTTCAATAACGCCCATTCAGCACTCTATTAACGCCTTGCTAACCCGAGTGAGTGGCAGTCTTCCATTGTTGCTAGTCAAAAGCGCACTCGGCCAGCCGCGGCTGACAATACAGCAGCCAGTGTATCTCCCAGCGGAGGGAGAGAGACGAGAGACAGACCGGATCAGATAGCATCCGCCCAAAACAACACCACGGAAGGCCTTATCGAATGACAGTGATGCATCAGTGCCAGGCTGGGAGATCCACATCTCTCTAGGCTTCCCAGGAACCCCAGGAAAGAGACACATTTCAGAGGGAGAATATGCAGAGCTAGTCTAGCCTTCTTTAGTGCATTAGTATAATCTTTTAATTATTGTTTTTTTTTGTTGTTGTTGAAAAGGACTGTTTGAGAATGTGGATGGGAGAAGCTTGAGAATAGAATACATGTTCTTTTGGTGACATCAGGTTGTTTTTAATGCCATATTATCAACCTACCAGACATGAGGGGAAATAAATGGCCCTTAAAGGTACATATACCTCCAGAATGTGGGGACAATAAACGGAGAGAGAATAAAACATTCAGCTGTTCTGAAAGACCTGTTCTGTAATGAAAATACCCCTTCAGCCCGTGTGCTTTGTACTATCCTACTTCATTTGTCTCGCGTGACAAACTAATATACAGCGATGATGGAGGGCTTTCATTAGATATTAATGGAACAGTCTGGCATTGTGTGAAGATCATTTTTCTCTCTGGGACTCATGCATGTAGTTTAGGAGAGTTCAAAGGTTAATGGACTTATACAGAGATAGAACTGACTGTAGTAACGACTCACACTTTGATTTATGTGAAGCTTTGTTAGTATATAGTGACTTGTGATGTACTACAAGATGTATGTTATGCAGTGGCACGTATTATCATGACACATGGCCTCCACACACACACATACTGTACACGTATGCATAAGTCTGGTGACTGTTGCTAGGTACATTAAGCTTCAAAGGTCCTATCATTCACCAAAAAAACACCAACGCCTCACCTTCCGAGGGGGTTATCAATCTAAGCCTCCAGACTCACCCTGTCACCACCCTCGAATGAAAGAGTTCTACTGTGTGGATTTGACACTATCAGTGTTTACTCAGTGAACGAGCCTTGATTAATCTTTTGTGTCATGCTGTAAGTGTTTTGCTGGGTTTGAACACCTGGCCTACATTATTTGGTCTATGTTTAGCAAGGTAAACATTGCACAGACACTCTTTGTGTTATGATGATCCATAGCACATACAGGTTGGTAAGCGTGGTTGGAAGAGTGTTGGTTTTATGTTGTTGATCACGGAAATGCAGTGACAGTTTGACTTGATCTTATCACTGAGGTGGTACAACTTAGCTTTTGGCTAATCTCAACTGATACCCAATGAGGATGTGGCTAGTTCCTTCATTACAGAAGCGTAATCACAGACAGTGTTGACATAAGACACAACCCTCAGTCCACTTTCCTTCCCAAAAGCCAGGGTGTGAGAAAACCTCAATATCTCCCAGATAGGATGACGACAATGTTTGTTTTTCAGCCGGACTGTAGAAACACCAGTTGTTTTTACTTGACGCAATCTTGGCAAATGAGGATAAAGAGCCATTGAGAGTCCTTGTTAATGATTTGACTGTATAATAATAATACCCTATTTGTAGCTGTCAGCCATGATATCTTTCGCTTGGTCAGACACTTAATGGAACTACAGAACTCCATATAGAACCTGGGATCTTGGAATGTCACAACTGTGTTCCGCATTCTTCATATGCTGTTGTGTCAGCCTAACAGAGAATATTGGACAAGTGAGCAGCCTTTGAGAAAGACTTGGTCACTGAGTTCATAAGGAGCCCCACACCGAAAGCAAAAAAGGGGGGGGCTTAAGTCCTAGCCTTGAGAAGATCAAATATTTGATGTGTGTAAGCTGTTTTCAGACAACAGGGTGAGCTCATCTGTGTGTGTGTGTGTGTGTGTGCGTGCGTGCCTGTGTGTGTGCAGTAGGGGGGGCTACAGTGCACATGGAACATCTAGGTGACCTTGTTCTTGTAGACTTGGGGTCTCTGCATGAGAATATAAAAGAGGCGACTGTTCCTGGAAGATAAGGGTTCAGATCAGACACTCACCACCAGACACTTGCCAATGACCTATAAATGCTTCTCAATGTCCGAGCACCGGGAGACAGATAGTAGTAAGCGGAAGATAAAAGATTCTCCTTCATGTTTGGGTAGGGGGAATCTGGTATGATGCTGAATGAATTCTTAAAGCAATCCTTCTCGTAAATCCCACATTTCCCGGATACAGCCGGGATTCCTTGCACGTCAAGCACAGATTGCAGAACAGCTAAACTCCACTTGATTAGCTAAGATTAGGCCTTTGCTAATGGTCGAGGGTGGAAAATAATCGGTTTTCTGACCAGGTGGTCCATATGTTGTCTGCAGTGATCCAAATGGATCCCAGGCTCTAACTGATTGTCCTGACAAGACTTCGGCAATCTTTCTAGAACCAACAGTACTAGAGCATCGCTGCTCTGGTTACTAGAGCATCGCTGCCCTGGTTACTAGAGCATCGCTGCCCTGGTTACTAGAGCATCGCTGCCCTGGTTACTAGAGCATCACTGCCCTGGGTACTAGAGCATCGCTGCCCTGGGTACTAGAGCGTCGCTGCCCTGGGTACTAGAGCATCGCTGCCCTGGGTACTAGAGCATCGCTGCTCTGGGTACTAGAGCGTCGCTGCCCTGGGTACTAGAGCGTCGCTGCCCTGGGTACTAGAGCATCGCTGCCCTGGGTACTAGAGCATCGCTGCCCTGGATACTAGAGCATCGCTGCCCTGGGTACTAGAGCATTGCTGCCCTGGGTACTAGATCATTGGCACCCTGTTTTGGGGGTTGTAGACCTGCCGCTGATCAAAGCTTCTGGCTAAAGATTAGGATTAACAAGGGGACCTGTGTGACCCCCCTAGGTTGTGAACAAGGATTTAAAAAGTTAGAAATGTGTTTTTCTTCTGCTTTGGATGGTAGGTTTGATCTTGAATCCTCTCCTGATCTCTGCCCTGCTGTCACTGTCATCTCAAGTGTGTGAACAGAAGCCCTGTTCAGAGGGCAGTGACATACTTTGATATGTTTTCATTTGCACATGTGTAGTGTTGTATCCCTGGGCTAATCTGAGTCAACATTGGTAGAGGACTGTAATCCCAGAGCGTCTCTTTAGCATAATGATGTCTGCAGGCTCTACCGAGTGTTGATAGCAAACAGTGGAGGGCCATACTGCCCGGCCCTCTATCTAAGGCTATACTTTCTCACTAAGCTTTTTAGAGAAGCTTTTTCACCATCACCAAAGGGTTCAACTGAACCACTATTATTACTGGGTGGGGTAGGCAGCTCGTGTGTGTTTTCAGTTGAAATACCTGAAATTCTTACAGCTTAGATGAAGAGTAGTGTGTGTGTGTGTGTGTGCGCGTGTGTGTGTGTGTGCGTGCGTGCGTGCGCATGCGTGCACCACAGCTGGTAACAGCGTCTGGTACCAGCCTGTCCCTGACCTGAGATAATTGAATCTCCACCAGTGACAGAGATGTTGAGGCTAGTCAAGCATTTCAGTCTTTATTACACCTCAGGAAGAAAACAAACATGTCCAGGTGTTCTCCTGGACCAGTGTCGGTGTAGCGGGGTTTGTAATTCCTGATTGCAGTATGATGGTGTGGTCTCTGCTACATCGGTCAGGATCTTTTCATTAACTCTTCCTAGATGTTTCCTTTGTAGAATTACTTAATCTGTTCGCTGAGAACAGGTAATAGTAATTTTTGAACTAGAATTGTACTTAAAACCACCTTTAAAAAGGAATGATGCAATTAATGGTGCAGCAACAACAAAACTTAGACCTCAAAGCCTAAGTTAGACTTAAATTAGTCTAAAGGTTAAATGCTTGACATGAAAGAGGATGATGCACCATTATTCAGGATGACACCAGTAATCCAATCAGCCAATCAGCATAAAGTCTGACAGACACGACAGTAGCACAAAGTACCTCACAATTGTTACATTGTACTTTAAATCGAATTACCCACACGTCCCAATATCTACATGTCGCCTTAACGTGATTGTAATTGTGAGAAATAGATAACTTTATTTGTTATTGGTCAGTGTTCCAGGGCCCTAACAACCACGTCCGCTGTCAGACCCTGAAATAAATAACTGTAATCACTGGAGGAGACATATGGTCTTGTTTATACAATCCCCTCTCAGCGCACGGACTACACCATTTACTTGCCTTTTGTGTTTTGACGGCTTTGAATGGAGGTCATCCATGTTTATAACCTCATTCCTCAGGTTCTTTCTCTGCTGAACCATATTAGAAGGCCAGGGCTTCTGTCACATCAGATCTGGACTAGATCAGATGGAGGAACATCTTTGACGAACGCTCCCTAATCTCGTTTGAGCATCTGCCCGCCCTCCTTCCCTCCCTCATCTCCCCCCCCCCCCCCCCATCGCCGCTGCTGCTTTCAGGGTGCACTTCAGTGTGACAGGATGTTGCCGTTGACATATCAAGAACCTCCATTAGCGGCTAACAAGAAACACGTTAGGTTCCTTTCTAGTCCACTTATTCGAAATGAGATTTTCCCGAAAACGAAAACAAATGCATGTTTCCTTTGGTTTGTGTTTAACTAAACAGCCAGCGACACACTTTTTTTTCTTCTTCTTTCCCCTTGGCCTCAGTGGAATCCTTTGAACACGCTTGCCAAAATTACTTCCCTCTTGAGGTACTATCAAAATACTTTTTTATCGTAGTAGCTTCATTTCAACAAAGCCAGAGATAGAAATTTCCTCTGAAGTCAGATAGACCCTACATTTTATCCGGAGTAGAAAGTCGCTTCTAGTACAGTTAAATTGTATAAACACAGATTAGCGCTGAACTGTCACATCTGCACAGTCATCACTGTCATCACAGCTCCGACCGCTAATGTTGCTACGCGTGTCGTTACTGTATTGTCCAGTTGGAAAACGGCTAGCGGCGCTTTGCTGACGTGTGTTGCATTCCCGCACAAACAGCTCCATCACGCCACCTAACATTCTGGAAGTTTGCTAGGGTGGGGGTGGGGGTCAAAGGTCACTGAGTTAGGCTCTCGTCCAGGTTCTGCAGACCGTCACGTCCAGGGAGGGGTCAGGGAACGGACGAAGAGATACAGATGTCAGGGCCAAGGATTAACAAAGGCCAGCGTCTCTCGGGGCAACGAGAGATGGAAGGTTGAAGGAGCAAGCAGCGCTTCTTTAAGTTATGTAGGGCTTGTGGAAAAAAGTTAATCTTTGCCATGATTTATCCCCTCCAACACACACACGCACAAACACATGCACGATCTTCAGCCCATGTGAAAGGTTTTAAGCGATGAGTAATATCCACGTGTCCGAATGTGTGGGTCCTCCATAAAAACAACCCCTAATGGGTTTCCAGTCTAGATTAACAAGCTTGTGCTGGAGCAAGACGGGGGTCTTGGTTGGCAGCTTGTCAGCTTGTTAGTTCCCCGCCTGGGGATAGGCGTGAGACATGTCACTCTGATGGAGATGTTATGCACCATTAACCATCCACCACCACTGAGAACACCACCACTCTCTCAAGCACATCAATGCACACTGCCGAAAGGAAGTGGACGAAGCAGTCACACACTCACACACACACATACACAAAAAACTGACACATCCATCCGCACATGCACAAGATAATATACAAAAAGATCTTGTCCTGGCAGTTCACAAGATCTCCAGCAGTCGTGGAGCCGCTGGCTACATTCTCCTCACTGCTTGCCGGCCTGCCTGCTTGCCTCCCATCCTGCCTCTAAACCTGTCTGCCTCTGCGTGCCTTCCTCTAAGCTTGGCTGCCTACCTCCCTAACTTGGCTACCACTCCCTGCCTCCAATCTTGGCTGCCCCTGCCTGCCCCTGATCTTGGCTACCTCTGCCTGTCTTCCTGCATCCCATCCTACCTCTAAGCTTGGCTGACTCTACCTGCCTGACTCCCGGCTTTCCTCTAAACCTCTGCCAGTAGCCACAGCTAGCTAACTGCCCAGCCAACAGCAGGAACTGAGGCTCTCACGTGAAGCTCCCTGCCAGCTTGTACCCAGCCCTGGTTTACTCTGGAAAACCAATCCATCTCTCTAATCTGAAGAGGTGCCACTCTACACCACCCTCGTTCTTATCAGCTGTGTAGCTAGGCTCTATAGCTTTGTAAACAAAGATACACTATCTCAGACCATCTGGTCTGGGTGTGAACGCCCCAAATGTACCTTGATAACAGATAGCAGTCATATGTGGATGTTTCACACGAACGTTTTCTTTATGAACTTATATTCAGCAAAGCCAAGGTACAGGAAGGGACGATTATGGCCATTAAAGTGACAATTATTTCATCGCATTGTCACATTATCACGTGAATTACATGTGCCTGCTTGTAATGTACTACCTCAGAGCAGCTTTTCTTTGTTAGTTTTATCTCTGGAGATTTGACAGACAACCTATAAGCTCACGTATAACGTGTAATCAAATCAAAGAAGAAGAATTTACTCTTGTTTAAATTCAGTAACAAATCCAGCCAGTTTTTCCCCTAACAAACAGAGTATCGGTTACCCAGAAACCCCCTCTTGATACCGCTGCCAGAATTTCAGCGTTGGCAAACCCCTTCACATGATTCCTGCTGATCTGCGTCCATGTTGAGATAGACTTACACATTCTTTCCCTTTGTATTATTGACTGTGGTCTTGTTTACACAAGACAAGTTGGAACAGTCTTGCCAGAATGTAAATGGATGTTAAGGTTAGGCTGTGGACTATCAGATCTGCTTTACTGACCCTGCCTGACAAATCTCCAGGGCAGATCTGGTCCTAAGGCCTTCATATGTACAAGCCCAGACCAGACCCTCTCAATTCCTTCCCAAACAGAGGATTAGGACTGTTGGCGCAGCCATCATAAGAGCTGTAATAGCCGGGTTCAGAGCATATCAAGAGACGTACGACTGAGTTTGTTTGACTGGGGAAGACTGCTCCACGAGAGCAATGCCATCAGTCATTTATTTAAAGATTTACTACACCTGGTGTGCTGATGTCAGTAGGAGGGTACATTCAAGAACAATACATCTTGCAACAGTTTAACAAGGATCTAGTGTTACATTTGTATTGGTTCACAGAAGGTGAAAGGCAGTCCTTTCAAAAGGTCAAAGCTTCCTCCGAGTCTCAGCTGTAAGCATAGACTTTGTGTGTGTGTGAGGAATTTTACACCAAGTCTTTTTAAGTGACAGTTTTGCTTCAGTTCGTACTAGATGGGTTCTTTGTGGGAGAACTCAGTTGTCAACAACCTTCCTAATTTCCAAACAAGACGGGGACAATCTGGTACCGTGTGCCCCTTCATCAATAAAGAGGTCATTTGCGTTACATAAACACATCCACGCTCTGTTGTATAACAATCATCAGGAGCAATGACAGAGCGTTTACGGGTTCCATAGACTCTGGGATCCATTGTGGCTCGAACCTCGGGGCTCCATTGTGGCTCAAACCTTTGACATGTCAGAGGAGTCGCGTCGGATGCCTGACACCTTGTTTTTACCACAGGAAGTAGTCTCCTGATGGCTGCCCCGTAGCGGATAGGCCGTATAATATAACATGTCACCTATTCAGGACCAGAGCCATTGTGAGGATGCCAGTTTGCCTCATGGCTAAGCTTGCTTCGCTGCTTCTCACAATGAGAGGCTCTGAAACCCGATTTGCTCAACTTCCTTTCGCCTTTCTTCAGCCGGCGTCCCGTCCGGCGTCCTGATGTAAACTTGGAGGGGTTCGGTGACCGTCGGCTAACGAGGCAGTGTAGCGACAGCGAACACCCGGAAAAGACAGTTAAGACAAGAGCAGGGAAGTCTGGCCGTTAGGAAACAGCACCGGGGGGGGGGGGGGGGGGGGGGGTTCAACCTGGCATGGCTGACATGGATCTGAGTTCTGCCGTCTGAGGAGGAAAACCATCTGTTGGCCGGACTCCAGAAACTGTCATTGTGAAGAGAATGTGTGATAAGTAGCGCTTCAGGTCTTGTCAACACCACAGCAAAGGTGTCCTCTCCTCTCCCTTAAATACACCTTCTGCGTAGTGATTCCCACAGTGGCAGCTGTTTGAAAAGGAGAGTGAGAATAAGCAGTGGAAAAAGGACAATCCGGTTTAGTTAGTTAGACAATACATCATCGTCATCACACACCATAAGTCACATTGAGAGTGTAACACAAACCCGGGTGTGCAAAGAGGAGGTATTCCCATCTGTATCAACCCCCCTGGTGTGAGGGCTGAGAATGCATGTTTGCACAAGCCCTGTTAAAATTAAATAGGGCCTAATTGAGGCACAGTCACATGCTTAAGGCAGGCAAAAAGAGGGGGGAGAGAGGGTGGGAGCGGTGGCTGAGACCAGGCCAGCTATCTCATAGCTTTGGCAGACATGCTAATTGTGGAGCCTGTATAAATAGAGAAGCTAATACCACCAGGGATTTTATGACCCATGTGTCGGCCATTTTGGATCCAATGATCCTTGGTGGTGGTCAGTTTCACAGTGTGCTGGCTAATATGACCTACATCTCATGGAAATTTCTGGTGGTTTATTTTGCATGAGGTGTGTTTTGCATGAAACATGTATGCGGGGGTACTGTCCAGAGGGCTGTTTCCTCATACTGTTAATACAGTATTACAAACCTAGTGCTGTCTCTCCCCCGCTCTCTTTCTCTCTTCCCCTCCCTCCCTCTCTCTCTCCTTCTCCTCCCTCCCTCCCCCCCTCTCTCCCTCTCTCTCTCTTTCCACTCTAATAGCACTGTGTGGACCCTAGTCCCAGGCTCATTAAGGGCCTCCAGTTATCCCTCCTTTCTTATCCTGCCTTACCTCATTACTTTACTCCACAAGCTGATTATCTAAGACAGAGCCTTGCACCTGAATCCAATATCTCTCTGTTTCTCAGTTTCTCTCTGTTCCTCTCTGTTTCTCTCTGCTCCTCTCTCTGTTTCTCTCTGTTCCTCTCTGTTTCTCTGTTCCTCTCTCTGTTTCTCTCTGTTCCTCTCTGTTTCTCTCTGCTCCTCTCTCTGTTTCTCTCTGTTCCTCTCTGTTTCTCTGTTCCTCTCTCTGTTTCTCTCTGTTCCTCTCTGTTTCTCTCTGTTCCTCTCTGTTTCTCTCTGTTCCTCTCTCTGTTCCTCTCTCTGTTCCTCTCTCT
The DNA here is from genome assembly GCA_030340665.1 of Neosalanx taihuensis. Taxonomy (NCBI): domain Eukaryota; kingdom Metazoa; phylum Chordata; class Actinopteri; order Osmeriformes; family Salangidae; genus Neosalanx; species Neosalanx taihuensis. Next base: position 5,809,149 of record CM059295.1, on the reverse strand, counting down.
GTTCCTCTCTGTTTCTCTCTGTTCCTCTCTCTGTTCCTCTCTCTGTTTCTCTTTTTCTCTCTCTGTTCCTCTCTCTGTTCCTCTCTGTTTCTCTCTGTTCCTCTCTCTGTTCCTCTCTCTGTTTCTCTTTTTCTCTCTCTGTTCCTATCTATTTCTCTTGTTCCTCTCTCTGTTTATCTGTTTCTATCTATATTTCTCTATGTTCCTCTCTCTGTTTGTCTTTTTCTCTCTCTGTTCCTATCTCTATTTATCTCTGTTCCTCTCTCTGTTTCTCTCTCCATGAGTGCCTTCAGGGCTTTCCCAATGCTTTCTTCTTTCTTGATGTTTAAATGCAAGTCACTCTTGATTTGAATCGCAAACAAGTCACAAAGGAAATGCAGTGCTACGCGTGGAAACGTCTATACTTACTATATACCAGGTGACAAGACGTTAACCAAGCAGAGCAACAACCTCCAAAATTAAATAAGAAAATTCTGGTATTGTTTCCCCCCCCCCCCTCCCCCCCCCCCTCTGGTTCCCTTTGGATCCGACTCGTCCGCAGCCAGACAGAACCGCTTGCCAGCATATTTCTCATGGAATCATTTCCACACCCATCTGTGTCGGATTTGCATGTGAGACAGGGGTGGACGGTTCCCAAACCAGGAAACTCAGTCCACCCCCAAGTTCAGACCTCATGTCTCTGTTGTTGTGTTCGCTTTGCGGGCAACCCAGAGGACGACTATGAGGTCCTGCGGGGTTGACGAGTGTTGCTTTGTTGGGGGATATTGTGCTGGTGTCAGTCAGCCAGACAGACAGTCGGTGGTGGGGTGGGGTGTGGGGTGTGAAGAGAGGGTCTCGCGCTATGAAGTCATTTCTCAGCTGAGGGGCTTGGGAAGCCCAGGCCAGTCCCAGGGCTTTAAAGACCAAACACACACACATGCACACAGCTCCTTCCCCCTCCTCGACACACACTCAGGCTAGTCTCCTCGCCCCCCCCCCCCTCCCTGCTGAGCGGCCCGAATGGGCCAAGGGGAAGAGCTGCCAGCGTGCCAATCAATCACATCCTGCCTGCTCCCTCTCCCAGCCTCACACTCACAGGCTCCACCAGGGGCATTCACTGTGGAGCAGCTATTCATTCTCTCTCCTCTTTTTATCTCTCTCTCTCTCTCCCCTCTCTCCTGTTTCTCCCTGTCATTCGCTCTGTCACACACACACTTTCTCAGTCACTTTAGGTTCATTTTCGTGTTATGTGTGTGTCTGTCTGTGTGTGTGTTATGTTTGTCTGCCTGGTAGGGTTTTTTTGCAGAATGGTATGCTAAACGTTGTCCATTCGTCAGTCATGCGAGCAGTGCTCTTCAGTGTTCAGCGTGTTTCGCTGCTTCACAGATCAAAGGCAGCGCTTCATCTCCGACTCCCTGACATAGACCCAGGTCAGCCTTAGATCCAGTCCGCATTCACACAGACTCTGACAGGCCTTATTTAGTCATGTGAATCGCTGCCTGCTTTTCGCAGACATGTAAAAGCAGAGGATTTGAGGGTCAGGATGATATGTTTCTGCGGATTCGGTTTAGAAGGAAATCTTTGATTCGATTAAACCTGCAAATGGTACTGGCTCCCCCCCAAAAAGAAGGTTACCCTGAGGTGCAAATCATCATAATGCAGGAGGCAGTTTCTTTGAGCTCTCTGTTCAGTTGCTTGTATTGGCCGTCTAAGTTCCTGTTGCCACAGCCCTACCAGCAGAGTGAGAGAGAGAGAGAGAGAGAGAGAGAGAGAGAGAGAGAGAGAGAGAGAGAGAGAGAGAGAGAGAGAGAGAGAGGGGCAAAAGGAGGAGTGACTAAGAAGAAGGGAAGGGGGAGGGCCCAGTTCAGAGAGCAGAATGACAGGCGGGCCGGTGGGCGGGCCCCAGCGTGCTAGAGTTTCTGCAGTGTGTGTGTGTGTGAGAGAGAGGGACTGCTGATGGTATCAGACCTGCAGTTTGAAAGGGAGAGACTTCAGCAGGAGAGAGAAATCCAGAGAGAGAGGAGACCTGCAGAGGAAAATGTTCCTACCCTGGAGTACCCAGCTACAGCGGACTCTCTTCACTCACCATGGTGAGCCCACACGCAGCCTCACTCCACATGGAGCAGAGCGCTGAAGCTGTGCATGTATATCTCTTGTCTGTGTGTGTGTGTGTGTTTTTTATAGTCCTGGGTGCTACTGGCTAGGCTGTACCTTGCTGGTACGGGGGAGGGGAGGACAGCAGAGCCATGCTGGTCTTCACTGAGGTGTTAAGTCTGTTGTTAATCCTACAGTAGAGAGGCAGAAGAGAAGCCCACCATTGTCTTAAGATCTTTTGTTGAATGCAGAAAAGGCTTGCATGAGGCAAGAAAGGCTGAATGAATGTGGATTTGCCTTAGTGGATTCTTCCCCAAGGGCTTGTCCTGTACTGTGTGTTTGCCTGTGTGTGTGTGCTGCTGCTGCTGCTGCTGCTGTGGATAGTCCCTGACTATGCAGAAAGTTAGTTACCTCTCCAGGGGGTTCGCTTGGCAGGGTTGTCTATGAGGCAGAGCAGAAGGCTCCTCTCTAATCCCTCAGATGTGCTGCGTTCACTGGAATCAGGGGAGCGAGCAGGTCATGTTTGGGGAGGTGAACACGGTAGTGTAGGTGTGTGTATGTGTGTGTGTGTGTGTGTCTGTGTGTGTGACGCGTGACTCGGCTGTCCTTTCTCCCAGGACGTCCTGTGGAAGGTCAGCCCTGTGCTAAGAGAAGTCGCTGGCATCAGGAATAGTCATTTCCTCTTTTCACGGTCGGCCATGAAAGCCCCAGAGAGAGAGATTGATAGATAGAGTGAGAGAAATAGATAAAGGAGGAGGGAGACGGGGAAGAAATGGAAGGAGAGAGATGGAGAGGAGAAGGAAAAGGAAGGATGGAAAGTGAAAAAGACGGAACGATAAAAGTAGAGAGGGAGGAAGAGGAGTGAAGAAGACTGCTTGGTGAGGCTCTTTCCTCGTCCTCCAGAGAGATGCTGTTGCTGTTGATGTTTTTTTACTTATTGTTATTGACCCCACTCCCTATCCCTGTGTACACTTTTAATCTTTTACCTCACACCCTTACCCTTGTGTGCTTTGCGAGACTGTGTGCCGTTGATACAAAGGAGTTTCCCTCGGGATCAATAAAGTAATCTGAATCTGAATCTGAATTCCTCCTAGATGAGTTTGCTTGTGTAGAAAGAGATGAAAAATAGAGAGAGGAGATGGAGTGAATATTAAACTGTCGTCTTGAGACAAAGATTTCTCTCTTATCACCTAGGCAGTAGTTAGTCATTTTTCTCTCTTTGTTTTTTTTTTTTTTTTTTTTTTGCACACAAGCATGTGTGCATTCAATTTGAGCTTGTCCTCTGTTTGGGTTTTGGGAAGAAGGGGTAACCGGATTCCTATTTAGCCTAGTCTTGGACAAGCTCAAGGGAGAGAGTGAAATTAACAGTGCGGGCCGACCCCTGTCTGTAGGCATATCATAATATCTCTGACTCAGACAGGTTTAAGCAGCACGGAAAGGAAGGTCATAAATAAATCTCTGAGCCTGGTTCCTGCTTAGAATAGACGGAATCCGAGGAAGGTAACCAAAAACAAATGCTCTTATAAAGCCAGAAAGACTCACGCAGTTATGATGTAAGTACCCTTAAATAGTTATCCTTTTGTTCACACATTGTACGAGTTTCCTTTTCTCTCTCTCTCTCGCTCTCTCTCTTTTTTAGTCCTACTTGGCACTGGTTTTGTGGTTAATCCCATCTCCGCTGGCTCCAAGCAGCCTAGGATCCCCCCCATCCCCTTCAGCATCTTCCCCCCTTCTTTCACAGTCCACCTAGGTTGCAGTGTTTCTGTCTACGCTTTAAACTCAGGGCTTGCTGTCTTAGCTGTTAGCCTAGCTGTGAGCTGTCTCCCTATGAAGCTGCACCATGTCACTCTGGGTGTGTTTGCAGGTCAGGGAATGAGAAGGGCTTGTCCTGCTGGTGGTCAGGAGTTCATCCTGTCTCTGCCTGGTTGTCCTGTGATGCACAGCCCTTCCCACACTGCCCTCTTATGTGTTACAGTTTATCCTCTCAGTGTTTTGAAAGCCTTCAGAGATATCAGGTAGAGAAGTCAGGGTTTTTTTAGTGGCGAGAGAATGTGAGTGTTTGTGAGCGAAAGAGGGTGTGTGTTTGCGTTTAGTGCTAGCATTCTTAGGATCGGCATCTATGTCAGCATTTGCGAACGTATGTATGCGCATTGCGTCTAGGACAGGGGTGGGCAATTCCAGGTCCTGAGGGCCGCTGTCATGAAGGTTTTTGATGTTTCCTTGGTGTATCAAGCTTTGTGGAAGCCTCACAATGACCCTCCATTAGAATCAGGTGTGCTAAAGCAGGGAAACATCTAAAACCTTCAGGACAGCGGCCCTCATTGCCCACCCCTGGTGCAGGAGGATGACTGAGTGTGTGTGTCGAACGAGTGTGTGTTTCACGTGTGTGTTGAATGAACCCACATGTGAAGTGCCGGGTTTAATCACGCACTGCAGTGGTTTTTTAATGTCTCTGTGGGGCTGATCTCCTCTCAAGCCTGGTTCATGTTTATTTTGCTGAGGTGTAGGAACGCCTTCCCTCTCAACCCCTCCAGCTAGACCCAACCTACAGTGTCGGGTATAAAACGTGATCGCTTAAAAGCATGAACCCAGTTTTTCAACAACATTCCTCCATTAGACGCCAAGCTGATTGAGACGACAGTTGCAGGCCTGGCACGTACTTCTCTACACCCGTGGGGGTCAAGGTTGAGATTGCGAGCCATCCAGATTAACCAGACGTAACCCGTAGCACGCTCCCGCGATCACGTACGTGATCTACAGCCCCCTACGGTCACCAGGTTGCCGGTGCTGACAGGGTTCTGCAGATGGGGATCCGCCTCCACTCCAGCAGGTTCTCTGGGCGAGGATGAAGCGGAAACGTTTCCTCGCCCCCATCTGCCCAGTGCCGCTGGCGTGCCGTAAAGATAAGAAGCACGGCCGGCACACCCTCTTGAGACTGAAGTCTGCTTACTCGACTTCACGTCTCTCTCTCTGAAATCCCTACTTGAAGTGCCTTTAGCAAACACCCGCATCGCCGCATGGAAATCGCTTGGTCATCCTTGACTAAACAGATTTGGAAGATGACAGACAAATAGCAGGATGGAGTGCGAGAGCGAGAAAGTGAGAGACTTTGATGGAAACTCAAGGATGGCTTAAGCCCAATTGGATTCAGATGACTGTAAATCACGCTATGGCATTCCGGGTGCTCTGCTCTGTCAGGGTCTCGATGGCCAGACCCAACCAAAGACATGTGCAGCTGGACATGCAAAATGGGGGTGAGGGTTAGGGTTAGGGCCAGGCTAGAGGCCATGAAATCCCCAGTGACTTCAGATGCATCAACTCATTTCTCTGGGGTGAGAGGGTGAAGGGTTCCACCCAACCATTCCTCTGCTGGGACACAGGAATGCACTCAGAGAACCGGCAACAACAAAAAAAACTCTCACACTGGCACTCAATGAGGGTTTAAACACGCTGGTGTGTTAATGTGGACACACATTAGCCAGTCAAAAGGACACGGTGCGCCCAGTATGTTTGACCCTGATGGTGTTGTCCCATAGGGTACCAGTGTATTTTATGGTTCTTATAACACTACTTGTCAATCTTGCCAAATGTTCCTCTGGAGAATGTTCTACTAAGTGGTACTTTACGACGGAAAAGCATAAGATCCAAATTCCCAGATCTGATTCAGATTTTGACCGCTGTTTGGGTAATGCTTTAACTCGCTAACCTACCTTTCGGTCCATTTCAGTCAACAGAAGTTATTTCGGTTTGAAGCTACGCTTCAAAGGTCAAATGTGAGAGAGCTGATCTCGCAAAAAGGCCACGCATCTTCCAAAGGTTTTCAATGTCATTAAAATAACGTTTTCCTAAGACATTTTGAAGGAAACGTTTATTCAGTTGGATAAATTCTCAGTGTGAGAACAGGAAAGGCCTTTGGCGGTAAAGAACAAAATAAGTCCCTTACTCGTTAAACACTAAGGTCTTGATCTTCAAACGTACACTTAGGTTTACGTGAGAGCACAATGGAATTGTGTTACAGCATAATCCTATGGATTCGACAAGAGCTATTATGCCACAGCTTATGTTATAACATCGCTCATGTTCTTGCTGTGGCCTGCACATGTAATCTAAACACCAAGAAAGCCGACCCTTCTACTCAATAGGAATAGTCCACTTGGAAAAACCCTAGGACATAAATGGAGACCAGGAGACACACCCAGCCCCCTCGCCGGTTTCACTTCGCTGTGACGGGGTTCCATTACCCTCAGTTCCCTGCTGGCCCATTAAAATCTGTGACCTGTTTTAGCGAGAGGTGGAAAAGCTGTATTTGCCAGAAAGAGATAACAATGTCTGGAGAGAGTAACATCCGGAGAGACTGTTCAGAAAGCAGGTAGGGAAAGTTACCAGGTATCAGAAATACTTTATTAATCCCCAAGGGGAAACTCTTGTGTTCCAGTGACTCCATGTCCCATCAATGCACACAGAAATGAAGGTGTAAAGCCATTAGAATACACTATGATACAGATAAGGAAAGATTTTATTTAAATTTTCTCTCTGTGGAATCGGCACTGTTGTTGAGACCACTATATCATACTAGATACTTCTCTTCCTTCTTAATCTTAGTGGAAAGGCACCAGGTTTCGGATATTCGTATTTGTAGTATGTTGCTAAAACTTGAGTACAATATGCCAGAGTGTCATGGTGGATCACGGAGAGCCGTCTCAGTGGCACAGGTTTTCACGGTTTCAACATTTTTAAATAAGTTGAAGCTCATTAAAGTCAGTCAGGACTCCTGCCTGTTTTGTTTACAGGCATACTCTGCCATGCAGATCGACACTGGACCCCCCAGATGCGAACTCCTCCTCCACGACCCTTACGTTGTCACTTCCTGCTGGGTTTGACCCCTACAACCCCCCCAGAAACAGTGGGCCTTTCAAATGGTGGCGACTTTCCATTCAATAGCTGAGACTTTAGCCCCAATCCATCATTGGCCGGACGCCAGAAGCCATCGTATTGTAGAGTGCAGTACCACAGCTTATGGGGCTGTCTTTGATGTGGATGATGTGGATGACTTTATACCCAGCCCTTTTCCATTTAATTCAGGGAGCTGTTGTGGAGACTGGCAGATCCATTATCTAACCGGCTCATTAGACATTTAGCCACAGGAGGGGATTTTTGAAGAGTTGGGGAGATTAGTCAGAATTTTTTTTTCTTCTTTTTTTTAAGTAGGTACCTACTTTTGAACCACAATTTCACCTCAGACGTGTCTTTGTTGGGTACGTCTTTCGGTTAGGTATTTTCTTCGTTTCAAGATTATGAGTTCTGTGGACTCATTCAAGAGATGTGAAAACCATATTGTGGTATGCTTTTTGTTTCAGCCATTTTTTGCCTGCGAAAGACTGAGATTAGCAAAACTGTTTGATATGAACCAAGTCTAATACACCAACATGCCACAGGGATATAAGTATTATCCTTTCCCTTCTTCACAAAAGAACCTATTTGGCTTCTTGAGCCTTGTGAGAAAGTATTGGTCTGTATTTGCGCCTGGTATTCACAGCTGGGATCAACCCTGTTGAATCACATAGGGAAAAAAAATCTTCAAAAACCCAGTTTATGTCAGCTGCGTATGAAATCAGTCTTTGAAAACCCTGGGCCACTATTTTCCTCAGAGAACAAACCTTGAACGGCTGAGTTGATAAAATAAATCTCCAAACAGCCTGCATGTTGAAGGTCGTTTCTCCCGTCCTCCTGTAGCAGCTTTGGCACAGAAATCAAAAACAGGCCGCTTTATCTCAGGGCGAGAGCTTTGTGTGTAACTCGAGTCTTTGTATCGTCTCACGGTGTTTACGGGACTGCGTGGGATTGAAAGGTGAAGCCACCGCAACCCCTGTCGCTAGACGAGCGGACGTCACAATCTTGACACGTCCCTGCAGGGTGCCATTGTAAACGTCTGCATTTGCCATTAGGGTTTCTGCGAAGGTGTAAACCTTTGTGCGACACGACTGAGACGAGGGGGGAGTAAAGAGGGTTGAACCGGCCGATGGCGGAAGAGATGAGTAGGACACAGCCTGTGTTTTTCCAGAGCCCTCCCCCCTCCCCACCACCACCACCACCTCACCCCCCTCTGAGAACTGGCAACCCCTGAGTTCACTTTAAGTCAATAGATGCACGATGCATGCATGCGGTGCGGCCAGAGTTCAGGACAGGGTTCCCAGTCTAAATGATTTTTTCAGACGTTGCAACCTGAGGACTGCGATGTTCTAACTCCCCCCTTTGGAATGTTTGACCTTTATTCTTCTTCTTTTTTTAAACGAAACTTGCTAAATTGCTCATTTATTTCGGTGCCGTGTTTCTTCCTGCTGAATTACGATCTTCCACCTGATACATTCGAGGAATTTGATGAGCCTGTGTTGCAATCTTGGATGTGTTCCGACAATGAGCGTTTTGACATTCAGGTTATAACCGTGTTATCTCTGAATAATGCTGAACAAATTCACCCTGAGGAAGTCTTTGTTACATTTAAACCTTTTTTTGAGTTTTGTGGAAGGTTCAGTTTGGGTCTTTGGGTGCAGGTTCATTCCTGATTCAGCTCTGTTGGAAGTTTTCAAAATCTGGAAATATCAATCATGCTGCAGCTGTATTTGTCATTGACACTTCCTAAAAAAGTCTACGTTCTAATAACCCAGTTCATTCAACTAGGGAACTGAATCTAGGAAAAAGGCTAAATACAGATTTCTTTAGTTAAAGTTGACTGTTCCCTCCCCTCCCCCCCCAAAAAAGCTTCCTGATTCGTTTGTTTTTCTTGTGCTATTTCGGTGGCAGTACTCGTCCAGGTGGAATTGAGCCTGTCAGTTAGGAAGTGCGGTCAAAGGCGGAAACATCCCAGCCTAGTTTGATTCACGACAAAACTCCCTAAAGGTGTGAAAGACTCAGCATATGGTTCACCCCCTACAGGAAGTATGTCAGAAACAAGATGGATGCCCTCCAGACCCTCTGCTTCTTATCACCCCCCATCAGTCCAGCGTTTGATTCCAACCCCTCTGACCGAACACGCGATGCTGCCCTGTTTTGTCACACTTTTAGCTGCGGAGGCAGTTTCCATCCCCCTGGCTGCCCAGCCACCTTTTAACACAATGACCAGCTGCCATTGTTAGGACAGATGCTCGTGGTATCTCCTGTTTTCTCTGGGTCCAAATCACTCTCCCTGATTATCACTCCCTTTTCTCCTGACCTTTTCTCCCTATCCCTCTCACCTCCCTCCCTCATCTCTCTTTTCTTCCCCCTTTATCCCTTCCTTCACTCCCTTTCTTTCTCTCTTTTCTTCCCCCTCTATTCATTCCTTCCCTCCCTTTCTTTCTCTCACTTTCTCTCCCCTTCTCTCTTTCTCCATTTGATGGACAGCTGGTTTGCTCTGTCGCTCGTGTGAGGTCAACAAGTACACGTCTCCAGTGGGTTGTCATGACAGCTGAATGAATATATATTTTTAGTACCTGATGCCTGTTTACGCTTGTCATTTATTCAGACTTAACAAAGCATTTACCTGAACACCACATTAACATAACAAGGGACTGATGTGACCTTTGTTTTAGAACATCTTTCACTTAACTAATGTATTTTATTTTGCATCCAATGATTAGGCGATTTGAACCTTCGACCTTTTGATCTGCAGTTAAATGCCTTTCCACCAAGCTATACCTATCCTTCTACACCTAGCTCCAATGTAACATGTAATGTTAAGTAAAAGGTATCAAAGAAAATGTAGCTGCAATCCAGATCTCAATGTAGAGCTGGTTACATCCTCTGAAGCGTCATCATTCTCCCTCAGTCAGCGCTTAGCGTCTGATGCTGAGTCCATACAGAAGGAACCGTCATCGTCACGCTGACCATGCTGTGGAACTCCCCTCCATCCAATCAACTTCATCTTCTTTAATATGGCTGGGCTCAGAAGCGAGCTCTTTCAGCGTCCCTTTTGCCCTGGTCACGTGACCAAAACCAGGGCCGTTTACGAGGTAAAACAGTTTGCTCAGTGAATCATAGCTCCCTTGGGGAAACGGGTTTCTGATTGATTATTCATTGGAAGGAAGCGTAACCGGGGGAGACGGGATTACTTGAGTAATCTAATAGGCTCAGGGTTGTGGCAGAGGCCTGGATGGTAAACCAGACACATGCTTGATTAAGCAAGCCTCAGGGAGTGTGCCTTCACCATTATGATCATCATGAGAGTAGACCACACACCATCACACACACACACACACACACCCATGTGACCACACACATGCATCAGACACACACACAATCACACACCATCACACACATACACACACACCCATCACACACATGCAGCACACAAACACACACACCATCACACCATCACACACCCATCACACACATACACACACACACCATCACACACACACAAACACTGAAATGAGTGAAGATGATTAGCTGATGAGTCCTGATAGGTGTTTGTGTGTGACTGGAGGTTTTACCTGCTTGTGAGAACATGAGTGTCCTGCAGGTTCTGCAGTGAACTTCAAAGGACACCAAATTTAATTTATTTGAGGATCATTTAGATACATTTAGATTAGATTAACTTTTATTTGTCCTCCACGGTGGGGAAATTGCAGTTCACAACAGCAGCAGGGTAAAGTACAGCACACAGAGTTGCAGGGTAATTTAGGGTAATTTAGGAGGATTTTCTCATCAGCAGGTCGTTTCCCAGCTCCCAAACCGCAACTGAACCGTCTGTTTAGGACACGTTCTTTCTATCATACGCTTGTTCCCAGTCCCTTCCTGTTTACCCCGTAGGCATGGTTACAGAGCGCTGTAGAATGATGTCTTTGTGATCCGTGCCCAGTTTCAAACTCCCTCTTCCCTCTTTACTCTCCATGTTTCATGAAAATAACTGTTGGCCCTGTTGGAGAAGTCGAGCGGTGTGATTCAGATTCAGCCAAAGTGTCGCCCCCCTCCCCTCCCACTTGGATGTCTTTTTGCGGCAGTTATTAAAATGTCACATTCCTCCCTTGGCTGGTCTCATGTTCCGATGTGATTATCACTTCCTTTGGTTCATGTTCATGGGGCTGTGGAGGCTGGTGACTACCGGGCGAAGAGGAAAGTTGTGAGAGGATCCCAATGTTGTCATCCTTTCCACGGGATGTTCCTCTCTTCTCAGATAGATCGATCAGACACGGAAGAGGGTATTGATCCTTCGTACACAATTATGTTAAAACACTTCAAATCTGCAACTTTACATCTCTCCTAGCCCTCGAAGGGGGGCAGGGTCCTGTCTCTCACACACACACACACACACACACAATTTTCAAATGAAATGATCAATTTCCATGGATAATCTTCCCTTCATGATTTCTATGTGTGTTAGCTGTCACGTTACGTATGAATAAACCCCGCTAGACGTCCAATACAGATTCAGATCAGATTTTTTTTGGCCCTCTCATTCGGAGAACATTAGCAAGCAGTCAGCTCAGCTGGAGCAGTGACAGGTTGTTATGGAGACCTAATGACGCCATGCATTATTCAAGAGGGCCCTTTAGTCTGGGGTGGCCCAGGGGCCACAGGTCCCTCAGGGACGGCTCTCACTTAGGGAAGGAAAGAGGCTTTTTGGTGGCGTCTCCTCCCACCGTCACCCCATCTCCCGCCGCCCCTCCTACACCCCTCTCCAGTAATGTCACAGCCTCTCCTGTGCTGCCAGCCATACGAAAGTGAAAGTATAGTTGAATCTTAGGTCCCCCCCCCCCTCACATCAAGCGTCCTTGTACTGTTCCTAGCCGTATATGAAGCCTGGAAGTATCGATTTGAGGAAACGTCTGGAGTTTTTGCGGAAGATGTGAACAAAAGACGGTCTTTCTAGTGGGGGGGTGATCGGATGGCCGAGGAGCCGTATGTGGAGAGAGATCCCGCACCAGCTAATTAAAGTGTGCTGAAATCCCCCAGACTGCATCAGAGGAAGATTAAGACCCAGATAAAGAGAGCCGCTGTGGCCCCCCTCCCTCCCTCCTTCCTGCCCCTGTCCTCCCCCCTGCCCTCACTCCTGCCTGCCCCCCGCCCCCTCGAGCTCAGCAGACACAGTGGCAAAGGGGTTAGGCAGGGGAGTCTCGAAGGGACACCTGGGAAGGGAAGGTGAGGCTTAACCTCACCCCCTCTACTCTCTCAACCTGTCTTGACACACACTTGCGGGTTCTCTGTCTTTCACACACACGCACATGATCTGTCTAATATGCACACAAACACACACACACACAGGATCTAGTCAGGAGAGTTTGCAGTGTGTTTTTGGGCCTGCAGTAACTCAGTCAGCCTGGGAACTGGCTGTGTCAAATAGCACACACACACACAGGAGCGTACACACACACACCTGTTAGTCTTTCTAACAAACTCCCATGCCCATGTGTAGTCAAGCTTAAAAATCTTCCTCTGCTCTTCCCACCCTCGGAAAGTGAACATGAAAACATGTTCTCATGATGGTCTGTGGAGTTGATTAAACGTAAACAAATGAACACGTAGATACGCCAGCAACACTGACAGCTAAATGCTAATCTGTCGGATCAAAAGACAACCTGATCCTCTGACGTCTTAACTAAACAGCGGCGTTGTTTGATGTGAAGCGTACGTATGTGAAGCGTGTGTGTGCCTGTCGGTGTGTATAACCTGCATATCGCCAGAGGTCTGCAAACACGAGATTAACCGGGCCGATTGCCTTGTGCCATGTCACATGACTTCTCTTATCAAAGTGTGGTCACCAGACGCGCTCACCGGACGCCACTGTGCTGGCTTTGTCAGGTGGGGTGTAAACTAGCCAAGCTGGCGTTATGATAGGGCGTCTTCACCCCGATATTGCAGGACCTGTCTGGGTAAAAGGGGCTTGCCAGTGAGGATAAGAAACGTTACCATACAGACACACCTGTAGGATTATCACAGGTGGTTAGTACCTGTGTCTCCCTAGGCTCACCTCCCCCCAAAAAATCTAATCTCAAGACCCTCTGAAACTACCAGCTAACCCAAGATCCTCTGAAACTACCAGCTAACCCAAGATCCTCTGATACCTTCCAGCTAACCCAAAACCAAACTTAAGACTTGAGACATTGGCCATGGAATCCCACACAGGCACTGCAGTGCTTCACCTCACCCAGATTCTCCCTGGAAGGGACACTTTTGAGCGTCCAGACATGAAGTTCATGAGCAGGAAGCTGCTCTCTCAGAGCCCAGCGATCTGTCCTCCTCCCAGAGCCCCACCCCCACCCCAGAGACACCCGATAGCTCTGCTCGAATACCGTTCTCACCCCCCCCCTCCTCCTCCCTCAAACCCAGCATCCAAGAGCCACAACATTTGTTTTGAATTTTTCGGGCCTGTCGTACCTCAGCACATCTCATCTCGTTGAGTCACGGACCCAAAATACCACACCTCCCCTCTCTCACGATGGAGGGATATTCTTCGGTTGTTGCTAGGCGATAACTGGGCTGGTTTTAGTTTGGGGCTTCTACTGAAGCGGTGGATGAAACGGAGGAATTGGGACGGAGGGAGGGGCGTGGGTGGGGGTAGATGTGGACCGACAGCTGAACCTGTCATTGGGTTACTGTAGTATCACCAGGGGAACCCCGCTATTAAGGCCAAAAAGCGTCTCTACTGCTGCACTGTCTCTCTGCTGTCAATACAGAGACTGCTTGTCACTCTTTATGTCTGTCTGTCTGTCTTTCTCTGTTTCTCTCTTCCTGTCACTCTCTAACTCTTTCTGTATCTCTCTCTGTCTCTAACTTTTTTTTTCTGTCTTTTTAAGCGCTTTGTCTCTCTCTTTCTGTCTCTCTAACTGTCTCTTTGTCTCTCTCTCCCTCACATGCTGTTGGGCGTCAGAGCTAGCGTGCTGTGTCTAATCCCAGCTGATATTTTTACCAGACTTCTCTCTGCTCTGGTTTGTCTCCAGACCAGACTAGACTCCGTACAGGAGTCCTGTTACACCCTCAGTCCTCATGTTTACAACCCGTCAGCCAAATCCCAGGCCCCCAGAGACGGTTGCTTCTGTAGTATGGAGGCGAATCAGTTACACCGCGTTTTGAATGTTAAAAGGCACTGAATACTTAATACCGATATTTCAACGCAAACCAAATTGGTTTTGAATTGACCTCTTAAAATTGAAATGTATCTCTCTCTCAGGGAATAGAGAGCGACCACGACCAGTGTGTGCCAATGTTTACTTAATAACCCCCTCCCTCCCCTCTCCTCCTCCCTCCCCTCCCCTCCCCTCTCCTCCCCTCTCCTCCCTCCCTCCCTCCCTCCCTCCCTCCCTCCCTCCCTCCCTCCCTCCCTCCCTCCCTCCCTCCCTCCCTCCCTCCCTCCCTCCCTCCCTCCCTCCCTCCCTCCCTCCCTCCCTCCCTCCCTCCCTGCAGGACTCTGAGTCTCTAGACAGCTGCATCCAGAGCACCCTGTCGGCGCTCTACCCGCCCTTCAGCGCCACCGCCGCCACCGTGCTCTGCCAGGTGTTCGACGTGGTCGAGGGCAGTTACCGCGGCGACGGCCTCCGCTACCTCATAGACTTCCTGGTTCCAGCCAAGCACATCCTCCAGGGTATTCAGCAGGATGCCTGTGTGAGTAGGCCCTCCCTGAACCTCCCCCGTCACACAGTGTCCGCCTCACCTCTGCGAGGGACGCTCGTGTGGCGTGAAGGAAGGGATGTTAGCGGCGGAAATCTGCTGATGACTGTTTTTGTTTGTTTTCAGTTGCTCAGGACTTAACTTTATTCGTGACTCACCTTCCCTGTCTCTGTCTCTCTCTCTCTCTTTCTCTGTGTCTCTCTCTCTCGCTACCTTGCTCTCTCTGTCTCTCTCGCGTTCTCTCCATCTCTACCCCTCTCTTTGTCCCTCCCTCTCCCTCTCTCTGTCTGTCACCATGTCTGTTTCTCCGTCTAGCTCTTTTCTCTCTCTGCTTCTGGTCTCTGTCAGTTCTCCTCTTTAGGGTGTATCACTTCCCCCCTTACCCCCTTCTCTGCCTCACTGCCCCCCGGCTTGTGACCATGACTCACTAATTACAGAGTTGGGGGTTAGAGCGAACAGGCTCCCCTCATTTAGAGTGAGTCATCTCAGCTAGGCTAACTCCTCATTACTCCTCTCTTTCACTGACTTTCAAACACCCCCCCACACACACCATGGTCTTGTCTAGTCATGTCAGGGATCTATACCGTGGCTCTGGGATGAGTCACACATGGACTCTCTCTCTCTCCCGCTCTCCCTCTCTCCCTCTCTCTCTCTCTCTCTCTCTCTCTCTCTCTCTCTCTCTCTCTCTCTCTCTCTCTCTCTCTCCATCTCTCTGTCCCCCTGTCATTCATACACTCTGAGCATGTCATTACTCACTAGGGTGTAGTCTGCCCCTTCGACAGCCATCTAACAAAAAGAGTATCTGCAGCCTTGCCAAGCCAGGCTTTGTAATGTTAGCACGCTCGCTAGCTCCTTGTTATGTTAGCACGCTCACTAGCTCCTTGTTATGTTAGCACGCTCGCTAGCTCCTTGTTATGTTAGCACGCTCACTAGCTCTTTGTTATGTTAGCACACTAGCTAGCTCTTTGTTATGTTTGCACACTAGCTAGCTCCTTGTTATGTTAGCACGCTCGCTAGCTCTTCGTTATGTTAGCACGCTCGCTAGCTCCTTATTATGTTAGCACGCTCACTAGCTCCTTGTCATATTATCATGCTCACTAGCTCCTTGTTATGTTAGAATGCTTGCTATTCCTTTGTTATATTAGCACGCCCACTAGCTCCTTGTTATGTTAGCACGCTCACTAGCTCCTTGTGATGTTAGCACGCTCGCTAGCTTCTTGCACACACAAATACCAGGCTCAAGAACCCACCATCCTGCACCACTGGTCAAACGGTTGTACTTTATCTGCCGTCACCCTGGTTACAACACTTGAAGGTGGTGAAACCTAATGCCAACACACACATGTGCACGCTGATTCACTCACTTACACACACACACACACACACACACACACACACACACACACATGCTCACACATATTCTCACACACACACACGCACACACACACACATCTTTAGCACCAGTTGTCTGGAAGCTATTTATACCCCCTCTACTTGACCCTGGGTGGAACCAGCTAACAGTTGTTGTGGATTGGGCGTGTGTGTTCTCTAAACACAAGACGACAAAAGGTCCTACCCACAGACTTAACACCAACTTGTCAGAGGGCACCTTCACATGTGACGAAAGACCTCTGTCATCAGACAGCACTCCATCTGGCTGGGGGGGGGGGGGGGGGGGGGGGGGGAGGTAGAGAGAGAGAAACAGAGAGAGGGGGGAAAAGAGTTAGAGAGAGTTATAGAGAAAGGGAGAGAGAGGTGGAAAATGATGTGCGACCGAGAAAGACATTTTTCTTCACAGTGCGTTCTAAAACTGCTCCATCGCTGGTGCGCTGAAGCCCAAACAATTCGAAAACAGGGACTTTCTCAACTTCCCCTCGTTCGCTGGGCAACTTCAGAGTGTGCAAGCAGGTAGAATCTAAAACAGACTGGACACAGTGAAGGGAGGCCGGTGGGCTCTCAGGAGCCGTGTGTCTGAAGGGACCACACCAAGGTCTGGACAGGCTGCACACCAGCAGGGGAACTCCACTTTGTGTAGAGGAGCTGTTCAGCTAAGCCAGCTCTGAGAGCTCTCACCACACACACACACACACACACACACACACACACACACGCACACACACACACACACAGGTGTACACTCACAAGCAGGTATGCACACACACACACACACACACACACACACACACACACACACACACACACAGGTGTACACTCACAAGCAGGTATGCACACACACACACACACACACACACACACACACACACACAGTGAACCTGGGCCCTGAAGTCCAAAAGACTCAGTGACCCCGATCTTGCTGACAGAACATAGACAGACCCCCCCTCCCCCCGTTCCCTCTCACTTACTCGCTACAAGAGAGGGAGGGAGGGGGAGGGAGGAGTGGGGGAGGGAGGGGAGGAAGCCACACACAGGGACACACACAAAGCAAGGGTCTGTGGCCCTCAGCACCATCGGAAGGAATCGCGGAAACCTTCAAGTCATATGGAGGGGGCAGGGGGTTTGGAGAGTGGGGAAAAGGGAGGGAGGTACGGGAGAGGAGGAGAAGGGAGGGAGGGAATTGTTCCGGTGTGTGGCCGCCTAGGCTGAAAGACGACCTTTGAGCGGAAATCACTTGACACTGGTTTGTTTACACATCCCCTCGCTGCGTGTGTGTGTGTGTCAGGAGTGTGTGTGTAAGGGTGCGACCGTCTGTGTGTGTTTTGCCCCTTACGCCATGGGAAAACGGACTGGGAGACGCACCTGAGGTCAGGGGAGCAGAACGCCACACACACACACACACACACACACACACACACACACACACACACACACACACACACACACACACACACACTCACA
This sequence comes from Neosalanx taihuensis, assembly GCA_030340665.1. Taxonomy (NCBI): domain Eukaryota; kingdom Metazoa; phylum Chordata; class Actinopteri; order Osmeriformes; family Salangidae; genus Neosalanx; species Neosalanx taihuensis. Next base: position 5,791,638 of record CM059295.1, on the reverse strand, counting down.
CTCAGTAACTCCCATTCAAACTGAACAACTCTCGTCTCCTTCCTCCTCATCTATTTAAGGGTTCAGCTTTCAAAGAAGCCAGACTGTTTCCAGTCGACCCCTGAAGTCAAGCTCTGGTAGAATATTCATTTATCTGTCCATATAGGCTCTATTGACGAGGTCACCGCTCAAGCCAAGGACACGGAAAAACACATCTTCAAAACTCTCTTTTCTGCCATCTGTCTCTCTCTCTTTCTCTCTCCCGCCATCCTCACCCATTTCTTCTCTTCCTCCCCTCCTCCCGTCTAAATGGTAAAGCCTGTGGATTGTTTGCCACATCATGTGTGGTTTCCCAGCTTAAAGAGAAAGTTCCTTTTGAACTCCTTCCCCCCCCGCCGCTCCCCAGCAGCAAGGTCAGGTCACTGTGATAGACAAGGACAGGCCTGGTAACTGAAGAGGGGAATACCCTGCCTTTAAAAATGACTGCCTTTGTACATTCATACACAGGCCTGGTGCGCTCTTGAAATGTGTCACTGTCACTGTGTGTGTGAGAGTGTGTGTGTGTGATTGGAGAGGTGATCTCAACCAGTTTATTCACTGTAGTGTCTAATCAGAATCAGAATCAGAATGGGGTTTATTCGCTATGCAAGATTCACAAACATAGAATTCACTGTGGCAGAAATGAGCAAACATAGAACATATATGTGGCATACTAATAAAAAATGAATACAATGTAAAATACACTACAGATAAGGGTTACACATAACTTGGTTTCTAAGCATTAGGGTTACTCTCACACACACACACACACACACACACACACACACACACACACACACACACACACACACACACACGCACACACACACGCACACACATGCCTCACACACACACACCTCTGCTACTAGACTCTAGACAGGGTCCTTGGGCTCCAACTGTTGTGAAAACACACCACCCTTATTTCATTACGGAAGAGGTTGGAGGCAAAACAAGACCCGTGGTGTAAGTGTTCCAAAACAAATGAGCTGTGCCCAGCCAATCAGACGCCTCGGAATCTGAGGAGGGCTTCGCAGGGAGGATGGATCCGCTTCTAGAGTTTCAAAGAAGCAGTATCGTCTCGTCAGGAGAGATGAATTTGACTGTGGCACGCTGGGAGCAGAGACTCTTACTTATGAGTGTTTTCCTTCTGCCTCCTTTCTGTTTCTCTTTCTCTCAGCTCTCAATCTTGTCTTGTCTCTCTTCTCTATGTTTATTTATTGTCTTTTACTTCTCTTGCGACTTGTAATCAACAAAACACACTAACATCATCCCTCTCTGCCCCCCCCCCCCCCTCACTCTGTCCCACCACCCCCCACCCTCCCCCATCTCCCTCTCTCTCCTCAGTTCCCCTACTGTGGCCTGCTGTTCCGTCATGAAGGCTGGCCTCTGTGTGTGCACGAGAAGGTAGTGGTCCAACTGTCTCCACTGGATCCTCGCATCCTCCGGCCCGGAGACTTCTACCTCCTGGTGGTTCCGCCTCTCCCCGCCTCCACCTCCTCCAAGACCTCCTCCGACCCCAAGCCCCTGCCCCGCATCGTCCTCCGCTGCCTGACGGCCGGGGGCCAGCATGTGGAGGAGGTGTGGGTCCCGGAGCTAGCCTACACCACCCTCTTCACCATGGCCTGGCTGCAGTCCGTCAACAGGGACAGGGGCTCGGCAGCGCCCCCGCTGGCCCACTGCCTGCTCTCAGCCGACAACGACATCTTCAGGGTGCCCTGGGAGGATGTGGTGCACCCCCAGTTCATCAACCGGCCCCTGCCCCGCCCCGGCCCTGCCCTGCCCCGCAGGAGGCCCGTGGGGGAGGAGTCGGGGGAGGAGGGGCTTTCCGACCGGGACAGGGACTTGTTGATTGACACGCTAGGGAGCCAACGGGAAGGCGAGGAAGCCCCCGTGAAAGAACTGAAGCTCCGCCCCTTTTCGGCGAAACCCGTCGAAGCGAGGCGGAACGGGAGGGCGCCGTCGGAGAACACGGACGACTCGGACACGGAGGGGGAGTACGTGGAGCTGGAGGAGATCTCCCTGCCTCGCTTCTCCCCTCAGAGAGGCTCTCTCACCCAGTCCATCAGCCTGAACTACAGGAATCTCCACAAACCCTCACGGACTACAACCCCCACCAAGCACGGCCCCCCCCAGGCCCACTTCCTGCCCCCCCCAGTGAAAAGCAGCACTTGCTCCCAGACCATGGTTTGCTCCATGCTCATCGAGGAGAACCTGAGCCAGGTGGCCCTGCGCCCCGTCATCCTCACCCCCACCCCCACCCTCCCCCTCCAGGCTGCCAAGGTGTCGTCGGAGCACCGCGCTGAGTCTGCAGAGACCCCGGAAGGTACTGCCCCTCCGCCCGAGAGTGCAACTGTGTCTGCGTGTGATGTCACGGGAGCCGTCATGGCCGCCTCGCAGGCTGATGATGGTTCGACCTGTGTGAGGGAGGAAGGAGCTCAGTGGACAGGTGTGCAGGCTAGCAGGACAGGGACAGGAGACCCTCCCTCAACAGAGGCGGGAAAGGTAGAAAAGATGGCGGCCGGCAGCGACGCTGCTTTGGAGGAGGAGCTGGAGAGGAGTGGCAGCATGGAGGAGATCCGTAGGGAGACAGAACATTCGCTTCCCGTTTCGGAAACCCGTCTTCCTGGGGAGGGGAGCGTGACAGCTGTCGAGCAGGAGGGAGAGGAGGAGAGAGAGGGACAGGTGAAGGGGGAGGGAGAGAGGGAGGAAGAGGTGGAAGGTGAGAGAGAGGGACAGGTGAAGGTGGAGGGAGAGGTGAGGGTGGAGGAAGAGAGACAGGAAGAGGTTATGGTGGAGGGAGAGAGGGAGGGACAAATCAGAGAAGAGGATGTGATCCAGGCTGGTGTCTCACAGGCCAACATAACCACAGAAGCAGACACACACACAGAAGCAGACACACACACAGAAGCAGACGCACACACAGAAGCAGACACACACACAGAAGCAGACACACACACAGAAGCAGACGCACACACAGAAGCAGACGCACACACAGAAGCAGACGCACACACAGAACCAGACACACACACAGAAGCAGACGCACACACAGAAGCAGACACACACACAGAACCAGACACACACACAGAAGCAAACGCACACACAGAACCAGACACACACACAGAACCAGACACACACACAGAAGCAGACACACACACAGAACCAGACACACACACAGAACCAGACACACACACAGAACCAGACACAGAATCAGAGACACACACAGAGGCGCACACACATACAGAGCTGGACACACACACGGAACAGGACACACACACAGAAGCAGACACAGAACCAGAGACACACATAGAACCAAACAGACAAATAGAGGCTGACACACACTCACTTGAAGGCACACCAGACACACACACAGAGGTGTGCACACACTCAGAACCAGTTACACACACAGAGGTGCACACACACACAGAGCTGGACACACACACGGAACCGGACACACACACAGAACCACACACAGAACAAGACACAGAACCAGAGACACACATAGAAACAAACAGACAAATAGAGGCTGACACACACTCACTTGAAGGCACACCAGACACACACACAGAGGTGTGCACACACTCAGAACCAGACACACACACAGAGGTGCACACACACACAGAGCTGGACACACACACGGAACCAGACACACACACAAAACTGGACACACACACGGAACCAGACACACACACAGAGACGCGGCCAGAGAGAGCACCTGTCAAGAGGGAGAAAGGAGAACATGTGTCAGTAAAACTCCCCCTCGCTGAGGAGGAGGAAGAGGAGGAGGCTGGGAGGAAGGATGGAGAGGAGGGCATGGACAGCTCACCTCAGAACCCTGAGATAGAGGAGGTGAGAGAGGAGGTGCGTGTTGGAAGCACAGCAGAGGCGACGCACACGCACGCAGACGCGTGTGAGTCCCACACACCGCCCGATGTAGTTCAGGACACGTCTAATGCAGCCCACACACGCGCGCGCTCGGAGAGCCCCGCTGCGCCGCACACACTCTCTGCCCCAACGAAGGGTCCAGCTGACTCTGCCTTCAAGGAACACGGGCCAGAGGAAGAGGAGAAGAAAACCCAGAAGCTCAATAACAACTGGTGTACAGTGACAAATCTAGAACCATCTGAAGTCAACCAGGAGACAGGTACACCTCCCCCCCCCCCCCCCCCCCTCCTCCCTTTTATTCTGTAGCTCCACCCCCAGAATCTCCCTGATTTGTACTCTTTTCTTATCCTTCCTGTTCGAAGTTTCCCCTTTTAAACAGCTGTGTCTTAATCCGGCTTTGCTCTTCCTCCTCCTCCTGTAACTCCGCCTCCTCCTCCTGTAACTCCGCCTCCTCCTCCTGTAACTCCTCCTCCTTCTCCTCTTCCACCCCGCCCAAAAACCTGTAACACACATCCTCTGTTGTAAACACGCTCATCACCTCCGCGCTAACGCAAACACGTCCGATCGATTGTCTTCATGTCCGATCCACGCTCCGGATTTTGTTTCTGTTTCCGCTCCATCCCCTCACCCTCTCCTCTTACCCCCTCCCCTCTCCTCTCAACCCCTCCTTTCACCATCTCCCCTCACCCCCTCCCCTCTCCCCCTCTTATCCTCCCTTGTTCTACTTGGTGCCACTGACTTGTTTTCTTTGAGTCCTGTGCACCACCCTGTGTGTGTGTGTGTGTGTGTGTGTGTGTGTGTGTGTGTGTGTGTGTGTACGTATGTATAGGGATGTGCGTGCGACACACACGCAGCACTTTAGATAAGTTGTGAATTCCATCCTCTTAGTGACCCCCAGTGTGTTGGAAGCTAACACTAAAGAATTTGGCACAGCTTCAACATATCTGAAATATCTTCCTACTGTCGGTGATGAGCAGCATGGACGTGTGCCAACGTGCACTCGTTTGGGTTCTTCTGAGGAAAAAACGATTAGGTACTCAGCAAAAAGACCAAACACCACTGAATAAACACGATTACAATATAGGCAGCCTGGCTCTCGCTCATCACCAGGTTTGGTAAAGGAGTTAGCGTAGCGCGGGAGCCGCTCTGTAAATCCCTCTAGTCCGATTTGAAAGCAGGGCAGCGTTCAGCACGCCTAACGTTTCACCCTTGCTGCGTTGCTTAATGACATTACTGGCTGTTTAGCTGCACATGATGACCTAGCCACATGGAAAGTGTGGAGGGGAGTCACTGAGATTAATGAGGGTCCGTGTGTGTGTGTGTCAGCTAGCAGTACAAGGTGTGCGTGTGCCTGTTGGCAGCGGGAGGTGTGTGAGGTTGTGTGTGTGTGTGTGTGTGTGTGTGTCAGCTAGCAGTAGGAGGTCTGCTCTGGAGGGACTGTGCACACTTTTCACCTCGTCCTTTGACATCTCAGCGGCTGCAAAACATGCCAGTTCACTCAAACACACACACACACACACACACACACACACACACAGTCACCTCTCCACCCAAAGACAGAGCTCTACACAGAAACCACACACACTCTCTATCTCTCTCTCTGGCTGTCTGTACTCCATCCTACTGCCAAGTTAAACTTCCTAAAGCTCAGCAAGCTGCATGTCTTGAATTATGAATGAGGATGTGTGATAGTGTGTGTGTGTGTGTGTGTGTGTGTGTGTGTGTGTGTGTGTGTGACATGGTATGTAGGTGTGTAGATGTGTGTAAGTGTGTGTGTGTTTGTCTGTAGATGGGTCTGTGCCACTCTGTAACAGGGATAGCTGACAGAGTTCAGGTTCACCAGCGAAAAAGTCCTTCACGCTCTCATACACACCTGTTGGTGTAGAGTTGAGAAACATGTAACACTGTCAGGTCAGTGGCCCTCGAGGACCAGGATTGGACACCCCTGGTGTAGAGGGATCGGCCACATCTGTTGTGTGTGTGTGTGTGTGTGTTACTGCTCAGTCGTGCCTGTGTGTGTGCTACTGCTCAGTCAAGCCTGTGTGTGTGTGTGTGTGTTTCTGCACACAGGCCCCAGCTCAGCTCAGGACCAGCAGACGAGTTTAGAGAAGAAACAGCCACTGGAGGAGACCCCCATCACCAGGCAGCAGGACCCCCCACCACCATCAGCCCAGGCCCCCCAAACCCCATCCCAAACCCAGACGCCCCCACCCCTCTCCCAGACCCCCACATCCCTCTCCCAGACCCCCCCACCCCAACCCCAGACCCCCACATCCCTCTCCCAGACTCCCACATCCCTCTCCCAGACCCCCACATCCCTCTCCCAGACCCCCCCACCCCAACCCCAGACCCCCACATCCCTCTCCCAGACTCCCACATCCCTCTCCCAGACCCCCCCGACCCTCTCCCAGTCTCCCCCTTCCCTCTCCCAATCGTCAAAGTCCCTGTCTCCATCCCCAGCCTCCATCAGAGGCCAGTCAGCCCTCTCAGAGGCTCACAACATCAACGCTGCTGTGCTCAGCTCAGGAGTGCTGTGTCTGCCTGGTGCGTAGGACCATCACACACACACACACACCACAATCACACACGCACCGCACACGCACCTCTTGTCGTACCGCTGAATATTGTTACATTACATCCTGTTCAGTCCCGGCAAACAGACATCCAGACCTGTTCTGTTCTCACCAAAGGTACGAGGGACAAAGGCGGTCGAGCTCTGGTGACCGTGACGACCAGGAACACCGTGTGGTTGAACCCCAACTGTAACAGCGGCGAGCTGGTTCGAATCCTGGTCTACTTCTGCACCACCCTCAGGTAGCCTGGCCTCGCACTCACCCAGCTGTTGGCACATCCGTACTTCACCGTGCGATTGGCTGGTTAACGGATGGGATGTCACATCCTGTGTCCGACAGGAAGGAAGTGCGGTCCCTGGGCTTGACGGTGCTGGTGGACGCCCGCAGGTGCTCTCCAGTTCCTGCTCTGTTCAAAGCCTTCAACATATTACAGGTGAGACGACCTCTCTCAACCACTCAAACTTTGCAGTGTCACTTTCTTCTGATTCATTTCAGCCTCTATAGTCGGTCAGGTTTTCCTGGCAAGGCAGGCAGATCTGATCCATGTTCTGGGGTACGGTAGTCAGGCAGGCAGATCTGATCCATGTTTTTGGGGTATGGTAGCCAGGCAGGCAGGCAGATCTCGGCCATGTTCTGGGGTACGGTGGCCAGGCAGGCAGGCAGATCTGATCCATGTTCTGGGGTACGGTGGCCAGGCAGGCAGATCTGATCCATGTTCTGGGGTACGGTGGCCAGGCAGGCAGGCAGATCTCGGCCATGTTCTGGGGTACGGTGGCCAGGCAGGCAGGCAGATCTGATCCATGTTCTGGGGTACGGTGGCCAGGCAGGCAGGCATATATGATCCTTGTTCTGGGGTACGGTGGCCAGGCAGGCAGGCAGATCTGATCCATGTTCTGGGGTACGGTGGCCAGGCAGGCAGGCAGATCTGATCCATGTTCTGGGGTACGGTGGCCAGGCAGGCAGGCAGATCTGATCCATGTTCTGGGGTACGGTGGCCAGGCAGGCAGGCAGATATGATCCATGTTCTGGGGTACAGTGGCCAGGCAGGCAGATCTGATCCATGTTCTGGGGTACGGTGGCCAGGCAGGCAGGCAGATATGATCCATGTTCTGGGGTACGGTGGCCAGGCGCATGGCTTGGGTTCTCCAATTAAAAGTCATGATTGGGAGCAGGCGAGGCGTGGTGGGGTTAGCGGAGGGGGGAGCGAGAAGAAGAGGGAAAGAGGGTAATAATGAGGGAGGGAGGCAGTTTGGGGCCGGCCAGTTTGTAATCAGGCCGGCCTCCTAACTTGACCGTGTTCCAGTTAACCCTCCTCTCCGTAACGCTCCTGCCCGACCACAGATCCTTTGTGCGGGACATAACTCGCCTGACAGCCCCTGTAGAGACAGAGGCAGCTCCCATCATGTGACTCTGTCACAGCACAGCCCAACACAACAATAGGAAACATATGTAAGTTTAGCTTCTCTAGCTAACAAGCTCCCATTTCCCTTTATGGAAGACACAAGGGTCTTAATGACTTATGACACACCTAAGGTGTTCTTTTAGAGCTTTGGGTGTAAACTGCTCAGCCTCTTGAGAAAGTAGGAGTGTTCTGCTGTGAGTGTTCTCTTGATTGTTCTGCTGAGTGTTCTGGAGTGTTCTTCTGAGTGTTCTGCTGTGAGTGTTCTGGAGAGTTCTTCTGTGAGTGTTCTGGAGTGTTCTACTGAGTGTTCTGCTGTGAGTGTTCTGGAGCGTTCTTCTGTGAGTGTTCTGGAGTGTTCTACTGAGTGTTCTGCTGTGAGTGTTCTGGAGGGTTCTTCTGTGAGTGTTCTGGAGTGTTCTACTGAGTGTTCTGCTGTGAGTGTTCTGGAGCGTTCTGCTGTGAGCGTTCTAGAACACGTGTTCCCTGCCTTCATTCAAGGTCAGTGCTGATGATGAGGACAGGTGGCTGAGCCGCTGAGGTCCCCCTTTAATGAAGCTCTCCCCAGTCAACTGTGCCCCCCTGGTCCCACAGGGAATACCCTCCCCCCACAACACTCCCACACAATGGTTCCAGATAGCATCATCTTATTACTGTGTCTTTGGGGGCTGACACTGCACCACCACCACACACACACAAACACACACACACACACACACACTCTCAGCTTCTCATTTGAAGAGCTTACCCTCACGCAAGCTTTGTCCACTAATTGATCAGGCCACAAAAAAAAACCTTTGATGATCCCCCAGACACATTCCCTCCCTCCCCCCCCCCCTCCCTCCCTCCTTTTCTTCTTTTTCTCCTTCTTGACACCAGTGTCACACCAGGACGCAGGCTGGTCAGGAAGCTTTGTGTGTGTGTGTGTGTGTGTGTGTGTGTGTGTCATTCAGACCAGGTTAATCATGATCCAGGTGTTGGCTCAAAGCAAACAGAACATTTATCACCCTAGCCATTCATCAACCTCCAGGAGGTGTGTTTATGTGTGCGTGTGTGTGTGTGCGTGAGTGTGTGTGTGCTCTCCAGATTCTAGCAAGAGGAAACATGACACAGTCTCAGCAACATCCATGAATTCTCTCAAGCTGTCCTCAAGTACAACACAAGACAATAACTCCTCAGTGGAGATTATTTGTTTTTCAGAAAATGAGTTTATTTTAACAGTGACCGGGAGTCTTTTCATTGCTGTTGAGAGTGTAAGGGTATGTGTGTGTGTGTCACATCCCATGACTAGCACCAGCTTTTAAAGTTCACACTTTACGTGAATTGTGTGTTTGTGTTAACAAGCTCCTATGTCATGTGATTTTTATATCCCTGTACCGCCTCCCTGTTTGTCCATCATCATGTTTTCATTGTGACTAGCCTTTATGAGCAGGACTTTGTCTTTGTTTTCGGGGGGTTTGTCCAGGCTGAATATGTGCTGTGTTCAAGTCCTGCTGTTGGACTGTCAGTGTAGATCATTGAAAGCTGCACACTTGATATTTCTCCAGAACCACAACAGAGACAGTCTGCTGGCTTCCTCAACTCGCTGTCAGAAGTCGTACATCTGACACGTTATTACCACATTCCTGTTCAGGAAGCTTCATTAATCTCTCCCTCTCTCTCTCCCTTCTGTGTGTATGTGTTGTGTGTTTTGCGCGTTTGTGTGTGTTGTATGCGTTGCGTGTTGTGTGTGTGTGTGTTGTATGTGTTGCGTGTGTGTTTTTTGTGTTGTGTTTGTGTTTTTTGTGTGTGTTGTGTGTGTGTGTTGCATGTGTGTGCTGGGTGTGTGTGTGTTGTATGTGTGTTGTATGTGTGTTGTGTGTGTTGCGTGTGTGTGTGACTCCAGGATGCCATGCCAGGCTGTATTCACACTGTGCTGTTACTGGCTGACAGAGACCTGGGCCTTCGCATGGAGAAGCCCTCCACCATACAGGTACACACACACACGCGCACACACGCACGCACACACACATACACACACACACTCCATTAGCCATTCAGTGTGGAGGAAGAATAACCTTATCATAGCTCTGCACTCACTATAAAAGCATTGGATAGATAGAGTGGTTTAATGCACTTAGCACTGAAGTGTGTGTTCCCATTATTGCTCAAGCACACACACCCACCCTCACATACCCAGAAGCCACTCAGACGCAGCAGCTGGCCATACAGTGCTTGTTCCGATATGACTGTTGTCTTTTTCATGAGCACCATCACCCTTCCCTCCCTCCCTCCCTCCCTCCAGATGGAGGTTCTGACGTCTCTCAAGTCCCTCCACAAGCACGTGGAGGCCTCCCAGCTGCCCACCGAGTTCGACGGCACCTTCCCCTTCTGCCACGCCCACTGGATCTGCTTCCGCTCGGTCAGACCCCATGTTTGTAGTTCTGAGCACCCTTGTATTTACACCTAGGTTGTGAAAGATGACAATGAAGATCAGTGTTGACATGGTTATCTCTGTTCTCTAAGGGTTTTCCACTGACTTTTTTCGTGTTGATGTTTGTGCGTCTACCTGTGTGTGTGTCTCCCTGTTTGTGTGTGTGTGTGTGTCTCCTTGTGTGTGTGTCTCCCTGTCTGTGTGTGTGTGTCTCCCTGTGTGTGTGTCTCCCTGTGTGTGTGTCTCCCTGTGTGTGTGTGTCTCCTTGTGTGTGTGTCTCCCTGTCTGTGTGTGTGTGTCTCCCTGTGTGTGTGTCTCCCTGTGTGCGTGTCTCCCTGTGTGTGTGTATCTCCTTGTGTGTGTGTCTCCCTGTCTGTGTGTGTGTCTCCCTGTGTGTGCGTCTACCGGTGTGTGTGTCTCCCTGTCTGTGTGTGTGTGTCTCCCTGTGTGTGTGTCTTCCTGTGTGTGCGTGTCCTCCTCCATCAGAGAGTGGCCCAGCTGACCAGTCACTGTGAGGATGCTATCAGCCTTCTTCAGGGCACCATCACTACTCTGGAATCTACCCCACTGCCCCACAGCGCAGAGGTACAGCCACACACACACCCTGATACACACGTCTCAGTCCTGTAACACTGTAACTCTGTACCTTCAGGAGAGAGAGGGAGAAGAGAGTTAGAGCGTGAAGGAAACAGAGAGAGAGCGTCATTGTTAGGGTGTGAGAGAGATTTAGATGGAGGCGGAGGGAGTTATATAAGCGATATAAGTTTACCTTCAAAGTTGCTGTGTCACCGTTTTTTATTGTTCGCGTGTTAGATCGACTTTGATATGGAATTAGGCTAAAAGCCACGCGTGTCTCCCCGGTCTGGACAGCTGCAAAAGCACTTTCCCTGGCTTCAGATCAACACTCCCTGCTATCCAGTCACCTGTGCCAGGGCTATATTTACCCAGAGTCCCCTGCAGCTCGCTTCGGGCCCCCCGGCCTCCATTACCACCGTCTAGAGAGCAGCAGTGGGCTCTCTTCAAAACATCTTGAGAGGAAATTGCCATGTTTTATTTGGGAGTCTGTCGGCTTGGCTACCTTCTCTTAGAACCTTGGTTCTCTCTCCTGTTCTCCACGTCTGACCCTTGTTTCTGTCAGCGTCTCTCTCCCTCTCTCTAAATCTCTTTCTCTCCCTCTCTCTTCACTATAAATTTCTCTTTCGCTACCTCCCTCTTTCTTTCTTTGTCTCTCTCTTTCTTGATGCCTCTTCCTGACACTCTTTTTTTCTACTTTTCTCCTCAGTTTCTCTTCCACTCTTCATGGCGGTCTCTCTCTCTTTCCGTCTCTCTCCCTGTTTCTCTGTATCTCCCTCTTTCCACCCACCTCTCTCTCCTTTTTGTAGTTGGGTTGGTGTGGGCTTGAAGGCTGATCTCAGGTCACTGTTGGTCTGGGTTTCCTAGCAACGCTCTGTGAAGTCACTCTGACCCATGAGGGCCAGGCCTCTTGGGACTGTGAGTGTGTGTGTATTTCTGATGGTGTGTGTGTAGTCCTGATAGTGTGTGTGTGTGTGTTTAATTGAGGCTAGAATCCCCAGGCAGCCCTCCCTGTTACCAGAGTTTACCTTTAGAAGTACAGGGGCTGTTCTGGTGTGTAACAGAGGAGCTGGTGGAGGATCCTGGTGGAGGATCCTGATGGAGGATCCTGGTGGAGGATCCTGGTGGAGGATCTTGGTGGAGGATCCTGGTGGAGGATCCTGGTGGAGGATCCTGGTGGAGGATCCTGGTGGAGGATCCTGGTGGAGGATCCTGGTGGAGGATCTTGGTGGAGGATCCTGGTGGAGGATCCTGGTGGAAGATCCTGGTGGAGGATCCTGGTGGAGGATCCTGGTGGAGGATCCTAATGGAGGATCTTGGTGGAGGATAGTGGTGGAGGATCCTGGTGGAGGATCCTGGTGGAGGATCCTGGTGGAGGATCCTGGTGGAGGATCTTGGTGGAGGATCCTGGTGGAGGATCCTGGTGGAAGATCCTGGTGGAGGATCCTGGTGTAGGATCCTGGTGGAGGATCTTGGTGGAGGATCCTGGTGGAGGATCCTGGTGGAAGATCCTGGTGGAGGATCCTGGTGGAGGATCCTGGTGGAGGATCCTAATGGAGGATCTTGGTGGAGGATAGTGGTGGAGGATCCTGGTGGAGGATCCTGGTGGAGGATCCTGGTGGAGGATCCTGGTGGAGGATCTTGGTGGAGGATCCTGGTGGAGGATCCTGGTGGAAGATCCTGGTGGAGGATCCTGGTGTAGGATCCTGGTGGAGGATCTTGGTGGAGGATCCTGGTGGAGGATCCTGGTGGAAGATCCTGGTGGAGGATCCTGGTGGAGGATCCTGGTGGAGGATCCTGGTGGAGGATAGTGGTGGAAGATCCTGGTGGAGGATCCTGGTGGAGGATAGTGGTGGAGGATCCTGGTGGTGTTTCTGAGGGGAGCAGCATAGCAGGCTGGTCCTGCAGGCTGGGGAACAGGCCTGATACCCTCCCAGTTCCCCCTCACTGGCCACACACAGGGCTGGTCTGGGCTTGTTAGTACGACTCCTCCATCTCTTCACAGATCAGTCCCGTCCTCTCTCTCCTCCTCTCTCCTCTCTCCACCGTCTCCTCCCTCCAAATGCTTCTCTTTCATCTCCTCTCTTTCTCTTCTTTCACCTGCGTTGACCCCTCGTTCTTGCTCCCCCCCAGCGTCTCCCCCTCTCCTCTCTTCTCGTCCTCTTTCAACATTCGAGGCATTATTCTGTTTACCACCAAATACACATGCTCTTCTCTCTCTGCCTTTCCCTCATTCCACACCGGTGAGACACAATAGTAATGGCGTAATTAAACTAATTATCTCTCTTCTCATCACAATATATGTTGGTTACTCCCAAGTGAAAACATATTAATGAGGATTCTCACCACCGTTGATCATTGACTTCCATGATTACTTTACAAACAAATATAAATTAAACACAACCAGCATAACTGGCAGGTACTTGTTTATTCCCTGACAAGAGTGTGTTTCTTCGTGTGATTTAAAAAAAAAGAGTAAGCAGGAAAAGGGATGTGTTATTTGCTGGTGTTTGCATCAAGTCATCATTTTGTGGCTTGTCACCACAGTACAACCCTGCCCTGCAGGGCTCCACTCCCAGGTGTGTGTGTGTGTGTCTGTGTGTGTGTATCTCTGTGTGTGTGTGTGTGTGTGTGTGTGTGGGGCTAAGCCTTGCCAGAGACAGTAATAAGCGTCTGTCTGCCTTGAGGCGTCCTCAGAGAGTCAGTCCAGTTGTAGACTAGAGTCAGCTGACAGGGGAATTCTAATTGGTCTGATTGAAGCCGTGTGTCTTGAAATAACTCATGGAGAATGTGCTGGGTAGACTTCAAATAGGCGTGTCTGTATTCAGGTGAATATAGAGCAGGTGAATGTTTGTAATATTATGTGGTGTGTTTACATCAACTGATTATCACTGCCTGTCTGTCTGCCTGTCTTTCTCTGCATCCTTCCCTCTCTCCTTCTCTCTCTGTCTCCCCATCTCTCTCTCTGTCTCCCTCCCTCTCCCTGTCTCTCTCTCTTCCTCTCTCTTAGGAGGCCCAGGTGTTGCTGGAGAGGTACAGGGCTCTGATGCGCAGCGTGCTAGAGGACACCCGATTGGTCAGGCTGCAGCTAGAGGGCGGGGCTGCCTTGTCCCGCCTCCGCAAGGAGGAGTCCAGTGTCAGCCTCACTGAGGACTACAGGTACGGTACACACACACACACACACACACACACACACACTCCTCCACCCTTGTTTACGTGTCTAGCTCCAGTAACCGTGTCTGAAGGTCTCAGACTGGTGATCATGCAGCTCCAGAGATCTGAATGTTCTACTGAGTGTACCTGCCAATGAACATGCCTGACCCACAGTAGACCCAGAGAGAGAGAGAGAGACAAAGACTGTGTGTGTGTGTGTGTGTGTGTGTGTGTGTGTGTGTGTGTGTGTGTGTGTGTGTGTGTGTGTAGCTAGGGGCAGGGGTGGGGGGGAGAAAAGAATGTTTTTCCTCTGGCTATGCCAAGAAGAACAAGCCTTATCATCACTGGCTCACATTAGCGGAGCTAGCTTCTCTCTCCTCCATTAGCGGAGCTAGCTTGTATCTCCTCCTCTATTGGCGGAGCTAGCTTCTCTCTCCTCTTCCATTAGCGGAGATAGCTTGTTTCTCCTCCTCCATTAGCGGAGCTAGCTTCTCTCTCCTCCTCCTGTATTAGCGGAGCTAGCTTCTCTCTCCTCCTCCATTAGCGGAGCTAGCTTCTCTCTCCTCCTCCATTAGCGGAGGTGTCTCTGGTCTGCATCAGCGCTCTGCTGACATGAACCCCATCCACATGACGTGTGTGTCTACATCACACATCCAACACATCCTCTCCCCATCCACAGCACCACCTGTGGCCATCTGGTTCTGAAGACCCCTTCCCTGCTCTCCCTCTCCACTCTGCCCTTCTTTCCTCCGTTCGATGGGGGAGAGCGCCCCCTCTCTCGCTCGGCAGCGACACCGATGACACAATAGAAGGCTTGTCGAGGCATGCCCCGTCTCCCTAACAATAGAAGACGACGCGCCGAAACACAGCTCGCTCTCTCTCGTCTCCCCTGTCCTCCTACCCCAGCCTTGCCACCCCTCAAGTCTCCAGAGCCGTCTCCGGGCCCCACCCCTCCCAGTCCTGGGGAATGCGCTGCCCCTACCTGCGTTTGACTGGAGGCCACTTCCATTTCAGGAGAAAAGAGGGGTGTGGGGGGCGGGCTCTGGAGAGCAATGCTTTCTTTGTGCCGCTCTCACAGGGAGGAACTCAAGGAGAAGGGATCAACTCTTGTTTTGGCGGGAGGCGAAAGCCGATAAAGAGATAAGAGAGAGGGAGAGAGAAAGAGGAGAAGAAAAGAAAGAGCGTAGTGTTATTGGATTGATGTTTTTAGGGGAGCGAATGTTCTGAAAACACAACAGAGAATAGAGCTTTGTTTCTGAGACAGCCTGAGAGGAGGATGGAGGGGTTTCTACTTGACAGTCTTGTGACCCAGTGAAGCCCCCCTCCCCCCCCCCTCCCTCCTCTTCCTCTGGTCCAAACTGTGTTAGTTCCCACAGGCGTTATCTAAATCTCTCTCTCCCTCTCTCCCTCTCTCTCCCTCTCTCCCTCTCTCCCTCTCTCTCTCTCCCTCTCTCTCTCTCTATCTCTCTCTCTCTCTCCCTCTCTCTCTCTCCCTCTCTCCCTCTCTCTCTCTCTCTCTCCCTCTCTCCCTCTCTCCCTCTCTCTCTCTCTCTCTCTCTCTCCCTCTCTCTCTCTCCCTCTCTCCCTCTCTCCCTCTCTCCCTCTCTCTCTCTCTCTCTCTCTCTCTCTCTCTCTCTCTCTCTCTGTTCACCATTTTTATCTGTTGGTTCCTTCTAATCACCACAGACACACACAGTTTATGTCTGGCTCTGAGGGTCAGTCTATGTGCGTGCACACACACACACATACACACACACACTTAAATTAACTTTGGACAGATGATGTGGTTTTTTAGGTTTGTATGTGCTTATATCAACAACTTCTTGTTGCCATTGTTTAGTCGCCTGCTGTTTTCACACACACATACACACACACAAAGCATTCAAGGGTTGACAGGCGGAGCCCTGGCGACCGTTGCCGTGTGTTTACTTTGCACTGGGGTGACTCACTTCCTGCCATAGAAACAAGCTCTGCTTGACTCAGGTCATCTCTCCCTCTCTCTCTCTCTCTCTCTCTCTCTCTCTCGCTCTCTCTCTCTCTCTCTCTCTCTCTCTCTCTCTCTCCCTCCCTCCCTCTCTTGCTCTCTCTCTCTCTCTCTCTCTCTGTTCATGTCTCTCTTCCTCTCTCTCAGTCTTTCTCTCTCTCTCTCTCTGTTCATGTATCTTCCTCTCTCTCAATCTTTCTCTCTCCCTGTCTCTCTCTCTTTGTCTGCTTCTTTCTATCTGTCTCTGTATCCTCAATAAATATATCACTTTATTTGCAGACTCAAGGTCCAGATAAAGAGCACACATACCATTTAACAAGAGAGGGTATAAATCATCTCCCCTCTTCTACTTTTTGTATTAACTGTCTTTTTTCTCTCTCCATCCCTCCTCCGTCTGTCTCTCTTTTCCTCTCCATCCCTCCTCCGTCTGTCTCTCTCTTTTCCCTCTTTCTTCCTCTCCTTCCCTCCTCCCTCTCTCTTCCTCTCTGTCCCTCCTCCCTCTCTCTTCCTCTCCGTCCCTCCTCCCTCTCTCTTCCTCTCCTTCCCTCCTCCCTCTTCCCTCCTTTTCTCCACTCCCCCCTCTGTCTAAACAAGCTTGACCAGGGTCTTCACAGTTAGTTAACCCCAGTTATGGTGCCCTTATCGACCCCCTTCTCCCCCCAACCTCCCAATCTCTTATCATCCCTATCTCCCTCCCTCTCCCTCCCTCTTTCTCTCGCCACTGGAATGCCTTTGATTGCTCCTCTGTTTGTTCTAGAGGTGGAATATGACTAATTGGTCAATTATGAGAGGGTGTGGGCAAGACAACCCCCCCCCCCCCCCCCCCTTCCTGACGCACACATTCCCTGTTGCTGTGTAAACCCACTCCTTGTCTGTCCTGTCCCCTCAAAGCGGTGTGGTGTTCCCACCCTGCCTCGTCCCTGCAGCAGCTGGGAGCTCAGCCCGGCCCCGCCTCTGTTCACATCCCAGGACCGCTCACCGCCGCCACCCTCCCTCCCTCCACCTCTCCCAGCCTCCTTCCACCCCTCTCTCTCCCTCCCTCACTCCCCCCTCTCTCCCTCCATCCATCCTCCCTCCCGCTTTCAATGGCTCCTTCTTTCCTTCCCTCTTACATTCCTCTCGTCCCCCCGCCCCCCAGCTCCGTCCCACTGTACATCAGCGTGTGACAGTCGGAGCAGGGGAAACCCGACCAAAGCACTCTGTCTCCCTGGCTTCTGCCCCCCCACCCCCTCACCCCCACCCCACAGACAAAGGCTCTGATTGACAGGACAGTCCAACAGCTAGCACCCAGCAAAACCATTAGCATGACAACAGAGCTGAAGCCTTCTCCCTTCCCCTGCAGAGAGCCAGTGCTGCCTTGCACCCCCCCCCCCCCCCCCCCCCATGCCTCCTGCCCTCTCTCTCTCTCTCTCTTACTCTCCCTTCCTAGCTCTGTCCCCCTTCCTACACCACCCCCCCCCTCTCTTCCTCTCTCACTCCATCTCTCGCTTCTTTCTCCCTCCCTCTCTCCCCCCACATTTCCACTGCTGGAAAGGACCAGCGCACCACAGTGTCTTAACGCTCGTCTGCAGCTCTGACTGACCGTGAGCTCCAGGACTGGCCTGCAGGGTGCCTGGAGCTCGTTCTCTACGATATTATATGTCTGTGGGCTTGGGTACTGTGTGTGTGAATATACTGTAGGAGTGTGTGTGTGTGTGTGGGAGTATTGTACCTGTCAGCAGGGGGCAGGAGTGTGTGTGTGTGCACAGTGCTTGTCCGTGTGGATAAGTCCATTGACACTGGTTTGTCAGTGGAAAGTTTGGCTACGACACAACTTCCAGACATTGGCGCTTCCGTGACAACAATAATGCAACCCTCCATTCTGAGGGGAAAAAAGAACCCCTGAAATACTTTGAATGGGTTATCAAAAGGGCATACAGACCTCTGACAATCAGGCCGTGTCAACTGGGGAGTCTTTGGGGAAACAGAGTCTGAACATAGCGGTGAAGGACAATGGAGTTTAGTGTAGCACAGAACCACCCACAGCCATGAAGTCATCCTGCAGTCATCCAATCCAGGCTTCCTCCACAATGTGCCCAGTCATTGTCTCTGGCGGTAGCGTCCGCACCTAGCGCCCACGGCTAACGCGTCCACCGCTGGAAAAGAAGATGGACACACACACACTCTCTCTCTCCCTCTCTCTTTCTCACACACTCACACATACACACATTCTCTTTCTCTCTCACTCTCTCTCTCTCTCTCTCTCTCTCTCTCTCTCTCACACACACACACACACACGTGGATACATGGGGATATATGGCAGCACACTCCGTGTTTTGTAACTATGTACACCCAGAGATACTTGGTGACTGAAGATAAGATCTGACCAGATAAGTTTTGTAACACAGAACACACACTCACTAACACAGAACACACACTCACTGTTTATAGTTTTGGTCAAGTCTGTGCACATCGTAAGTAAAGCAGCCTTATAAGATGAAACACAGGCTTGTCGTCCCTATCACTCAAACCAGCACCTCCAATCACAGCCCCCCCCCCCCCCCCCTAGGTAACTTGACACACCCTCTAAGAGTCGCGTCATCCAATAAGATGCCAGCCAGCTCCCGCACCCTGTGTCAGTAATGACCTCACACCACGCTGACTCAGACTGCCACCGGCCACAAACACATACCAGGCTGGAGTAGTCACAGCTCTGAGGAAGAGGGCTCAGAACCAGACCTGGCTCAACCTGTCCCTCCCTCAGCTCACGCCCGATAACAAACCCCTGGATCAAGAAAGAGCGAGACTCGAACTCAGGAACGAACCATCGCTGCTCTTTGACGGAAGAACGGAACCTTTTTTTAGCTGGAACTTGTCCGGGCACGTCGTGCGTGTGTGAGGGTGTGGTGACTGTGTGTGAGGGGGGGGGCGTTAAGCGTGTGCCAGTGTTCTGAAGAGCGCTTGCTGTTTCCTCCACACCTCCAGAGATGCAGTGCGGCTGGTGGGGAGGCTGTACGAGCAGGTGGATGAGCTGGTGCACTCCCTGGTGATGCTGTCCAACAGGTGCACGCAGGAACTGGAGTTTGTCATGGAGTTCAAGAGCCTGGAGCAGGGCTTCAAGGAGGTGAGGAGGGGATACAGGGCTCAGAGGAGGTGAGGAGGGGAGACAGGGCTTCAAGGAGGTGAGGAGGAGAGACAGGGCTTCAAAGAGGGGAGAGGGGTCTTCGAGGAGGTGAGGAGGGGAGGGTTTCAAGGAGTTGAGGAGGTACATATATATTTATTACATGTAAAGGTACATGTAGGTGCAGTAGAGAATTATGGACTAGAAGTGCATTATCTTTGGATGAATTAAGGAAGACATTGTGAATACATTGTGCTTCTGTGCTGTGTAGCAGGCATGTGGGGGACTAGGGGACATTAGAGGGTTGTTAATGGAAGGGGAAATGTTTGTTTGATTAATAGATGCTGTGAGACAAGGACTGTACACTCATGTGTGTGTCTGTGTGTGTGCCTGTGTGTGTGCGCAGGTCAGTGACTGGATCGAGGAGGTGGGGGAGAGTCGTTTGAGGATTCTTGGAGAGCTGGAAGATTCTCTGGAGGAGCTGCGCAGCAAGCAGAAGCTCTTCAAAGACTTCTACTCTGCTGCATACGTACGGCTCTCCGCCCTCACACACACCTCACACGCCTTACACACGCCGCGCACGTACCCCTCACACCGCGCTCACACACACAGACCTCACATACACATCTCACACACCTTACACACGCCGCGCACAACTATCATACGCCTCACATACACACCTCACATACACACCTCACATACACACCTCACACACCTCACACACACCTCACATACCGGTACACACCTCACACACCTCAAACTTGCCTCACACACACCTTTAGCACAGCTCACACCAAACCCCCCTCCCTTCTTTTTCCCTCACCTGACCTCCCTCCCTCCCTCCATCCTCCCCTCCCCTGTCCCCCCCCTGCAGGAGCACTGTAAGGGTGGGGAGGCCCTGCTGAAGCGTCTGGAGCGCTGGGAGGACGTGTCGTCAGCTGAGCTGCAGGTGTACGAGGTCAAGGTTCGCTCCTTCTGGGTGCACCTGCAGGACTTCTCCCAGAGGGTGGAGGACACGCGCGACAACATCGACAAGACCGTGCGCCTCTACGAGTTCTTCGACAAGGTACAACGACATATTTGATTCTGGAGGCTCATTTTGTGGCTTTTTTGGATGGTTTCTCTCTCTTTTTTTCTTTTTTTTTTATCTGAGCATTTCTAGCAACGCGGAGGAAGAGGTTTGAGGTGTGAGGTGATGTTCGGCTGACCTTGATAGCAGGGCTGTCAGTCTGCAGACTTGGCAGCTAATCCTTTCTGTTTCTTGGCAGCTTCCCTGGAGCTAGCGTGTGTTCTCAGGGAGATGAATGTCAGAAATAAGTATATTAAGCTCAGAACAGGAGACAGTGTTGAACCAGACTAACCTGACTCTTCGTATAACCTGGAAGTTCTCCACACACAAACATCCTGGTCGGGACTGAGCGTGAGAGCCGCCAGGCAAGAGGGTTCACGTTCCTCAAAGGTCAGGCTAACTGGTTCTCTTCAAAAGGTCGGCCGAACTGTCGTCCTGTTTAATTGGGAGTTCTTGGAAATGATATTTATTTGTTCGTTCTTCTGAGATGTGTCTCGTCCGATGCAGTAACAGTATTATTGGGTCCCTGTGTGTCTGTGTGTGTGTGTGTGTGTGTGTGTGTGTGTGTTTCTGTGTGTCAGAGTGGTGTGACTTCATAGTTCAGGCCTGACAATGGATGCTCTCTCAGCACAGGATAACACACACTGTAAACGCATTACAACGCAAGTACAGTATACACACACACACACATTTACATTTAGCAGACGCTCTTATCCAGAGCAACTTACAGCAAGTACAGGGACATTCCCCTTGAGGCAAGTAGGGTGAAGTGCCAAAGGACACAAATTCATGTAGCCACAGCCGGTAATTCAACTCGCAACCTTCTGATCGTCAGCCCAACGCCTTAACCGCTGAGCCACATGAAACACACATGTTTTCCCTCAGTTTTTCCCTGGTTTGATGGTCATCCATCGTAGATTCCCAGGATGTGATTGGAGTTAGGATGTTTAGTTGTTCAGATTATGGGGTTATGTGAATGTGACAGAATATGATAACTGGAAGCTTCTGTCTGTCTTTGTCAGCTGAAACTCTCTAAGCTGCTTCTGTGAAATAAGAAGGCGCTCACACAGCTCAAAGAAGGATTGTTGTAGCAGGAGAAAAGAGAGGCTTGAGTCTCGAGAAGGATAGTGTGTGTGTGTGTGTGTACTGTGTGTGTGTGTGTGTGTGTGTGTGTACTGTGTGTGTTTGCACTGTGTATGTGTGTGTGTGTGTGTTTGCACTGTGTATGTGCGTGTACTGTGTATGTAATGTATGTGTGTGAGATCACAGCAATGCCAGTAACTGCCTTGTCTTATTAAACTCTTTATGTTCTGTCATCTGCTGTAGTGTTCTGTAGGAACCTGCTGGCTAAGTCCCCCAGTAAACAGGCTAGCAGCATTAGCATTCCTGCTGGCTAAGTCCCCCAGTAAACAGGCTAGCAGCATTAGCATTCCTGCTGGCTAAGTCCCCCAGTAAACAGGCTAGCAGCATTAGCATTCCTGCTGGCTAAGTCCCCCAGTAAACAGGCTAGCTACATTAGCATTCCTGCTGGCTAACTCCCCCAGTAAACAGGCTAGCTACATTAGCATTCCTGCTGGCTAAGTCCCCCAGTAAACAGGCTAGCAGCATTAGCATTCCTGCTGGCTAACTCCCCCAGCAAACAAGCTAGCAGCATTAGCATTCCTGCTGGCTAACTCCCCCAGCAAACAAGCTAGCAGCATTAGCATTCCTGCTGGCTAACTCCCCCAGCAAACTACACCTGATTGAATTAACCTGGCTCACGTTCTGGGCGACTGCCTGCGGAGCTCAGATATCTGAGGCCAAGTTTAAATAATTTGAACTCAGATATCCCTCTGCCTAACCAGAGCCCCTGGGCCGTGTCAGGGGAAACCCCCTTCATGTATTGGGAGGAGAGCCTCATACTGTGGCTCCATCTCAAAGACCAAAGTCCATAAGATCCCCCTGTCCCCCTTTTTCAAAGTCAGTCCCGTTATAAAACGTGAAAACAAAACGGTGAGGTTTGTGTGTTGTGTGTGTGCGGTTCTGCAGTGGATCATTTCTGGCTGTGTTCTGAGGCTGGGTGGTCACACATGGTGTGCAGTGTTGACGCAGCACTTCCTGTGGTAGGTGTTCTTCCTCTCCCAGGGAGGGTTCTAACCAAGAGACTTGACCCCCTTAATGTGGTCCACAGCTGCAGTCTCCCTGTCTGTCCACCTCCGGCCCAGAACACACACACACACACTCGCACACACACACTCTCCTGTATACACACACAAACATAGACATGCTTGAAAATGTACTTTCACACACGCGCTCTCACTCGTACACATGTTCTCACATACACACACGCTCTCGCACACACACACAGACATGCTCTCACACACACACACACACACACACACACACACACACACACAGACATGCTCTCGCATGTAAACACACTCACATACACCCCCACCACCACTCGACAGCTGTCCCCCCTCCCCTACTGATCTGACCACTATCAGATTTGAGACATTTGCATAATCATACCACTCCCATCCCTGCCCCCTTTCTCCCCCCTTTCTACCCCCCCACCCTCGCCCCAAAATCAGAGAGGAAGAGCCGTTGTGGACACAGGGATCTCCTGCCATCTGTCTGCATAATGACCCCCGCCTGCCCCCTCCGGCCCCTCCCTGGTAATCCAAGGGCAGAGATGGATGACACTGAAGCCAGTGGCATGAAGCTAACTAGCTAAAACAGGCACGTCCTATTGTCATTTAGATCCTTTCAGTCGTCGCACAATCCAGTCGGACCCCCTATTTAAATCAGCTCGATACGGAATGGAATGCCACAGGTTCTTATTGCTGTGGATTCAGTGCTTGGTGATTCTGATGGGGAAGGAAGGAGGGGGGGGGGGGGGGGGGGAGTGATTGTCATGACTACATAGCAGTTTGTCTGCGCTAGGCTAATAAGGATGGGTTTAGCATTGCTAATGCGCTAATCACTCTCCTGGTCCTCAGGGCCCACTGTCCTGCATGTTTTCGATGTTTCCCCCTTCCAACACACCTGATTCAAATGAATTGTCATTATCAGGCTTCTGCTGAGCTTCATAATGACTCATTCATTTGAATCAGGTGTGTTGGAGCAGGGAAACATCGAAAACATGCAGGGCTGTGGGCCCTCAGGACCAGGGTTGAGAACCACTGACAGAGAGAGTGTAGTAAATCATCTGTTGAGAGAAGATGGATGTGTTTGACGTGTGTGTGTAGACTGTCTGGTACTTCAGAGTATGTTCTGTCCAGTTTGCACAGCTTGGAGGCCAAACGCACATGTTTGCCTTTGGTCGAGAGATGGCTATTCTGTCGGTGTCCTGTCTGTCTGGTTAGTGTGTGTGTGTGTGAGTGTCTGAGTTTGTGCATTCTATCTAGACTAGTTCTATGTTTAGGCTGTGTGTGTGTGTGTGTGTGTGTGTGTGTGTGTGTGTGTATGTGTGTTTGCAAGCTGTGTGTGTCTGTGTGTGCAGGCTTTGTATGTGTGTCTGTGTTTGTGCAGGCTGTGTGTGTATATATGCTGTGTGTCCGTGTGCAGGCCTGTGTGTGCGTGTGTGTGTGCGTGTGTGGGTGCGTGTGTGTGCAGGCTGTGGTGAGTTTGTGTGTGCAGGCTGTGTGTGTAGGCTGTGTGTGTGTGTGTGTGTGTCTGTGCAGGCTGTGTGTGTGCGCATGTGCAGGCTGTGGTGAGGCAGAGCGAGCAAGGCCGTACCAAGGATGGCGGTTAAGGTTGAGTCCTCCAGTCTCTGTTTATATCACTGTTGACACACCCGCACTACCCCGGCCCAAATTAGCCCGGGTTAGCAGCTCAGATGAGCTCAGCCCTAGAATAGACCAGCAGAGTAGCCGGACTCTGGAGCCTTACTGCTGCTGATGACCCACCATGCTGCTGTTCCAGCAGGGATCATCACGATGAGGCTGAGGTACGCTCCTAAACTCAGCCTCGCTAAATAACCCAACCTCCTGACCCGGAGCCGTGCCCTTGCCAGAGGACGCAGCGTCCACAAAGGCTGGTCTAGTTAGACAGGAGGACAAAGAGGGGGAGATCCTGCCTCTGAGCTGAGGCGGGCTGATCGCCCTGCAGCCTTTGTGCAGCTCTCCGCTATCGTGCCCAACACACAGGGTTGTCCGCGTGCAGGGCCGGCCTGACACAGATTCGGTGACAAATGCAGATATTGACGTGTGGCTGGCTGTTGAAGCCCCCCACCCCCCCCCCCCCAGCCCATCAGCCCGGCACACAGAGCCCATCAGAAATCAATAAGAGTAAAGTGACAGTTTGTTTAGAGGCCGAAGGGGCCTGGGGGGGGGGGATGTGGGGGTCTTTGAGGTCCTTGTGGTCATGGTGCTGAGCTGTGTGCGAGCTCCTTTTGTCGGTACTGTGATATGGCTGGGGGGCATGGGTGGGGGGGGGGGGGGGGGGGTGCTGGGTGATTTGAGGTAGGGGCCTCCGGGGCTTCTCAAACACCCCTCCCCAAGTCTGTCGCACGGACAGCGGCTGACCTCCTTAGCGCCGAGCTCCAGATGGTCTCTACTGTAGAGGGGCACACGGAGGGGGGAGGGGGGAGGGTGGGGGGGGTCTTTGTACAGACCTAAGGAATCATGTGAGGAACCTTCTGATATGATCTGGTCTGGTCCTGTCTGAAGCTGCTGTCTGAACTGCTTAGTCATGGGTTACCAGACACCTCACACACTCTTCTATGCTGTGGATTGACCTGGAAACTCTTTGAAATATGCGTGTACTGTCTGTTTAGGGTGACAGCCCCGCCCCACCCCCCCTGCCCCAATATGATTTGAATGATGTATTATTCTTTCACCAGGGTCACTTCATCACTTTGGGGGATTACAAGGTTCTTTGTGTGACTAGTGTCGATTTCAAACGGAACTTTTTTATATTTCTTTTTTTTGGGTGGGGGGGGGGGGGGGGGGGGGGGCGGCTAAGGGGGAGTAGGGAAAGGAGTTAGTTAATCCCTACATTGTTAACGTTTGCACCACGTTGGAATGCTATGCCACGCAAATTACCCCTTTACACAAACCCCCCCCCCCAGTTTTCCACATCAAAAGGGCCTTGCGTTTCCTTTAAGTTTGTACCCAACTTCCCATAATCCTTCCATGAATGAAGTTGAAAGGCAGCACTGGCAGAGAGGGTGTGTTTGGGTTCCAGTGGGGGCGGGGCCTCTGTTTGGCTGCGGTCGCGTCCTGCGCTCCTGTACGTTGACAAACAGAGGGCGAGCGACACCTGGGTCGCTGTCCCGTTCTCCTGCGGAGCGCCTTAATAATGATCGCTAAGCAGCACTAAGCCAGCACTTAAGAATTTAACCAATACGATGCCCTCCTGCCGGGCCAGGGACCGAGGCTAAGGCTTTTTTACACACACACACACACACACACACACACACACACACACACACACACACACACACCACAAGTTCTCACAGTCAGGTAAAGCCAGCTAGTAGATGTCGTTTGTTTGTTTGTGAATGAGTGAGTGAATGAGTGAGCGAGCCCTGTATCAGCGATGATACTTGAAGTTTGGGCTGCGCTCCCTCTCACGGACGTTGGCGAAGACCTTAAGACCCCGCCTTTAGACTTGGGTTCCAGTGTGCCTCGCTATATGTCTCCGGGTCAAACACAACTCCTGCTGGGCCCAGACATTAACTTCCTCTGAGCCCTAACACACACACACACACATTCACATACAACGGACCTGACCAGTACTCTTAGTTCACTGCTTTTAAAACTCCGTTTAAGACTCCACTCTGGGGAAACCACTTAGTTTCCTTAGTAACCAGTCCCGGCTTTCCTCATATCTGTCACATTAACAATGTAAACGATACTCGCTGAAGTGCGTCCGTGTCTCTGGCTCTCCCTGTGCCTGCCCCCCCCCCCCCAGAGTGGCAGCTTGCCACTGACCAGATGCTGATGTATTGTGGAGCGTTGTGACAGAGGGCTGTATTGATATGAGGGGTGTGACAGACTGGAATCGGTTCCAGTATTGATCAGAGGACATCCATACCCACACAAAGTCTCTAAGGAACCAGGGGCGAAGACACACACAGTCCCAAGACCCCCACAGACTTACACACGAATGCACGCACACACACACACACACAAACACACTTACTCCTCCTCCTCCTTAGCCAACTATCAAGGGAAATTACCATCTCAATGGTTACTAGCAGAATTGCGGTCAGCAACCATGCAGAGATGGAATCATATTAGACACCCCAACACACACACACACTCTTACACGCACACACACACACACACACACACACACACACACACACACACACACACACACACGAGGCACACTCTGCATTTAGTCGGCCACGCAGGACAGCTTTTTGTGAACTGACACACCCTCCTGCGTCCGTGCTAATCTAAGACGGACGCGTTCTCCATTGAGGAGCGCCGGTGGACGGGGGAGGGGGGTCTGTGGACGGGGGGGCCCCCGGTGCACGGGGGCCGGTCAGCCTGGGGCCTCGCCTGGTCCAGGGCTTCCCTTTCTCTGTCTGTGTGTCAAGCGCAGACAGCACGGGCGCAAGCTCCAGTCACCACACAATACTGGCCTGCCTCGGTCACCAGCCAGCCTCATCCATCAGCCCACAGCCTGTCCAGCTGACACGACAGTGCGTGTGTGTGTGGATCTGTGTGTGTGTGTGTGTGTGTATGTGTGTGTGTGTGGTGAGAGCCTGGCAGCGTTCACAGTCCAGGTAGCACTCCGGTGCCAAGTTTTCCCTCCCTCCTCCTTCGTTCCCTGCAACCCTGCTTTCTCTCAAGTGGCTTTGTAGTGTCAGCGACAGAGCCCCCCTCACCCATCCCATCCCCCCTCTCTCTCTCTCTCTCTCTCTCTCTGTCTCTCACCCTCTATCTCTCTCTCTCGCCTGCTCTGCTGTTGCTGGGGCAAGCCCATCTGGTATTTAGCCCTAGTATTTGCCTGTGAATAGGGGGGGAGGTGAGGTGAAGGAGAGGGAGGGGGGAGGGAGAGGGAGGGAGGGAGGGTGGGGAGGGGCCCCAGCCCGGCGCCTGGGAGGGCTCCAGTCAGTCGTGTGTTTTCCTCCGAGTGTCAGGATGACTGCTGCAGCTCCCTGCTCCACACAGGGAACCACCGCTCTGCCCGAACACGACCCTGGGCGCACGGAGGTAGGGGACACACACACACACTCACACACACAGGAAGGGAAGGGAGGTTCGGCGTGGAATACCTGCCTGCCGGCGCTGCTCTGTGTTGTGGTGAAGTTGTGGCTCGTCTGCTGGTGAAGTTTGGCTGGATGTCTTGACTGCGCCTGTTGGATCGTATGAGTGTGTTTGTGTGTGTGTGTTTGTGTGTGTGTGAGAGGCTAGCGTCCTGTTGCAGCGGTGTGTATTCCTGCTCTGTTGTGTATTGTGGAAGGGTCATCTCTTGTTTTCCGCTGTTAGATGGTGTTAAGGTCACAGTGTTGAGTGTTTGGACTAGACTGAAGTAAGGAGTCTTCTGAGTGGACTAAAGTCGCACCTTCGCTCTCCGCTCTCCTCTTAACACTTTCTTCCCTTCTTCCTTCTTTCCCCTCCTCCTCTCTGGATTTCTCACTGTATTTCATCTCCTTACCATCTCTGTCCCTCCATCTTTTCGTTCGTCTCTGCTGAGCCTTTGCGTACGTTGCTGCGGTTAGCCACCGCTGACTGTTAGGTGCGAGTGTTAATTGCAGTGGGGAGGATAGGAGGTTGGCTTGTTAGATCTGGCGTTGGCATGTGCTAAGAATGTCTCTGTGTTTCCTGGCTGAGGAACAGACTGGCTGGCTAGTTAGGATGAACCCTTCTGAACAGAGTTCCTTTGAGCGAGCTCTGGGTTCTGATGAATGGAGATTAGCAGCTGTCAGATTAAAGGAGGTGTCTTTGATTTTGACGGGTCACGTGATTAAGGTGTTTATTGCTTTTCCTTCCTCCCGGCTTTACATGTGAGGAAGTGTGGTGGTTGTGTTCCCCTGCTGCTGTTGAGGGTGTGTGTGAGTGTGTGTGTGTGTTTCTGTGAGCAAGTCTGTGCCTGTGACTGCTAGGAGTTTGTAGTGTGCAAGCCTGTGCCTGTACGTGTGTGTGTGTGTGTGTGTGTGTGTGTGTGTGTGTGTGCGCGCGCGTATGTGTGTGTGTGACGCCACAGCTGTCGTACTCAGCTCGAGAAAATGAGGTAAAACGAGTTTGTTGCTTTATTGTGTCCACTAAAGCCAGCTAGTGCCAGGTGTTCCAACAGGAAGCTTCCTGTATTGATAAGAAACAGACACACACTCCCACACACACGCTCTCTCCCACACACACACACACATTCTCTCTCCCACACACACAACTCTTCACGGTCTGGTCACCGCATTGAAGGCTAAATCTATAGTTGTTGTCTGTAGCCAGTGTTTAATGGAAGCTGTCCTGAGGGCCCCGGCCTCAGAACAAACCAATGTAGGTTAGAGGTGAGTAATTAGCCAGACTAGCGACTGGATCGCTAGTGACAGTTGTCCCGTCCACCATGTCCCATTTGCAGCAGGGTTTTTGGACGGGCCTGGAGAAGAGACCTGACCCTCTTAGACACACGAAAACAGGGGTCCCCTTTCGCCCCTCCTTTCATCTTTCTTTTAGTCGGTGCCCCCCAATGCCCCCTGCGAAAGGGTCACCCTACCCCCCCCACCCCACCATCCTCTGTCTGATCCTCCTGCATGACTGGGTTCAAGGCATGGAGTCCTGTGGTGCCCCTGTCCCCCCCCCCCCCACCCCCCCCACCCTCAGGGGGACCTACCTCTAGACCCCAGCACAAAAACAAACCCCTGCTCTTTTAATTAGGCCCCATTGTCGAGTTCCTCAGCCTTGGGAGAGCCTTCCTGTCTCTGGGACCCTCCTCAGTGGAGACACAGATAGCCACAGATAGCCAGAGCTAGCTACAGATAGCCACAGATAGCCAGAGTTAGCCACAGATAGCTACAGCTAGCCAGAGCTAGTTACAGTTAGCCAGAGGTAGCGTCGGTCAGTGTAACTTTAGCCATTTCACCTGTAGCCTGAAACCTTAAAGTTGTGGTGGTGGTGGGGGTTGAATACGAGGGACTTTGCCCCCCGTACACACACACAAATAAAAGCCTCGAGGCTTGCAAAGTTAGGTAGCTGTTGTGCTTGTAGCTTGTTAATGACCGGACAGAGTTTTAAAGAGCCAGTTCACCTCTGGCTAATTAGCCACCTGGCTAGCATGTGTGTTTCCTGCCTAACGAGGTTAAATGAGCCTGGTAAGGTGGGCTAATGACATTAGACATGTTTGTTTCCAAGCATGTGAGTTTAAATCGGCTGGGGTTGGTTAAAAGAACATTGGTTCAGACCGGTTTTCACTTTGACTGCATGTCTACGAACGCTAGTTCAGTCTGCAACTGGGATAACCCAATTAACGTTACTAATGGGTTGCGTGCTCTTTTGGTTTCCAGCCTAAACGAGGCTTCCACTGTCATTATTTTTCCATGAATCAAAGATGTCAAGTGAAAGAGACACAGTGAGGGGTGTCTGAGGGGGCCTGGGGCGGGGAGGGCTGGGGAGGGCTGGGGAACTGACATGTGTGTGCCATGTCCCCCTGAACACTCTGTATAATGTGACGAGTCAAAGACGCCCAGCTTCACGTATGATCGAATCAGCGCGTGCGTGCATGCGTGCATGCGTGCATGCGTGCATGCGTGCATGCGTGCGTGAGAAAAGGAAAATGCTTTCCAGCGAAAGCAGCACAACAGCTGAACGTTTCCTGGATTGATCAGCGCTCTAGATTTCTCCTGAAAACACACACACACACAGACACCCTGCCACACCTCACCAGCCGCCGCACACACCCTGGCTTCCCAGCCCCTGCTGAGCAGACACAGCCCCCCCCCCCCCCCCCCCCACCTAGAGACACACACACACAGACACGCTCACAAAAACACACATACTAACCCTGACCCCCCCCCCCCCCACACACACACACACACCTTCATTAAAAGGAATGTTTGACGCACGTATGTGCTTCTTAAGCATAGGTTTGGTCATATCACATACCAGTACTTACTACTGACGTGCAGACGTGTTTATATACACACCAAATAATGAATAAATATTATTCATGCAGGCTCAGTTAAGAGCCTAATGCTAACATACATGCAGGTATCCAAAGACATAGTGATATATTTTTCTTTTCATGTTAAGATATTTTATTAGGGACATTCCTGCCTTTATTTTTTATAGTGATAGAATATTCTTAACAGGAGGGGGGGGGGGGGGCGAACGGAAACAAATATTCAGTAGCTGGATTACCTTAGCCAATGAGCTCCACATGGCACCCAATCACCATGTTGAAAAGCAGTTCACCCGGAAGCTTAGCCAATGGAAAACGCAGAAGCAGTTTTTTTCGGTTGTTGTTGGGAAGTGACCTTGTTGACTTCTCCCACATGGTATCCCCATAGCTAACCGACAGCAGGCTTGCTGTGCCTCAGCTCTGCCCCAGACAGCGTCCTGGGAGGCCAATAAACAAGGATGGATGGAGAGCCGGTTTACTGTCTTATGTGAGACCTGGAACCTCAGACCTGAGGCCAGAAAAGACCTTGGCAGCTACTACTCTTCATCTCTCCTCTCCCTCGTTCCCCATTTCTCTCCCTTTTTTATCTCTGTCTCTCTTTGTCTCTGTCCGTTTGTCTAACTCTCTCTGTCGCTCTTCTCTTTCCCTCTTTATGCTCTCTTATGTCTCTCTCTCCTTCCCTCTCTCTCCTTCTCTCTCTATGTCTTATGATCTATGTCATTCTCTTTTCTGTCTTTATCTCTCTCTCTTCTCTCTCCTTCCCTCTCTATTTATGTCTTAATCTTTTCTCCGTCTTTAGCTCTCTTCTTTCGGTCTCTTTCTCTTTCGGTCTCTCTCTTTCGGTCTCTCTCTTTCTCTCTCAGTCTCTTGGTCTCTCACTCTTTCTGTCTCTCTCAGTAGTTTGTAAGCCATCATTAGCCAGCAGAGGCATGGCAGTGAGAACCAGCCGTCTTTCGTTAACAGAGGCAATTTGTTCAGCATGTGTTCCGCGTTTGGAGGACATACAAGCACCTCCGGTAGGAGAAACCATAGGATGACTGGAAAGGCAAATGTGTGTGTGTGTGCGGACATGCACATACGTGTGTGTTTTATTTTAACGCCGCAAGGAAGAAACAATGTATACACAGGACAAGGTTGGGAATCGGGACACAAATAAGTCCATCTCTCTCTCTCTGGTTCTCCATCTCTCTCTGGTTCTCCATCTCTGTCTGGTTCTCCATCTCTGTCTGGTTCTCCAACTCTCTCTGGTTCTCCATCTCTGTCTGGTTCTCTAACTCTCTCTGGTTCTCCAACTCTCTCTGGTTCTCCATCTCTGTCTGGTTCTCCATCTCTGTCTGGTTCTCTAACTCTCTCTGGTTCTCCAACTCTCTCTGGTTCTCCATCTCTGTCTGGTTCTCCATCTCTGTCTGGTTCTCTAACTCTCTCTGGTTCTCCAACTCTCTCTGGTTCTCCATCTCTGTCTGGTTCTCCATCTCTGTCTGGTTCTCTAACTCTCTCTGGTTCTCCAACTCTCTCTGGTTCTCCATCTCTGTCTGGTTCTCCATCTCTGTCTGGTTCTCCATCTCTCTCTGGTTCTCCATGCTGAAGGCTGAGGAGATTACCCAGTGCACGCCTCTTTTAGTCAGACAAAAGTGAAAGCAGGACAGGGTCCAAGAGGTCTCCAGGGAGCATCTGTCTGGGGAGGGCAGCTACTAACCTTCCTATGAGTGTGTGTGTGTGTGTGTGTGTGTGTGTGTGTGTGTGTGTGTGTGTGTGTGTGTGTGTGTGTGATTTGCAGATGCTTGTGTGTGCATGTCTGAGATATACCCTTGTGTTGCATTGCAATGCACTCGTTTTTCTTAGAAAAGGAATCCACCGGCTTTGTCATTCATGAAGGCTCGAGCCTGAACCAGCCTGTTGAAATGAGTCAGGACACACACAGACAGGCACACACACACACACACCGGACACACACAGGCACGCTCACGCATGCATCCGTGTCAGCAGTTCCACATGCCACAAAAGAGCAGGAGCAGGTCAATGAGCCGTTCACAATCAGTCACATATCATTAACTAGCCGTCCGTCTGTTCAGATCAATCAGTCTCTCGTGGCTTCAGGAATGTTTCACCTTATCTGTCTCTCCTCACAAGTGGTAAAACAACAAGGGGCA
This sequence comes from Neosalanx taihuensis, assembly GCA_030340665.1. Taxonomy (NCBI): domain Eukaryota; kingdom Metazoa; phylum Chordata; class Actinopteri; order Osmeriformes; family Salangidae; genus Neosalanx; species Neosalanx taihuensis. The sequence continues at coordinate 5,759,271 of CM059295.1, read as the reverse complement.
ATTTCCGAACAGGTGCCGTTCCTCCATCCTTTCCCTCCCTCCTTCCTGCCCTTTCCCAGCATGCCTTTGGCCTCTGTGGTAGAGGTTTGCAGCTGTTGGGATCATGCTGACATGTAAACACACGTCCTTCTTAACGTTCCCTGCTTTCAGTCCTCAGAAACCTCCGAACCACTTTCAGCTGTCCACCTCTGGTTCCAGTCCATTCTCAGAGGTTTCTTCAAGACAAAATAGATGTTAGGATGCCAAAGTCATTGTAACATTGAAATAACTCACCAAACATTCAGGTCTCCGTTTCAAAAATGTCAGGCTTGTTTTGTTAGTCAGGCTGGCAGTGATCTGGAGCTGGACAATCATTTGCAGTTCTTTTTCCTGTCAGTGTTGCCTGGTTAATCAGTGTTGTGAAGAGCCCGGAACATGGAGGAGGCGGGTTCCATGTCAGAACATGGAGGAGGGAAGTTCCTCCTCCTCTGCCTCCTCTTCCCTCTCCCCCTCCGTCTGTGTGGGCCCTCATTTCCCCGAAGTCACACCTACCTACCCAGAGGTCAACCCACACACACACACACACCTGTTTAACCAGAAGAGTGGACAGTGTTCCCCTCCTTAGGCGCCAAGCCGATTTAGCAGAGAGGGAATGGGAGTCCCCCCTGTCTTGACTTGCCTGCCTGCTGAACAAAAGGCTTCTTCAACAGGTTGACTTGAGCAGAATGTGAGAAACAGATGAGAAATCGTACACAAAGAGTTCAAAGTTTACATGCGACACTTGAGCACATTAACCGTGTTCATACGAGCTTTCTATAGTTGACGGGTTTTACAGAACCTGCAAACAGAGGTGAATGTTTGCCCTGGTAAAGGAATTCCAAAACCTCCCCCTGACACACACACACACACACACACAAACTGCTCAAAAGACACTTGCTTTGAGACGCTCTGCAAAAAAATAGTCTGAACGGAATTCTCCCCGAGGCTAAGCGATGAGGTAATCGACTGGCCCGGTGTCACCAAAACCCCCTTTCATCCGTGAGTCCCCCAGAACAGCCGCCCATCTCTCCCTCGCAACCTCCACTCAGCCCAGTATATGGACGTTTTCATTTATCCCACATACAAAAGCCGAAGCCCTCTGCTTGCTCTCTCTCTCCCCTTCTCTTTACGGACACCACCCCCCCCCCCACCTCGCTCTCTCTCCATCCCCCCTCTCCTCACACTCGCCCAGTCAAAAGGACGAGGCAGCCCCCTTTTGTGGCTCGTCTCTGAAAGCAGGGGGCCTTTTTAGTAGGCGCGCACCCAAGGCCTCTTTATGTGAGGCGCTCACCAATCACCCTTCCTACTTACCCACCATTCACACTTCAAAGGTTCCAGGCGCCAACTAACGACGATTTGGGAGGGATGATGTCATTCCCAACCTCTTCTCACCCCCTCTCCTCTCCCTCTCTCCCTCTCGCCTTCTACCCCTCCATGCCTCTACATTTCCCTTTCTTTTTCTTTTTCTCTCCATCTTTTGCCCCCTCTCTTCCTTTCCCCCTCTCCCTCTCAAACTCTCTCCATCTCTTTCCCTCTATCACCTTCTCTCGCCATCTCTCTGTCCCTATGTCTCTCTCTCTTTCTCCCTCTCCATCTCTCTCTCGCTCTCTTTCTCCCTCTCTCTCTCTCCCTCTCCCTCTCTCTCTCTCTCTCTCTCTCTCTTTTTCTCTCTCTCTCTTTCTCCCTCTCTCTCTCTCTGTCTCTCTCTCTCCCTCTCCCTCTCTCTCTCTCTCTCTCTCTCTCTCTCCTTCTCTCTCTCCCCAGCCAGTGGATGATCCCAGTGAGCCGTCAGCTGCTTGTTAGCTCAGTTTGATCTGGTTCACTGGGTGAACATTGACAGATACGATTGAAGTTGTCCTGTTTGTGCAGTTTCTTTTTTGGGGTCATAGCTCTGCCCGCGTGCCCCTCCCCCCTCCAGGATGCCCCTGGCGCCCTGGATGACCTCTCAGCGATGTCCCCCATGCCCCGATCCGATTGGTTGATATTCCGATCCCACCTACTGATGTCTTAGCGGACAACACTCCTGGTGATGTTTTACTTGGATCAAAACTAGGGGTGAACACCCCATGCGGCCCTCGCCTGATCGATGACATTCCGACCAATAAATTCTCCCAGCTCCTTAGTAGTGTTTCAGCTGGGCGGCTGTCATCTATGATAGATTCTCTTACAACACCCACCCCCCCCTCTTTGCCTCCCCACCACCCACCCAGCTCCTTTTTTTTGTCTGCCGGCCATTAGCAGGCTCCTATTGTCTGTCTCTAGTGACGCCCTCACCCGGATTCTGACTTCAGTGCTCTAGTGGCCCACACCTCAAAACGCTCAAGACCTCCTTCTTAGAGACAGGGGGAGAGAGGAGGAGGGAGGGGGGTTCCACAGAAGAGCTGGAATGTTGCGGTGCTCCAGCGTCGTAGCGTCGGACCCCGCTAAGCGATCACTGAGCTCTCCAGGGACGATGGTTGGAGCGTTTGATCTGGTCTTAATCTCCAACACAATCCCAGCCTCACTCTGCGCTCCTCACAGCCCCTGTTGCTGGGAGAGTCCCTGTTGCATGTCTCAGACTCCCTGTAGAAACGCTCTGACTCTCTGCATGTCTCAGACTCCCTGTAGAAACGCTCTGACTCTCTGCATGCCTCAGACTCCCTGTAGAAACGCTCTGACTCTCTGCATGTCTCAGACTCCCTGTAGAAACGCTCTGACTCTCTGCATGTCTCAGACTCCCTGTAGAAACGCTCTGTCTCTCTGCATGTCTCAGACTCCCTGTAGAAACGCTCTGACTCTCTGCATGTCTCAGACTCCCTGTAGAAACGCTCTGACTCTCTGCATGCCTCAGACTCCCTGTAGAAACGCTCTGACTCTCTGCATGCCTCAGACTCCCTGTAGAAACGCTCTGACTCACTGCATGTCTCAGACTCCCTGTAGAAACGCTCTGACTCTCTGCATGCCTCAGACTCCCTGTAGAAACGCTCTGACTCTCTGCATGCCTCAGACTCCCTGTAGAAACGCTCTGACTCTCTGCATGCCTCAGACTCCCTGTAGAAACGCTCTGACTCTCTGCATGCCTCAGACTCCCTGTAGAAACGCTCTGACTCTCTGCATGTCTCAGACTCCCTGTAGAAACGCTCTGACTCTCTGCATGTCTCAGACTCCCTGTAGAAACGCTCTGACTCTCTGCAGGTCTCAGACTCCCTGTAGAAACGCTCTGACTCTCTGCATGTCTCAGACTCCCTGTAGAAACGCTCTGACTCTCTGCATGTCTCAGATTCCCTGTAGAAACGCTCTGACTCACTGCATGTCTCAGATTCCCTGTAGAAACGCTCTCTCGCATGTTCTGCCTCTGCGGAAGAAGCCAGTGTTGTGATAAAAGGCCAGATTTACAATACAGAGACTCTCCCATCATGGTGCTGAGAGCAGAGAGAGACTCTCCTCTGTAGGAGGGACACTTCGTCTGTCCTATGAAGCTCTGTGTACATCACTGTGTGTAAACATCTGGAGTCTGTCGTTGTTTGTGTCTGTGTCTGTCTGTGTGTGTGTGTGTGTGTTTGTGTGTTTTTCTCCTAAGAATGTGAAAATGACAGGTTGTGAGCAGGCAGGTAGTTAAAGAGTTCATTAAAGAGCAGTGTGTGTGTGTATGTGTTTTTGTGTGTGAGTGTGTGTGATCCTCTTGGTAATGTAGAAAGAGAGAAAGAATGGGGGAAAGGAGGAGGGGGAGAGAGGGAGGGGTAAAGGGCAGCTCAGCACCTCCATACATTCCTTTGTTGTTTACATGAAAGCAGAACTGTGAGAGGAGACCTGAGCTCCCTGGAGCTCTCCTCCTTCTCTCCTCCTTCTCTCCTGTCTCTATCCTCCTCCCCTCTTGTCTCCATCCCCGTCTCCTCCTGTCCTCCTCCCCTGCTGCCCTCAGAGGAGAAGCATCTTTCAGTTGTGTGTGTGTCAGTTCTGCTTGGTCCCTATAAAGAGTCTCTTGTCCTTCCTCTTGAACGCGTGTGAAAAACAGGCCCATTGTGGGTCCTCATCCACCAAGCTGTGCTAGCTAACAGAGCCTCAGAGCCACAACAAGGCTCTCTCTCTCTCCCTCTCTCCCTCTCTCTTTCTCTCATTCTCTCTCCCTCCCTCTCCCCCCTCTCTCTCTTCTCCCTCCCTCCCCCTCTCTCTCCTTTCTCCTCTCTCTCTCTCTCTCTCTCTCTCTCTCTCTCTCTCTCCCTCCCTCTCTCACACAGAGCTTTCCTCTCATTCCTTCCTTCAATGTCTGCTTTCTCTCTGGATGTGACCGAAAACTGACCTAGTTCTCTCTCACTTTCTCCCTCTCTGTCCTCCCCTCTCTCCCCCTCTCTCTCCCAGGCGTATGAATGGGCTCTGGAGGGCATGCGTCACCTGGCCTGCGTCAGCATGGAGGACTGTTCTCTGCCCGACAAGTGCCAGGGTGTGATCGGCTGCCTGGAGGGTTACGGTCGGCAGCACCCACCTATCCCGGACGCCCGCTTCCAGGAGATGAAGGATCTGGCCGGGGAGCTGAAGAACGAGCAGGGCCTCAGGCAGTGGAAGTTCGCCTGGTCCAAGTGCCAAGAGACCCGGCAGATGTTTGAGAAGAAGCTGGAGGCGGCGCTGCGGACGCGACGAGGCGTGCTGGACGGTGGGGCGGGCGTAAAGGCGGCCAGCGACGGTGTGGCCACGCCCAGACGCCACTCTGAGGGTCAGGGAGCTCGAGGCAGCGGCGGCCACGAGAGGACCTCCAGCTTGTCGCTCTCCTGCAGGAAGGCGTTCTCAGGGGTGTGGAGCGCCGGCCGCGACAGGCTGTCCTCTGCCTCCAGCTCCGCCTCCTCGCCATGCGCCTCCAGACCTGAGGCCGCCGGGGGCGTGGACTGTGGCTCCACCCCCTCCGCAAACTCCTCCCCTTACGGCTTGGAGCCCCGCCTCTCCCCGCACACGCCCCTCGCCCCGCTGCATCACAACCCCCGCCTCACGCGCAGCACCTCGTCCGAAGAGTCGTCCCACCACTCCTGCCTGGAGGCCCAGGCCCGCGCCACCTCCTGCTCCTTCACCCCCACCCTGCCCCCCCTCGACTCCTCCCCCAGCGCCACGCCCGCCAGCCGTCGGCAGCTGCTCCGCAAAACCCAGAGCTTCGACTGCCCGGCCACGCCCGAAGGCGCCCGCTACGGCACGTGCCAGCGGACTCTGAGCGAGCCGGCTCGCCGTGGCAACACGGGGGTGTTCATCAAGGGGCTGGAGGTGAGCAGCACCGAGGTGGCCGAGCGGCCCTACAGCCCCAGGCTGGCTGCTCACGGCTGGGCCGCCGCCGCGGGGGAGGGCCTGCGGACCCCTGGAGCCAGCGCCACCAGCAGCCCTGTGGCTGAACCTCGGGCTAAAGGAAGGTGGGTGGTCGATGGAGGGAGGCTTGTTGTGGTGGGGATGGGAGGTGAAGGTTCTGTGTCCCAGACGTGGATTAAGCTTGATCTTGGCATAATTACTTTTTCATTGGACATCTTCATTGAATTTATTGCTTTAATTTAGGGCTCGGCTTAATCCTTGTCTGGGAAACTGGGCCAAACTGGTTTTGGAGGTCGAGGAGCAGATTTGGTTGTGTTGTGTGTGTAGGAAGGTTGGAGTGTGTCTTTTACCAGGACTTTGAGCTTCTGTTCAGGCCAGGTATGTTACCTCACGTATGAGATCATCAACTCCATAGGGAACTTTCTGGAAAGTCTTTACAGTAGATAGTATACACCGTCCTTATCTCTCTGTAACACTCTCTGCGCGTGCATGAGTGTGTGTGTGAGTGTGTAAAAGTCTAAGAACATGAGAGCCAGGCGTCAAGTCTCCCTGCTCCCTGGCTGAGATGCGATGGAGTTCTAATTACTTTGCCATGCCCACCCCCCCCCCCCCCCTTCCTTCACCTGTGACCCCCATGAGAACAGCCCCTCCCTCAGCTCCCCCCTTCCCACCCCCCATCATCACCCCTGCTGCAGACCGCTGCTGCAATCCTGCCGCTGATGACAAATCCAGCCCTGGGAAGCCACAAGGAGCTGCTTTGATGTTCACACACACACACACTCTCTCTCACACACACACACTCTCTCTCACACACACACAGTGGAGGACAGATAAATTCAGACACACACACATACCCGCTCCATGTGGTTTACAGTGGAAGGCTATTCCACACCAATTAGAGCGTGTCCCATTAATATGGGGTCCCAGGCACCGTGGGGGGGAGGGGGAGGAGGAGGAGGGGGGGGATACCATTTTGTTGCTGGTCTCACCCAGAGAGAGAGAGAGAGGTTTGGAGAACATGAGAACAGAACATGTCTAAAACAGAAACAGCTTTCACACCTCCTGTCCTCCTTTGGGTCCTTTGGAGGACAGTGCTAAATCTTCCTTCCCTCACGCATAGACGGCTCTGAAAGGGGGAATTATTAGTTCCTCGTATTTCTTTAAGCTTTCTTTAGCTTTCTCAGCTTCATAAGACACGTTGAACATTACATCGTAGTTGGAGATATATATCGAAATATTCTACATCGATAATATCGTTGTACGTTTTGGTGTAGAGGGTTGTGGGGTACTTAAGAACTTAAGGTGGAAGGCACTGTGTGTGTGTGTCTGTGTGTTTGTGTGTGTGTGTGTTTGTGTAAGACAGGGTTGGAGGTAGGGGGGTGGGGGGGTCATGTCATTGTGTCAGAGGAGGCGCTGTGTGTGGCCTCAGGCACTGAGGAGAGCTGGGCCAGGTGCCACACACACACACACCCCTCATCCCCCCTACTCACCATCTATGCCCAACGGGGTGGCAGAGAAGAGCGGGACCCCCTAGGACTGGCACTCCAGCTAGAGGAGAAAGGGGGGAGGCAGGGGGGAGACAGGAGGGGAGACAGGGGAAGCCAGAGGCAAGACCCCCCACCCTCATTGTTTCTTTTGTCCCTTTAAGTATACCTCTTCTGTATTTGTAAAGGTCTTTTTATTCAGCTTCCCAGTATCTCTCCAGAAGCCAAGAAATAAAAAAGAGGTCATAGAAAGTATTAGAAAAAGTAAAGAAAAAACCTCTTTATCCTCCATGCATCCATGAAACAACCTTCAGGTGTGCTTTTCCACAGACCGTAACCTTGCGGTCGTCTCTTAACCCTCCGGGAGACACGAGGGCTTCAGGGTTTCATGTTAGTATGTCTGACGGTCCAGCGGGGCCAGGCTGACAGCCAGTGATGAACCAGACACCTCAGACCTGGAGGGCTTCAGCCAAGTAGCCCACCGACAGGCAGGCACATTAGCATTAGCATCTCTCTCTCACTCTCTGCTAACTTACACACAGGCACAGTATTATAAACACCTTCTATCAGGCCCTGGAGACCTGCAGAGACTGGCTGGAGGACCTGCCAGCATGTAGACTCCCCAGCATGCCAAGAACAACACACTCAGAGGGGGGTGGGGGGGGAGACACGAAGGAGGGGGTTGGAGGGCGAGGGAGAAACAGGGAGAAAAGGTTTATGGTCTTGGGAAATAAATCGACCATATTTTGATTCAGCGTTCTGACTCTGGACCTCAGAAGTGATTTAAAGCGTGTTTGAAGCCGGTCTGTCTCAGTCCAGTTGTTTTGGTCTAACTGTGTCAGATAGCTTCTGATAACACACACACACTCTGCAGCCTCTGTCCCAGCTGTGTGGGGTCCAGCTGTGTGGGGTCCAGCTGTCAGAAGCCTGACCTGAAAGCTGTCATGTCTGGTCTGTCTCTCGTATACAAGGTATAAAACCTGCTTACAGTCAGTGTAGAGGAGCATCAAGGGTCTAATGTGCACTGTTTCAGTATTTTAGGGTTCAGAACTAAGGAACCGTCTGACTGACCATACAGAACCGTCAGAACAGCACCTCAACATGATCTAAGTATGATAACAGCACCTCAACGTGATCTAAGCCTGACAACAGCACCTCAACGTGATCTAAGTCTGATAACAGCACTTCAACATGATCTAAGTCTGATAACAGCACCTCAACATGATCTAAGTCTGATAACAGCACCTCAACATGATCTAAGTATGATAACAGCACCTCAACATGATCCAAGTCTGATAACAGCACTTCAACATGATCTAAGTCTGATAACAGCACCTCAACATGATCTAAGTATGATAACAGCACCTCAACATGATCCAAGTCTGATAACAGCACCTCAACATGATGTAAGTCTGATAAGAGCACCTCAACATGATGTAAGTCTGATAACAGCACCTCAACATGATCTAAGTATGATAACAGCACCTCAACATGATCCAAGTCTGATAACAGCACCTCAACATGATCCAAGTCTGATAACAGCACCTCAACATGATGTAAGTCTGATAACAGCACCTCAACATGATGTAAGTCTGATAACAGCACCTCAACATGATGTAAGTCTGATAACAGCACCTAAACATGATGTAAGTCTGATAACAGCACCTCAACATGATGTAAGTCTGATAACAGCACCTCAACATGATGTAAGTCTGATAACAGCACCTCAACATGATGTAAGTCTGATAACAGCACCTCAACATGATGTAAGTCTGATAACAGGTATGAAAGGTATCAGGTACCAACATGATGTGAGTAACAGCCGGGACGCAGTAAAAAAAAAAAAGAACATTTCATCTGTGTTTAACACTGTAAAGCCTTTCCGTGGCCTCTCTATAGTCCTGTCCTGTAGAGCAGCACAGTGACGCAGCCTCAGTCACACGGATATGATGTACACAACCTCCCTCCAGACACGGGGCAGGAAGGGACCTGCTCTGACACGCTGGCACAGGCGTGTGTTTGTGTGCGTGTCTGTGTGTGTGTGTGTAGTCAAGATCATCAGTAAAAATGGACGAACTTACCACCGAAGTTTGATGTTTCCTCCCCCTTATATCAAGAGTTTTTGAAACCTCACAACTGCTTTTCACTTAACAGAACACAAGCCAGTTTCACTGTGAGTGGAGACGTAACATCCCCTTTTCTGCCCACCTCCCTTCCCTCCCTCCCCTCTCCCTCCCCCTCTCCTCCCTCCCTCCCCTCCCTCCCTCCCGCTCTCCTCCCTCCCCTGTCCTCCCTCCCTCCCCCTCTCCTCCCTCCCTCCCCTCTCCCTCCCCCTCTCCTCCCTCCCCTCCCCTCCCTCCGAGCAGCAAGCTACGCCACATCGTGGACGAGATGGTGAGCACGGAGCGGGAGTACGTCCGCTCGCTGCGCTACATCATCGAGCACTACTTCCCCGAGATGGAGCGTGCCGACCTGCCGCAGGACCTGCGGGGGAAACGCTCCGTCATCTTCGGGAACCTGGAGAAGCTGGTGGACTTCCACAGCCAGTTCTTCCTCAAGGAGCTGGAGAGCTGCTGCAACCACCCGCTCCGCGTGTCCCACTGCTTCCTGCGCCACGTACGTAGATACGAATCAAACGCACTCCAGGGTCGGAGGGACGGTAGATCGATGTTCTGAGAGGCTTCCAGCGGGGTTTGATTTGGCTCTCGGTTCGCGCCTGGACTTGTTTTTTTTTGTTTTTGGGGCAGTGTGTCAGGTGGATTAAGTGTAGCCAAGTTTCCAGGCTTATTCTAACAGGGTCAGATGTGACACTCCTGCTGTGAAGATGTGGGGTACCTGATTTGTATGGTATATGAGAAAGATACCTCACTACAGTGTTTCCTATAGAATGCGAGGCTACGTGCTCAGGGTAGCAGGGATTGGGGTGGGGATACCAAGTGACTCACACATCCTGGAGTACCAAAAGCCTCAACAGTCACACACACACACGTGCAACACGACCTTCAGGAGGTGGTTTATGCTGAACCTTTAACCGTTGGCACGTTCTCCGTGTGAAAGGCTGTTTCTGTCAAACGCTAATTAAACGCTGTATTAATGATCAGGCAGTTGATTGTCAGCCCGTCCCTCAGGCTGAAACTCTACCTGGGGGAACTGCAGGTGGAACGCTGAGCAGGAACGGCAGTTCTGATTTCCATCTAGAGAGGGAGGCTTGTGCACGTGACTGTCAGGGCAGGGAGCTGGGAGCTGGGGGAGGGATCAGGGATTTGCTGGGTCAGTTCCTTCTGGAGGTGAAGGTGTTGTTCTAGTTTGAAACCTGAAGTAGATGGTTTTACCCCTCGAGTATGAACCCAGCTGTCCAAACACAGCCCTGCCTCTCCCCCTCTCTCTCTCTCTCTCTCTCTCTCTCTCTCTCTCTCTCTCTCTCTCTCTCTCTCTCTCTCTCTCTTTCTCCCCCTCTCTCCCTCTCTCTCTCCTTCTCTCTCCCCCTCTCTCTCTTTCACAGCTTCCGTTTCAGTCGCTCCATCCCAGATCTCTGCTGGTGGTGCTCATGTTGGCAGAACCTCTCTCTCTAAGCTTCTTGAATTCTCTCACCTCTCGACACAGTCCATAGAAACTTGGATTCATTTTTCATCTCGTCGTCGCCCCCTCTCTCCATCTTTCCGTTTCTCTCTTTACATTCCGGTGGTGTTCGAGCGTTATCAAAGCAGCCTGCATGGCCTGAACTCGCTTATCCAAGCTTCCCCACTCATTCACCCCTGTTCATCCCTTCATCTTCCTCTCTCCTCTCTCCTTCCTATCGCTTTCTTTCCTTCTATCTCTCCTCTCTCTATCTCTCCTCTGTCTATCCCTCCTCTCTATCTCTCCTCTCTCTATCTCTCCTCTGTCTATCCCTCCTCTCTATCTCTCCTCTCTCTATCTCTCCTCTGTCTATCCCTCCTCTCTATCTCTCCTCTCTCTATCTCTCCTCTGTCTATCCCTCCTCTCTATCTCTCCTCTGTCTCTCTCCCTTCTCTCTTCTCTCTAACCCCCTCAGGGTGATTTAGTGGTGCAGAGTTAAAGGCTCTAACCGTTTTCCACAGTTTAAACAGCTCACACAAGAACAGACCTCTGTCGGAGCCACCCCAGCTCTACAGCAGAGAAACACCCGGAGTATTCTTGGCCAGAAACGCAGCGACGAAAGATATCGCACGCTTAAAATGCACCATAAAGCATTTTGCCTCATTGCCAACATTGGCAGCCAAGCAAAACTCAAATGACAAGATACGGAAAATCGCATGTTTTCCGCTTGGTGCCGTAGAACAAGAGGGTGTTCTGTGTGCTGAAATGGGTCAGCAGTTGGGTCAGAATGGACCGAATGAATTATTTGATATTTAACCTAACATATAACTGAAATCCATCTCTCCCTGTCTCTTTGTAACCCACAGCAAGACCAGTTTGGCCTCTACGCTCTGTACAGCAAGAACAAGCCCAAGTCTGATACCCTGCTGGCCAGCCACGGAAACAGCTTCTTCAGAGTGAGTCTGGAGCCTACGCACACTCACACACAAACACACTCACACACACACACACTCACACACACACACACACACTCAAACACACTCACTTGCACACACACTCAATCGCACACACACTCACTCACACTCACACACACACACACTGTCCGACCCGCCATCTCATACTTGTTTGCCTCAAGATCAGAGAAATTCAAGTTTGACATTTCATCATTCTAGCCGAGGCTTTTCATCCAAACCAACACAAGAGCAGTGCTAACCACCACCATCCCTACCCCCTCCCTCCGCCCCTCTGTCCCCCAGAACAAGCAGCTGGAGCTGGGGGACAAGATGGACCTGGCGTCCTACCTGCTGAAGCCCGTCCAGCGGATGAGCAAGTACGCCCTGCTGCTGAAGGACCTGATCAAGGAGGTGAGCGAGGCGCAGGACACCGAGCTGACGTACCTGCGGGCCGCCGCCGAGATGGTCAAGTTCCAGCTGCGCCACGGCAACGACCTGCTGGCCATGGACGCCATCCGGGACTGTGACGTGAGTGTGCGTCACGATAGGACACGCCCCCTGACCGCCAGAGGGGCGTGGCTATCACGAGAATTTGATCCGAAAATAAATTCACTGTCGAGTTGGGAGATCCAGTATATTAAGTATGTGTGTCTGTGTGTGTGTGTGTGTGTGTGTGTGTGTGTGTGTGTGTGTGTGTGTGTGTGTGTGTGTGTGTGTGTGTGTGTGTGTGTGTGTGTGCGCGTGTGTGTGTGTGTGTACCTGCGTGTGTGTGTTTTTACCTGCCGGTGTGTGTGTGTGTGTGTGTGTGTGTGTGTGTGTGCGCGTGTGTGTGTGTGTGTACCTGCGTGTGTGTGTTTTTACCTGCCGGTGTGTGTGTGTGTGTGTGTATGTGTGTGTACCTGCCTCTGTGTGTGTGTACCTGCCTGTGCGTGTGTGTGTGTACCTGCCTGTGCGTGTGTGTGTGTGCCTGCCTGTGCGTGTGTGTGTACCTGCCTGTGTGTGTGTGTGTGTGTGTGTGTATGTGTGTGTGTACCTGCCTCTGTGTGTGTGTACCTGCCTGTGTGTGTGTGTGTGTACCTGCCTGTGTGTGTGTGTGTACCTGCCTGTGCGTGTGTGTGTGTACCTGCCTGTGTGTGTGTGTACCTGCCTGTGTGTGTGTGTACCTGCCTGTGTGTGTGTGTGTGTGTGTGTGTGTGTGTGTGTACCTGCCTGTGTGTGTGTGTGTGTGTGTGTGTGTGTGTGTGTATGTGTGTGTACCTGCCTCTGTGTGTGTGTACCTGCCTGTGTGTGTGTGTGTGTGTGTACCTGCCTGTGCGTGTGTGTGTGTGTGGTGCAGGTGAACCTGAAGGAGCAGGGTCAGCTGGTCAGACAGGATGAGTTCACTGTGTGGTATGGCAGGAAGAAGTGCCAGAGACACGTGTTCCTGCTGCAGGACCTGGTGCTGTTCAGCAAACCCAAACGCATCGAGGGAGGCCTGGACGTCTACATCTACAAGCACTCCTTCAAGGTGGGGCCCCCAGCACCTGAGCACAGTACAATAAAGGGAGGAAACAGAGTAGAGGGGAGAGGAAAGTAGAAAATACTTGAGTTGAGCTGAGTAACCTTAGTAGTCACGGTACAGTAGAGAACAGTAGAATAAAGTAGAGTGTATTAACCTGGAGAGTATTGCAGTGTTCTAGACAGGAGTATCTCGTAGCCTTTTCCCTACATGACATCCACACAAACATGAGCAGGATTCACTTAGCGCTTCTTCTGATTGGACAGTAGGGAACCCAGATCTGAGAGAACCTGTGTGATGCGACTTGTCTTGTTTCTCCTCTCCTGTCCTCTCCTATCCTCTCCCCTCCTCTCCCCTCCTGTCCTCTCCTGTCTTCTCCTGTCCTCCTGTCCTCTCCCCTCGTCTCCTCTCCTGTCCTCTCCTGTCCTCTCCTGTCTTCTCCTGTCCTCTCCTGTCCTCTCCCCTCGTCTCCTCTCCGGTCCTCTCCTGTCCTCTCCCCTCCTGTCCTCTCCTGTCCTCTCCCCTCGTCTCCTCTCTGGTCCTCTCCTGTCCTCTCCTGTCCTCTCCCCTCCTGTCCTCTCCTGTCTTCTCCTGTCCTCTCCCCTCGTCTCCTCTCTGGTCCTCTCCTGTCCTCTCCCCTCCTGTCCTCTCCTGTCTTCTCCTGTCCTCTCCCCTCGTCTCCTCTCTGGTCCTCTCCTGTCCTCTCCGGTCCTCTCCTGTCTTCTCCTGTCCTCTCCTGTCCTCTCCCCTCCTGTCCTCTCCTGTCCTCTCCCCTCCTGTCCTCTCCTGTCCTCTCCGGTCCTCTCCTGTCCTTTCCTGTCCTCTCCCCTCCTGTCCTTTCCTGTCCTCTCCTGTCCTGCCTCCCAGACGGCAGACGTGGGGATGACAGAGACGTGTGGAGACAGCGGCCTGCGCTTTGAGGTCTGGTTCAGACGCAGGACCTCCAAGAACCAGACCTACATCCTGCAGGCGGCCAATCAGGACGTCAAGAACGCCTGGACCTCTGACATCACAAGCATCCTCTGGCAGCAGGCCAATAGGAACAAAGGTGTGAGATAGTCTGTCTCAACGCAGTCTTAATCAAGACAAATACAGCTGTGTGTGTGTGTGTCGCTCCTGAAGCAGCTCACCTTACATAAACACAATGGGCCTGTGTGTGTGTGTGTGTGTGTGTGTGTGTGTGTGTGTGTGTGTGTGTGTGTGTGTGTGTGTGTGTGTGTGTGTGCGCTTGTTCAGTCTCACACACATCGTCTCTGCCTGTCATGTGCTCAAACATACCAGATCTAGCAGCAGAGACTGTCCCACTTCCACTGGGCTCCAGACCTCCACCAATCACATCTGTTTCCTGTCTGACGGTTACTGGTCTGTTAAAAGCAAGACGTGCTTAACCTGTGTGTGTGTTTGTGTGTGTGGTCAGAAATCCGCATGCAGGAGATGGTTTCCATGGGCGTGGGCAACAAACCCTTCCTGGACATCAAGCCTAGCGATGCTGCCATCAACGACAGAGCCATCGACTACATCATGAAGGGCCGAGGTGAGAACAACCCCCCCCCCCCTTCCAGCAGGGACTCCTGTCAGGCTGAGCACACAGCAGCATCCACATCAAGCTTTATGGTTTATGGTGAAAAGTCATCTGCAACACTATCCCAGCAGTCACAGTTTATGGGAGGGGAAGGAAATCTGTGCTTTGTGTGACTAATATAGACTGTAGAGTCTGATGCCCTTAGTCTAACCTGCCTCCCATCCCTCCCCCTTCCCTCTCTCCCTCCCTCCCCCCCCCCCCTCAGGGGCCAGGACGAGAGCCTCCATCGCCGTCTCCCTCTTCGACCACTCTAACCCCTTCAAGCGGGCCTCGGGGAGTAGCTCTGGAGCCGGGGCCCCCGCGGCCTCGGGCCCCTCGTCGTGCAGCCTGCTAGGGCCCCTCAACCTGCACATGTACAGCAGCCAGGCGCTGCTCCCCACCTCGTCCGAGAGGCCCTTCATCGCCCCCTGCATCGAGGAGGACGAGCTGGAGCATGAGACCAGCAGCCAGCCCTCCATGAGTACGTAGTCCAGCGTAGCCTGGCAACATCCTTTCCCATGACAGTGGAAAGGTTTTTAGGGGAGGGGGGGGAGGTGATGAAGAGTAAAGTCTTCACATACAGTGGTGTGACCTCCTTCCCCTTGTCCCTTTCTCCTTCCTTCCTTCCCCCCTCCCTCCCTCCCCTCCTCTCTCCCCTCCCTCCCCATCTCCCTCCCTCCCTCCCCTCCTGTCCCTCCTCTCCCTCCCTCCCCTCACTCCCTCCCTCCCCTCCCCCCCTCCAGCCACAGAGAGCTCAGGCTCATCCTCTCACTGTCTCTCAGGCAGCGGAGGTTCCAGCGGTTCAGACAGCGGCTGTGTGTCCAGCCACCTGCCGGAGGCGCTGTCCGAGGACCCCAGCTCCCCATGCGAGCCCTCTTCCTCTTCCTCCTGCTACTCTCCCTCTGCCGCCTCCCCCTCCGCCGACGACAAGCCACGCTTCAACAGCCAGTACATTTCAGCTGTGAGTACTGTTGGGTTTGTTTCTGTTTACGCCGGAACCGCATTTTTACTTTTGCCGTCATTAAATACGTGTTTAAATCATAACTGAACGGCTCTTCATTAATCATGAATCATATCATTGTTATTCCCAATATCTAACCTGAACTCTGACAAGCACTCACACCTTAACCAGACGCTGCCGTTACCCCGGTAACGCGTGGCCCCGCCCCATCCTTGCTGACCTGAACGATGCTTCTTAACCCGTTAACGCGCAGTCTCTAACCCCTGGCTCTCTCCCTCCATTCACAGAAAGCAGCTCAAATCATAAGTCCATCCACTATTGTGTGATCCTGCTTTGAGTAAGTGGAGCAAAACGCTTTTCATGTTTACCTTTCTCTCGCTCTCAAGTCAAATCCTAACATCTGTAACCGCTGCCGTCTCCAGCCACGCTCACGGCTGCTGGCCTGCTGTCGTTTTCTGTCGTGTTGCATGTTTTCTTTTGGGAGGGCTGGGAACGGTCGCGTAATCGTGTTTTTCATTCTTCTACAGGTTTGATACTCGGTCATCAGCATCAAGACAAGACCACTGAAGAAGATGGAGGGACTGACGGATGGAAGATTGTTTTATTGATCCTCGCCCGCTTCCTCACCGTCAGGACAGAAAACCCAGAGGAAAGATGGACGGACATCTTATCATCACTCACCAACACCAGCTGGGACGTAGCACTGTTTCTTTTAAGCCACTTTTGAGCATAGCTTTTATATCGTGTAAGAAACAAACAAAAAAAAGAGAAAAAAAGTTGATTTAAATATTCTTATATTTATCCTCTTTTTTCCTGGTGCAGTAGTTGTCTGTACTATATTGGTAACTGTAAATAATTCTTGTTCTAGTTTACAAGGCGGTTCTAAACCGCTCCTGTGTTGTTCTTCTCAGACCACTGTAGCAGCAGCCTGCAAGTGAAACAGGCAGACAAGCAGCAGGCAGGCTCTTCATAAGCATAGACACCTTTTAATATTTCCTTTTAGAAAGGCAGCGTTTTTATAATAGGACTCCTCTGACTCCAGCGTCTGGTCTTCTGTTCTGTGATCCACCCAGGCTCTTTGGCTCTTTGTTTTTTTTTACACGTTCTGTTCCCTCATCTTGGCCGAGTTCGTTTTCTTATTTCCCGCCATTTCCGTAGTGCGTCCGTCTCAAGGGGGGTGGGGGTCACAGCTCTACCTGGCTCAGCTGTTGGGGGTGGAGGACTGAACAGCCTGGGAGGGGGGGGGGAGAGGCAGAGAGAGATAAAGGGGAGGATACGCTAATGCAACGTTTTCCATGTTCATATTTTCTGAGAAAAAAATAAAGATGGCATTAATAAACACCAAAATGTACATTGTCTGTAAATATTAGCCCGTAGGAGAAGATTGTGATAACTTTGTACATGTCTGTATTAACCAGCAAAAAAGCAGGGAATCACTGAAGTGCCATTCTCAAATCGGCAAAAACACACAAAAGAAAATGTAAATCGCATTTCCACTCATAGCTGGAGCATGAATGTGTACTCAAGTGTCATATTTCTTAATCCTAACAAGTTCACGCGTATTTAATAAAGATGGATTGCTTTGTATCCAGAAGGTGTGTGTGCGTGTTTTCATTGGTCGTCTGGAAGCCGTGTGTGTTTGCGTGTCTCACTGTAGTGAGCTGGGACACAGGAGTGGTCCATTCCCCTGGAAACATTGAGATGATGCGACAGTGTTGTTTCCCCAGCAACTCCAAACATGCCGTGTAGCGCTGAGCTAAAGTCAGGGTGAGCTGGGGAAAGTGGATAGAAATGACAGTATTGAAATGGGGCGGGGAGATGTGCAATGTGCATGTGTGTTAGAGTACATTACACATACAATCATTAATTTAGCACACGCTTTTATCCAAAGCGGCTTACAGCAAGTACTGGGACATTCCCCCTGAGGCAAGTAGGGTGAAGTGCCTTGCCCAAGGACACAACATCATGTAGCCACAGCTGGGAAATGAACTCAAAACCTTCCTATCATGAGCCTAAATAATCCTGAAGTGAATGAATTAATAACTATGTTCTCCATTCCTTCAGTGACTGTTCTGTGGTTATGAGAACTGTGCCTGTCTGGAAGTGTTCCCCTTGTGTCCTTCACCTTCAGCCAGTGCTGCAGCTGCTCTCTCTGGTTCAGTCTCTCAGGTGAGATGATCCTCATCAGCTCAGACACAAAGTCCTCCACTTTAATCTGTCCGGTCTGAGGAACATTAAAGAGCGATCAAACTCAACAAGCTCATCTTCCAAGCAACCTTTCAAGTTAAGTCTCTTTTGTATGGCTGTGCTGGAATAACCACATCAGGCATTTACTGAGAAAGGACCTGAAGGGGATTAAGGTGGGTTTGATTTGAATCCTAGGGTATTCCTCAGTGTGCCTACACCGGGTTAGTGACATCAAAACACCATTAACCCATGTCTTCTCCACTCCCACTCTCCTATTCATGAACATGAATCAGGCGTACCCAGAGGGCGTAGACCAGGTTGGCTATCTTCACAGTGTTGTCCTGGGAGTCCTGTAAGCTGACAGAGTCTAGGATGAGCCCCGTCAGGAAGGCGTGGCACTGCCGCCCGTACGCCATCTCCTCGTAGGACAGACTGAAGCAAGCAAAGGCCACATCTGGAAGGGACGACACACACTTGTTTACCGCTAAAGGAAATGCCACGACTTCAAACTCTGATCCCTGCTCGTTTCAACGAGAGGGAAAAACCTCAAATCAACAGCAGAATTAAACCCAGATCTGCCCCATTTGAGTGGATGAATAATTCATGGTGATTATACTTTCCTTGTAACACTGCCAGGAAAACATAACACGCTATAGGCTGCTCTGCACGGAAAGCTTGTGTTACTTTGTTCGAAAGAATGTTGTTTAGTGTAATCACATTTAGATGGAATACAAGTCAGATGATTGCTTTCCATGGAATACAATGACACAGGCATGATCTAGATAAGTGATCTGTGCTGCCCTCTAGTGGACACGTTTATGTACTGCCACCACAGCTGTAGTATTCGAGCATCCTTAGTACTTTGCACTGGACGTATTATATGAACTTACTTTTATCGTCGTCTGGTTCATCTTGTACCTTGTGTGATTGATATGCTGAGGAAAAAGCATCTAGTTCAACTCATGTCTGAGAATCATAACTTGACATAGCAATCTAACAGCAGGACTGATATTCATGGAATCCAAAGTGGTTCTTATCACTGATTCCTAGCCCTTTGTCTAACCTCCTATCGCTTTCTCCTCCCCTTCACTCCCTGAACCCTCTTCCCACCCTCCTTCCCTCACCCCTCTCCTCCTCCACTCTCCTGCTCCTCCCCATCACCCCTCCTCCCTCCCCCCCTAGGTACATCCCTTCTCACCGGTGACCAGACTGGAGCTGGCAGTGTAGATGACACTCTGGGTGAAGCACCCTCCTGCTTCTCCTCTCCCCAGGATGGCAGGGTGCTCCACCCTGACAACAGAGCCGTGCACAGGCAGCATACAGCCCCTCTCTGGGTACACACAGCTCCTGAGGGCAGGACCTTTCCAACCGCTTCTGTCACCACCTGAGCACAAGAACACACACACTGTACACACACATACAGACGCTGCTGCACACTTCATGGTGTGCCTACTGCGGGACAAAAACGTCTGTTTGAGTTCATGTAGAGCAATGTAGAGAAGGAACCAAATCTGCCCTATACTTGCCTGTCTTATTTGGCGAAGTCACGGTGTAGGGATTGGCTTTGCTTCGCTCCCTCATTTTAGCTGTCTGTTTGGGGTAGGTATGTGCTGGGGCGCCCCCAGGGTGGCTCTGTCTGGAGATGAGGGCAGTGAGAGCAGACAGCCTGACCGAGGCCTGGACAGGGAGGGTGTCTGTGGGGAGGGAGAGAGACGTGGAGACCCTGGAAGCAGCTGCTGGGGTGGTCCCAGCTCTGGCTGCTGGCCTAGACGGCGTCCCCCAAGGCTCTGTGTTTGGGCCCGTCTGAAAGACACTCTCAACCATCTGTACCAGCCTCTGCAGAGGGGCGGACAGATTTCCTGCCTCTCTGCCCGTCTGGATCATTCTGTGGAGAGAGCTTAATATCTGTCTTACTCCCTCTGGTGTACTTATGGTCACGCTGCCTTGACTCGCGAATGACAGGTTCCCACAAACCACTGGTTTTGATTTCATCATCTGCCAAACAGCTCGAGACATTCGAGTCGAGTCGTCGTGATTTTGCGTTGCTGAGAGTTCTGTGTTGTTGAGCGTTTTGGTTTGGAACACGCTTGTCAACGTTGAATAGATCTTGGTACTGATGGCTGATGTGGTTGGCTGACTAAGTCTGTCAGAAGATAGCAAATCAACAGGATGTGTTCTATGGAGAGCTGATGGAGGCTGACATGAGCCTGCTGTGGCTTCTGTCATGATGTAGCTGCCCTCTGCTGGGTTTAGGATGGTATCTCTCGGTGTCCGTGCACCTTCTGGGTCTTCAGAATGACAAATGTTCTCCTGTGAAGATTCCAATACAGTGTTCCAACTTCCAAAAACCTCCCACACAGTCAAGACAAACAATTAGCAAACATGAACCATAACTGTCTCTAAACTGGACTCATAAACTCTGGACTACAACCATGTTATTCACACACACGCACGCACACACACACACACACACACACACACACACACACACACACACACACACACACACACACACACACACACACTAGAACAAACACTCCCTAGAACACACAAACATTCACTAGAACATTCACACACACTCCCTAGAACTCAGACACATTATCACTATGACACCTTGGGCCCTGACAGAGACATCACCCCCCTCCCTCGAGGCCCTGTCCAAATTCCCCTGGAAAACTGGGGCTAGAGCACCCATTGAGCTACTGCAGAACTCCAACGTGTAAAAGCATTCAGGGGTTGACTTTTTGAAATCTCTCCAAACTACATCACACTCTTTGACAACAGTCCTATAGAGCTGTGCCAGCGATTATTTAATTCACACGTGTGGAATATCAAAATCTCTCATCTCGGATACTTGGCAGAGTCGATAACAAGCACAGGCATAGTTTGAGGAAACCGATCCTTACAGAGCAGCGCTGATCTCCATCATAGACAAGCAGGGACTCGGCTGTGGAGGACAGGTTGTGTGTAGGTTCTCTGCTCTGGCTCCAGGTCCTGAGGTGAGAGACACACACAGCTGCTCCAGAACTGTCTTCTAGTAACCCAATACTGCAGTCGGACACAACACTGTGTCTGTTTGCCGGTCGTCAAAAAGTCAAACAAAGACCAAAGATCGTGTCAAAACAAAACGTGACAGACTTTACACTGATCCCTATTGGACTGTAATGGAGGATTATATCAAATGGATTAATCTGTAATATATACTATAATAACCTTGGGTCCATCACCTCCATGTTGGAGGGTTCAACCAACATACTGACCTACTATTCTGCACTCATCACCTGTAATCTGTGCAGTCCTTCAGAGCGGAACTCAGCGAGGGAATCTGGAACTCCTCAATCTCACGGACGAGCAGCTGCCATTCCCTACACAGCAAAGACCAACGGGAACACCTTGCAAAAGCGGACGCCATTTTGGATCCACGCCTCCAGTTTCTAACCGCCCAGCTCTACCTGAACTCGGAAGGCAGCAACAGCCGCCCGCATCTCAGGAAGTTGAGCACATGACGGAACATCAGCCCGTCTCCTTTAACGAGAAGGCTCTCTCCGAACACTATCCAGCTGGTCTTCATGACGTTGGATAGCAGCGCTGGGTACTGAACACAATGTCCACATTATAACATTTCCATTACCGACTCGCCTAATACTGTAGCTTTGCATTCAAGAGCACAGAGTGAATAATGGCTAATATATTTCGCTTATGGATTCATTACAGTTTCAAACTTGTGTGTACACATCTACAGCTGTAAGCCTCTCAGCAAAGTCATTGTGGCAGACGAGCATTTGTACACAGTCACTGTGTCCAATAAAGACACTAGATTTATGTTTTGCTAACAACCAGATTGTTTTCACCGAATAAAAATCCAGTAAAGGGACAGGAGATGATTGGTCCCCAGTACCTACCTTTAAAAGGGTTTTAAAGTAAGTGGCGTACCAGTGTGTTCCAACATAAACTTTAACTACTTTATAAACGCTGAACGTTGCCACTGAGGCAGACCAGGGCCATGCAGTAAAGGACCCTGTAAAATACAGAGTAGGGAACAACAGCAGCTTTAACTCAGTCGACGAGGAGATCCACAGTGTGTGTGTGTGTGGGGGTTTAAATACAGTATGCTAGCATTTTATGTGTGCGTATACTGTGTGTATGTGTGTGTCTGTACATACAGTACTCTACCATTTATGTGTGTGTGTGCTGCGTGTGTGTATTGACTGTCACCTCCTGAGGTTTCCTTCCTGAGCAGGAACTCCCTCAGCACCTCTCTGAAGGCCTGGTAGGCCTCATCCTGCCTGTCCAGATACTCACACAGTCCCTGCAGCTCTGAGCCTCTCTCTGTCAGCGGCAGGCGACTTGTTCCCAGCCAGTTCCTACAAGCACAGCCAGGCGCAAACAACAAGCCTTCAAGCCAACATGACCCATGTTTTCATTAACGTCGTCACGTTCGTTATGGACCAAAGGATGGCGCTTAATTAGGCCGTGGACGAGACTTACTCCACATGCTGGAAAACGACCCCGTTCCCACACATGTAGAGCTTGTTGCCGGGCAGGTCGCCGTCCACGTAGAGCTGACCCAGGGCGGAGTCTTGATACCTCACCAGGAGGTCAAAGGTCATCTCATACAGAGGTTTGGGAGGCTGAGGGGTGGAGAGCTCACTGGCGTGCGCTGCCAGGGGGCTGTCACCATCAAAGCTAGCCCCTGTGGGGCAATTTACCATGCGGTTACAAGTCACACACATCCCAGCGCTCTCTTAGAGCACAATCGTTTTCTTCATAACACTGTTATGTCGAACCTGATATTTCTAAGCAGTTCAAAGTATGTTGTCTTTAATCTATTTGGACCACAACTATGTAATCCGTCCATAATTCTAGCAATGTTTGGCAGCACAGATAAGGAACTTAATAAATACGGAATGGAGTGTCATATGTGATTATCTGATCTTTACCATGTGATTCTTGCAGCGCTTTCGTGAAGTGGAACATGCCAGATGATTCTGCCTCCGTGTTCAACCTCTCGTAATCACTGAACTGCTCCGGGAGTAAGATCTCTCCCGTCTGAAGGAAATTAGCTTTAATGACACAAAGCAAACACAGGTCACTCTGGTTAACTGTTACCAGCTGTCGCTCCCCCGCCTCATGTTCAAACACACAGCAGTTCACATATTTATAGATGTATGGATAGATGGATTTTCAACTTGTTTGGAGTTGTTAAATGAACAAAAAATATTTGGGGTTTACTCGGCTAGTGTGAGAGAAATTAATGCGCAATTCTTTTTCATTTTTATCCAGAAAGAGGCCTTTTCATTCTCGATCACTATGTTCTTCACCTGGTCTTGTATTGTTTCTATAGTAACAATAGTTTGGGTGGGAAAGTGCTGTAGTTAAAATGGGCTTTCTCTGTTAGGCAAAACAAGTTACTTGAATGTGCTTAACTCTACAGTGCAGTTCCACTACCATCAGTATTTTTATTTTTACCTTGTATTTTTCCAGACAGTAAAAAAAGAATTGATGGCTCAAGAGGTTTAAATTAAAGCCAATCACAACGAGTATTGAGTGTGATCCTTTATTTAAACAGACGTACAGGCACAAGGCCATGAAAATAATAATGTAAAAAAAATACTTTGATACCTCTTACAGCTGGTTTCTTCTTGCTATAGAGTTGAGCATGTTTTACCGGTCTTTGTCTAAGTCTTAAGTCTTAAGTCTAAGTCTTAGTGAGACAAACAGACCTACAAGGGTGTGTCTACGTCACCTCTTAGGGTGAGATACTTGCCTATGAACCTGAAGAGTGGGCTATCACACTCGATGATGGCCACGCCATCACACAGCCAGAGCAGGTTGTGTGGGGTCACCAGCTCTGGGTACAGGCGGATCTGTTCCATTGGCAGGAAACAGTACAGCACTTCCTCGTCTCCGTCGATCAGCGGGGTCCCGATTAGGCCCAGCGGTACCGCGTCATGGACTACAGTTTCCGAGACAATAACAAGGAATCAGTAGGGGGCACGGTGGCAGAGCGGTTAGTGCTCTCGCCTCCCAGCAAGGAGATCATGAGTTCGAATCTCGGGTTCGACCCTGTTCTCTCTGGGTGGAGTCTGCATGTCCTCCCCGTGTTACCATGGGTTTTCTCCGGGCACTACGGCTTCCTCCCACCGTTAAAGACATGCAAGTGGTAGGTTAATTGGACATTGTGACAACAGAATTGTCCCTAGTGTACAGAAAAAGTTGGAAAAAATCCCCCCCCCAAAAAAAAAAAAGAAAAAAGAAAAAAGGAATCTGTAAAAAAATCTAAAAATAAAAATACTAGAAGATGAGGAGTGAACTAGATTGCTTGCAAAATAAGCAGCAACAAATTAGTAATGTTTCGATCAATGTGACATGTTACAGGTCATGTCAGACTGTATTACCCTGTGACTGGAGGTTTACCTGAAGAAACGGGATTGGCAAAGACATCAGGATGATTCTTGTAGCAGATTCGGGGTTTCTTCTCAGCCACTTGACGGTCCACCGGCCGAGCAGGCAAGTAATGCTGGCCTGATTGAAAGTTTTCTAAGGCCTTGTTGACATTGAACATGACACACATTACCACTACAGCAAAGCTTATCTACCCATCCTGCTGTTCAGGCTTGTTTGAGTCTAACTAAACGTATCTTTAATGTAAAGTTTATCATTTTTTATCTTTAATGTAAAGTGTTTATAAACGTTGGTTTGCAGTGATTTACCTGGAGTAATGAGCTGAGGTGTAGACTTGCTGTTAGTTCATTTAATATGTTGAGCTCTGATGAACATGATGTGTCTAGTTTCCCAGTTTGGAGATAATATTGGATGTGCCTGAATGTGCATCCGTCTCTATCTATAAACCATCTCCCTTGATTTGGAGAGTCTTTAAAAAGCAAAGAGTCTTGGACATGAGTCAGACTGGCCCGAGATATGGAGAAAAAACACCCTCCAACGTTGAAAAAACAAGATTGACTAGCCGATCCAGCCATCAGTAAATATTTTTAAAAACAACTATATATTTTAATTAATTAATCAATTGATTAATTATAATATAGCTAGCTAAACTGTAAAGTACACAGACCGTTTTTTTATTGTGCTGGTTATCAAACGGTTAAAATCTGATGTTGGTTTAAAAACGAATGTCTACATTTAGCAAATAGCCACGCAGTCACTAAATATGTTTGGAAATATAGCCGACTAGACAACAACTCAAATAATAATCCAAAAGATCATCGCTAAACGATCAGAAACATTAAAATCGATGTTTTTGTAAGAGCTCGAGCAACAGTTTTATCAGATGTAACCGTTTTAGTTTGGCACGCGACATCAACTAGTTTGTAGCGCGTGCTGTCAACTCTGGGCCAAGCGCGTGAGCATTGAGACTAGCGATTTACGACTAAAGGCCCAGCCAATCACAGAATACCAAGCACGACCGCAGGTAAAGTAATACTTTTTTAATGTATTAAAGTCAAGTAATTTATATTAAAGTTATGTAACGATCCCATGTAAAAAAAACTTTTGATAAATAATCTAGTTTGATTTGATGGTCTGTTCTGGAACCCGGCAATGTGTTGCTGGTGTCTCCTTCAGCGTTTCTTCTGTGGTGCGTCTGTTCAGCTGCCCCAACATCGATACGTTGTTGGAGACCAAAGACCTGCAAAACAACATGGTCTTCATTTCATACTGTCTTTTTTCTCAAAGGGAACCCGCTGTTGAGTAACTGAGCATGGCTGTTCACCTGTGGTTGTCCTGCATTAGCTCAACGGTCTGTTCCAGTTGTCTCAGGTAAGACTCCTGTTCTCTCAGAGCCTTTACCTGCCTCTGCAAACAACCTGTCCACTGCTGGTCACCTTCACGACCACACACAAACACACACACACACACACACACACACACACAAAGTTAATGTACATCAACTTCCTGGCAGTTCATAAATGCACGCACAATACCACGGTAACTCACTGTTGACTGGAGTAGATGGATCCTGTTTTAAGTTTCGTAGTCTCAAGTTGTAGTTTTCCTTCAGTGCAGACACAAGTCTCTTCTTGAAGGATTCCTGTAAATCACATAACAGATAAGGTCCTACTGTGTCACAGCCTTGATTGACGTATGTTAGAGATATAATGTTGTGATGTTCACCAGTTCCTGTTCAGTTTGGTTGAGTTTCCCTTTGAGGTGACCCAGTTCGCTGCAATGCGGAGGAATATTATTGCTGCCCTCACTCTCCTCTTCCCCTCTTCTTTTCTCATCTCTTAATCCCTCTGTTTTGCTTGAGCTGGTCACGGTAGAGGATGCAGGCGATATTGAGGATGAGAGAATGTCATAGGCCTGGCCTGAGAATCAACGTTAGAAAGAATTGAGTTTTTCTCCAGTCATACAACAAAAGGCTCCTCTTGAAAATAGAATAGGACTGATGTTTTGGAAACAGTGTTTACAACTTCAAAACATCCTTAGAATGGCTATGATTAGAATCAAATCCAAATGTGTTTGTATAGCCCTTTTTACAAGCCGAGGGCTTCACATACACCCACAGAACTGACTCTCAACCAAACCCTCAAGGAAGACAAGGAAGAACTCCTAAAAAAATGTGATTCAGAGAGGGATCCTCTCCAGAAAGGTTGGTGAAAGAGAGGTGCAGAACACAGGCTATACATCAATACCTAGGAAGGTGGGGTTGAGGTGAAGCGAGCGCTTGCCAGTCCAGTGCTGGTCCACCAGATCCAGAAGGCCTTTTAGGGCAGAGGAAAGCTCAGTAACCCCCAGCTGAGGTGAAGGGATTCTGGGTACAGGGCAGTCAATACTCCCTAACGTGGAACTCTGAAAAATACCGTAGTGCATAACTGAGACGAGGCCAAGATAAAGAGCACTAAAGGAACCATTATTTGCTGCATCATAAAGAGGAGGCCTTTTGGGCTTTTTGATGGGGAACCCCCCTTGGGAAACAGTATGGAGCAAACCCACACAAAACGAACCGCAAGCCTGGTTTAAAGATAAACGTCTGTTAAAACAAAACTCTTTTATGTTGTTCTTTTTACCCCTGCGTTCAGAAAAATAAGGATGCCCAACCTCACAGACAGTGAGATCTCTACGACTTAGATAAGGCTGTCTTCCCACTCCTCTCATGTTACCTCATGTATTTAACCCAACACTCCCTCAAGATCTCCTTAAGCTACAGATCACTCTCTTTAAGGCCTCCTGCAATTTCCCTGCCAATCAAGTGGAAACCTAATATTTTTACTACTAATTTCCCTCTTTGTTATGAATAGGGAAGATAAGACAGGCCTCTGACTTGTTCTCATCTTACCCAAATCCCCCCCCTCCTCCCTTTGATTAGATTAGCTTTCTGCAGTTCCCAAGACAAGTGTAGATTCTGTTTTAATTTGGAGTTTTCACCGTCCAACCTAAAAGTCTCAAGTTTGTGTTAATCTGAATGTGAGAACTCCTACAGCATTCAAGAGCCTTTTAAACTGCAGTAACATCAAAGGTACTGGGTCGCTCCAGAGTAGCAGTACGGTTGACCGGAATCAGTGAACTATACATGTTTGATGGATGGATGGATTTCTTGTTCGTATGGTATGTTGATGTTATGGATCAGGTACCTGGTTAGTGCTGCTTGTCTGATATCTGGACTTGGGCTGTAGGTGGGACTCTGAGGGGACGGAGAGGAGGGTGGAGGAGAGGGCATCCCTGGAAGTGGAGTCTGGCCTAGGAGAGAAACACACCTGACAGCTGTGGTCCGCACTCTGTCTTTCAGGAGAACTTCCACGTTTCCAGGCCTTCTGAAGCCTGGGGCTCAGGTGATCGAGAAACCTGTCCACGGAGACTCTCCGACGGGTTGGACTTCTCCCACGCTGCAGGGGAATGAGGTGGTCTGGTTGGTGAGTGGCAACGTACAGATCTGAAGAGAGAAAACATACATCTTTGCTGGAATCATCACCTTTTTGATAAAAAGAATTGTACACTTAGGATGATTCCTTGTTTCTCAGCCTGTTTGCTATATTTGGCTTGTGTACTACTGCCCTCTAGTGGTGTAAACAGAACATGCAGATCTGGATCTGCAATTTAAAAGCAGAACTCTGTGAGCTATGGACATTTGCTGCATACTTAGGTCCACACACCTGAGGTCAGCTCTAGTAGTCTTCTTGTCCTTGTGTCCAAATCTACTTCTGTGTTTTTTTCTGAGGTTAGGGACTGGAGTTTTGTGGTCAGGCCAGATGCAGGGCATGACCAGTGGGCAGGGAGAGACTCATAGTCCCAGGCTTCTCGGGCCTTCAGGAGTTTAGCTTGGTCTGAGGCAGACACAGGGCTGTGCTTGGGATCTGCAGAGGCCTGGTATGACTGCAGTCTGGATGTCTGTGCCACAGTCCTCCCCAGGTCCAGTTTGAAGCTGTTGCTGGAGGAGTCCTGAG
Organism: Neosalanx taihuensis; assembly: GCA_030340665.1. NCBI lineage: Eukaryota > Metazoa > Chordata > Actinopteri > Osmeriformes > Salangidae > Neosalanx > Neosalanx taihuensis. The sequence goes on along the minus strand of CM059295.1, from coordinate 5,731,386 downwards.
CGAAGGTCACATGTCCTTTATCTCTGGCTCTGACGGGAGGTCGTCCAGACCGGAGTGAGGAGCGGGGGGGAGATGGTAGAGGCCTGTACTCTGAAACACAGCACGGTTATTTGGTGGATGTGGCCAGGCCGACGCTCTCATCGCACCTAACTATACTGTAGGTCCGGGTCTTACCATCTTCAACACTGTCGTTCTTCATTTTCATCTAGTGTTTGAGTACCTGCATTAAGAAAGAACACACAATGTTTCTTTAAAGAAAAATTACCACTTTGATGTAATGCTCTAATAAATCAGTTGACTAACAGCCACCAAACTTAAATTTACATTTAGTTATTTAGCAGACGTTTTTATCCAGAGCAACGCAGAGCAAATGCAGGGACATTCCCCCTGAGGCAAGTAGGGTGAAGTGTCTTGCCCAAGGACACAACGTCATTTTGCATGGCCGGGAATCAAACCGACAACCTTCAGATTACCAGCCCGATTCCAAAACCCCTCAGCCTACTGACTCCCCAAACTACTAGAGGTCCTCTGATTCATTCAAGATGCATTCAGAGCCAGTAATCCCACATCTATAAATCCTCAGCAAATACATATTTGGAAACTGTCGTTTGTCATCAGACCTGCCCAGGGCCAAGTCGACCTGTCTGTGTCCCAAAGCTGCCATTTACCAAGAAATGTCACGGGTTTGCTGGGCCATGAAATTGAATGCCAACTCTTCCTTGTGCATCCGTCCCATCAGTGATTGCTGTGAAAGCTCATCTATCTTCTGTCTCTCTGAACATTCAGTTTCTGAAATTGAGCGTGTTTCTGCACACTGAATGACACAGCGCTGTCTGGTGGCTTGTGACTGTGTCTGCTGCAACTGTTAGGAAACACAGAGGAAGAGAGACTGGAGGAGAAACAGTGATAAGTGGGGGATAGTGACACCGTTGAAGAGACTTATTCAAATGCACACACACACACACACACACACACACACACACACACACACACATTAAGGAAACAGAAGCTAAGATATCAAAGGCCTGCAGCGATAATTCTCTCCTGACATTCGGTCAAACAAAGACACACACAGTCCATTCACGATTGCTTCATCTTCACTATCTTTTCACGGCAGTAGAACTCGACACCGTTGCTTCACGGCGTTGGCATGTGACTCACTGAAGATCCCCAAGTCTCACCTTTACAGAGGCAGAAAAACAAGTTCTGCTGCAGAGTGCATCCTCCAGTTCAAACTGAGGTCCCCCTTTCATCCGTACAAAACCAACATGCTAACCAGAGGAGTCGTGCAGAGCCAAAATATGTCAGCTTGAAAAGATAAGACGTGTTTATAACGCCGGTTGCTAGGGATCCGTAGAGCATGCAGGTGGCTAAAGTTGCTCCCTACGCAGAGTGCATTCTTGGTCGCCATGGACACAGCTTGACTTCAACCAAACATTCGCGCAGGTGAAGGAGGAAGAGTTTTGGAATGGAGCCTTGTGGTGACAAGAGGTTAATTCAAACTATGAAGAGACAGGCCTTGGTGTTTTTCTGTGTCTCCTTCAAGACTTTCTATTCGGGGCCATTTCTGTGTTTGTCAGTGTAGGCTGACAGGCAGAGGAGAGAGAAAGCAGGGGTGGCATTCAGGAAAGGGCCCAGGTCAGATTCGAACCCAGTTTGATGCGTTGGTGAGGTCCAGCCTGTGTGATCCACACACTCTTCTCCTAACTTGTCTCCTGCCTTACATGTGTTCTGCCGTTAACGACTGACCTCAAACACATCTCAGAAAGGATCCTATACTGAGGTGGAGAAGTCAGGCAAATTCCTATGATGTCAGACATTTTAGCTTTTGATGAACTGCACTGTTGAAGTGTTGAAATAGGCTCTTTGTCTTTTAGCTGAAGTTTTACTCCCCCTAGTGGACATCCATGCCCACAGACAGTAACCTAAAGACACCTCTTACTCCCTATCAGAAGTTTCATCATGTTCTGACCAAATCACTGTGTTTCTGTACATTTACATTTTACATTTATTCACTTAGCAGACGCTTTTATCCAAAGCGACTTACAAGAGAGAGCTTTTACAAAGAGCACTGAGCATAGCAACGTGATAGACCCAGAACACAGTGGGCTTTTAGATCGTGAAACATACATCGTGAGAACCATACTTCTGTATAATGTTTTATGTTATGCAAAATTCTAAATCTTTTATGATATTTGACGTGAACAATCGTCTAGGCTCACCGTCCTCACAGTAGCCTTTCATTATCAAATTTTATATCCTCTCATAATCTGTGAATCAGTACCTCATTACATTTAGTCGTTAAACATTATTAGATACGTGCTTAGAGATACATTATTAGATCATTATTAAACATTATTAGATACGTGGCTTCATGCTCGTCAGGTCTGTGATTGGTTCAACTATCACTAGCTGTATCACTTTTGACAGATCAACAGTATAATGTTGGTGCTTGTTCTTCAACAGGAATTGTTATGGGAGATTATAACTGTACAGTCATGAGTGTGTACAGGCGTTTACTGTGCCCTCACTTTGAGGTGCTGTTTTCAGGAATCATTGCTACATCAATTCTCTTCAGAGGCTGGATTCAGATAAGATGCCTGTTATACCATGCCCAGAAGGGCTGACCTTTATATGGCCTTCCACAGGTTCCAGCACAGCATGTGTGTGTGTGTGTGTGTGTGTGTGTGTGTAGTGTGTGTGTGAGTGAGTGAGTGAGTGAGTGAGTGAGTGAAAGACTCCATTCCTAGATAAGGCTCCTATCAATCATCATGGGCAGGTTCACAGGTAACCAAGGACTCATAGAAAGTAACTAGCAACAAACATCATTCAAGTGGCTTGAGAATGTCCCTGACTCTCTCAACTGGTGGGTGCAGTTCCCGTGCATTGCTATGCCAGTGCCTGTGATGCATCCATTGATTAAGATGAATTGAATTGATTCCGTGCTGACTTCCTTTCAGTTTATTCTCAGGCGCATTCGTTTACATGGAGTTCATGGAAAGAAGTGTCTGTGGTCTTAAAGGCTGTGATGCAATGTCATACAATGCCTGGATCTCAAGATGAACAAGACACACACAGACACACACACACACACACACACACACATATAATAGTTAGATGACACCTAGAAGAAAAAAAACTGGACTTGTCTTGCGAAGCTCTGTTCCCAAGCACTGAAACAGACTTTAATCAGCAGTCACATGCAGTAGCTTGCAGCACAAAGTAAACAAGAGGGACTTATTTAACTTTAAATACTAAATGACACCCAGCCCCACTGCAGAGTAACTGTTCTTCCTGTCTCTGACAGCTGTCTACTTTCCTCTGAAGACGAAAGTAACGCAAAAAAACCCTCCCCTTAATGTGATCTAATTTGAGATGAAGGAGGAGGCTGTCTGATATGGTCTGGCATTCAATCAGAGAGGGAAATGTTTGTTCTTCTTATTTGCGGTTCAGATAAAGGTTTGTTTGGGCTGCTTAATAGTTCCCAGTGCCTCTCGAACGGCTTTGATCACAAACGTCTGTTTTCACCTAGAAGAAGCAGATGCTCGTATCTGCGGAGCAAATTCATTGGGAGCCTTTCAAACCTGCTCACTTTCTTCTCTCTTTGATTTTAGTCTAGAACATATGAAATCAATTTCATGCTGTGCTTCTTTTTTCTTTTTACTTCTTTATATCAGGCGGTTAACTCAGACACGAAGACACGTGTGCTTGCAGCTCCTGTCGACACCTGAAGGGAGTCCTGGACCGCACCTGCTTCACGGGAAAGTGGGTCTGAACACAGAGCAGCGTGCAGCAGAGCAGGGAGACGTACAGCGTCCTTTAACTCTCCCCTCTCAGGACTCACAGCTGAGGTGGGCTCAGTGTGTTTTCGCCACCTAGTGTTCCCCCCTCATTCGCTCCCGGTGTTACATCAGCTATTCTTTCCTCATCTTCTCTTATCAGATATCTTCTACTGTATAGAGGGGCCAGTCCCACGCTCAGGCAGTACGGGGCCCTGCACCCGTGTCAAAAGCTCGGAGCCAAACAGCCGAACATGTCTCGCAGCGATCCTGTCATCAGCTCAGAGAAAGTGTAGACAATACGGAGCCTCTGGGCGGGGCAGACCGTCCCTATAGAGAGGGAGGTGGGGGTGAGGATGTGGGCGGGGTGGGGGAGGCAGTGTAAACCATTTCACAGCGTTGGTAGCCTCTTATGTCATCGTTTGTGGCTGGTGGGGTAATTCATCACACGGTTTAGCACCAGCAGTGGCAAGTCACCTCAGCCTCAGCCCTAACCTCAGCCCCAGCCTCACCCTAACCTCAGCCCCTACCCCAATCACAGCTCCAGCCCCAAGCAGAATGTTCCTGAGTTCAATAAGTATCTTGTTTTTTTTTTCTGCCTTCGCTCCATGCCATTCATCACCCTGCGACACAGAGAGCCGCGAGGCAACAAAGGCATGGTTGTGAGTGGACTGCCTCGCCTCGCCGGGGCCAGATATGTTTTTGATTAGAGCTTCCAAGGAGATGTCCCAAACATGCGTTGCCATGAGCTTGTGTGTTTGGTTACAAACACAGAAGGCAGAGTGAGGAAGAGAGAATGAGGGAGGAGAGAGAGAGGGAGGGTGAGAGAGAGAGAGTGGGGGGAGGAGAGAGGGAGACAGAGAGGGAGGAGAGAGACAGAGAGGGAGGAGAGAGAGGAGTGAGAGGGAGAAGGAGGGAGAGAGAGAGGGAGAGAGAGGGAGAGGGAGGGAGAGAGACCGGCATGAAGGGGGAGGTTTATAAAGAGAGAGAGAAACTAGAGAGGGAAAGAAAAGGGACCGCCACAACCAGGTGTCGAAGTGTTATTATGTGTACGCATGGGCTGCCATGACGACAAGGGACCCGCTCGGGCTTCCTGTTTCTGGCCACAGGCTGCGGCGGGGAGAGGTGTGGCTGCTGCTCCCTCTGTGTGTGTCCAGTACCCTGCACACACACACACTTACACACACACTTTGGCCATGCATGGACCCTCCTCACTCCAGCCAGGCTGGGGGAGATCGAGAATAAAGTATTGCGTCAGAAAAGCTCTTCAAACAAAGAAGAGTGCTGATGGCACATGAGTTCTCCTGTTGCTAGAAACAGAGAACAAAGCAGAAAAGGTAATAAAGAGAGAGACAGGGTGATACAGAGAGAGTGATAGAGAGACGAAGAGACGGAGTGATAGAAAGACAGAGAGAGAGCGACAGAGTGCACGGTCCTGTAAGCTCTCTGCTCCAGATGTGACGATCTTGTGTAAAACTGTCACTCTCGCGAAGAGGCAATAAGGCGAGTCACTGCGAATGGGACACATCAATATTACCAGCAGATGACCAAGCAGCTCACTCACCAAGGATGAACAGCCAATCTGTGCGCGTGTGTGTGTTAGTGCGTGTGTGTGTTTGTGGTTTAAGTCAAGAAAAATGGCAGCCCCACCAAGTCTCTGGCCCTCTTAATGTCCGATGACCAAGAGCAGAGCAGGCAGAGAGGGACTGGAGGAGAGCAGTTTGATGTTGGATTTCTGCCCCCCCTACATTGGATAAAGTAATCTTCCAGTCTAGTGACATGCAAATTGGAAACAGAAACCAAAGCAGTAAGCCTAGATGAGCCACATTTTATTTTATTTTTTCATTCAAATGTAACACAGTTTTGTTTAATTGCAGTAATTTTCCAGTTGCTGCATTTCCATAACAAAAACAATGCAATCAAAAGAACACATGAATTACAAGTAAGATACAGTTGTTTCAAAGCAAAAGTAAAAAAAATAACTAAATAGTTCCAGGAAAGGCTTGTTGGAAAGATTTAAATTTAGGATAAAAAACAGAATTTCAAGGAGAAAAATTGGGCTGGAAAGATCAATCGACTCTTTACAAGACTTGTTGAAGAGTAAACCTTAATTATTAAAGTCTTTCCTCCCAATGTGGCATTTTACTTACTTATCGGAAGAAATATTGAGTCCAGAAGAAAACCTGTTTAAGAACGTCACAGTGCAATTAATCACGTATCATGCGCAGGCAAGGTGTGTTGTTTCCATTACCGTTCAAGAGGATCGGGTAACGCGTGACATTGAGCAGGGCGATGCTAATGAGCGTCTTGTCTGTAAACACACTTCCACATTATGATGGACAAATAATTACCCCAACCTATTAAACGTTCTTAATCCCACACATAGTCAAAAATGCTGTCAATCCCCTCGTGCCCCCTTGAGTCTCAAACACTCACACACACACTCACTTTTGACTACCATTTTATCACGCCTCTGCCTACGGAGTTTAACAGGGTGGCCATGGGGTCAGGGTTCAGGATTTGGTCCAGTCCTAAGTGCTATAGAACCGAGCTCAACAACCTGAGTTCCTCTTTCTTAAAGCTCAGAGATGGGGGCAGGGTATCAAATATTGGTCGCTATGATCCTCGGACCCCCCTGCTACTTGGCTTTGGTCTTCTCTTCGTACGTGCCTGCGTTCTTGTATGCTCCCACGTAGCCCGTGTTTTCCACCAGCTCCTCGCGCCCCCCCTTCCCTCTGCCTTTCCCCGTGTCGTCGAAGCGCTCCTTGTGGGAGCCCGTGTACTTGGACGTGTCGGTCAGCCGGTCCACCGCTGCCGTCTTTGCTACTTTCTGGTAGTAGGAAGGAGAAACAAAATGACGTTTATGTACAAACGCAGTCATAATTCTGCATCAAAAGAATGGATGATGATGACTGGATGGGTGTAACGTTTTGGCAATACTACTTATTATACCATAGTCTCTGGGGGAATACTCGACTCTGATTGGCTGTAGAGGTGTCCTGGACGCACCTACTAAGTAGTTCCAGCTGAATTGTCTGTTCAGGGTTGAGGCCTTCACATTGTCCAGGTGACATCGAACACCTCATCTAGCATCGTCCTTTACAAAGAGGCCACTGCTCACACAACTGAGAACAGTTGGTCTTTTTTATATAACACGGTTTGTTTAGTGAAATCTCTGCCAAAGACTTACTGAATGAGTCAGGATTTATGGTTTAAAGTGGAGACAGATTCAACTCAGGTGACAGTTACATCATTCTCTCTCTCTCTCTCTCTCTCTCTCTCTCTCTCTCTCTCTCTCTCTCTCTCTCTCTCTCTCTTTCTCTCTCTCTCTCTCTCTCTCTTTCTCTCTCTCTCTCTCTCTCTCTCTCTCTCTCTCTCTCTCTCTTGCCCTCCTTTCCTCTGTTTTGACACGTCTTTTTTGAGTCTGTTCATTAGGAGGAACCAGACGCTTGTCCTCAGGGAACGTTCAGTTATATCTCACTCACCAGATGGGTTAATTGCACACCGCAAATCGCTTGTTAAGAATTGAACACAAAATTGGGCCGTTTATCATGAGGGGTGGCTGAGTCGATTTCACGCCCAAGATGACGCCGGCTTTCTTATTACACCAAACGATCTCATTTCATTGGCTTCCATGGAGTCGGGGTGGTTGGAATGAGAAGACAAGGGCCCCTTTAAAATCCTCAGTAGGGAACAAGACTCCTACAGTATATTTTCTTACATACAGTAAGCTCTTTAAACAAGAAGCCACGAGTATTGTTTGAAATGTGATTCATGGCTTCTTTATTTATTTCAGTGTTGTCTTGGAAGGAGTCGTTGTATAGAGAGGGAGTTGCCTGTTTGGAGTAGTTCTGTCCTGCTGTTAAAGCACCTTACCGTCACTCCTACATTGGTGGGCTCTTTGCCCTCAATGAGTTTGTAGACAGACTTCAGGGCCTCCTCTTTGCTTTGACCTTTGAACCTCTTAGGAGCTAGTTCCTCTAGAGCTTTCTGGAACTCCTCGTAAGTGATGACCCGAGATGTCTTTGCTCTGCCCAGACAAACACAAGCAAGATTGGATTTAGTAGAATAGAGTAGAATATAGATAGATAGATACAGCAGCTGGGGTTTAATGTTTGTCCTTCTGTAAGGGTGTAAGGCCTTTGAAAGATACACAGATTTTATTCTGATGTTGTATTTGCTTGACTGGATTGAGCATTTCACCTAAATACATCATAATGTTTTTTAAAGTAAAGCCAGAATTTTTTAAGGAATAATTAAATGAAAAGACTAAATGTTTTTTATAAGAAAATATGAATTTCACAGCATTTTAGGTGTACTAAGCCTTGGTACTGGATTGTATCTGTCAGTGTTTTTAGTTGCATAGGAGTTAGAAGGAAAATGCTTTCAGAAGTCTTGTACGTACTTGACTTTGGTGAAAACGATGTCCACATCCGTACTGGTGACATTCTTGCCATCGATGATCTTGCAGTCTTTACACAGCTTGGCCCAGTTTTTGCCGTTCATCTCCTTGCCTGTTGCCTTGGTATCGCCGTGGATAGCGAACTTCTTGAAGGACGACATCAGCTCCTCCATGTCTGCACTTTCTGCCATCTTAGGAAACTTCTGTTATGAAGTAAAGACACAAGCAGATGTTAAAGATGAGAGTAACACACAGACCACTACTAACCGTACTGGGATTTGTCATCGATGTTACATTTGGTTGATTGAGATAGACTGATGCAAATATTGCTTCTTTTTATTGTGTGTATTTTACGTTTAGAAGGGTGAGTCTGTGTATGCGTCTGTTTGTGTGTCTGTCTGTGTGTGTGGGTCTGTGTGTGCGTCTGTGTGTGTGTGCGTCTGTGTGTATGCATGTGCGTGTGTGTGTTCACGCGCATCTGCACAGCTCATGCAGCAGTGTTTTTAACAGGCCTATAACTCCAGACTTGAAGGTTCACATGTTTTTATACAAGTAAAGAAGAAGGTTTTTGCCGGTTCCAGGAGTCTGCAGGATACTCCCTCCAGAAATCTCTGGCTTCCAACTTTTTTAACAGCTTCATTTTCTCGACCATCGTTGCCATTTTTCAATTCGATTCATGCATTTCTTTCTCAACCTGTAAAAAGCACCAGTGGTTACACTGTGGGTGGGGAGGTGATGAGGTCTGACCCCAGTGTATCCTTCTTAATCACAGCTAATCCAAGTGTTTTGCTTAAATGACAGGTGAGACATTAGCATGATGTCAGCATACTGGATTTGGTTTTAATGATATGGCTGAGAACTCAACAGAGGCAACCGAGATATGAGAGGACGGTTAAAGGTGGAGGTCTATCTCATGCTTTAAAAAAAGCCCTGTCACTATGGCGATAGGAGCAGAGGAGAGGAGGTTAGGGGGCAAGTTTGGGACAGAGTTGTTGCCGTAGCTACAGTCTGTTTATTTGCGCTCGCGAGACAGAGAGGGATCCCTGTTAGAAGGGCAGGGTCAACAAGTTGCTGAGAAAATAGATGAGACCTCCACTCCCTTCAAGGCAATGTGTGTGCGTGTGTGTGTGTGTGTGTGTGTGTGTGTGTGTGTGTGGAGGAGGGGTGTGAGACATGACCTCACTTACTCTGTACTGTGGGCCTCGACATTTCGATTACACACGCAGTGATGCAATCCCTAACCTCGGTTGTCATGGTCACAGTCCCCATGTGCCCTTTCATTTAGCCGAACCACACACAGAGAGTTGTTCGGTGGATGTCCCAACACGAAGCAGCCATTAAAGGTGAGGTAACGTGAGCTAATGCTTGACATGGGCTGCCGGATCAGAGCTTGTTATGACAGCTCCCAGTTAACAGGGGACGAGAAGGCGATTTTTATACTTCGACGCGACCGTTTCCCTGTCGGTCTCGGTTACAGCCTCGAGCTGCCAAGTTTCACTGCAGGAAGGTGTAAACGGTGTGTGGGCTTGGAGGAGATTCCCAGAGGTTGGGAAGCCAAGTCCTTCTACCATCTGGACTCACTCTTCTGCTCATGTGTGAGTGCACTGCTTTGGGATATCGTGCACTGTTCTGTAAGCATTGGATAAGTGAGCGATTTCCCTGTGTCATAATATCTGCCTTAATGTTGATGATCTCTCAGGGTGTGTGTGTGTTGTGTGTTTGTGTGTGTATGTGTGAGGTGCTATGTGGGTGTGAATTGAGTCCAGGACCGGACAGCTCAACCCAGCCTTCTAGCTGAGATCATTGGAAGAAGAAAGAGCACATTGTGTGTGCCTGTATATCTCTGTCAGAGAGGGAGGGAAAAAAGGAGAGAGGGAGAAAGGGAGGGAGGGAGGAAGGGCAAGGGAGGGAGAGAGGGAGAGAGAGAGAGGATAGAGAAAGAAAGAGTGAAATTCCACGCCTTGCAGCGACCCTCAGCCTCCCAAACCACTCTTCCCCACAGCCCTCTGCACCTCACGGCAGCAGCCCTGCAGTAGGACAGGGGCTGCAGGTCCACAACAAGCACATCATTTAGACAAGCTCTCTGTTGGACTGCAACAGCAGGCACCAAAACCTCTGAGTCACTGGAGGGATCATGAGAGCAGCCAAACCCGCTGACCCATCCACAACAACAAAAATAGCACATCATTCACACAACAACAGACTGGGCTTAAGCTGTGTAAGCGTAGTGTTCTGTAGAGAGTTGAGACAGAAATACAATAAAATTTCACGAAAGCTTCCAACAGCCACAAACTCTGCTGTGAATCACTGCTCTGCTTATTCCAAGTATTGTCCTGTGTTTTCCGTACCATGCAGACAGTAGGACGGTGTAAATAACAGCCTTGTTTGTTTGGAGAAAAAAAATTGGGGATAGTTTCCCGTTCATTTCCCATTCATTTGACTCTATTCTTTTAACTCTTGAGTGGTAGCGTACTGTATATAAATGCTACTTTAAGTGTTTCACGACTCCATGCTGTGCGTCCTGCAGTGTGTGTGTGTGTGTGTGTAAGTATGTGTGTGTCCGGACCATAACCAGCACAGTAGTCTGTCTCTATGTGTATCTGTGTGTCTATGGTGTGCAGGAGAGAAGGCTGGTCGTTTAACAGCAGGCTTGTGTTGGAGGGTTAGTGGGCTGTGGACCGCTGGAGTAACACACATGAACCCAGCAGACAGGAAGTCACAGCCCAGTGCTGCAGGTTTGGAAGGGAACACTATTCTCTGTGCCTGCCTGCATACACACACACACACACACACACACACACACACACACACACACACACACACACACACACACACACACACACACACACACACACACACACACACACATACATATACACACATGTATGCATACACACACACATGCACCTACACACACACACACATCAAGGAGTCCCAAGATGCCAGATCATCCGTGCGTTAATGATGAGCCAGCATTAAATGCTGCACACTGCAGGTAAATTAGCTCCGTGTTCTGGGTGACTGATCCAGGTCTGATCTGGGATGAGAGGCTGAATGAACCAGGTCTGATCTGGGTTAGATCTGGGGTGAGAGGCTGACTGGACCAGGTCTGATCTGGGTTAGATCTGGGGTGAGAGGCTGACTGGACCAGGTCTGATCTGGGTTAGATCTGGGGTGAGAGGCTGAATGAACCAGGTCTGATCTGGGTTAGATCTGGGGTGAGAGGCTGAATGGACCAGGTCTGATCTGGGTTAGATCTGGGGTGAGAGGCTGACTGTACCGGGTTAGATCTGGGTTAGATCTGGGGTGAGAGGCTGAATGGACCAGGTCTGATCTGGGTTAGATCTGGGGTGAGAGGCTGAATGGACCAGGTCTGATCTGGGTTAGATCTGGGATGAGAGGCTGACTGGACCGGGTCTGATCTGGGTTAGATCTGGGGTGAGAGGCTGAATGGACCAGGTCTGATCTGGGTTTCATCACAGCTACACAGACATGAAACTCTATACCTGCAGAGTCTGGCAGCTTAAAGTAGAAAACTCAAGCCAAGATGTCAAAACAGCCTACTGATCCCACTGGTCTAAATTATCAGCTTCAATCAGGTAGTTAAACACTAAACTCAGCCATTAACAAGAGATTACGATAAGAGACACTCGCTATACAGATTAACACAGCACCTGTTTTTTCTCAGTTAAAGGCACAGTTCATGATTTTTCCGTCTTTTTTTCAATCCACTGTTGCATATTGCAGCTGCCAGTTGAATCAATATGCATGCTTTTGCAGAAATTTACTTCTTAAATTAGTACAAATTAGTACATTAGTACACTTGTGGTTCATAGAAGCTAGTAATTGTAAGCACTTCAGAATACACTCTGCTTGATCACCTGGATCTGAGTTATTTAGGAGATTCCCTAAAGTTATTTTCACTGGAAAAAGAAAACCTTTTCACACTTTGCGCTTGTAATTTCTTCTCTCCCAACATTTTCCTTTACTTTTTTTTATTGACATATTTCAACATGGAAAAGTGATGTATTTTTAGTCGCTGTGTATTTTGCTGGGAGACAGTTTGAGTAATGGGTACAGTAAGGTGTGTGGTTATTCACACAAAACTGCACCATGCACACCTATTCAAAACTCCTGCCACTGTCATAGAAACCTGCAAATATGCAGCATAATTAACTATCTAATATTAATATATTATTAACAAACTATTAAAAACAGAACTCCAAGGTTTGTGTCCGAATGAGTCACACAAAATGAATTGTATCTGCATTTGAACCAGTGTTTTTACACGTGTTCGTTCCCATTACATATTCCGTTAGTCACAGCAAAGCTCTGTACAGATATTGGCACCATTGCATAGATCCTAGTCTCAGAATAAACACAAGTCACCTTCATTTAAAATTGCAGCTGTGCATCATACTATTGAAGCATGCAACGCAATCAGCTTCTTGTTGCCATTATTGTCATGTGCACCTTGTGGACAGAACTCTCACATGCCGTGTGTGTGTGTGACAGTCCTCTGGGGCAGCACAGCAATAGGTGCACACACAGCAAGGGACATACACACACACACACACACACACACACACAGCAAGTGACACACACATACACAAACCCCAGCATCAGCAGAGAAAGCTGGTCAGCAGTCACCATCCTACAGCAGATCCTTACCTGAGTCTACCTCCTGGGACGCCTCTGTCTGTCTGTCTGTCTGCTCTGTCTCCTGCTCTGCTCTGCTCTCTACTGCCTCTCCCCTCTCAGTCACCAGCCCCAGCACTCAAATGAGCTTTAAAGAGCCAAGGGCTTGTTATCATCTGTTTATCCCTGTATCCATAGAGACATCCTGTTTAACATCAAGGGAGGGCAATAAAAGAGAGAGAAAGAGAGAGAGAGAGAGGGAGAGGGAGAAAGAGAGGGGGAAGTCTTTCTCCATAGGCGTGAAGTGACCGGGGTCATTTATCAAAGGGGCTGGGGCAGCAACTCTTGCAGGAATAACAAAGACGGACTGCGGAGGGAAGCCCTGGCCCTGCAGAGGTGTCTTGGAGGGGTGGAGGGTGGAGGAGTGGAGGGTAGAAGGTGGAGGGTAGAGGGGTGGAGGTTGAGGCATTCCGGGCGGTTTGGAGTCAGGGATAGACTTAGTATGTTTGGGGTGGTTAATTGGTTGGAATTAATAGTATTATGGCTTCCTATCATTGCCTACAGGTGGATATTGTAAACAAAAATTTGTTTACATGAAGGTTCACTGATATAATAAACCCAGCCCTGGTATGTGGACCAGGCAGTTCTTCTGGGTTCCTCAGACAGGCAGGTGAAGCTGCACTGAGGTGGAGAGGGTGATGAGTTCACAACTGAACTGTAAACATGACACGGAGGGACGGAGGGAGCCCAAAGTGAGGTCGTTCTGGGGCACAACTCAGGGAAGGGGGCACCTCTAGGGGGTGGTGTGAGGTGAGGGGCACCTCCAGGGGGTGGTGTGAGGTGAGGGGCACCTCCAGGGGGTGGTGTGAGGTGAGGGGCACCTCCAGGGGGTGGTGTGAGGTGAGGGGCACCTCCAGGGGGTGGTGTGAGGGGCAGCTGGGTATCTGGTCACAGGTGTTCTGCAAGTCCCACGGACACTGTTAGCTCCGACTGGGAGGTTGTGGATGGGGTAAAACATAACAAATAAAATAATAATATGAACAAAAAGCACAATGAATCACTCGAGAGATGTAAATTTAGATTATGTTTTTTTTTTTTTCTTTAACAGCCTACCATCCGGAAACATAAAAAAAAATCTGTAAAGTTTTTATATTTATTGGTTATATCCCACCAGAGCTAGACATCCTCTCCATCACACACACACACACACACACACACACACACACACACACACACACACACACACACAGACACACACACACACAGACACACACACACAGACTCACACACACACACACACATACACACACTATTGGCACCAGCCTAAAAGCACACAATTTTTTCCAAGACTTCCCCTCCCTTCTTTCCTGACTCCTAGAGGAGTACCTCCATTTGTTTAAACGCACTGGCACAAAACATAACAACACGGCCTGGCCAGCGATGATGCAGTACAGCATGACGTCACCCTGATAGATGTGTTTTAATTATCTCTGCTTTTAATCAGAGGAAAACCTCCAGACTACCCATCTGGAATCTGTCCTAGCGTTAATGGTCTGTGATGTTATAAACAAATCCTGAGTTTTAATGCTGGCTCATACAGTCCCTCTACGCTTTCTTAAAATACAGATCCCCTCTGCTGTGTGAACCAGCGTGTGTGTGTGTTTGTGAGTCTCGCCCTTTTGTTTAGAGAAGAGTGAATCGAGGAGAACGGAGAGGGAGTGTGTGTGCGCTCGTGTGTGCGTGAGAGAGAGAGAGAGCGTCTTTGTGAATGTAAGGGTGGTTGTGCATGTGGGTGAAAAATAGAACAGTCTTCACGCACGCCCAAGTCTGCCCAAACCAAAGGTGCGTGTTTCAAAGGAAAATTTGAACAGGCTCATTCTCACCTTGGAGAAGTGGACCGTGAAGTCTAATTTCCCCTCATTACCCAGCCAGTGTCATTATCCAGCCAGTGTCATTACCCAGCCTCTGCCAGAGACCCAGCCTTCATGAAGCACAAGAGAGCGAGAGAGACCAAGTCTATCTGATGCATAAGAGAGAGACAGACCTAGCCTATATGAAGCACCAGAGAGAGAGAGAGACCAAGTCTATCTGATGCATAAGAGAGAGACAGACCTAGCCTATATGAAGCACCAGAGAGAGAGAGAGAGTGACCAAGTCTATCTGATGCATGAGAGAGAGAGACCTAGCCTATATGAAGCACCAAAGAGAGAGAGAGTGACCAAGTCTATCTGATGCATAAGAGAGAGACAGACCTAGCCTATATGAAGCACCAAAGAGAGAGAGAGAGAGAGAGAGAGTGACCAAGTCTATCTGATGCATGAGAGAGAGACCTAGCCTATATGAAGCACCAGAGAGAGAGAGAGTGACCAAGTCTATCTGATGCATGAGAGAGAGAGAGACCTAGCCTATATGAAGCACCAGAGAGAGAGAGTGACCAAGTCTATCTGATGCATGAGAGAGACCTAGCCTATATGAAGCACCAGAGAGAGAGAGTGACCAAGTCTATCTGATGCATGAGAGAGAGAGAGAGAGCGAGAGAGAGACCTAGCCTATATGAAGCACCATAGAGAGAGAGAGAGAACCAGCCTACATGAAGCACCAGGGACTGCTGGGGAACAGAGTCTGAATGGCCAAACATCCTGAATAAAACACAAAAGTCTCCAGTTTGGCCTCCACGTGTTTGGCTGGGCTGCTGAGGTGCCCCCCTGTCTGATTCATAAAACACAGAAACTGACTTCACCTGCTCAGGTCAGCTCCAGGGCACACATGCCGCTGTGATAAACACCAGGACTGGCAACGCAGTGTTTAGATGGAATAATAGAATATCAATATCCTCTATTTGGATTTGAATCTTTTCTGATATTTGTGTATTCGAAGAGGTTAAACGACCTGCAGACCTAAGCTGAACCCTAAACTTGGGACATGGTTGTTTCAGTTTATTTAATTGTATTCAGTGTGGACATTTTATTTCTTCAGATTTTCATTACTGGCTTGTGTTCTATCAGCAAAGCAGTCCCTATGACTTCCTGTCCGGATCCGATGCTCCGTGGTTGTAACCTGGTCTAAGCCCTCCTCCTCCACAGACGTCTCTGCAGCTGTGTGCTGGACCTCAACAGGAGCGCGCACACTTTACAGGTGAAACAAGTGTGCGAAACACACGCTCAGGGCACAACACATCTATTCTAGGTTGTTCTAGTCTATTTTACACACTGCACACGTATAGTTTGTTGGAGTACACTGCGCTAAATGCTGTACAGTAAACCGTGGATACATTAGCCTAAAGACTCTGTGAGTCAGCTCCCACCTCCTCCTCTCTCCACCTTCCTTCCCCTCCTCCCCCCACGCCTCCTCTCCTGAGCTACACTGTTTGCTTTGTTGCCTTTCAGTAAAAGCAGCTAATGACATAATGACTCCCTGGTTACTCTCCCGACAGGGGTCACATTCAGGGCGGGGCTGAGGAGAGAGCAACTCCGTCTGACGCCTCCAGCTAGACACAGGAGCCACACAGAGCAGGAGCCACACAGAGCAGGAGCCACACAGAGCAGGAGCCACACAGAGCAGAGACAGAGCAGGAGTCACACAGAGCAGGAGCCACACAGAGCAGGAGTCACACAGAGCAGGAGTCACACAGAGCAGGAGCCACACAGAGCAGGAGCCACACAGAGCAGAGACAGAGCAGGAGCCACACAGAGCAGGAGCCACACAGAGCAGGAGCCACACAGAGCAGAGACAGAGCAGGAGCCACACAGAGCAGGAGCCACACAGAGCAGGAGCCACACAGAGCAGGAGTCACACAGAGCAGGAGTCACACAGAGCAGAGACAGAGCAGGAGCCACACAGAGCAGGAGCCACACAGAGCAGGAGCCACACAGAGCAGGAGTCACACAGAGCAGGAGCCACACAGAGCAGAGGGTGACACACAGAGCAGGAGTCACACAGCAGATACACAAGAGACTCACAGGAGGGTACACAGTGCACAGTAGCAAAGAATCATTACCTGGGTCCAAAAATCCCTGTAACAGGCTTGTCAGGTCTCCTTGGTGGTACTTCTACCAGTGGGCTCATATTAACCTCCATGTCTGTAGTGACCTTGCGACTCACTAGCTGTGACTCAAAAGTGCAATCTGCTTCTGTTTATTTAAAGATAAATATTTATCAAGGACTATTAGCTTAAATTGTGATTGCTATAAAGAAACAGGAAATGTAGTGGGAAAGACTGCAGGAAAGACTAAGTGGTTCTTACTAAGTGGCCCTCGCCCGTAGCCTGTTAGTCTGCTGTTGTTGACATGACAACACAACCTGCACTTGTTTATTCCCATAACTTGTCTTTTCTTTTTTTATTCAGTCCCCTCGGTCATTTGAGGAACCCTCAATACCTCATTATTAGCTCATTTTGGCGCTGTGGCGGAACAGGAGGAGAAGAAAAAGAATGAGGAGAGAGCGAAGAGCGGTGGGGGAAAGGAGGAGAGGAGAGGCGGTAAAGCTGGAGAGAGGAAACAGATGTCGACCTCCACAGTACAGAGGAACAAAAGGTCCGGAACAAAGCATAGATCTGAACTTGAATCAGTGTTGCCCCAACACCCCCCCAGGATGAACCTCCTGCCACCGCCCAGTTAGCAAGCCCACATGGGGCAAATATTGGGTGAAGGTCTAGTTACCATCAAGGGACTAATATACAGCACCAGAGGGGTGTGGGTTAGTGACAGGATCATCTTGCCAAAGGTGGTTCTAGTTCTTGAACCAGCATCGCTGTACATGCATGGGAGGAGCCTACAGGGACTGAGGGGGCGGGGCATAGACAAGGTCCGAAAATGCAATGAGACATCATCATCATCCATCGTAGTTCCAGGCTTTGTTGTCCAGGGCGTCGCCATGGTGACTCGCACCCGCCCGGCCCACAAGGAAGACAGACAGGAGATGTTACCAAGGGAACCGGCAACAGCAAATAGAACCAAATAAATAAATAAAGACAAACCATCCGTCCAAAAAAACACAAAGATAAGCTGAACTATCTGGCCAGGGCGCATTCTTGCACTAAAATCCAACAGTGATGGACATGTGCACCCGATGTAAACTGTTTTACAGCTTTAATAAAACTGAACCTGAACAGGGAAGCGTAGCCCCAGACTGTACTCACATGGAGCTCAAACTTCAAGCAGATTCAAGGAGTCTGTGTGTGTGTGTGTGTGTGTGCGTGCGAGTCAGGTGGCTCAACAGTTAAGGGGTTCGGTTTGGGCTCGTGATCAGAAGGTTGTGAGTGTAAGAGTGTCTGCTAAATGTAAATCTAATATATTTATGCATGCACATTTCTATGTGCAGATGTGTGGTGTAGCTTTAGACAGGCTGCATGTGTGTATAAAAATGCCCACAAAACCCAACATCCCTCCACACACACACCTCCACATCCCCACACACCTACATAAACAGACAATCGCATACACATAAAGCCAAACCTCGAGATGGTTCGATGGATCCTTGGAGATCGCTATGGAGACCATGAAAGGTGAAGTGAGGTGCAGGAGCTGGCCTTAGCAACAGCAAAAACACACTTATCAATTTCAGAATCGCACGTTGCAGAGCTGATGCTATCAACCACAAACACACACACACACACCCTTTCCAAATTCAACACCAGGAAACGTATGCAAAAGTGTAATGAAATCTGTGTGTGGTATTCACGATGAGACAGTTGATTGACGCTTGTTGGCTGCATCTCTCCCGCAGGGTCACATGAAGAAGAGGTTCGTTTGAAGCTATCCTAAGAATGCGCACATGCTAACACTTTTGCAAAGCCCTGGATGATTAAGCTACTCTCCGGTAGCCACACTAACCGGTAAGAGGGAGAGTCTGGCTTGTCAGTTGTCTCTCTCTCTGTGGACACATGCTTTGAGTTCTCAGGGCCAGGACTGTGATTGACACTGTTATGATGTCGTAGTGTTCCCGTTGCCTCGGCAACCCCCCCCCCCCCTCTCCCCACTCCCCCCCCACCGCCCTGGGTTTCTCGCGGGGGCTGGCGTGGCGATGCAGTAGCCAGCTGAGCCGAAGTGGAAGGGGAGGGGAGAGGAGGGAGGTGGGGGGGGGGGCAAAGTCAACTTTCTCAGCACAACAATACACACTACAAAACACTGCACACGGCAACCGACAGGAAGGAAGAGAGAGATGGAGAGGGAGAGACAGAGTGGGAAGGAAAGAGACAGAGAGACTTATGAAGAGAGTTCAAAAACCACACTTCTGAACGGGAGGGTCAACTTACTAAAAATATATACTTGGCATGTAAAATGTGTTCTAAATTAACCTGCAGAGCTCATCAAACTGATCTGACGTCTGTTAGTTAAGTCTCTGGGTTTCACCCTTGATGTCTGGTTGAAATTGAGGTTGCCAGCCTCACATCATGGAACCGACTTAGAAACCAGTTCCTAGTTAGCCTCAAGACCAGCTTACAATGCTGAAATATACCTGAGCAATTGCATGGATAAATATAGTGAACATGATACAACAAAAGGATACACTTGACACTTTTCAAAGTCTTCACAGGAGGCCCCCCTGTTTATTGATGGTGTGTGAATAGTAGAAAAACGTAATGAGGCTTCAGGAGCCATTCATGGTGCCAGGAAAGAACAACAAGGTGGATTTGCGGAAGCAACATGACAGTGTCAACTGCCATCATCCTAGCAACATGACAGCGTCAACTGCCATCGTCCTAGAAACATGACAGCGTCAACTGCCATCGTCCTAGCAACATGACAGCGTCAACTGCTGTCGTCCTAGCAACGTGACAGTGTCAACTGCCATCGTCCTAGCAACATGACAGTGTCAACTGCTATTGTCCTAGCAACATGACAGTGTCAACTGCCATCGTCCTAGCAACATGACAGTGTCAACTGCTATTGTCCTAGCTACATGACAGTTACAGCTGCCGTCGTCCTAGCAACATGACAGTATATAAACTGCTATCGTTCTAAGACTCTTCCGCTGAAAGAAATGATAATGTGGGTTATCTAGGCAACAGATAGTCACCATAACACTTTAAACTGCAAGTCAACAAGTGAGTCCCTTAAAATAATACAAATAAAATAAAAACTTACACACTTAAGTGGTGTCATTATGAAAAAGTCATATAAAATTAAGGTTTCGGTAACAAAGTGTAGACCTGGGACAAAAAGGTTAAGTTACATACAGTACAAATGTACATAGTCCTTCATTTATAAAGACTAGACAGGATCAAACCTTTGGCATCCAATGTTTAAATATGAATAAATAAGAGGAATACAAAAAAGCTGCGCTTCAATTACGATTGTTGTGCAACGCTACAGAGTTCAAGTGATAAACAGAAGAAATGATCCAATGTAACAAAGTGTATTGGATTGTATGGTGGTTATCAAAGTTACTCCACCCACACACACACATACCGTACATACAGTGGCTTCTCCTGCGGTGTTTGCATAGGTTGTGTCAAAACTCAATGCTATTCCAAGAGATTGTCTCTGCTGTTGTAGGCCTTGCATACAACCCTCCAGAGGCCTGAAGCAGCTCACCAGTACCCAGGGAGCAGTGCTCCATCCTGGGTTGGTCTAGGCCATCGAGATGCCTGTCCTGGAGGCCGGCTGCTCCGGGGCTCTACGAGGGGCTTGCTTGCGTTTTCCCCCCAGGCCCGGGCTGTCGATGATGGGCTCCAGAGGCTCTCCACTGCTCCGGCTGACGAACACGCTGGGGGAGTGAGCGGCCGTCATCTCAAACCTCTGCTGTGCCGCCCTGCCCCCCCACCCCGATGAGGCCTTCCTCCTGCCACGGGGTTGTGGCGAGGGCAGGGGGAGGAGCCTGTTGTTGGCGGGGAACGGCAAGGCTCGCTGCGAGGACGACGACGAGACGGCGGCGTCCAGGCCTCCCGAAGACGCCCCCGCCGCAGAGGACGTGCCCAGCCGAGCCAACGCCACGGGTATCTCGTCCAGCGACTCTGCAGAGTCAGAGTGGTATTCAGCAGGGGGCCCGGCTGCCTGGACGGGAAGGCCGGGGGCCCGCGGGGGGAAGGCTGGGAAGGGGAGCCTCTGGCTCAGGGACACAGCCATGGGAATAGCTGTTACACTGTTGGGCTCTACTAGAGACGACAGGATGGGAACAACAGCGTCACTACTCACGACACTCCCTGCTATCGGAGAGTAAGACAATACGAGTCTAGCCTTGGCTGGACGACACAGGGTTAAAGGTCAAGACACAAGGGTCACGCTGGAGGAAAATATGCACTCCGCCGACGATGGAACCAGAGTATTTCCTGATCTAGTTTCCAAACCAGGAAGCACTCTGGACCCAGCTATGTTGTACACACAGCACACATCTGCAATGTAGTGTGTGTGTGTCCCTCACCAAGCTCTGCAGTGTAGTGTGTGTGTGTGTGTGTGTGTCTCACCAGGCTCTGCAGTGTGGGTGTGTGTGTGTGTGTTCCTCACCAGGCTCTGTAGTTTAGTGTGTGTGTGTGTCCCTCACCAAGCTCTGGAGTGTAGTGTGTGTGTGTGTGTCCCTCACCAGGCTCTGCAGTGTGGTGTGTGTGTGTGTTCCTCACCAGGCTCTGCAGTTTAGTGTGTGTGTTCCTCACCAGGCTCTGCAGTGTGGTGTGTGTGTGTTCCTCACCAGGCTCTGCAGTGTAGTGTGTGTGGGTGTGTGTGTGTTCCTCACCAGGCTCTGCAGTGTAGTGTGTGTGTGTGTGTGTGTGTCCCTCACCACGCTCTGCAGTGTCGTGTGTGTGTGTGTGTGTCCCTCACCAGGCTCTGCAGTGTAGTGTGTGTGTGTGTGTGTGTCCCTCACCAGGCTCTGCAGTGTCGTGTGTGTGTGTGTGTCCCTCACCAGGCTCTGCAGTGTCGTGTGTGTGTGTCCCTCACCAGGCTCTGCAGTGTTGAAGGCTGCACCCCTGTTGCTGCTGGTCTCAGTGGAGCGGTCGTTGATCACTTCTGCTGGCACCTTGTGTACCTTTTTCTTTTTCTTCTGCAAAGCAAACAGCATCAACCATGACCACACAGCATCAACCATGACCGCACGGCATCAACCATGACCACACAGCATCAACCATGACCACACAGCATCGACCATGACCACACAGCATCAACCATGACCACACAGCATCAACCATGACCACACAGCATCGACCAAGACCCACGGCAACAACCATGACCACACAGCATCGACCATGACCACACAGCATCAACCATGACCACAAAAGGAGAGGTCACTTAGACCTGCTATGTAAGTGTATGGGGTGGGGGGTGCAGGGGGTCTGTGTGACCGTGCAGGGGGTGGGGGGGGGTGCAGCACGGGTGCGGTCTCCTCACCTGCGTGCGTTTGTGTGGCCTCTGAGCTGCCGTGCTCTCTGCAGACACGCTGGGCAGAGCCTCCTCTTCAGCCGCAGAACTCCTCACCCTCCCGTTACCATGGAACCTGAGACACAACACACGCACAGCCATGGGGAAGTTACCGCACACACTTACGACACACATGCTTACAACACAAGCTTGTCAACTCTGTGAGCCAGGAGCATAAATCACAACTGGGATGACAAAGCACATATGGCTGCAGACAGATCTAGCACAGTTCACTTTTACTGTTCAACCTTTTTCCCCTCTCGCCATCCAGGAGTGTTTCCTCCTGTATTAGAGGGACTAGTTAACTAAACACCAATTCCCAGAAGCCCTTTAGTCTGAAGGAATAAGAAGCGGGTGGCCCCACTTTGCTCCGGAGATTGCGGGACAGCTACATTGAAACGGTGGAGTTAAGATACCTTCCGTGGGCTTAAGCTACCTTCCGCAGAGTTAAGACACCTTCTGTAGAGTTAAGCTACCTTCCGCAGAGTTAAGACACCTTCTGTAGAGTTAAGCTACCTTCCGCAGAGTTAAGACACCTTCTGTAGAGTTAAGCTACCTTCCGCAGAGTTAAGACACCTTCCATAACTGTGCAGTTAAGATACCTTCCGTAGAGTTAAGCTACCTTCTGTAGAGTTAAGCTACCTTCCGCAGAGTTAAGATACCTTCTGTAGAGTTAAGATACCTTCCGTAGAGTTAAGCTACCTTCTGTAGAGTTATGATACCTTCTGTAGAGTTAAGATACCTTCTGTAGAGTTAAGCTACTTTCAGTAGAGTTAAGATACCTTCCGTAGAGTTAAGATACCTTCCGTAGAGTTAAGACACCTTCTGTAGAGTTAAGATACCTTCCGTAGAGTTAAGATACCTTCCGTAGAGTTAAGATACCTTCTGTAGAGTTAAGATGCCTTCCGTAGAGTTAAGCTACCTTCCACAGAGTTAAGATACCTTCTGCAGAGTTAAGTTACCTTCCGTAGAGTTAAGATACCTTCTGTAGAGTTAAGATACCTTCCGTAGAGTTAAGCTACCTTCCGCAGAGTTAAGATACCTTCTGTAGAGTTAAGCTACCTTCCGCAGAGTTAAGCGACCTTCTGTAGAGTTAAGCTACCTTCCGCAGAGTTAAGACACCTTCTGTAGAGTTAAGATACCTTCCGCAGAGTTAAGACACCTTCTGTAGAGTTAAGATACCTTCCGTAGAGTTAAGACACCTTATGTAGAGTTAAGCTACCTTCTGTAGAGTTAAGCTACCTTCCGCAGAGTTAAGATACCTTCTGTAGAGTTAAGCTACCTTCCGCAGAGTTAAGTGACCTTCTGTAGAGTTAAGCTACCTTCCGCAGAGTTAAGACACCTTCTGTAGAGTTAAGATACCTTCCGCAGAGTTAAGACACTTTCTGTAGAGTTAAGATACCTTCCGTAGAGTTAAGACACCTTCTGTAGAGTTAAGCTACTTTCTGTAGAGTTAAGCTACCTTCCGCAGAGTTAAGACACCTTCTGTAGAGTTAAGCTACCTTCCGCAGAGTTAAGACACCTTCTGTAGAGTTAAGCTACCTTCCGCAGAGTTAAGACACCTTCCATAACTGTGCAGAGCTGTGAACTGGCCTAACTTGACACAGCTTCGCTGCTGAGGATCAGGAATGTTTGTGGTCCGAGAGAAAAATAAAAAAAGGTCTGTTAGTGTTCAGCTAGCTAGCTCCGCAACAACGAAACACATCAGCAACTATGACAACAGCAACCATGTCAACAGCAACCATGACAACAGCTGAGGGGATAAGGTATCTTTCCTGCACCCTGCTGCCAAACCAGCCCATTCAAAATATTATCACAGGAACAGATGTGGGTCCGTTAAAGTGAAACGCTCGTGTTTAGCATTGCTGCGCGACTATCCTGTTACAGCGATGTGGCGGTTGTTGGATAGCACTTGAATCTTGGTGTGCTAAACAGGTTTGGACCGATCTGCAATGTGTGAATCTCTACAAATGTCGAGATAGACTTTCCAAAATTGGGGGAATATTGAGGTTTCAACTTCACTGTGTAATAGTCACTCAAATAACCAACATTGACAAGGAAGGAGTATTAAATGCTGGGGTGCCCCAAGCATATATATTTGAAATGATGTAGCAATTAGGAGAAATTATGAAAAGCATTATTATTTATCAGTAGTGCTAAATAGACCTATGGTCCTAAGTCCTCAGATCTTGCTGTAGCTCTGGACCTGTCACTAGGTGCTTGACCACCTGAGACTACTGCAGAGTAAACCCACGTCGTAAGACAAACACACGAGTATAGTAGGTGTGTTTTCCCCTCAAGTCATGTTTGTTTTGGCTTCGGGCCTGAGCGCACACACACACACACACACGCACACACGCACACACGCACACACGCACACACGCACACACGCACACACGCACACACACACGCACACACACACATACCCCTGCTTTCTTGTGTAACTGACTCCTTAGGTATTAATTCTCATAAGACTTCTGATACCTTAAGGTGTATATCAGCAGTTCAACCTAGGGTCTATGTACCTGTTCTGTATAGGTCCACTGAAAAGCTGGCAAAGTTCATAAGAAATGAAATAATACTGAATATATTACACTATCCTAAATACTACACTAAACACTGAATTAGGTTTAATGTAGTTTCTCCTTGAAGCTCATTCAGCTGGGAGGATTTTGCTGGCTACTTCTGTAAATAAGTCTCTTTGTGGGCGCTGTCCTGGATTCAGCCCGAAACATGGAGGCAACTTAAAAAAAACTTCATTCAGGATCTGTCTCTGTTCACTCACACACACCTCTTAAATCACAGCCTTGCCAGCTAATGGTCCCTGTCTGAAATGAGCCATTTAGCTCAGGATGTGAATCTGTTTCTGAAGTCTGAGTGTGTGTAGCTGTGATATTTATGACGCAGCTTCCTTCTACTGACTAACACATGAACGTTCTGCCATCATACGTTCGCACTGAGGGTCTAAAATCATATAACCTTTTTTTTTCTTTTTTTTTTACCCCCGGCCCCTACCTCCTTGGTGTTTCATTTAAGTCATGGGGGATTTTTTTGCACAATTTGTTTTCATGAAAGAAATGGTTGCTGTAGCGACAGACATGGGAACTAACTGTGTTTTTCTTGAGAGCAAAATTAGAGCTAATGTGCTTTGAAGCTGTTTACCGTGTCTTATGAAACGTGTACGGACCCAGCCTCTAGGGAGGATCTAACATCCTGGGAGGCCCAGCCTTCAGAGAGGCCCAGTCTTCATAGAGGCCCAACAATCATAGTGGCCCCAGCATTCAGTGACCCAGCCTTCGTAGAGGCCCCAGCCTTCATAGAGGCCCAAGCCTTCATAGAGGCCCCAGCCTTCATAGAGGCCCAACCTTCAGAGAGCTCAGTACTTTCATGTTTGAACATAAAAGTATAGGATTGAAAAAACTATGGTGCATGTCAGTTTGTTTTGGGATGTTTTTTCATTTTCTGAATTTCTTGAAGACTGATGAAAAATTAAGAACATGCACAGAAGGAGGGATTACTCAAATCTCTGGCAACCCAACACTCTGGCACAAATTGAACCAATAATTGAACTGTGGTCAAACAACAATAATACTATTACTTACTCCCACCACATGTTGGAATGACAGACCAATTTCAAAAGTCCCAACTTTATATCATTATATCGCTCCACTTTACTGTCTGTGTCTAAGTTCTCTGGTACCACTGGGCATCATTTTGTGGTTTTGTCAAGTTTTTCGCAGGCTGAGAAAAAAAAAAACCTTTAAAAAGCGGTTTAAATTATTTTACTTTAATGAGGTGTTGGTGGATTGACCAAATTACGACTAAATAAACTAAGCCAGTTTAGTGTGAGTGCGACCGCACAGCAGCCAGTACAAACTAAGACACACTCTCAGTAATAACACCGCCGTCTACTGGGAAATAATAATGATAGAATAAAAATTGCCCAATTTCAATGTTAATAAAAAATGAACAAAAAGAACAAAGGTATCTTACTCTGGACCCCCTCTGGCTCCCATAATGGAAGGGTCCTCCACCTCCATCTCAGGGTTGGTATATCCCAATGTCCCTGAATAGCTTACTTCCTAAAAGAGAACAGAAAGAGAAAGAAAAGAGATAGCAATTGAATAGTTTGTTAGCTACACACACAACTATGTAGACCATATGTATTATTTAATAAAAAATAATTGCTTATAACTGAAAAAGAGTTGACATCATCAGTTTGAGACGATTAGCGTTGTCTCTGATGGAAAACAGAAGGAGGGATGATGTATAAACTATTAAGCGGGTTTAGCTTCATGCTTTAAAATGGTCCCAACATCAACACAGCAGTCTCTCAAGCAGTCCATCTGATTTACCAGCTCCCAGAATGCACTGGGTCACCAGCCTGCTCCACAGGAAGAGGAAGTGACCTCAAAACCCCATCACAACACACAGTTCTTTCCTATGCTGAACAACAAGGGAACTCCATTTAGTCATTTCCTCATGATTTGGAGGGAATCCTCAGAAGAAGTTTCCAGATGAACGTTCTAGTGGTTTGACCAACACAAACACACATGCAGAACTCAGACAGTGACAGGCCCTCTGCATCATCAGCACACAACAGCCGGGTCGCCATGGGTTACGGTAGCTCGACAACAGCTGTGTCCGAGGTAACCTCCACTGTCCTGGCTTTGGGGTGAATGGATACGCACATTGCACCATCTGACCTTCTGCAATGTGCTGACTTTGGTATGTGGACGTAGGTGCTGTCTAAACCCTTAAGCTCCAGCCTGGGGGTGTCAAAGAAGAGTGACATCACACCTCCATTAAAAAACCCAGCATGCCCTAGTTTCTTTTAATTTGATGTTTTGCGTGTCCTATAAACCAAGGTGCTGTGCAGTGTGCGTGTGGCCCTACATTTACAGAGTGTCATGGGAGAGAGCGAGTGTTTGAGCACACTAATTAGGACACACACAGACCTGTGAATCCCATTAAAGATGAACTTTGGCCTTTGCCTGGAAACTTGTGTGTGTGTGTCTGTGCATGTCTGTGTGTGTGAGCGTGCGTGTGTCTGTATCTGTGCGTGCATATGTGTGTATCTCCTGTATAACACTTCGCTACAGAGGAGGAGGTGAGGGGAGAGAAGGGGGAGGGGAAGGTTTCTACATTGCAGGAGGAACTGTGTATCATTTCACCCGGTGCCAAGATCTTTTCTCTCTCTCTGTGAATGAATCGACAGCGTGGCGGAAGGAACAGGACTTTAAAGGGTAGGGAGTAACAGCATAATGGCTGCCATACAACAAACAAAAGGACAGGATGAAGTGATTTGATGCTATGGCTGGGGAAAGAGGCATTGCCATCGAATGACGTTAGGCTAGTCATAAAATTGTGGACGTTATGGAGGCTGTGTCCTCCATCTAGGAAAGAGAAAGACTAACAGGTGCTTAACCCTTTCATGCATAGAGGTCACTACAGTGTACAGCTGTTTAAAAGTGTGTTTTCTCTTTAAATGCCTGCAATTTTGGGCCCTGCTGCATTTAGTCCACTCTAGTGAAGCCTTTTGCATCATCCCATGCAAAAAAATCCAATTGGCAGGCCATTGCAATGGGAAAAAGTAGTCGGTAAAACCAAGATGGCCGACAGACAGGGAGAAGGACCAACCACCTCAGCTATTTAGGTTTCTACCGTCTATAAAAACATGCCATTGCAGGTAAAAAAAATATAATTGCATCAAGTAACATCTAAGGTGACATATTATGTAAAGATTTTCCAAGTTTGCATTTTATATTTGGAGGAAATACAGATTAATCGTCTGTCCACTCAATTGTACATCATGCATCATAGGTTATGTTTCAAATGATATTAGATAAACCTTTATTTGTCCTCCAGGGGGTGGTAATAACAGTTCACAACTTCAATGCAATGTCAATTACTACCAATGTTGTTCTTGAAAATAATTAATATATTGTAATACTTTGGCTGTAAATCAACTGCTTTATGTTTGTAAAATATAATTTGAGTGTTTTTATACATGCATATTTTTTGTAGGGCTCAAAAAGACAGGCATACAGGGTAATAGAGGAGTGACTCCAGTGAGGAAGAGTGTGCTTCTGGTAGCAGTGATGAAGAATGGCTGCCAGTACAGACAGGTGCAAGAAGTAGAATCAGAGTATATCCAGAGGCAGACCCAGTACCACTCCACAACCGGCAAAGCTGAGGGCAGTGTCTGTGGCCCTCCCTGGGGTCCGGTGTGCCCCCGGGGGCCGCTGGCCCCAGCTTGGGCAGGCGGGGGGTGTCGGCGGATGCGGGGATGCTGCGTGCACACAAGGAACCAAGTACACATGCATGCAGTGTTTTGTAGCTTTGTGCCCCGGATGCTTTGGCAACTATCATAGAAAATAGTCTCCTGATTCTAATGAAGGATCGTAACCAAGCTCTGTGTAGGTGTGCTGGAGCAGGGAAACATCTAAAACCTTCAGGACAGCAGCCCTCGAGGACCAGGATTGGAGACCCGTGGTGTAACAAAAGTAACAGTCACTGAACTGAGCGTAGATCCTCATAGTATCTAGCTTCTCATATTCCTCTGCGTGCATGTGAGCTTGGTTCTTCGTGTGCGCGCAGTATCTTGGCATCTGCTGGTGTTTTTTGCTTCCTTGGGCTGGGGCCAGTGGTTTCCGGGGGCGTGCCGGATCTCGGGGAGGGCCATGGACACTGCTCTCCGTATCTAAAACCGTCAGGACAGTGGCCCTTGAGGACCAGGATTGGAGACCCACTGTCCTCGGTTCAGAGAGAATGTCTTAATTTTGTAACCTTGTTTTACATCAATCAATCAACAGAGCTCAAATAGAGAGGCCTACAGGGTAGTGGAGGAACCATTATTCCAATATAATACCATATTATAACTGTATAACTAAATTACAACAATACCTACATAACTTCCATGTTATTAAACATTGATGTTGTTTATTTCAAAATGCATGAAGTACACTTGAGTGTACAGATAATTATTTCTTTATAGAATAAAGATGGACAAAAAAATAAATTTGAACCTTGTTTTACATCCCTAAAGATGTATAAAAATACTTAGTAAAAAAATCCTGACTGATTTTATCATAATTCATGCATGAAAGGGTTAAAGAGGTAGACAGGAAGTAGACCATGGACCAATACGGTTTAAGACACAGAGTGTGGTCGTCGCCAGGTGAGCTGTACCTTGATGAGGTTGAGTTTAGGAGGACCAGCCTCCGTGTCTTTCCTGGTGTCTCTGACTTCCTGTCGGTGGCGCTGTCTGACGATGTACTCAAAGGTGCTCAGCCTGTTCCACACTGGAAGAGAGAGAGGGAGGAGTGTGAACACACACACACACACGTTCAGACCACCTCTAACCCCCCCACTTTCACAAACACACACCTGTCTTCTGGCTACAGGTGCGGTATATGAGATCTAACCCCCTATATCTGTGATGTGTGTACTTAATCTGTCATCTACACTGGGTTGTACGTTCCGTTGTGCATTCCAGTGCAGCTGTCTTCAGCCTTCTATCTTCTGCCCCCTGGTGGAAGCTCTTCGCGTTACACCACAAGAATAAAACTGACTACCACAACTTACTGAAGTTGGCTTACAGTACATTAACATACAGTCATTTAGCAGATGCGACTTACAGCAAGTACAGGGACATTCCCCCATGAGGTAAGGCGAGTAAGTAAGTAAGGTGAAGTGCCTTGCACTTCTGATTACTAGACCGAGACCCTCAACGCTCAGCCACCTGACTCCCTAAATAGAAAAGTAGAATAAGCACTTTTCTTACTCTCCCCAAACATCAAAACAACAACAAAATGGGCTCTGAAAACTTCGACCTACCATGATAACCATAGCCTACACACTGCTCATCATCACCTCCAGTCCTGTTAACGTCTCTGCGGAGTGTTTCCTGTTGGGAAAACACCAACTATCCCTGGAACTAACCCTCCCCACAGCCAGGCAGGCAGTGTTGGCACCAATTAGCTAATTATCATTGGTGACACAGAACCAAATAGGTTTACCCTGGTCGCTGCCATGGGCACAGCTAGACTGGCTCTGCCCTGCAAGAGGACTTGAGGGGAGAGATCCTGGGAGAGAAAACAAGCTGGGCTGTAGACTTCAGCTAGAACACGGAATATGAAGATGGGGACTTTCTGATTATTAATAAATTATTACCATCATTATTATATTAGTGCTGTTGTTATTATTATTAAGTGGGTTTATTCTAAGGAACAACAAAAAAGCCATCGTGCATCGAACAGGAGATCTCACAAACATTTGGCCTTGAGCACATGTCAAACCAGGCTAATTAGAAGAGCTAGGCTTATTTAAATAGAGCCTGGTGTTGTGTGCAAACAAAGTAGCCACATGCTATGCGATGGAATTATGGGCTGTTATCAGAAGGTGTGAGCATGTGCTTGTGGTGTCCATGGTAACCAGGCCAAGCGCTTGACTGGTCAGCGCTGTCTCCACCAACTGGTATTTGACAGAGTACCCACAACACACTCACACATGCAAAAACACAAACACACACACATTCACACACAAATACAAGATTGCAAGAGCACACACACACCCTCTCTTACACACACACACACACTCACACACAGAAGCAACGCCTGTTTGACTAGCAGTAGGTCACTGAAGGGGCACTCACATACTGTTCGACACAGCTAATCCCTCTGTTCTGAGATAATAGGACTTATTTTTCTGACTATGGTAGGGGCCCATAGGAGGCCCTAGGCGGTGTAGTTATCATGTATACTGTGACATGTTCTTACTGGGTTTAATGCGATTGCTGCTACAGCAGATACTGTTGGATAAATAAGGTGTGGGTTACAGCTCTCCATACAAAACATGCAGTACGAGGGATTATAGGACTTTATACAGAATCACTAAGGATCTGGGATGCAGTATGTGCTGAGTCACTTCAGGTGTGAATGCCCAGAGAGAGACAGACCCTGAGAGAGACCCAGAGAGACAGACCCAGAGAGAGACAGACCCAGAGAGACAGACCCAGGGAGAGAGACAGACCCAGAGAGACGGAACCAGACACACAGACCCAGAGAGAGAGACAGACCCAGAGAGAGAGACCCAGGGAGAGAGACCCAGAGAGAGACAGACCCAGAGAGACAGAACCAGAGAGACAGAACCAAAGACACAGACCCAGAGAGAGACAGACCCAGAGAGAGAAACCCAGGGAGAGAGACCCAGAGAGAGACAGACCCAGAGAGACAGAACCAGAGACACAGACCCAGGGAGAGACAGACCCAGGGAGAGACAGACCCAGGGAGACAGACCCAGAGAGAGAAATAGGCCCAGACAGACAGACAGACAGGCCCAGACTTACTGAGGTAGATGTGGAAGCAGAGCAGATGGCCCAGCAGCAGGGCGCAGAGCAGGCCCATCGCCACGGTGATGCCAGCCAGGGCAGGAATGGCCGCTCCCACCGTGGAGACCGGCGCCACGGGAAGGAACACAAACCACACCACTGTCTCGTTCCTCACTTTAGGGGGACAAGGGACAAGGTCAGCCACAGCAAATCTCAGGTGGTTCTCATAGTAAATGTTGCTTTGTTGCCTTTCTTAAACAGTCTCTCTTGTAGGTGTCTACAGGTTTTTTTCCCCTTGTTATATAAAGCCTACACGTAGTATGTACTCTCTCCCTGCGTTTGCTGTAACTCTTCACCTTAATTATCAGTCAAATAAAACAAGAAAAAAATCAAATAATTTAACAAATCATTTATTTTCATCTTTAACCCTGTGAGCCCGTACGTATCATATTTGATACATACATTTCTGGAGCTCATTGCATCACCATCAAACGTAAACTTTGCATGAAACCCTTTTGCATGAACTCTTTTACATGTATGCTTCCCCGTAGTGGACATACTTCGCTTTCCCAATGTTTGGATGTGTGCTTTTTCTGTCATTCAAAGTGGGTCGCATCGTGCGAGCGCACATCTGTGATACTCACCATCAAGAAACTTAGCCATTTCATAGTTTTACGGTCAGAATTTCTCTAAATTACTTAGCAATAATTTTAAATGGACAGTTAGTTTGTCCTTAAAACGTTGTATTACTCAGTTTTATAATTACAGTTTGTAGTTATATTGAGCAGAAAGTCGGGTATATCTGTCCAGTGTTTTACATGGATTATGTCTTCCATAGGCCATCATGCAGTGTTTGGATGAGTTAAATACACAATTTATAGATTGAAATGGGTTCAAGAATTTCACTTAGACTATCCATATCCATATATAATTTTTTTAATACCTGTTGTATCAAATGTGATACAAAAATATATATTTTTTAGCATTTCTTTTTGTCAAATTTCTTTTTACATTTTGTCAAAGGGCCAAATAAATAGTTCATATCCAAAAAATTAGAATTTTCTGACCATTCTTTCATAGTTCAGGGCTTACAGGGTTAAACATCCTTATTTCCCAAGTTGACGTCTCCTCACACCTCCTGCACTCCAGCTCAGGTTCTGGGGTGTGACTGTGAGCGACACCATAGTGATGTATGACCTAGGGCAGGGGTGGGCAATCCTGGTCCTCGAGGGCCACTGTCCTGAAGGTTTTATATCTTTCCCTGCTCCAGCACACCTGATTATAATTATCAGGCTTCCACAGAGCTTGATAACGACCCATTCTTTGGAATCAGGTGTGCTGGAGCAGGGAAAGATATAAAACCTTCAGGACAGTGGCCCTCGAGGACCAGGATTGCCCACACCTGACCTAGGGCCTTGATATGTACCTTGAAAGTGTTTGTCACTGCGCAGCTTGGATGGATCCAAGAAGAACTCAATAAACACGTAGCTGGCTATGACCACCACCAGGACTATCCCCAGCAGAGCAGAGATGACACTGTTCAGGAAAAGCCTGGATGGGGGAAGGGGAGGTCAGAGGAGAGAGGTCAGACAGGGATGGTCTGAAAATGGCGTTATTTTGTATATTTGGTCAGTGTTTTTTTCCTTGGGATGGCCGTAGACCTTATCCCTCCTTTTACCACCACCAGGTCGTAGTTAGACGGACCAGTATGATGTAGGGCAACACACATACACAGGCAAGAACATTGTCTGCAGTGACCAGACAGGATTGTCTAGTTCAGGGGTGCTCAATACGTCGATCGCGATCGACCAGTCGATCGCGAAGGTACTACTGGTAGATCGCATGACATTAAAACGTAAACACCCTTTTTTTTCTTTCTTTTTTTACAGATTTATTTAAATATAAAATCAAGTTTAACAAGATTTATAAACAGCAAGATCAAATCTTATATGGATAGACAAAATGCAAAGAATAAAACCATAAAGAGGACAAATACAAAACAAACCAATTAAATGAATAGAATATAACCAAATAAATGACGACTAGTAGTTAGACTTGGCATTTTTTACTGTTGTTTGACCTTAATCTAATCTAAAGATAGAGAGAAGAAAAGGAGAGAGTGAGGGAAGAAAAGCTTTGGATAAAAGCGTCTGCTAAATGAGGTATTATTAAGAAAGGGAGATACAAAGGGGGAGTAAGAGTAGAAGAATAGAGACTCACCAGTAGTTCCTGCTACCCACACAATTGTTGAGCCACCTGCAGTGGTGGTCAAAGCTGGCCACGCACTTGTTACAGGCACTGCAGTGCTTCGATTTGGGACCCCTGCAACAGAAGGCAATGCGTATCCATTTATGACACATAAAAGTATGCTGACACACACACACACGCACACACTTCTTTATGGTGTTGAGAATTTGAAATGGGATGAAACTACATCTCTTTAAGATTTAAAACAACAACAGAAGATGTGGGTTAAATCGATAGCAGTCTAATTGCAGATTGATACAGCACCCATGTTCCTGAGTTTGCACTTGTTCCATTGGTAAACATACTTCAATACCCACGCATTGCCATCACATTTTCCATCTCTACGGCCATCTATTTACGGCTGCTGTTTGTAATCCCAGCAGACCAGAGTGAGCAATCTAAAATGACGAGTAGTTTAGCAGCGGCACCGCAGGATGGGTGGTGGTGGGGACAGGATGGAGGAGAAGGAGCTCTACAAACACACTTGGCACTTTTCATCATGAAACAGAGCGTGAAATCAACAACTACAGTCTCTTTCTCTCCTTTTTAGACACCTCCTCATCCCTCCCTGTCATCTTTCTTTCATCCCCCCCAAGCTGGCGCCCGCTGCTTTCATCCCCCCCACTCTACCACACCCATCTCTCCTCCTCCTCTTCCCTCTCATAGACAGCCATCCTGCCCCTGTACTCCCCTACACTGACAGCAGTTTGCCTCCCAATTCTCTTACCCTTCTTTCCTATGCTCCCATTTGTTTTTATTCTGACTGTCCCTCCATCTCTCTCCTCCTCCACATCGCTCTCCTGTATCCTACTCCGCAACCACCCCTCCCCCCTGTACCCCTCCCTCCACTGACCCCATTACGACGCCTGAAGTGCCAAACGGGAGGGGATGCTGTCTCCTGACCTCGATTCCCTCATGTTTTTTTTTTTTTTTTGGGGGGGGGGGGAGGAGAGGGGGTTCCTCAATGATTTCAGTGTGGTACAGCAAAGCAAGATCTCTCATAACATCAGCCTTCAAGCGAAAGCCCGTCGCAGCTGAACGCGCTTATTATTAAAACTCTCAGTCTAGAAGCAGAGATCCTTCGCTAACTGTACATCAGCGGACTCAACTTATGTTACCTGCCAAAAGAGGCGGCACTGAGTCAGACACAATGTACGACAACCTACTTCTGAGCCTATCCATCCACGCCGCCCCTCTATCTATTATTTACGATGATCTATAAGGTCTATTAATTATCCATGAAGATGCGCGATGGCGGCGAGACTCACACATCCACTTCGCAGAGGTAGCAGTGGCAGTTCTCGATGACGTGGGCGTGCTTGGTCCGGTCAAAGACAGGCACGGGGCCTTTGTAGCTCTTGGCTCGCACGTTGTAGTCGGCGGGGTCGATGGAAACTGCCATCAGGTGGACAAACAGGTGACATGCAAACATGATGCCTGTGCACTGGGGGACGGGGTGAAGGAGCAGTTGTTTTGCAAAGATATACTGTATTGGGTGTCACTCTCTCTCTGTGTCTTTCTCTCAGTCTCTCGCTCTCTCTCTCTCTCTCTCTCTCTCACTCAAACGTACACACTGTCTCAGAAATTCTATGCTTCATGATATTCCAATGGGGTATGATAACAATCTACACTGTCCCCGAATACATGTTCGCATATCACATGTTGAGCTCACTGTAGATATCCATGTAAGATGAGCTACAAACAGCAACACAGGCTCAAAGACCCGTCAAAAGATACGATGTAGCCTGCTGGTATCCAGTGGGTAGGGAGGAGGGGGACGAACACTCCGAAGCCAGTGACAGCAAAGTAAAGATAGAGCATCCAGGCCAGGAGCTGGAGGGGGTGTGGAGGCCAGCTCCAGCCGTTGGTGCGGGAGCACAGGGGCAGGTCGGCTCGTCGAGGGCCACCCTCGCTTACCGGGGCTGTACGATGGTTCTTACTGCACACATCCATAGGGGGAGGGGTGACCTGCTGCGGGCATGGGATAGAACAGAGGAACATTGTCAGACCGATCATAGAGCATCTTCTTCCCAATTAGGTGTTGAGATGGGAGGTTTAATTGCCGGTTATGGCCTTATTGTAGCAAAAGTGTGGATACCTCAGTGTGGCTCCATATTCTGCACTTCTAGACAGGTAACTACTAGACTGATGTTGACCAAATGTCGACAAATAGAGGAAGAACGCCAATGGTTACTCACCTTTTTCAACGCGGGTTGAATCGTGCTATGATGTAGTGGCGACGAGGTGGGTTAGTCCGGAGCATCTTAGACGATCCCAACCTGGCACATGTGGAGTAACGTTAGCCTGGGTGTCAACAAGCTAGCTTTAGCCATCTCTCTTTAACAAATTTAACAAACGTTATCCCTGTTTCAACAGCAGGCAGGAACGGTACCTCTACAACGTTAGACTAGTGTAAAGTACAGCACATACTAGCTAGCTTGCTGCCGACTAACAGCACAGACGCAACCACAACTGACGAGCTAGACTGTCTTAATAATACTCTGCTTCTTAACGTTAGGCTGCTTCTTAACGTATGGTTCGCTATATATTGCCTGGCAGAAAGCGTGTTCACGTTTGCTAATGTTAGTTATTCGTGAGTTCTTCTCAAAAGGCTCGGTAAATGATTTAATTAACACAAGTAACCAACCTTATATGTCTTGTAGTAGTGGTGGGTTGACTCACTGTTTTTTCGACATTCGCTGCAGTTAGCTCGAGCTCGATCTTGGCTATTTAGTTACTTACTGGTCACTAGACAGCTTAGCTAGTTAACGGTAGCTCGTACATTTTGCTTGGCAACGTTGTTGGAGGCGAACCAAGCAGCTACCTTGTACTTTAAATAATATTTTAATTATATTATCACATAACGGTACAGGTTACTTTGCTAGCTGGTCAAAGTGCTTTGAAAATCCTCCACGACTCTTCCTCACAGCCCCGCTGTTTCCCTGGTAACGACCCAGCTCCCATTTCTATTGGACGAGGCCACACACGGTATTCATCTTTGCCCCTGAGGTTTCTGCAAAGTCAAACCGATTCGGAATCAGAATACAAATCGTGGTTCACCACTACGTGGCGAAGCGTTGAGATGAGACGCAGACCCTAGATCAGTGCCTACGTTGCGTTGCGTTCATAACCCACCGCTTATCGCACTTACACAAGTGTCCCACTAGATGCCAGAATGACCTTAAAATCGGTATCATAGTCAACTAATGCGGCCTAATCTCCTGACGGTACTGTAGTAAACCGTAGTTTTTATTCCCGGCCGTAGAGCTACCTTTCTATTCGGATTCCTCCAATAGCAAGAAACTTTTATTGTAATGTAATTTGACGTTACATACTCAGCAGGGTAATAATTTTTTAATCTGTCATTCTGTCCGGTCTCTTGTGGTTGGATCGGCAACACACCGTTTTAGGATGTAGATATTGTCTGTATGAGAGAACAGATTCATTTAAAAACCTTTAATGTAATGGCAATGGCAGCTGCATTGTAATGTGGCCCCCTCACAAATTAATACAAAGACATTCACTGAAAAAGTTATAATGGCCTTTAGAATCCAAGGAAGTGGTAGTTGAAGGCCTGTAATGGCTTGATTTATTAAACCTTGTAATGGTTTTTATAGGCATCGTTTAGTGCACGTAACTAAAACTACGCTTTATAGTGTCATCTATCTTTCAAATAGGTGTTAAAGGTCTTTCCAAATAAAGTGCATTGCCATTTTTCCAGTAATTATATTTCCAATGATTGCAGACCGCAAGAGAATAAAGCCAGTGTTTTTTGTTTCTTATTCAGTTGAGGTTGAACCATGTGTTTTTAGTCAGTGCAAACGTTGTTCCTTTGCTTTCTACCACGTTCTGTGGGGTGACTCTTAACAGCATGCAGACCTTGACCCCAGCTGCTTTTTTAGCAGGGATCGCAATAAGGAACACGTATCCCATGACTGGTGGGAAATTATTTGAGTGTTCACTTCACTTATCACTCATGGGATTGTGACCTTCTGCCTCTGATTTCACAACTAGTCCATCACCCTGATGAGCAGAAACACAGTTTTAACCACAAAAACGTGGTTATATTTCAAATTGTGATATCTTTCTCTCTTGTAAATCACTCATGGTGGGCCTCCAGGATGACGGGCATGGGAAGAGGTGTAGGAGACGGATGATGACCCTGAACCCTTCACCCAACCACCCCCCCCCCAACCCTGGCTTTTCCCACCCAGGCACAAAAGTGCAGAGAGGGGTCATAGTGCGGAGTGGAGTGGAGCTCTGGGAGGGACTGTATGGGGGTCTCTATTTCCTTAGACAACCTCAGAGACATCTGGACACTTGTTTTAACTGAAAAGGGGGGGGGGGGGACAGGAAGGTGTCCTCCAGTGAAAACGCAGGCAGGCTGTCCCACTGGCCTCCCTGCCACAAACACAGCTCAAAGCAGGGCCCTGGCCTTGTCAGAGCACCAGGGAACAGTTTATCATCGCAGTGGACCTGGAGGAAGGACGGAGAGATGGCCACCGTTGAGATTCTGAACAAGTCATTCAAGGCCAACAAGAGATGCAAGGATTAACTTTGGATAAGAGGCAGATAAATTAAGTGTGATGTGTGTGGTCATTTTATGAGTGCTGAGTGTGCCACGTGTGGTTGTGAAGTTGAGGCAGTTTAAACTCTGTGACACGACCGGTTAATATCCTGCAGAGCTATGAACAATGTAAGCTATTTCTATTAATTTGCAAGGTTAAGAAAGATGCTGTCGGATCAGGGATATATCGGGTTTAGCCAGTGCACGTGTGTGTGTGCATGTGTGTGAGTGTACGTGAGCATGTGTATGAGTGTGTTTTGGAGGCAATAAAGGGGCCTTCTTCTCCCTGATGGAAAGTTTGGACTCCCCTTTACTGGCAGGAGGGATCGAGATTTCCTTTAGCAGATTTGCACTCATGTCCACACACAACCAGACACACACACACACACACGCACACACATGCAGTCACAGATCTACATGCATGGATACACAAACGCTTGGACACACACAGCCAGACACACACATTCTCTATACACATACACAACCACACAATCAAATACAGACACAGACATATACATACCATAAACTGAAAGAGTCAAACATGGCAGGATGTTAAACACACATCAAACACACCACACACACATCCCAGTTTGTTCTCTGAACGTTCATGGGGAGCTGGCACATGGTTCAGAAGAGGTACGTATTACATTTTCCAGAGCGACTTACAGCAAGGACAGGGAAATTCCCCCCGAGGCAAGTAGGGTGAAGTGCCTTGCCCAAGGACACAACATCATGTTAACACAGCCTGGGTTCAAACCAGGTACCTTCTTCCAGGTACAGGCTTACTAGCCTGACACTAACCGCTCAGCCACATGACTCTCCACATGGTAACGGTGGGGTAACACACAAGGTAACGTGAAGTCTTCCACGTCTGCAATCGCTCCACGTCCAAGGTCTCTCGCTGTTTCACCCTTCTGTTTATCTATCTCTCCGCTCTGCTGTTCAAGGCAGCTGAGACAGAAACACCACAAACATCGAAGGTGGTCCTTTAGTCAGTGAACAGCCACACAGCTTAGTCATTGGCTATAAAACAAACACACATTTAAATCCTGCTGAGTAATCAGATGCATGATCTGAATACAGATGTGCATGTGAACACTGATCAGATTCATGTTAAAATCTTGCAATGGAACCAACCAGTCAACCAACCAAATGAGCTGGGCACACTTAGTATGAATAGAATTTCTCAGAAACGTAACCCTCCCCATCCAGACAGACACTCTTGCTGAGAGCTACGCAGCGTTGGCTGTCCTCTGAGAGAGGAGGGAGGAAGAAGAGGGGCGGGAAAGGAGCGCTGGGAACGAGTCTGGGCACAGATTCGGGAGGTCCGCATGGTCGGCACATCGCTTTGAGGTGGATGGAAGGCCCTTGGCAAGAACCATTGGCAGGCCGTCTTGATATATTTAGACCTGGGTGTGTATCTCATGCCGATTGAACATGACAGTGAGGTTGGTGAATTTTGCAGGGGAAAGTGGCCTCTAGCTGCATGGAATGAAAGCCTGCTGGTAGCTTACCAACACGCTTCCTGGCCCTCTCTCTTGGCCTCTTCCTGGCCCTCTTCCTTGGCCTCCCCCTGGGTTTCTTCCTGGGTCCCTCCTGGGGCCTCCTGTGTCTGGGTCTCTTTTCCCTCTCAGTCTCCATTAGCTACTGTTTGTTTGAGCTTCACCAGTTACCTTTCTTGCTCTTGTATGAAAGTGCACACACACACACACACAAAAACACACACATACACTTTATTCAAGCTGTTTTCTATTTTCTTAACCACCTAAACTAAGGAGCTGAGGCTCTGAGCAACTGTGGGCCTCGGTCACCTGACCCCTCCTCATCCACCAAGTGCTGACAGACATGACAACATGCATAGAAGAAGAACTGAAACCTGCAGTTTGAATGGAAGACGTTTGATCCATGGAGAAATGTCCCAAGAATGAACCTTGACTGTTTGAAAAGATAGGGTTGGAGAAGTCTGTCTATATCCTGGCCTGCAGCAGGGTCTGCCTGTTGGATATTCAAGAAAAGTCAACTCAAAGCTATCGCATTGCATTAATCTTTACATTCCATCACAAACACACACGCGCGTACTGTACGGTAAAGTGAGGAGATTTATTTTGGCTACCGTGTAAAAATATCCCGCCTAGAGGGAATCCTGATTACGTTCTATTGGAAAATAAATAAAATAAAACATTTAACGGCAGAGGAAGGAAGAAGAGGAACCGAGGGATTTGAACCAAACAACGCGATCGAAAGCTTTCTAACACAGCCTCCCACTGTGATGATGAGAAGATGGCTTCCGCCTCCTAATTCCAGAAGACAGGTCTGGGTGCATGGATGTCCCATGACATGTACTCTGCCTTCACACCCCCACTCTGTTCCTGGCAGACTGTTCTTATTTCTGTGTCCTATAGCTTCCTTTAGATGTGGGAGGGGTTCATGGAAAGTGCTGTGTGGTGTCCTCCAATCAGAGACCCACAGTCTTTATTGTCTGACAGGAAATGTATCTATACTACAAATAATCATCCTGCTTTGATAAGGCTTTTCAAAGATACTGTATACTATTTTGTTTGGCAACTACCTGACAGTGTTAGTGTTATAGCTCTGGTTGTTAAAATGTGTGTGTTTTGTGTGTGTGTGTGTGTGTGTGTGTCCCACATCCCATGCATCCCATGCATTCTGTCTCTTGTGTGTTCATTGAGGGATGGATGGAAGGCCTTTTGTTTTCCACTGACCAGGCAGTCCTCCCCACACCACCCTTTCAACTCCTTCTCCGAAGATCCGGGGCAGAGATAAACAGAGGAGGCGTGTGTGGGTTGGTACAATGGCAGTGTGTGCTTTCCCAAATGGCTGTTTTCCGGCAACATCCGGGACAGCCAGGGGAAAGACCTTGCTCGGCCGTGCCAGCTCTGTGGGTGGGTGAAGTTGACCAGGACAGGACATGTGATGACCTGCAGTACTCTAGGACATTTACGCATGATGAGTCTGATTTGGTCATCGCTCTTTCTCTCTTTCTAGAAAGGGGACACAGTTGGTGGCAGCAGTCACGTGGTCATTGGTAGTTCCCAAATCCTCTTTCTATTGTGTTGACTGACTGAGACAACAGCTTCAGTGAGGTGTGTGTCCCCATGTCCCTGTCCCCCCTGTCCCCCCTGTCCCCCCTGTGTCCCCCCTCCCCCCGCCCCCGTCCCCCAAGTGTTATAAATGACATCATTTTTCAAAGACGGGTTTGAAGTGGACACAGTTGGAAGTTGAGTCGCTTGCGAAAATGAATCATGGTGACCGCAAAGCTGTCGCCAAATATCCTTGTAGAGAAACGCATTAAAACCCTAAGGTTTTCTATACACCAACTGGAGCTTGTAAAATCCATGCCAGTATTACATCATAGCAACAGTTGCGAAGAACATTATATCCTTTTAACAAGCTTGTCAAGTTTCCCTTCCTGACCCAGCATTTCAATTATGCCAGGCATGTGTAGCCAATCAAAGTGAGGGCTATATGAATAGCATTCATCGTATAGAACAGGAAGGGTGCAGGCGGATGGAAGTCTGTAACCAAGGCCACCATCCATTGGCCAGGAGATTTCCGCAAGCCACTACGGAGACTAGTACATTTAGGAACACCATGTTCCAGCAAACGCTGGAGTCCCACAACCATTTGAAAGGTACATTCCCCAACTGATGAACAGTACCATACTATGTGAGTGACCTTTTGAGAGTGTTGAAGCCGAAGATTACGGCTTTATCACACATACCATTGTTGTATGAGTATTAACCTCTTAAAAATACAATAGCACTTATTCTTTCCATTGCACGTTTTTTATTTTTTATGGTGGGGTGGGTGGGTTCGGGTGGGGGGGTGACACATTTGTGATCCTTCTTTACCGTAACATTCTTCTAATGGTCACCTGACAGCAGAATTGCTCAACTTTGATACGACTACATTAATCCAGGATTTGACTAACTACATTCAGCTTTGATTACTATTAATAAAATTGTACAAGATTGTTTCGAAATGTTTCAGTAAAAAATATAAGTAGAAATATTAGTTTTACTTCACTAAATACTTTTTACACTATGACATTTACCCAAATTTACCCATTTTATTGTACGAAATAATGTACATGTACAACTAAAGTTCTAGGTGAAGGTGTTTTGTTTTGTTGTACAAGGCTAATACGGCATTAAGAGATCTCTGAACTGTAAATCTGTAACCGATGTAGGTCAAAAACAAATATTTCAAATAAGAACACTGTTTCTGCTCAACAAAAGCACATTTTATGTGACATATTCATGACTGACAAGTAAAGTCACATTGATAGTAAGATTCTTTTTTAGTTTCTTCCTGAAGCGCACCTTACCGGCCTTCTTGCATTGCACATAAACACGTTCGTGTTCCCTTACCTAGCCATATGAAACTCTACCACAACAGACGCGCCCAACAATATGAGTGGGGCCCTCTTTCCCATAACCCAGCAGACTTCAAGCTACAAATTCCCAAATGTGTGTGCGTGTGCATATTATATCCCATCTGTGGGCCCTTACTGCTATAGTCCTTCATTTACAGGAACATTGTGTTCTTTTTGAAAGGCCAAGCATCACTTTAATCAAACTATACACATTGACATAATTTACGATAGAATATTTTTTTGCATCAGCGTCTTGGACACGGTCAAGGTAACGATTTTTTTTAAGTGGTTAGATGTTCTGCTACGGCATGCGTGACTTCCTGCTGTACTCACACACACACACACACATGCATGCACACATGAACTCGCTCACTCTCACCCAACACTCTCTTAAGTCTTTGTAAACGTTCAAGTCCTGTGAACCTACTGACTCGTTTAATGTTTTCTCTCTCAAGTCCTTCCTTCTCCTGTTTTCAGTTTGAATTCATTTTTGCTTGTGTTTACATGTATTTCTCAATTGCTCTTTGTATCCAATGTCTCATTATTTCTTTCCTTGAAAAAGGAAAAAAAAGAAGAAAAGAAAAACATGTGATTGCTGTCCATGTTCTCTATTGTTGTTTCATCTATGATGCATCAACTCAACCAGCAAGCTTGGTCTGAAATTAGCTGCCGGCTCTGATGACTCAATGACCAGACTCCATGCTTCCTGTACAGGTCTGAGTGAGACTGCTTTGGAGTCTGCTTAGTCCAAGTGGGGTCCAGATGTGACCGTGGATTTGGGAACAAGGTGATGGAAC
Organism: Neosalanx taihuensis; assembly: GCA_030340665.1. Classification (NCBI taxonomy): domain Eukaryota; kingdom Metazoa; phylum Chordata; class Actinopteri; order Osmeriformes; family Salangidae; genus Neosalanx; species Neosalanx taihuensis. Next base: position 5,687,879 of record CM059295.1, on the reverse strand, counting down.
GTTTGAGGACGAAGGTTCTCTCCAACTCCACTCCAGTAGTACCAGTTAGGGTAATACTGTGTGCAGTTGTGCGTAGTGGACGATAACGGAAAAGAAATGGCCACCTTGAAATTGTGGAAAGTAATTCATGTTTTTTTTTGTGAATAGATTGATGTTATTAATTGTAGAAAAATTAAAATGGTGAACTTGTTATTGGTTTAACTTCTCATGAATGACGTTCTCTACCTCTGTACGCATAGTTATATATATTTTTTGTTTATTCAAGCTGTGCTGGGACACGTAACTGCGATCAGACAGGGGACACATCGCTGCTTCTTTTGTGACAAAGAGATCAGGGTTTTACCGCTTTTATCCACAGACGTCAAAGGAGCGCTGTACAGTTCACGGTCTTAAATTCTGAATGAAGAAAGGTTCTGACGTAGACGTCGCTCCAGCACGTGTAGTAATTCTACCATGCAGAAAGCATGTCGCTCTACTTGATGGAATCTTAGAGGTATTTACAAAGGGGTACAGTCATGTACGCTCATTGGAGAAAACGTTCTCTTTCAAAACAAGACTGCGAGGGAAAACACCACAGAATCCTACCTCCGTTAACAGGTCCTCTGTGGTTTCCCTGTAAATCTAGCAGGAGGCAGATGGTGACATTTGATTGCAGGGGGGAAAAATAAACTAGAACTTTATAGACTTTTCCAAGAGCTTGGTGGGTGCCAGTGTCAGAGAGGGCTATTCTACATTCCCACATACCAGAATCTGTATTGCTGTTCTTGCGTTGCTGTGCAGCAAGTCACGTAAGCCTGAGTGTGTCTCTGGGATTTACCTTTAAGTTTAGTTGCTCGTAATCCAAGGTTTTTCTGCAGTGTTGTGACAAGCTAGCAACTTCTGGTCAACGGAATAACAACTTGTTTTGCAGCTCTTATGTTTTAGTGCATGACCCCGTTACTATAAAAAAGCCTTAATTTAATTATGAAAGGTTTGATATTTGGTATTTGGTATGAATATTCTTATTTGTGGGGAAATTACAAACCCATATGAAATCCCACGGAAAAGTGTAATTGGATTCATAGTCATATATGCACACACGTCAGAAATCTTTTGGATTCAAATGACGCTATTCTGAAATACACTTGCAACACAGCGAGGCCCACCAGGAATCATTCACCCATCAAATAATGCCTTCAATTTCAATTATAACAGGCCGCACGGATATAAAGGACTGCTGTGCATCGAGTACCCTGTGTCCCTAACCTTTCCTCTCCCACGTGTTGTCATTCTCCCTGATCCAGTTTTTTTGTTTCAGTTCTTGAGGAGTTCATCAGGCAGTACCACTGTGTCCCACTGTGCACATTCTAAAAAGACTACCACAGCCTAGGGGGCTGTGGAAACCAGGCTACAGTAATCAGACAGCCTCATTGTTGCCCCTTCGGCCAGGGCTACTTCCTGTTTTGTTTAGGGCCACGACTGTGTGAACGACGAACACGCCGTTCGTGTGATGTCATGTACATTTTGTCTCGGGCTGTTTGGATTCGAACCCTTGCGGTGTGTGATCGGATTATTCAGCAGTGGAGAACAAGCAGAAAAGACACGACAACAAGCCGAGTAAAGGGGGCGAGAGCCGTGGTACTGTTGAGCGCAGGTTAAAGGGCGGGACACAGAGTAGGCACACATGATGTCTGTCCCAGTCTGCTGCCGGAAGAACGGGGCCCCCCCATTCCCACACCCCCCGAAAAGGAGGCTAGGTTCTGCCGCAGTGTCAAAAAAGTGAGTACATTAAGAACTTTTACTTTGAAAGCGCGACAGAGACTTTATTGGGTTTCGCCAGGATATCTGCCCCCCCGTCCCCCCAGCCCCCCCTTCCCGTCTCAATCTCTCCCCCGTGAAACATTTGCTCAAGGACAGCCTGGTGGACCACTGGGGAGGGGGTGATGGGGGGCAAGGACGAAACAGACGAAGATAAGAAGAAGAAAAAAACCTGTTTCAACGTATGAACTTCAGAACAAGAAACAAGAACAAGACATCTTCATGATTTAGGGTGTTACATAACATTTCTCTATGTTCTTCTGTTGTAGATAAGCGTGAACGAGCTAGGGCTCTTTGTCAAGGCGTTATTTTCCTCCCAAAGTTCCTCTGAACACAAGGCTAAACAGCTGGGCTTTATGCTTTCGGCTAAGAGACTGACTGCAAGCCATACAAGGACAGAAATAAATACTATGACTGTTTGCCCTCTTAGACAAGGGAACTCACTTGATGTTGATATAGGTTTATCACTTTTGCCCATCAGCAGCTTTTATTAGAATAGATAACAGCAGGTAAGCTATTCTCTCATAGCCTGATGTCTCATAGCCTGATGTCAAAAGTCAAAGATGTCTGAAAATGTTGAAAAGTCTCCAGCAGGCATATACTGATACAATACTGAGTCAAACTGAACAGTTTTGCTAAATTATCCATACTAAATTCTTTATTTTTCTCATCAAAAATATGTTTGCACTACGTAGTACACTGCAAAAAAACTCCCTATCAAATCTTAAGACCAACAATCGAGTCATGAGCTTGCTTATGCCTAAAACAAGTCTGTTTGGCTGCCGGAGGAGTAAGAACATTTAACATCATAATATTTCTTAAAATAACTTCTTGTTTGCCTAAATTAGATTTAAAATTGAAAAACAAGAACCATCATCCTTAGATGTGGAGGTTTTGCAGTGTAAGCAGATCAGCCTCCATTACTCACTGACCAAAACTCTGTCCTCATAGTGGTTTACCACTCAACCAGCAGGGGCAATTATTAAGCATATATACAACCACAGAACAATGAACTATGGGCATAATTCAATATCAGAAACAACTGAACCGCATCATGATAATCCAGTGCAGGGAAAATATATATATATTTTTAACTGCAACCTTGAGTTTAGTTTACGATGATGAAAACCAGTCCAGAATCGGAGACGAGCAGCATGCTAGAATCATTACACCTTTGACACAATCAAATTACAATATGTCGTAAAATGATTTAAACTCAGGCTCTAAGAGAGTGAGGTTTGGGACTTCCCAGTGAAGTGTGCTTGGCTTGCTAACTCCCTTGGAACACTCAAAGTAATACATTTGGCTGGAGTTACAGAGCAGAACCCACTGGAGAGCTTTGCCCTTTGGCTTGTCACAGTGGGAACTTCAATGTTTCTATTTCTGAAAGTCTGAAAAGTTCATGGAAAATAGATTTGAAGTTGAGATGACACACAGTAGTTTGCTAAAATAGATTCTCAGACACATGCCTTACAAACAAATAAATTTATTATTGAATAACCCATACTGTTGGTGTTATATTATTCATAATGTTTTTGAGTTAAGTTATAGGTCACCAAAGCCTCGGGGGGTCAGTTCTGTTAACTGTGATCACCGTTTAACAACTGTTTAGTGAACATGCTTGTATTTGAGATCAGTGCCCAGATGAATCATTAAAATGATTCACATCTAATTCGAAGCAGACGTCTTTAACAGTTTAGTGCTGGAGGTTACAGGTAACGTAAGCACTTTTTAAAGTAGAGTAGTCAGGGAGGAGTCAGATATTATTAACAAGTTGATTACTGCTGTAATATCTTACAGTCTTCCAGTCAGGAAATAACATACCCGCTTCAACACCTCCTACCATCCTAAAAAATATATACAATCACCGCCATTTTTGTTATCACTCAGTCTAGTGACAATGAGAAACTCTCATAATTAAAGCATCTCTAAATTACTTGATAGCTTTCCAAGGTTGATGAAATGAAGAAGAAAAAAAATACATGTCCTTCTCAGAACAGTCTGAGAAGTCAGTGGTCTCCCACTGAAGCTTTCAACCAGGTGGACAATCCATTTTTATTTTCTAATTTCTAACTTCCACGCTAATTCACTCATCTGACCCTGCCCAAATAAACACATTCAAACAAGTTCCTCACCATCCCAAAACCGTTGGTATGATCCCCTTTCCTCCTTCTCTACTTCAAAATAATTTAAACAATTTTCCATTTGTGAAATATAACCCATTCATGTAGGCACTTTAAGGCCTGAGAACATCTTATCCCCCTAAAGAAAGGATATCAAATCACGTAGTAGCCTACAGGCAGAACAGCCAATATCGGAATTTCTACGTGGACTTAAAACGTAGGCGAGGGAAGTTTGTGTAGACCACCTGGTTGTGATCTTGGTACCCCCTTGGACAGAATCTCCTGTATAATTATACCGTTTCCGTGCATAAAAAGGGGATCTGGACCAGTGTAATGAAGCCTCCCTTACAGGAATTTTAATAAAGGGCCCAGATGTGGGGCCATGTTAATCAGAGTATAAAATATAATCGCTCCTAATAACAGTCGTGGCGCAAAGCAAAACCAAACTCATCTTCTCGTGCTCTTTTAAGTGCTGTGATCGTTGCACTTCATCTTCTGATGTTACGACGTCGTAAATAACTTGATCACAGTCATGTTGGTTGGTGTGTATGTAGCTCTTATGAGATTGTTGTTTTGTGGGATGGAGGTTTTCTGGTGGTATTTTCAGATCTAAAGAGTTCCAAGGTCCAGATATAAGGTAGAAGAGTTGATCGTCATGCAAATGTTTTGGCTCAAGCCAACAATCCTCACATTCATTTGCTAAAACTACATTTAGATGCACTTGAATACCTAAACCTTTTACAACAGGTCCATGTTAATTGAACTAAAGGTCAAAGGTGAATTTGTAGATAGCATGAATTCCTTATTGGACTAAATGTTCTCTTGTTTAGAGCCAAAACAAATCTGATGGTACAAATATAATGTGCCATTTTTTTTCGTATAGCAGAAATACTTTAAAATACTGTAAAATCAAGTTTCCTTTCTGCAGGCTCTTTAGAGATTCAATAACATATCAGAGGAAAGTGATTACCTCTGGCATGGCTAATCAGTCTTCGATCTAAGAGAATCCTATTTTATCATTCTGTCCAAGTCTTAATATGCATCTGGCTAATTTTGCAGCAGTATTGTTTACATTGCTCAAAGATCAAACTGAGATAATCCTGCCTCCGTTTGTCTTTTATATTATGTCTTTTATTTATTTTTTGGCGAGTACATTTATTTTCATTGGGGAATTCTATGGTAGGGGTACTGATGCAGTCAGGGTAAACAAACATCTGGTCTTAGTTAACAATGACTGTGTGTGTGTGTGTGTGTGTGTGTGTGTGTGTGTGTGTGTGTGTGTGTGTGTGTGTGTGTGCGCATGGGAGAGGTGAAGAGTTCAGCAGTAGGATTAATAAATGAACAGTTTGAGATGTTTCAAAATGTCGGGAGACATTTCGGAACAGATGTATTATAACAGATTCCAACTTTAATATGACCATGTGCATGTGTTGACTGAATGACATTGAGGTTTCACATAGCTGCAAATTGCATGTGGGTTACTGTGTGTGTGTGTGTGTGTGTTTATACTGGCATGCACGTGTTCCTCTGTCTAAATGTGTGACAGGGAATCTAAGCTATGTGTATATGTGTGTGTGTGTATTTGTGTGTGTGTGTATGATGTGCTAGCGTATTGACATAAGCCTATTTGCAGGGTTTACTGAGCTGTACTCTTGTGAAGGAGTGTTAAAATGCCCGAGGTGTGAAGTAGGTTGTTGGTTTCTTTAAGTCTCCATTCTCCGAACTTAATCAAACATAAAATGACAAATTGTCATAGTTGAGACAGAAAAGGAGTAGGTTGAAGTCGAAAACGTATGAATTCCCTACTATTTAAATTCAACCATCAAATTTACATATGACACCAAATAAGCACATAACAACAATGGTATTTGTAACATATCCTAATAGTAAGGTCAAATTAAAACGTATATTCAATCAGTGTAATATATAATCATTCATTCAGTCATTCCCAATGAATAATTGTTAAGTGCAACATCAAATACAACTCAAATCATGTCCCATCTATTGTTGCTTCAACAGAGGTCCTGGAAAGCAGCCCTGGAACCCACATCCCATGCAATATGTCATAATGCCAATTGAGCCCATCAGTCCATGTAGCATGACTGGAACCAGCTGTTTGTAGAGTATCTTAAAGTTTTGACTATTTGGACATTTCTTGTATTTGGGATCTATGGCTTCACGCCACATCCAGACACACAAAAACTCTTCCGGATGGTTCTCAGCTTTGGTAAAGTCTCCATATCCTCTCAGACTATCAGCCCTCTATCTGTGACTTGCTTTTGTATGTTACATGCTAACAGTTTATGAAATGCCTTGTATAAGATCTGAGCTGTGTAATATTTCACAAGGTTGTGAATATTTAACAATCTTTGTAGAATAAATACAATATTGGTATGTTCTATACCATTTTTTCTTCAGCCCCCCTAAAACAGGGCTAACGACGCCCCTGAGCATGACCATTGAATGTAATGAGCAGTGATCATTGTTTCCCCATATTTCAACACGATAGGTGAAGTTTCAAGGAGCAATAAAATGTATAGAGTAGTTTGATCAAGGAATTGTTTGGCTTTGTTTATAACTGAGTTAACTTTATTTGTTATAGAGGGACAGTGTACATGTTACAGATAAAATGGAAATGCACCCAATTATAGCCAAAAGGCTAGTTTCCATTGGTAGTCCCCCTGCCAGAAGAATAATGACAAAGTTACCTATCAATTAAAATAATTAATTACAAGCAAAAAAGTAGGCAACAGAGTGCTTTGGAAACTTTTGATCTTATTTGTCTGATATGGACTTTCCATGATAATTTGCAATGTATTATTTTTCCCAAAAATTTATTTGATTTCCTTTATTTGAAGTACTTACGCAATAGATAGTGATTCCTGTTTCACCCCAACCCTGTCTCATTCACTCTGCGCTAACTTAAGCCACCATGCAGGGAGAGAGAGAAAGAGAGGGAGGGAAAGAGACTAAATAAAAGAACAGTCAGACAACAGATTTAATCCCAGGATTCGCAAACATTTGTCCTGACAAGATCTACCTTCACCAGTGTGGTTGGGTGAATTCTGGTAATCAAGGACATTGGGTAATCTAGTACACCTAAGCTCCAGTATGTTTAGTCCACAGACCTTTAACTCTAAGGTTTAACATGGATGTTATTTGACTGAAATCACAAAAGATAATTGGTGTGAAAGAAATAGGGGCAGAAAACTTGTCAATCAGGAAGCTCGCATTAGAAAATGCAGGCAAAATACATCCCAGATTACCCAAATTTACTTGTGTGTGTTGCGTTGGCGTTGTTCCTGGTTTACCAGTAAGCCAAGTCAAATATGGAACAATAGAAGCTGTTCAAACACATATGCAAACCAGTGAGCTCTGACAGAAATAGAATTGATCAGCCTAATCTGTTCTTTTTTGCCTTCCTGGGAGCAAGTTTTGACGAAGCAGTCTACCAAGAGGTCCTTGATACCCTGAGCCTTTAATCTCCTCGTTACTGGCAAGCATGTGAACTCATAACAAGAGAGGGGAGGTGTCCTTCAAACTCCGCGAGCACAACTTGTTGCTCGCATTCAGACTGCGTTCCCAGGGACATGGGAGCACTCACTGTGTCAACAGCAGAGGAGGTCATCGTCACTTTGGGACTCCATAAACTTCTGTCCGTCAAACAATGTTCTAAGAAAAGCTTTCATGTTACGCATTGAAACGGAATCTGAGACTAGTAACCCCCCCTGAGGCCATAACATCTCACTCAGAGTTGCTTAAGATACAGTTGTTTCAAGGAAATACAGAGTTGTCCTGGAAAACGTCCTTTGTCCAAAGCTGATCTTGTTAAATGGGACACATCGAGTAAGAGTAAGAAAAACCTTTATTTGTCCCCCTGGGGGTGGGGGGTGTGTGTGTGGGGGGGGGATTGATAACCCATTAATGAAGTGTGTTTCAAAAAGCACCAAACCAGTTAAAGGACAATCCAATACTAAATGATATACATGAAATAAAAAACAACAGACAATGGAGTATAATATGTTAAATTGTAAACGATAAAACAGCAAAGACATTGTACAGATTGTCTAATCCCATAATTGAACGCAGTCCCAATCACCCCCTTATGACCAAAGAAACTTTTATGGAGCATCATAGGTACCCGTCATCACCTCAGAAATAAATATAAACAGCTACAATTACACTGTTATATAATGTGATACTTTATGGTGGCATCTGGTCACACTATCCATGCACGCCTTTCATGTCACCCTACAACTGCCTCCTGTCCCTCTTATGTCACCCAAGATTTAAATGGCTAGACCACCCCTGCCTGTTGCAGGGCATGTGATTAGGGTGTGCCCTGTCTGTGTGTGTAATAGCATGAGTGTATAAGCGTGTGTAGTTGTGTGACTGTGTAATTGTTGAGCCAACATGAATTATAACACTTTCAGTATCCTCTTATGGGATTTGACCTTTGTTCATCCAATTAATTTCTATTATTTATTAATACAGCTGATAATGCGCCCTTTAAAAAGTATTTTTCATAGTCAGGATACTGAAATATACTTTTTTGATCAACCTGTCCAACTGGATTCAAATGGTTCTGAACTCCAGTACAAGACTACTGAAAAAGATGGTATTTCACCACAGTGATGATTTTGCACTGATTACAGCAAGGTGTGGCACCTGTAGAGATCTCAATGACCTTTGACCCCTGCCAGAGAGCTCCTTGACGAACAGACAGATGGAACATTTTGTCTCGCCTCCGTACACCGCCTACGTAAACACAGCACAGCGTAAACTTAGATTGTCCCATTTAGGAACAACTGGGACACGCACTGCACAATCACGGTGGCATTTCAGTCTGATTCATGCAGGGACAAAAAAAATAACAGCAACAAAAGTAATCAAGTTAAGTATCGTTTACACACCATTTTCCCCTGGTTTATGTAAACAGTATTGTTTTCACTGTAAAGTGTAAAGACCACGCCCCCCTCCTAGCCTAGGACTCACCTTCTTAAGAGCACTTCGTTTACAAGCCCCTCACACACGCATTCTTTACAATGTAAACAACATTTTAAATCTTACTTTGCGTAACAGAACCTCCATTCATATCTTACTGTAGACGTGTGTGCATGACCCACTGGCCTTTTACAGTGGGTTAGTATTTGTTGATTTCTTATGACATTCATTGAACAAAGATGGTTCAGTTAGTTGAGGAGGTTTCTGCTAAACAATCAAAAACTGAGCGGTTTCTCAATCGGCACAGAATAATATTACAATTCAACAATATTTCACAATATTGCCCCAAAACTCAAAACACCTTGAGACAGGTGTTTCTATTTTTTTCAGTTTCCTTTTAGGAATTCAACAAGTTTAAATTTGGTGGGTGTAGAATGACATTCAGAGAACTCAGTGTCCACAGTCCCCCTCCACAGGGTAGCAATCCTTCATCTCCAAAGTCTGTATACATGGACAAAGGCTCAATATGTTCAGCTAAGTTCCTGCTCATCCACAACACAGCCCTGTGAAACCGAAAAAGGGACAAGCCTTTCCTAGAACAACGTGTTCTTAGAATCTGTGTCAGAAATATACTGCTAAGTAAATAATGGAATCCTGCCAAAACTATGCACCAGTACTCCCAGAACCCATTGCAGACAAAAACACACACACGTGCTCACGTACACCATCACACACACACACCTTCGAACATACACACAAACACTTCCAAGCTCACACACATGCATACACCTTCAAGCACGCACAGATTCATCCTAAGCCACTAGGAGACCCACAAACATACTATACACATACAAAGAAACAGTTGTGGCAACATTTTCCATAACATAAAGCTTCGCAAAAACATACAAAGCAGTTTATTGAATTCCTGCATTGTAACCCTGTCTAAATGAATACTGGCACACAATCCTGTAAGAAGAAAACATACTTCCCTTGTATTGTTAGTCCCCTCTCTCTATCTCTCTCTCACTCACTCACACACATTCACACACATTGAGACATAATTCTGACACCCTTTGCCAAGGAACAGAATCTGAACTGAATGTTCTACAGTGACCCAGATTTGGCTCATCCAGAGGAATCCTGTCCCTCACCTACTCGCACGTTCCCTCTCACCCAGCTCCAAAGCCCTGCCACGGACTGTTCTGGAAGAGAGCTTGTGATCTTGTCAACATGTACCGTTATCTCAACAACAAACGTGTGAAACTGAAGTATTAGCTTCAGTGTCAACTTTTGCACCTCGGATGAAAAAAAATAATAAAATGTGTGTTTGTGTGAGTGTTGTGTATAGGGGGTGGGGGGTCAAAAGATCTAACTAAATAATTAGTCATTTTGTGAATAGCGGTGCCGGGAATATACTGTGCTCATTTGAAGGTTTGAACCACTGTCAGGTGGTTAATGAGAGCGAGGACATTATGTTCTCCCTACACTGCTCAAGGCAGCTCGTAAGATGAACTCAGTAACCACCCTCCCTCTCATCTGATGCTTCCGCTACCCCCACCGTCCACAACCCACCCCCAACCCCCCCACCCCCCTTCCCGTACCCACCTGATTTACAATAGCTTTGCCACAAAACCGAAACAATAGTTATAATTGTATGAGTCAGATGTGCTTCCAGCAAAATGATCCATAGGTCGTACGGAGGTGGTGGGGAGGGCGGGGGGAGGGTGTTTGTCAGCTTGGAGTGCTAGCAGCTATGTCAAGTTTGCTCAAGCGCAGCAAACGATAAAAGAACAGTCGATTAAATTTATCTGTGGATAAGCGCTCGTACTTTGTTCAAATACCTCTGCTACGTAACTGCTTACTTCAGTTGGATTTACATTTGCTCCTCGTCAAATCGGTTTTGTTTGGAATAGCTGACTGATGTTTTAATCACCAAAACCAAAACAAGTGGCAAAAGGACAACATCCATTCATTAAATTCAGCCAATCTTCTACGGTTGGTAAGGGAAAAGCTTTTTGTGTAACTGGCAAGTTCAACAAGAGTTGAATCATCTGTACAGGGTTTGTATTTCTGTGTTGTACCAAGCCTTATCAAAGGAACCCAGTCCAGGTTCAAAGAACTGTCAGAGGTGCTGACAACAGAGAGAGCTAAAGGCTTCAGAGATCACTCTGGGGTGGAACTGCACCTCAAGGGCTCTTCCCTGAATAACTCTGTGCTAATCGATATTCAAATTATTAAAAAAATTACATATAGGCACATCATTCCATTTTTAAATTACTTGACTGGCCTCTTGTTTTCAAACGTCTATCACGATCAAAAACTATGATCGAAGTTAATTTATAGGGTCAAGAGACATGATTTTGTCTGCAGAATCCTTTAACTCTCACACACAGTGTTTTCACTCTAATATACTGGATCTATTCCCTTGACGTGGGTAATGAAACATGGGATTCAATTGTGTTTGAAGAAGGAAATCTGGCTTGAATGTTTTATGAGACGAAAAGGGATAAGAGTTATTTTCCATGCATTTTACAAGGTGCTCTGGTCCCGGATACATCCCATGTCCCTCTGGGATATAATATGGCCTCAAACATCTGGAAGATTTGTGCCGAGAGAGCAAACAGGAAGTAGAACCTCCAGTCAAGATAGTCTTAGAGGAGGACATTGGTGAGGGATTAATGTGTAATGAGACACCACAGCAATAGTGGTAGGATTTTTAAACTGTGTGGATAGGCAGTACATGGAATCAGGGAGAAACATCGTCCTGGAGGTCTCCATCTATGATCATCATTGGTATGCTGTCGGCCATCACTGGCTGCTTTGTGTCCACAGACATTTTAAACCCGTGAAGGAACTTCAAATGAATGGGCTTCAGCAACATCGGATTGACGATTTCAAATAAAATTATAACCTTGACGAAAGGAGATGTTTGTTCCACCTAAGCATATCATAAGTGCTTTCACTAAATCTTTTTTTTGAAAAGTTGATTTTTTTCGGAAGTCAGATGTTTTTTGTACTCACAAACAAGCTAAAAGAATATTAATGTTATGAGAAGATTGATGTTCCATCCGTTTCCTGTGTACCTAAAGCACCTTAATAAGAACTATGACGTCAGAGAGCCCTGCGCAGACCGGATTGCAAATTGATTAAAACCCGCGCTGAACCTTGAACCATGCAAATGAATGCTGAACAAAAAGAGAACATTGTTACTGTAAACAAACAAGGCCATGTCTGTGCAGTGTAAGCTATGTTTTTGGCTGAGGGAGCGATTAAATCATTAAATTCTAACTGGTGTTTAAATGGGCAGAATTGCAGACAATAAAGCTCAAAAAGCAAAGCTTTGAAGGCTTGAGTACTGATGCAAACATTAAACAACGTCTGACACCAATTTAGCTGAATCTCAACTGTTTAGATTGTCAGATGCATTCTTAGTCAACATGACTTATTCCGACTTCCCGTCTTCACCTCTAACTCCAGCTCCATTGGAACAAGGAAGACATCCATGCTCCGTCATTTGAATGTGGTCATTCATTAGCCAAAGTGAGCAGGGGGTAACGTTATTCAATAAACTGGTCTCATGAAAGTACTGTTGATGTTGAATCTTGTTCATGCTTGACACAAATGTGCTTAATTGAGAGGAAAAGGCCATTGTTTCACCAGTTTTGACTGCCTCAAGAATGGGGTTCAAGGTCACGCAAGAAGTTCCTGTGTCACGCCATCCCTTAATGAGAGCCCTTTACAGCAGGCAAAATAGCCATAGAATACAGCAGCCACCGTCCAAATGAGCGATTTGTCTGAAAAGCACCCCAGTGTTCACCACCCAGAAACAACTGATCACATTTTCATTAGATCTCTATAAACAGTTGGAGGTTGTCTAATAAGCACTGCTGAACAGTGACAACATTCGGGTAATTGAAAGACGGCCATCCTTAACTGCTTGTAGCTCCGTGCAAAGCTTTTTTGATGGGAACAATTGGACGTGTGCAAAATAACAAGCCATCATAAAGATACTGTTACTCAACCTAGACAGAATATTTTACATATTGGACGGCTTTAAAAAAAACTTGATCAGAATATAGTCTGGGAGATATGTTACGCTTTTTTTGTAGGTCACCATGTGTAGCTGAATTGGACCTATACGTTTCTGGGACCAAAGCTGACCCACATGTCTTTATTTTCCCCTTTTCAGAAAAAGAGAAGGGAGGTTCTTTTCTGTTGCACACTTTCACAATCCCTGTAAATGTCTCTCATTTCAGGACATCCATCATGACTTCTCCTTCTGAAAAGAACTAGGACTCATTTTGCAGAAAGCTTGGTCCAGGTGTTCTGACACGTTTAACACACACTACAAGCTCAGCCATACCTAACCTATTTATTTTCTCTCCCATCTCCTCAAATGAGCAACAGGGGGCGAAGATGAACTCTTTTGTCACCGAAGCACAAAAGCATGTTCAATAATGTTGGCTCCTACAGACGCTTTCAAAAAGTCTTCAGAACACGAACTTCCCGACCCCTACTGATGACGATGTTAGCACTTCCGTCCCCATGTGTCCCCCAGCGTCAGACACCTCACATGAGCAGGAACATTGTGTAAACCCATTTGTGAACTCCAGAACTGTAGCAAGAATGTACTGTGGAGAGAGATTACTAACAGCCATTCAGTAGGATTACTAAACATGGAAATCAACGTGGTAGTACTACCCCTTGTAGTTCTGACCAATGCAACACAAACATCTCCTCAGGTCATTGAGAAAATCCCACACGTTAACACGGTCTCCTTACAGGAGATTTTCTAATCTCACTTGGAAGCTGAACAATTTAGAAGACTTATTCATGCCATTTGTTTTGAAGGCGTGGTGTGAGTTTTTTTCCACAAGGAAAAGCTAATTGGCTATTCATCTGATTCCATAACGAATGTTTTGATTACATTTCCATTCATTAATTTAGCAGAGGTTTTTATCCAAAGCTACTTTCATGAGAGAGCTTTACAAAATGAGCATCAGTCACTGATAATAACAATGTGATAGTCCCCAAACATGGCGGGTAGTCAGATTATGAAACATACGTTGCGTGAAACCAAACAAGTGCCAAAGGGAAGAGCCACAAGAGCATTCAGTTAAAGAAAAGATGAAGACTGGAGAGAAAAGAGCCAGTCAACATGATCGCTGGCTCCAGGGAAGGATGGCCACTGGAGGATGGTTTGCCCCTCCCCTATTTCTGAGAGGCAAGAGAAGGATCTAAATGAAATAAGAGAGGAAATGGTTGAAATAAAACTATTAAAAAATGTTGCTAGGCCTAGCTATCATTTATATATATATATATGTATATACATTTTTTAATCAATAATTCAAATTCAAATTAGAATGCTTCAACAGTGACACCTGCAGGGTTGGCAAGAGGGTAGATAAAAAGGTTTGTTGAGTTGTTGAGTGGGGGGGTGGGGTGAAGAGAAGAGGTGGAGGGGAGACAGAGCAGGGGGTGGGGGTGGTGGTGGTGGAGCGGAGACAGAGTGGGGGGTGGGAGTGGTGGAGGGGGGACAAAGTGGGGGTTGGGGGTGGTGGTAGTGGAGGGGGCAGTAGAAATACATGAGAAATGATTGATGCAAGTGAGTCTCTCAGCAAATGCGTGTAGAATTCACAATTCAACGTGATTCCATGGGTTGGTTTTCCAATGTCCTCCCGGATGTGTTAACTCACCAGACGCCACTTGCTGACTTCGGACTGCTTGGTCCTCAGGGCGACCCCCTGTCCTGTACATTCTAGAACAGGGGTGGGCAATTCCGGTCTTCGAGGGCCGCTGTCCTGAAGGTTTTAAATGTTTCCCTGCTCCAGCACACCTGATTCAAATGAACAGGTTGTCATCAAGCTCTGTGGAAGCCTGATAATGACCATACATTTTAATCAGGTGTGCTAGACCAAGGAAACATATAAAACCTTCAGGACAGCGGCCCTCGAGGACTGGATTTGCCTAACTCTCTTCTAGACGTTTCACTGCTCCAAGACACCTGATTCAAAAACATCATAACATTGTTATCTAGCCATGTAGAAGCCTGGTAAGATCCATTCATGTGAATCAGGTGTGTTTGATCTGGGATTCATCTGGACATGGACAACAGGTGGCGGGGTTGAGTCAAACCATTTTTGGTAAGTTGTTTCATCTGCATCTGCGTAATGCATCTGCGAAACCGGTGTGTTTCTGGGAACTCCGAATGGTGTTTTACATAATCGTTCTCAGGGATAGACCTTTTCTCAATATATCTTTTGTTTTTACTCCCGCGTGCACATGCATGCTTATTCTTAAAGTAGCTCCTGAACATCAATGAGCTGGTCTACATGTATTGTCTTTCTAAGGGGAAACTGAATTCTGCTTGAAAATCGGAACTGTTTCTGTATTCAACTGCATTTTTTTCTTCCGCCGTTTTCTGTTGTGTCATTATAATGACACACACAGATTTATAATGCACACACACACACAAGCACACACACACAGTCACAGTTTAAAACACATTAGAGGTCGGCAGGAAATTTAAGCAGAAGTTTATAGTGGCTGATTCTGATTGACTGGTCCATGCACTTGCAACATGGCCTATTCTCCAATGGCAAATGTACAGACTGTGGATTCATACACAGTTTTGTGTTTACCCAACTGTGTTTCGATCTAGTGTAGACATGGCCTCAACCTAGTTAGGCTTTAACTTCAACAAAACCCTGGTAAGTGTGTCATGATGTCCGGCTGTGAGACACAGACCCCTGCTGTTCTGTATTTTGAGTGTGAAAAACAGAGGGAAAGTGAGGGAGAGAGAGAGAGAGACATCAAAAAAGCACCACAAGGAGCAGGAAAGAGAGGCGAAGAGGCACGTTTTCTAGCATGAAATAAGCATTACCCTAAATCTTGTTTTAACAGCAGCCTGAAGCGCTGCGTGTGACTCTGCACAGCGTGATCTGTGGGGCTCCCTGTGCACACTGCACAGAACCCAACCTAAATATGGAGATTCAGCCATCATTGTCCTTAAGGAGGTCACAATCGCAGGATCAAAGTAAGTCAAAGGCTGAGTTTAAAGAGGTTCAGACTAATGATGTTTGGTAATGTTTGATCTCGGACATGTGGTTGATTTGTGGTTAGTGGAGGGCAGTGACCAAAATGACCTTGGTGACCCCGGTTTGAATGTTGTTGTTTTCTCTCTTAAATGAGCTATTTCACTTGTTTGCTTGACAGGCTAGCAGAACACATGTATTTCGTACATTTATGTGCTATGGATTCTAACCCATCAACCAATCAATACTCTCAAATCCCTTGCTTCTATAAACCAACCAACCAACCTGAAGACAACCAGTCAACCATTCTCATCATCAGTGTAACCGGACACACACTTATCTCATCTCATCATTTTCACTGGCTGGTTCAACCTGTCACATGGACGTTTTACGGTCACGCAGGACAGAGCGTCACGAGCGATGAATATGCGTGAGATTGGTCCTAACTTACACGGTCCTCTGACTCTGTGTACGTGTTGGGGAGACGAAAATGTAAATTTTGCGGTAAAACGCCAGGGCATCATATGACGTACAGAGCTTTCGTCACGCTGGCGGAACCCATGAGGAGGCGCTCGGGAATTTTTGACGACCGAGTCGATGTCAGCGAGCCAATCACAGAGCGAGTTACGTTGCAGCCCTCGTCACAGTGTTGTCGTTGGTTATCGGAGGGGGGGATCCCTCGCTGCCCCTTTCTTCCAATTGTCCACGTCTTGGGTGATTTAGGTGCAGTTCAACGTGAAGTTGCTTGTCAAAAGGGCTATTCAAACAAAATAGAATATAAAAAGCTAATCCTGTTGAGATGACTGGGTCAGATGGTGTTTCTCTCAGGGTCATGCTGTTTAGAGGGGTACGCTGGGGGGACCCACAGTCTCACACATATTCACCTCAGTGCCGAAATAATGACTGTGATATTAACTGAACATTCGTAGGATTTCAATTCATAGGATTTTCAATAGGATCATAAACTAGTACAACTTAACATAGTTGTTGTCCAGATCCAATTTGTAATGAAACCTTTTATGCATGAAGAAAATCCCGTTTTGTATTCTAGCTGGTTCATTATGTATTAGTTATACATTGCATACTGGACATAGTATTTTTGGTTTAATTGAGGAATATTTTGACGAGAACCACCCACTGAAAATCTCTTAACATGTTAATATTCCTGAAGTGTCTTGCAGGTCTTCTATCATCGCCCTCTAGGGACCAGTCTGGGTGCTGCATGTTCAGGTTCTCGTTCGACCAGTCAGTTCAACGTGATGTTCCTAAATCAAACAAAAACATCTTCAATGGACTCAGTATCCGGTTCCTAGAAATGATTGTTAAGTGAATTCCTGGAGCTGTCAAAGTGGCATGGAAAGTTGTGCCTTCATACAGTGCCAAACAGAAGATGATAGAGACACAGTTGGCTTGGCTTGATCAGTGTCCTTTCAGTGTTGTCACAGTGAAGAACCACGGTGGTTGGAGATGCCTTTTGTTGTTCTCTGTTTAGTGGGCAGGCAAAGAATAAAGAGAAGTTCCTCTGGCCAAGCCCTGTCAGAATGAGCTTGGGATGGGTGAAGGATATTAGCGATCATTTAGGGCACAGGTGTTAAACTCTAGTCCTCAAGGGCCGCTATCCTGACAGTTTTAGATGCTTCCCTGCTCCAGCGAACCCTCAAAAAACTTGATAACACCAAATTATTAGAATCAGGTGTGCTAGAGCAGGGAAACATCTAAAACCTTCAGGACCTTCAGTCCCTCGAGGACTGGAGTCACGTCAGATCAGCAGAAAGGACAGGTAAGACAGGTAAGACAGGTGGGACCGAGCCCAGGAGAGGACAGGTGGGATAGGTGAGACCAAGCCCAGGAAATGACAGGTGGGATAGGTGAGACCAAGCCCAGGAAATGACAGGTGAGATAGGTGAGACCAAGCCCAGGAAATGACAGGTGGGATAGGTGAGACCAAGCCCAGGAAATGACAGGTGGGATAGGTGAGACCAAGCCCAGGAGAGGACTGGTGAGTCAGGTGAGACAGAGTCCAGGTTGCTCCTCTCATTCCCGTCTGCAACTAGAAAGTGGGTTAATGCATTAAAGTGACCTTTCACTCCCACCCACCCCCTTTAAATCTACAAGCAACCACCCTCTTTTTCTCTTCAGTAAGCCTTAATCAGGTTGAGTCATATTTACGGAAAGCCTTAGCTTCTTATGACTTCCATCCGTCTCCATATTGCTTGGATATATATAGAGCCTGATGAAAGTTTACATCATAATTAAATCAGAGGTCAAGCTTCAGTTGCTAATACCAGTGTTGCCACTGCATCCTAATACCATTAATGATGCATGGCTGAGTTCTGGTCTGGTCTGCTCATGTGCGCTGATCTAGGATGTATTATCTGGGTTACGGGGTCGAGCAGAGTCATGACAGTGACGAGCTCGTCCTCGGAACAGGAAAAGGCATCGGCCCTCTTGTTTCTTAGGAACTGAGGTGGTCACCGCTTCCTTTGGTCGTGACGCCTGTGTAAAGAGCTGCTCAGCGCAGTGCTTAACAGCAACAACATTGTTACTCGGCTCAAACGAGAATCAAATGAAACAAACGACTGACAGGGTTAGGGCCGACTAATGCCACTCGTTGGCGTTAAAGAGTTGGGGATTAAAATGTTGTTGTTCCCGATTGCGTAATAAAAGCGCGAAACAACAAACCTGATAACCGACCGCCTTTGTTCTCTCCCTTCCCTCTCTCCCTCACCCGTCCACATTCCAAGTCCAAGAGGACTTCCCAGAGAGGGGGGAAGAGACTATGTACACGTAAGACACTGAACGGCGCCCAGTTCCTCCGAGGTCGACCTTTTGCTGACTTTAACACCTGACCTGAACGTCCCTTGTTCAGATCTTTGCTGACACAAGGCTCCCCGCTCCTTTGACCCTGTGCCAGCGCTGAATCTGTGGTCAAGGGGGGGGGGGGGGCTTCACAAGCCAGAGAGGCAGCTTTTGTGTTGTGAGTTTGTGGTGGAGGGGGGAAGGCAGCCGTGTGGGCAAGGATGGATTTGAACAGGGGGCGGGAGTGGTTGTACAAGCTGCCCTGAACATGTTGTAAACCCCTCCAGACAATTTCATCCCACAGTGATAGGTTCACTTCAGCGTCAGTGTTTGCCCCTTCCACCCCTACACAATAGGGTCCTGTATAGTTTACAGTGTGTACATGCCCTGGGTGGCAGCTAATTGCTGTGGGATAACTGCTGCTTGAGTGGAGCTATTATATTTATAGCTTTCATTGAGCACACAAACACATACAATTCTCATCTAGTTTCCAATAATTAGGGCAAACTGTGGAAAGGATGAAAGAGAGAACCGAGAGAGTGAGAGAGACAGGAGGAGACACACCACACACACCGACACACACTCCAAGAGGGAATTATCAACAATTAGGGAAAAAGAGAGAGGGGGAGAAATAGAGAGAAAGAGAGGGGTGGGGTGGTCGTACTTGAGGGGGGAGGGATGTGAGGGGGTTTACTACTGCTCCTACTCTAAACTGCTGTAAAACTTTGTCCATTGGGCACAGATTAGATCTCTACCTCTGTAGTCCCTCCCCTCCCCAGACGCTTCCTCTATATATACACTTGAGAGAGAGCAGAACCCTGTGCACTGTACTAACCTCCACACTCCCTCCTCCACGAGTAGGTGAGCAGTGTGTTCGGTGTTATAGTGCCTATGTGTATGTGTGTGAACGTGTGCTTATGTGTGTGTGAGCAAGAGAGAGAGAGAGAGAACGAGACAGAGCACACGTCTACTCCCGGTTTGGAGCACAAGGAGGCAGAGAGAGAGAGAGGCACTTTGTTGCTGGTTAGTTCCAGGCACCTTACACTGTGACAGAGAGCAAAAAAAAAGAAGGAGAAAGACTCAAACAGAAGAAGGAGAAATAGAGGGACAGAGGGAGAGAGTTGGTTGCAAGAAGCTCATTGGAAGAGAGTCTTCCAAAACACCTGGATCTCCCTCTCCTTAAGTCTCCCTCTCCTGCTGTCTGTCTGTGCATTACCATGGAAGACTATGCACTGCCCTTCTGGCTCTACATGGGAGTGATGTCGGTGTTTGTCGGCGGAGCCATCAAGAAAGTGCTGGCGTCCCACATCAGCGTGGTGCCAACGGTGGTGGCCTGGCTCAGTGCCACGGTGCTGGTGGAGAGACTGTGGTCCTTCTGTGTCCCTGCTGTCCTGGTACTGGCTGTCCTCTGTGTCGCCTGCTGCTTTTACTCTGTCAGGATCGCCCCGCTGCCCGCTCTGCCCGCTGAGGGAAAGGTTGTGTTCATCACAGGTAAGGGTTCTCTTTATTTTTCCTTCTTTTTTTTTCTTAACAAAGAGTTTGGGGTTCAGTTCTTGGGAAAATGCTCATCTTGGCCTCTGATCCGACTCTGCTTCTGTGTGTGCTTCTGTGTCTTTCTTTGAGCAGATTGCAAAATTGAAATTTCTCTCATTCTTTCTATTATGAAGTTGTTTGGATTTTTAAAGCAAAAAAAAATATATAAATAATAATAATGTTTTGTGTTCAGCCTCATCATGATAACAGTACCGGGTAGCTTTAGCTCACATGGTGCACAGTTCATTTAAATACGAACAGGCTGCATGTGTCCTGTTCAGGATCACAGGTTCTGTTTGTCCTGTTTCAACAGGGTATCATTCAAAGACTCTGACAATAATTGTCTCTGATTAGATATGTCCCAGTTTTCAGAGTTTAAAGCGAAAGAAAAAGGAAGAGAGGGGGAGGGAGTGAAAGATTACTCCACAAATTAAATGCTTTGCCATGCACTAATACATGCCAACAACTTGGCATTCAGCTAATACATTTATTCATTCAGCAGACGCTTTTATCCAAAGCCACTTCCAGGATCAATAGCCAAATAGCTGTCTTTCAAGCCTCTACACCATGACACTATTTGCATAAGACTAAAGGTTTTCATTGTTAAAATATGATGTAAATCATTGCGCAATCTTCAATAATTGTGAAGTGGTTTAAGGGGCTTGTCAACTTGTCAGTTAATGAATCCACTGCTGAGATCTATTTGATTACATAAGAATTTTATTATGTTACGTCTACATTACACCAAGGGACTTTTATAATCGGTGTCAGTGTATGCTGGGGTGTGAATGTGCAGGAGGGTGGACAGAGGGACACAGATTAGGGGGCCAGATAATGAGAGAGCGTAAGAAAGATAACAATCTCATTTTATTGTTACTTCATAAACGCGGGGATGCTTTTGTGTATGCGTGAACTTTATCCCATGCATGGAGCTTAGTATAGGATAGGAGCTACAATTATGTGTATAACTTAAAACCGCTCATAAAATAGTGTCTAACATAAAGATGAATCAACTGTTTTGTGAGAGGTGGAATTTTATATGAATCTTTAAAATACCCCCTCGTCAAAATTGTGGTTGATTTACACTTCAAAGACAAATATTTGTTAATTTTCCTACTTAAATGTGTTGTTACCTTGTTTGTTTTTGTTGGTATGTAAATATTGAGTTTCTTGTAGAACTTGTAAAAGTACATTACCTTCAACGACCCTGTTACGCAGAAGGAAATAATTTAACGAGATTACGTAAGTGATTGTTTATTGACACACAGTAACTCTTTAATGAGTAACATAAACTACAGTCCCTCTCCATGTTTGAGTAGTTTGAATGTCAACACTGTGAACTGTTGGCCAAATAATCCCTTATGTTGCTGGCCTTGACACACGCTGGCACACATTGATTCTGAACTGTTATTAGGCCGTCTTAGATAGCAAACTCACTAAGGGAAGTAGAAAGGGGTTCCTTTAAAACAAGGTCTAAAAGTAAGGGTAAACATCGCCTGTCTACATAGTAAATTTAGATGTGTTTAAATTTGATGAATTTAAACTTAATGAGATTCAGCTAAACTTGATTGACTTAAACTTTATTAACTTAAAATAGATTCACTTAAATTTGATTGAATTAAACTTGATTAACTTAAACTGGATGAACTTAAACTTGATGAACTTAAACTTGATGAACTTAAAACTTGATGAACGGAATGTTTCGACTCTCATTCACCCTATGAGATCAAGTTATACTGAGACAAATATCCAGACTCACCGCAGACTGTCTAGTGGCATGGTAACAAACTTAAATCCACCAAGGTCAGTTAAAGCTCATCTTTTTTCACGTATTGTGCCACAGATCATGCCACCGACACCCCCCACCCCAACGCACACACATTTACAAACTTATTTTGGTCAGGACAGACACACTGTACGCACGCACACATGCACACACACACAAATTAAAAGACTCTAGACTTAGCAACAAAGTACTTGTGGGCTGAATTGACACAAGTCTGCCAACAGAGTTACTGCCCCCCACTGGCTAGCTGCTAACTTATTTATCTCCAACTAACCTGGAAAAAAAGCATCATAAGTTACACAACAAAATGAACTACCAAAGTGCATGACTGACATACAGTAGAAAGCGCCACATATACATGTCAACAATGCAGATGATCAAACCGCCTCAATAGCGAGACAGGGCAGCCATTCGACACGGTTCATTATTTTCCCTCAAAGCTTCAATAAAACCACTCAAGGGTCATTCTGGCAATAAGAAAAGTGTGAAAAAACTCTCTAAACCTCTTATAAAGCCAACTGAAGTACAATAGAAAAAAGCTGGCATTCCTTGCAAGATGAAGGTCTGTGAAGTTCCACACTGCTGACTGGGCAATTCCTCTGTTCCACCTTCTCATCCAGCCTTCAGAGGTTTGCAGGTTTGGAGGATAAAAACAGGCTGAGGAATGCAGCTCATACATTTGTGCACGGAACGGAACGTGGTTTTTCTACACGTAGGCATGTATGTGCGAACAGCCTAGATGTTCAGCCATGAGCTTTGTTTGAGAAGCCAAACATTGTCCAAGAGAAAGGCATTCCCCCAAGAAATAATTTGACTTCCCCTAGTTGGACTTCAGTGGCTCTTAAGCAAGAGGGGCCCTTTTTTTTCTCCCTGGGAGGCGCTTGGAAAAATGTCTTGCATCAGCAATTTCTGTTCTGGTTGAGGGACCTTATGGATGGATACTCCACGCAGCTCTTTCCAAATATATAGAATAATCCGCTTTAATATGTAATCACATTTACGAGAGGCTTTTACACTCTGCAAAGAAGCCAGAGTCTTTAGACCTCAAAGACTTTAGGCCAACGATGACTAATAAATATCGCTGTGTCTGCTTTTCCCACGTGAAGGTCTTACGGTTTTTAACAGCTGCATGGCAAAGCAGAGATCTCCCGGAGAACCGGAGAACCCCAGCTGACGGAACGGTATCACAAACCGTAAATGTTTAGAGGGTTGGGATGCGTTAACGTACTGTACAATGGCTCGCCTCTGCCTCATTCTTGGTGTGGAGAGGAGAAAAAAAAACTCCTGTTACGAGGTACAAGATGTGCAGATTGTTTTTCTCACAGGTGCATCGAGTAACTCTGACATCATCATGGTTCCCACCGCTTAAAAGCGCCTGCTCAGGCTACAGTAGATCGCTAACACTGGACAGTGAGACATTGTGTTCCTGTTCTGCGAATTAAACCAAAGCATGTCCTCCCCAGCCATTTTTAACACTGAGATTTCCATAACATACATGTCCCTTGGGAAAGTTCTCAGACAAATAATACACTCATGTCCTCAAAAGGACATATGGCCTGCTTTGAGCGCTTTCAAAATAGAACACACACGTTGGTTTTTTTCTTGTAGTGCGCTCCCTGTAAATAGCCCCTCAGGCAACGCCGAAGCTCCCAGGTGGTTCCTATCACAGATAAACCTGCAACAACCTGCCCCTCCCCCTTTGTTCAGGAGTTGTTCGAGGACAAGGCTTGTAATTTCACACCCTGTCGCTGTATTCGCTCCCCCCCCCCCGCTCCCTCCCTCTTTCTCCAAACTCTTGGCCGGTTGCCGCCTGTTGCGTTGGCAGGATTCCATGGCGACCTCATGGTTTTCACACTTCAGTGACCCTGCCTGCGGTGTGACAAGCAGCCACCTGATGAAAGTCTTTCATCTGGACAGTCTGCCTGCGCTTGATACAGTAACGACACGTAATCGATGGAGGACGTGCAAAAAACTGTTTTTCAGTGCAGAAATGTCATCACACGTTCACTCTTACCCACCCTTCCTTGTCTCTCCCAAGATTCTTTCTGGCCTAAGATGGAGGGGGTGCGAGGACCACTGTGGTCACCCAGAGACAGATGTGTGGCCTTCCCTCCGTCTGCTCACAAGCCTCTGACAGTGGACTCTCACCCATCACCGCATGGTGCCTTGCTTGTTTTTCCGTTTGGGGGGCCTCTTTTAGCGGAAAAAAGGGAGAGCTGTTGCGCAACGACCCTTAATTTCGGAAAGATGATTCGCTGGCCCTCCCAAACCTCCGGACTGAAAGCAGTCCACGTATCCCTTGTCGGATCGTTCCCAACGGCAACCCTACGCCGTGAAGCCACTGAAGTCTTCTCATGTTCCCGGGGGGCCCAGTGAAATATGCCTGCCTTCATGCCCTCTTCCCTGTCTCTCTCTTTCTCTCTCGCTTGAGCTCCCTATGTCCCTCTCCCTTTCATTTTCTCTCTCTCCCTTTCTCTCTTACTCCCTATCTCTCTCTAACTTTCACTCTCCCTCTCTCTCTTATGCCCTCTCTCTCTTTCTCTTACTCCCTCTCTTTCTTACTCGCTGTCTCTCTGCCCCTCTCTCTCTCTTACTTTCTCTCTATCTCTTACTCCCTCTCTTACTCCCTCACCTCGCTCTCCTCCACCATCCCTCCATCTTTGAGAGGATGGGGCTTGAGAGTGACAGCTGCAGATGTAGATCTCCTTCACGTGTGTTTCAGAGGTAGAAGGTGTCAGAACAGTGTAACTAGTCATAGCCTAGCTTCCTCCTTCCTGCACATTACACTCCAGCATTCTGGGAGAGAGGGAATGTGTGTGTGGTCTAAGAAGAGGAGGAGAATGGTTAGTCATGCAGTATGCATGAAGCCACAGACATATGGGGTCCGAGCGCCAAATATAACACATTAATTTACGACGTCTAATATTTATAATACATATGAGACAGTGCATGTATAATACGTGTGGGTGTGTGTCAGACTTTGGCCAACTTCACCATAAATAACATGAAAAGTTAAGAAAATAAGTGAAGTGATATATTGCGATGAGGCGATGTATGGCGATGAGGTTCTGTGACAGAGCCTCTCATTGCACCCAGGGTGAGAGAGATCTTGGGCCAACGCTGCTAAATGTGAAGATCCTATTTGGTTTTAGCAGGAACATCCATACCACAACGCCCATCTCACAGGAAGATAAGTGACAGACCATGTCTGCTTTAGTCTCTGTCGAGTACAAACAACACAGAAGTATTATCAGTGGCATAAAGCAGACGGGAAGATGAACTTGAGACAGAGTTGGAAAACAAACCTGCGTCTGAGCTTCAACGGTAAGTCAACATTACGTTGACGCGGTCCGTGTTTGATCAGCGCTGCCGTCCCCACGTCGTGTTTGACCACCCCTTCCCATCCCGTTCCCATGTCCTTGGAGAATTTTCCAGCACTGAGTACCAAGCAGAAAGATACAGTGAAACCATTCTCCAAAAACAGTTTATTGTTCATCAAGCTCGCTCTCTCCTTCCCCTTTCTTTATAAACACGTGATGTTTATACTAGAACAAGAGGTATACCCACCTAACCAATAACATGTATGTTCAAACACAGACACACCTGTAAAAAGAGGACATCATAACGACATGACATGTCAAATAGAGTTATACTGTCTTCTGAAAAAGACTTCCTAATCTTATGTAATACTGTAGCTGCATGGTTAACATTTTTAAGAGAGAGAGAAATCGTAACAGGTAATCAAGTAATGATTTGTCGTGCCCTGGAGGGGTGTGTGTGTGTGTGTGTGTGTGTGTGTGTGTGTGTGTGTGTGTGTGTGCGTGGGTGTGTGTAAGGAGAAGATTTTTCTCTTTCAAAGAAATGATAGAACACAGCCGACTAACTGATAAGGATCCGCATACTTAGAACAAGAGATAAGGGAAAGAATCCTGTCCCTAGACAGAACCTGAGCCAGGGAGGAATGGAGAGATAGAGGGGGTAGAATGGAACAGAGGGAGAGATGGAGGGAGACAAGCGAGGAAGACTCGTAAAAAGTCCCATCAACCCTGGACTCTTTATTGTTCACTGCTAAAAAAACAAGATCCAGGTGAAAGGTGAGAAAGAACCTTACTTCATTTCACACACGCACACGCATGTTTATATGCACTTATTACATAAATACATTTTTGCATACTGCTGACAGTGCATGCATGCACCAGATCCTTCCGGCAGTCCACAGTTGTTCGAGCCAGCCAATCTCTTTTGAGGAACCGGGCCAAGACATTATTAAGAGCTGTGTAGCTGACAGAAACTAATGTGTTCTTTCCCTCCAAAAAGGACACCCTTTATATTCATTCATTCATTGCCCCAACTGGTACTGTACAAAGGGCGTCTTTGTACATTGTATTTTATTACAGAATCGGATTGCAGGAGTAATGGAATGATTGCAAACTCATCTTTTAACCTCTGGATATTTACATTCAATCATTTAGCAGATGCTTTTATCTAGAGCGACTTACAGCAAGTACGGGAACATTCCCCCTGAAGAAAATAGGGTGACGTGCCTTGCCCAAGGACACAACGCCATGTAGTCACAGCCAACAAAACGAACTTGCAAACCTTTCGATCACAAACCCAACGCCTTAACCGCTGAGCCACGTGACTCTCAGGATTTACGGTTCGGTAACTCGTGCACTGGGGAAGTGTGCTGGGTGTTCCAAAGACGTTTTGATCCATATGCGTTAAAACTGAGCCAGTGAGTTTGTGATGGGGGTCATTCATCTGCTAGGATGCCACAATAAAATCAGCTCCATTTCCCTTGGCAGCTGTTTCATGTCCCCCGCCACACATTCCAATATGGTATCTCTCCATCGTGTTTCCTGTAGGCTGTAAAAGAGCCCATTAAAGCTTCTGTACAGCTGCACTTCTTCCAATCTAAGCCAAAGAGTTTTCAATCAGCCTTCTCTCATAGATGTGAATTAATCATTAATTCTTTTTTTTTTTTACATGAAGTTTAATAGTTGTTGAAGCGTGTTGACTGGCTAGATCAACTGTTGTGTCTTATCTGAATGGTCAGATTCTTCCTCTCTACAGTGCGATATAGTGCGATAAGAGATTATGTCCTTTTTGGGCGTGTGATAATTTTTAGTGTCACTTGTTGAACATTGCACTCGCTCAAACCAGAACCTTGTGTACCTGATACAAGATCTGCTGAACTTTATTAGTTATTTTAGAGAGTTGAAATGTTGACTGTTTTGGGTCCATAGTTCATGGGTGATTTACAAGGACTTGTCCCTGGTGCATTCACAGCGTGTTTTCTAATAGTTACTAATGAAACAGGATCACTGAAAATGTGACCTTCTGCGATACAAGATAGAACATAGATAATAATAACTGGATTATATTTCTCTTTTTACATGCTGTGATTCCTTGTAAATGGAGTTGCATTACTTTCCAAGACACAAATTCACGAAATACTGCTACGGGACCAGAACAGTTCCCCCTTACTTCCTTACTTCCTTTTTTTTTGCTGCCCCAGGTACCAAAACACCTTTGACTAAGCGAGTCTTTCTGTCCTCAGGTTGCGATTCCGGCTTTGGGAAGGCAGCTGCACGAAATCTGGACGAGCTGGGTTTTGAAGTGTTTGCCACAGTCCTGGATCTGTCCGGGGAGGGAGCCAGAGACCTGAAGAGAACCTGCTCCCCCCGTCTCACCCTCCTCCAAGTGGACATCACCGAGCCGCAGCAAGTCCAACAGGCCTTGCTGGACACAAAAGCTAAACTGGGACACAGAGGTATGTTCCACCCCTGGTCCAACCCTTCCAGAAAATGCATGCAGAGGACCACACATGTGTTCACCGGCATGCAAGTTGTAAACAAGCAGCAATGTGCACAGGCACATGTGCGGGAACACTCATGCAAACCACACACACACTCACACACAGACACCCTTAATAAATGACACAACCTAAAGGCACATACAGTTAATTCTCACTCAAGATTCGTTCTGATGCCCTTATTCAAAAATGAGGACAGAGACCATTTGAACGGCACACATTTGTTTAGGCTTGTGCGTTTTCGACTGCTTACATTGGCTGTGAATCCTCTTTCCTGATTTACGAAGAAAAAGCCCATGAGGGGGAGAGGGGGGGGGATAAAATACTCCAAGGCGGCAAACACTACCAGGAGCAAGGCTGCATCTGTGTTTACTTTTGCTAATGTCATCTGAGGACATGTGTGTGTGTGTGTGCCTGGCATGTATTGCGTGTGTGTCAGAGGCGTAATCAGAGAACAGAGAGGGAAAGGTCACTCACATGTTCACTTACTCATCTACTCTCACTTCTGGGACCGTGTGGGGTTTGGACATGGATCAAGGGCATACTTAAATTTTGGGGGCCACAAAACATGACGCACACCACAGATTCAAAAGTAGTGGGGGGGGGGGGGGGGGGGGGGGGGGGGTTATTTTAAGAATTACGGAAGGTTTTAAAGTAAAGATTGATTATAGTTCTGTCAGCACTGGTGAAAAGTCTGCGAAGGAGACGAGTTCGAGAGATTGACTCAGCAGTGTACCCTGTCCATATCCCAGTTTAGGATTAGTTAGGGTTAGCATTAGGGTTAATTAGGGCAAGGGTTAGTTAGGTTAGGGTTCAGGTTTTTAGTTTTAGGTTCGACTCTCCATTAGTCACCTGGTTCTACTTATGTTCTGGTTTTAAAGCCAATCAAATGGGCCAAAGGTTAAGGATTGCGGTGCGTAGCACCTGTACATACATGGACCCCAGATTTAGTCGCGTCTGCCTATCCGGAATTTTTTCTCTCAACATACATCCCTCCCTCCATCCCATCTTCCATACCTCCCTCCATCCCTTTCTGTAGTTTGGGACTGGATGTTCCTTCCTATGTGAAGTGTTTCTGCATGTTACTCCTCTCATCTGAAATGGGGAACTTTCCTCTCTTTGCAGATATTACATCTGTACGCCTCCATCTTTGTGCTCATCAACATGCGTATTTGCCAGATGCCATGTAAACTTTGTATGTGAAGGTTGCGCAACAGTCCTTTAGACCAATATGTTGATCTTCGAAAAACTAAACCTTCTACAAGACTAGCTAGTTTTGGGGCTGTCGAAAATGTCGCGTTCAGAGGCACAAATATCAATATTGTTGAAAAACCTTACCGGAACAACAACCACTGGGCTTTATCTCAGAGTATCACCTAACTCAAGGAACTTTTACGAACAAGAAAGACTGCCCCTTTGTGGAACATGCAAGAACATGCACAGGAGTGACAGAAAATAGAAGTTAGGTCTTGTTGTTTCGCTACTCAAACCATTGAGTGGGCGGTGTAGCATCACATTAGATTTATAATCTCTCTCTTTCTCCTGCCCCCCCCCCTCTCTCTCTCTCTCTCTCTCTCTCTCACCCCTCTTCTCTCTCCCACCTTTTCTCCCCCTCCCTCATCGCAGGTCTCTGGGGTCTGGTAAACAACGCTGGCGTGTGCGTGAACTTTGGCGACGCCGAGCTCTCTCTGATGTCCAACTTCCGTGGCTGCATGGAAGTCAACTTCTTTGGGACTCTGTTTGTCACCAAGACATTCCTCCCCCTCCTGCGCCAGGCCAAGGGACGCATAGTCACCATCTCCAGCCCAGCGGGTGAGCGTGTGACCGCACACACCTTGACACACACACATACAGCGACACATATATTCAGAAAATTGTATTAACAGCAACCACATCTTCAGTTATTCAAAAAGTCTACACATCCACATTAGAAAACAAATCCATGCCCCTGCCATACTGCTCACACACAGATATATGTGGAGATGTATATCCCGTCAGTCTTCAGTAATACATACATTACATTTACATTTATTAATTTAGCAGACGCTTTTATCCAAAGCGACTTACAGTAAGTACAGGGTCATTTTCCCTGAGGGAAGTAGGGTGAAGTGCCTTGCCCAAGGATACAAAATCATATAGCCACAGCCGGGGCTCGATCTCACAACCTTCCGACCATGAGGCCAACACCTTAACCACTGAGCCATCTGACCCCCTCACCCATGTGCAGCAACTCTGTGATACTAATCAGCACTTGATAGAGAATACTGTCTCTCGTCATACTACGAATTGGAGGCAGATGGGCAGAAACAAGGTTCTTTACTTCACCATGACTGATTACTACGATTTGGCATCATCTTAAAACTGTAAAGCATGAACATGAACTGCAGCACTGGCACATTTCATCACAAACATTTGGCTGCCACCATAGTTCAGTTCACGTTGGTCTTCCAAGCCAGCAATCAGTAAATAGAAATTTCAATACATTTGTCATGACTGTATTGCATTGAAATCCTGAGATGATAGAGCAGAGAATTGGATCCTACTTTGGGATGCCAGCAGACGTACATCAAAGCATAAACCACTTAAGTCTTCAGCAAACACCTCCAGGGCGAAGACATACGTTTATAAAGAGGCTTGATCGGCAATTAAACTCCCACCTGGCTCCGATCCTCCCCCCGCTCTCCCCACTATCCTCCCTTCCATCAAAGCCTAGAGGGTTAGGCCTCAGCTTGGCGCACGCTGGGTCTTGCTTCTTATCTCCACAACCATCCCTGCAACTGTCTTTATTCCTCAAACTGCATCTCCCCCGGAAACGTGTAAACAAGGCTTCCTTTATAAGAGCCGGAGAATCGTCTCTCTCCTGATTGTGTACCGTAGCCAACACTGTTTTGGGGTTTACGTTGAAACAGAGCCAAGCTTTGACTGCTACAGGGCTTAAACTGCTCTGTTGGAGGGAAAGGTTTTTTTTTTACAGTCAAACCTGCGTTGCCAGAGTTATTCTGATACTGTAAAATAACAGGTTCCATACCTACAATGTACATCTTGTTCTTTTTTATTGAAGTCACGGTTACCTAAAAGAACATTAAACAGACGTCCTCTTTTTAAGTAGCTTGTCTGTCTTGGAAAAAGACTGTGATTAAATGAAAGAAAAAAACTGATATATAGTTTGCATCGCTCCAAATTCGCTAGATGATTAATGAGAAAAGTGGATGACATTATGATGCTGACTGGCTTCCTCGGTTGGATATAGTGTTGGTAATCTATAAAAGTACTTTGAGCGTTGACTCTGCAAAGTAATTCCATATCTTAACTGTGCCAGGCAAGTTCAGGTTAGGTTCAGCTGAAGTATTAGAAATGATACAATAGCTTGATGCAGTTTATCGTAATAGCGATGTCTATATGAATAGTAGTTAAGGGTGTGCTGTTTTAGTGATGAGAAGGGGTCGGGATCGCTTCCAATCCTTCTGCATACCTGCGACTATCCAAATATTCACATGACGAAGTTCCTTTCCCCTCAGGACAATCTTCTAACCACTGGGTGTGTTGATGTGTGTGTTTGCTTGTAGGAGACCAGCCGTTCCCTTGCCTGGCAGCGTACGGGGCGTCCAAGGCAGCACTCAACCTCTTCACCAACACCCTGCGGCACGAGATGGAACCCTGGGGAGTCAAAGTATCCACCATCCTGCCTTCCTCCTACAAGACAGGTGAGGGGGTGAGGCGGTGATGACAGGGGGGATGGGGTTTAGGACAGGGAGTGATAGGGTCGAGGGGGTTATGGGATTGAGGGCAGGGGGTGATGGGGGTGAGCGAGTTCAAGGGATGATGGGGTGTAGGGCAGGGGGTGATAGGAGTGAGGAGGTTGTGGGATTGAGGGCAGGGGATGATGGGGGTGAGGGGGTAAGTGGGTTGAAGGCAGGGGATGATGGGGGTGAGAGGGTTGAAGGGATGATGGGATTAAGGGCAGGGGATGGTATGGAGGGGGATACAAGTGGAAGGAGTTAATGGTAATGCCAGTTTAACTGTAGCCGGTGAACTGGATCCTTTCAGCTTTTAGAGGGTGGACTCTTCAAGGCAGCCGTGGTCAAGACTTTTACTAGACAGAATAAGTGTTATCTGTGATGCGACCCATTAGGTTAAAAAACAGAAAACCACTCAAATTTAAACATCCCACCACCAATAAAGTAAATTTTAATCCATCTGATTTGCACTACTGAGGATCCAGAGTAACTAAGGATGTAACAGGGCATTCTAATCACAGTTTTTTACATCTCTGGATCACAGGCTATATTGTCTTCTCTGTAACTTGCTTTTTCCCTCTCATTAATTAAAAGTTGCAGTTGGCCAAAAGCTCAGTCTCAGAGGATTAGTGTCAATGTAGGGACAAAGTATGCCCGTCCACTGTTTACACATCTCTTTTCTCCCACCAACCCATCGTTCCTCTTTAGCCCTGCCACCGTCTTCTCCATGGTTGATACATTATCCTTAGACCACATAAGCACAGAGTGAGAAATACAACTGGAGAGAGAGAGATCGCTATCCTAGTATACAAGAAGCAAACCTCTGCTGGCTACAATAAACAAGATCAAAGATGAACATTTCACCTTGTCCTTGCCCCCCACCCCCCCACCCTCCCATCCCCCTTTTCTCAGGTCAGTCCAGTAACAAGGAATATTGGGAGACACAGTTCAAGCACCTGATCCAGAACCTGAGTCCGTCTCTTTTGGAGGAGTACGGGGAGGATTACATGGAGGAGACCAAGGAACTGTTCCACAGCTACGCCAAGACTGCCAACGAAGACCTCAGCCCCGTCATTCACACCATCTCAGAGGCGCTCCTCTCGCCGCAGCCTCACGTTCGCTACTATGCTGGACCCGGCGTGGGCCTCATGTACTTCATCTACAGCTACTTCCCCTTCAGCATCAGCGACAGGTTCCTCCAGAAACTGTTTGTCCGGAAGAAGTTGGCCCCTCGGGCCTTGAGAAAGGAAAACAGCTTAAACGGCCTGAAGCACAATATAAACAACAACAACAACATTGAGAAAGTAGACAAGTAGTCTAAACCGTAGATGTGCGTGGAAAAAAATTAATATGTGTACGAATCTGTAGGACCACTTTTGTAACAGGCTCATAGTGTTGTGTTTTGACGTAAGTTTTTCGTTTTGTATATTTGGTTTTTTTTACTTGCATATTGAGTATGTAATATTGAAGGGATCATTGAATTGCACCAAATGTCCAGTATAATATGACATGGTAGCCAGTGGGTGGGTTCTGTGTCAGAAAAGGTAAGTCAAGAGGTCAACAAGTTTGGGATGAGAAAGCCATCTCCGTGACAACAAACTAGTGTGAGCCTCACCTAAGGTCTATGACCTTGTGTACTACATTAGGTGCTAGGCACACACCAGCTCAGTTACAAACACATTGTTGACAAAATTAAACAAAAAATTAAATAAAAGCTGCAAATAAAAATGCACATTTACTACTGGTGACAGCATATTGGTAGTTCACCGTATACACAGAAACACTTAAATACACACTGAAGATGTGCCTTGGTAGCAATCATTATGACATCATTAGGTATGTTAGGAATCATTATGACATCATTAGGTATGGTAGGAATCATTATGACATCATTGTGTATCGTAGCAATCATTATGACATCATTAGGTATGGTAGGAATCATTATGACATCATTGTGTTTTGTAGCAATCATTATGACATGAATTTTGACAGAAATTTACGTAGTGGAATTTATTGGTTGTTTCGCTGTTGTGGCTGAATTTAACTATGCCCTGCAGTCTACACTGAGTCATACATTACAGAGTGAAAGACACAAGCTTGGCCATGTTTTTGTAAATATATCATTAGCAATATACCATTTTTTTCAGATTATGGATCCTAGAAGTTGCATTTCATGTTGTTTGTATTTCTGTGCATTTATTTGTATTTTTCACCTCACTGTTATACTTAAATCAGAATATTTATGCCAAGTGGGTTTGTTTGGTTTGTTTTACTCATGAATCACGTCAACTGTGAATTTTATATCACATCATGAAAAAATGAATGAAAAAAAAACAAACAACAAACAGCAATTGATCACTTGGTTCTTTGATAGTATTAAAGTTGACTTTTTCAAACACTTGGTCCGTTTCATTCCAAAGCAGAGCTCAGACAGTGGGTTGTCTTTGTTTCTGAAACGCTTGTTTCTCACCAACTGTCCCTCGTACTCAAAACTAGCCACCCACTTGTAATTCCCCGAATTAGCAGTTGGCGGCTAGCTCTGCTATTTCCAGAGATTTCACTCATTCAATTAAGCCGGGAGGTCATCGTGCCATTTCTTATCAATTGTGTAATTGACAGATAGGGGAAGAGGGGATGTGAGTTATCTTTGATAATTGGGGGATGTTTTTCCCCTGCCCCAAAACGCAACATCCCAGCACCCCACCCCCACCATCCTCTACCATCCTCCTTCACCACCATCAGTTCCATTCCAGTACAAATCCCATTTGCACAAAGGATTTAATCAATCTGATCCTTTCACTTTTGATGAACACTGACCCACATATTTAGCAAACACATAAAAGGGATTTGTTGAAATAATCTTCGGACATTCTCAAACAATATGCCAAAACCCCAATGTAAATACACACCAATG
Source organism: Neosalanx taihuensis (assembly GCA_030340665.1). NCBI lineage: Eukaryota > Metazoa > Chordata > Actinopteri > Osmeriformes > Salangidae > Neosalanx > Neosalanx taihuensis. The sequence goes on along the minus strand of CM059295.1, from coordinate 5,653,397 downwards.
ATTTCTAATCCAGTTTCAGGACCTGGGACAGTTTAGTCTAGCTATTTAAATTTCCATTTGGAACATACAAATTACTTCCAACCGAGGCCGGCTCTACGCAGGGGCAAGAGGGGGCACTGCCCCCTCAAATAAATGTCTTGCCCCCTCAAATCAAAATTTTAGAAATTGAGAAAGCACATTTTGATACGCTCACAAAATGAACATATTACAAGTTGACAAAACGATCTGTAGCAGAAAAAGTCAGCCGAATAAGGGACACACAGCTTCCCTCTCATATCGCTGTTGCAGTATGCAAATGAGCCCAGACGTAGCCTGACAGTGTGGTGTCAGGTTTCACCACGGAGCGGTAAAACTTTGAACAAGCAGCAGCGTTACAAGCACAGAGATGAACATAGACATTAAGAAATTCATCAGAAATGTCTCTACCTTATTTAGAGCTCTAGGCGAGATAACTACGTCCCGGGGGGGGGGGGGGGGGGGGGGGGGGGGGATGATGCCCCCTTCAGATTTCAGACTGCCCCCTCATATATGCCTGTCTAGAACCGGCCCTGCTTCCAACTCTACTCTGTTTCCCCTGTAGGAATATGGATTACATATTTTAATGTTCTAATTATAACAATTAATAGTACTAGTGACAGAAAGCCACAGCGCAATTTTGCGCAAGTTACAGAAATGGACTGCATAGATTTACATTGGACTGCATTGATGACCAGTGTGGGTAGTCTTTTTTGTTAGGAGCTAACCATGTTTTAATAATCCATCATCTTCCTTCTGAGCCCATCTTATTCTTCCTGTCAGAGAGTGCTTCATTGTCCTGCAGGAGATTTTAAGAATCACTTCAATTCTCTTTGCCTCCATTGTTCCCTCATAATAACTGGATCAATGTTCCAATTCAGGGCTTCTTCAGTGAACCCTGAAGGGATGTGTTAACACAGATCCAGGAAGTGTGGAGTTGGAAGTCACTATCATTGTGTTAGAACACATAGCATTTACATTTACATTTATTCATTTAGCAGACGCTTTTATCCAAAGCGACTAGAGAGAGCTTTTACAAAGAGCATCAGTCATTGAGCATAGCAACGTGATAGCAAGGTCATGTCTGGCCTCTAATTTATGACCCTCTATTTTATTTAATTTAGACCACTGCAAACCTGTTCGGGTCCATTAGTGCTATGCTGGTATTGCTACAGTGGCAGTAGACCTCACTGTGGTGGTGCTGTAACAGTATAAGGAAGTGGTATGGGCTCCATTGCCAACTCAGTGAAGCGAGTATGGAGAAATTACAGGAGTTGTCAGTGGAGGTTTAAATGTTTAGCTTACCAGAGCCAACCAACACATAGTGCTAAAGAAAGCCTATGTAGGGCATAGGTCAGACGGTTGCTGTGTATTTAACAAGAGAACAATAGCGTTTCACAGATCAAATAAATACTGGTGAAGTTGTAAGCCAACACCATCTCACCAAGGCCCAGTGCACTCGGATATCCATTTGATTTTCCACACCAGCTTTTGTTTTGGTTTAAATGCCTACCAGCGTCACGCATGACGTACGTACACGCAGACACACGTAAACAAGTGTTCGAGCAACAATCACACGCATGCAAGTACGTACATGCATGTCCACTCTTTATTTTTCTCCCCGTCTCCTCTCTCCCTGTCTCTCTCCACCCTCTCCTCTCTCCCTTTCCATCTCTCCCTCCCTCTCCCTGTCTCTCTCCTCCCTCTCCTCTCTCCCTCTCTCCCTTTCCATCCCTCCCTCCCTGTCCCTCTCCCTCCCTCTCTCCCTCTCCCTCTCTCAGACATCCCCCCTGTTCACAACACTTTTTCCTGCTTTGTGTTTTTTTATTCAGAGGCACATAGACAGGAAGACAGGAAAGAATTAGGCCGGAGTGGTAATATATAAAACAGGCATTAAACCTAATCCACAAAGAAGTGATCTGCATTAGGCGTCTCTCAACTACGGCTCACGATTGTTGTACTGAATACGCAGTTCTGTCAACACAGGAACAGAAGCAGAGAGAGCTCAACCACTTAGCAATTGTTGCCCTCCGTACAAAAGAAGCTGCTGTTGAAGGTTTTGTCCAGTCAGCTGTTTTAGGTCTACAATCTCCTGGTACCAAACCAACCACAAAGATGTTTGACAGAGCTCTTGTCAAACCTGAACATTCAGTTAAAAACTTGAATTTGATGGTGTTGTTTAACCCTGCTGTCCCTTGTTATTTGCGTCAGAAACACGTGCCAAGCCGTCTCTCATCTCTTGACACAACCCAGTGCTCGAATGGCCGCAGGAACACCAGCTCACGTTACTGCACCAGACCAGACCACACTCACACTCGTCTTAAATCAGCTCAGCGCAGCAGACCGAGCTGTTATACAAAAGTACACAGACAAATATCCTGAGAGAGAGCTGAACTGCTAGCAGTGTTTATGAGTGTGGCCTAATCTAAACCGATGAGGTCTTTGGACTCCAAAAGTGCTTGAGTTGATGGAAAAGAGTTACTTAACCATCTGTCTCGTTCACTTGGCCGGATAGATCCAAGACCGCTGGGGGCTGGTTCCTGGAATAACAGTCTGCTTTGGAGTTCTTAGTATAGTTCTCTGAATGAGATAACTTGGAAGAGAACGTAGCTGCGCAATGACAACAACATACATCTGTAGTTACGCCAGTTGGCAAGAGTTTTTTGACTCGCTGGAGGAACTCTCTTAAAAGAACAAGTAAACATTCTTGGATTTTCAAAAGTGTAGTTCTGATACAGTGTAAAGGAATCGGTAATGACCATGGTTTCAAAACGTTGGGGCTAACACAGGTTGTGTCAAAGTACAGAAAGTTGTTGCACAGACACAACATTGCTGTGGGTTATTGAGTGTTGAGGGTTATCTGTGTCGGAGGAAAGAACAGGAGAGGAACAACGGCCAACATGCCTCTTTGCACACTTCATGACAAGGTCTTGTAGGTTTCTGAAGACAGAACGCAGACGATGACTAAGACTGGAGAGGTAGCTGAGATTTGCTAAATCACTTCTACGGAGTAACAGTCGTGGAATACAAGAAATTGTCAGTAACTATCGCCAGTCAGACCCCCTCCCACCAGCCACCCCCTATCTTTTGTCAGTGAAAAGAGCGCTCGCACCTACGACCCTTTGCCCCCATCGCTCTGTTTAGCCAACAAACCCCTGTTCTCTTTCTCAGTGTTTGTTTCCCCAAGCGTCATGCAGGACACAAAGCCTGGGATTCAGGCAGAAGTTCTGGGGGGAGTCGAGGCTTCAGGGGTTACCAGCCAGGGTAACCTCGTCTGAAGGGATTTAAGCGGCAGAGTGCAAAGGGCCACAAAGCAATGGAGCGAAAAACAGTTGGATGGGGGGTGGAAGTGAAGAATAAAAGAGAAAGGAATAGAGTTGGGACTAGGGAGCCGAGACCGATAGAGAACTAAAGATCGGGGGCAAATTGTGAGGAGGATGGCTAAGAGCGCGAATGACGTAGGCATCGTTTTATTTCCCTGCGGGCTTTAATTGCAGACAAAAGGTTGGGGGCAAACACCTCATCAATAGTGTTAACTTCATCCACACAGAGAGCGGGAAGCAATGCTGCTAACCCTAATGGGGAGAGCAATGGTTTGAGCGCAACAGAAAGTCCATTCATTAGGCCATTCATCACACATGCGCTATATTGATCAATGTCTCCCATCCTATTCTCAATTCATACAGCTTCTGCATCATTCAGCGGTTATACAACTTACTTAGTTTGTTACAGTTTGCAGCCTGCCAACAAAGAAAAGTTGTATAAGCCCACCAAAAAAGTGACATCACTATTGTCAGCACTGATTACATTCACAGCACTGATAATTGTGTGTGCACAACATTGTCTTAAAACATCTTACAAACAACCCATACAAAAACAAACACACTGACGCTCATTCATGTGTATAAACTCGATCTGACACTTACACGTGTCGGGTGACATGTTTGGTTTAGGTTCAGGGCTGTCCCGGGGGGTGTGGTCTAGGAAAGAAAGGAGAGGTATAATGTAGGAAGGAGAGGTATCAGGTAGAACGAAACCTCAATAAAATCATCCCTTTGTTGTTAGATACCCACAAGTTACATTGTATAACCAACTCATTAAATACAATGCTCAAACATGTCTTGTGAGTCTGTGTGTGGGAAGAGGGGATGGTGAGAACTGTAGTTTTACAGTAATGGCTTGGTTTATATGTAAAGCAGGATGTCAAATTGTTGGGTAACAATTTGTGTGATAGACTTGTGCTTGAGTACTATACATGCATGAGTGTGTGTGCTTGGGCCATGGGGATTGAAAGTTTCTATAGTGTAGTTTCCAGACTCTCTGGAAGAGTCTACTGTATGGAGCAGACAGGTGCTTGCTTGACTCTAGAAAATCAAGTTTTAACACCTTTGGTCGTTAAGTCTCACCTGTGCATGTCAAATATTTCACCCCAGTTTGCACAACATTCAATCTCCCAAAAAGACATTCTGGACTGCGTTCCCCCAACACCCTCTGATGAAACCAATGATATGTGTCTAACTCAGTCTCACATCCTTCTTCTACCACTAAGTGCAAAGATTTGTAGTCCTAAAGCTAAATCTAGAATACAATAAAATATTGGCAGGAGCTCTTGAAAAACATCTGTTTTCATGTGTCCCAGGAAAACTAGTTTAATTTTATTGTTTCTAAATGTTCTCATTTTATCAAGGAGCATGAAATGACTGTAACTCAACCTAAACAAAACGATTGGACGTCGCGGGATACACGCTGGGCTTTAGGTTAACCTTAACTCTAACCTTGGTACAGGAATGTGCACCCAAGCTTTCAGGACAGAGGTAAACCTTTTTTGTACTGGCTTTTGATCACTGCAAACAAACAAGAACGAGGGACCTTATCATAGTAAAAATCTGCAACGATTGATTGATGTTCCTACTTTAGATGATGTCCAATTACAAGCACATAGGCCTTACATTACAGTGACAAACAGTAGTTAATAGGCCATATATATATGTAACTATACTGGTTTAAGGGTTGCCAGCTGGATCACTAGGTTACATGTCACACTGACCCCTAAAGGTCAAATCTCCGTCTTTGTCTGCAAATTGCTGTTTTTCTTATCTGCTTTCTCCGAAATCCATTCATACTTTGGTAGCACTGGGCATAACGGCATTGCATAACTAGTCTATGGATGTAGCCTATTTGTTCCCTAGTTATTATGAATTTTAATGAGGGCGAACATAATTTTTATGACGCTGGAAGAAGGGAAGGGGAGACCAGTGTGCTTTGAGGAGGACTGGCCAGAGTGAAATAAATTGACCGCTGATGGACAGGTCTGCTGATGGTGGCCTTAAGAATGAAGACTTGTAAGTTCAACTGAATGCTCTTATAGTTCCTCCCATGGCACTTGGTTCTCATGATGTATGTTTTGTAACCTAGATGCCAGCTATGTTGGGGTCTATCGAGTTATGCTCGGTAACTGAAGCTCTCTCTTGTAAGTCGCTTTGGATAAAAGCGTCTGCCAAATGAATAAATGTAAATTAAGTCAAGACTCGTGATTCGTCAGACTGTTAACTCCACCATTTATGAGGACAGTTTCCTACAGCATTTATAAAACAGCCTGATCTCTAGCGAAAATAGCTCCATTTCATAACCCGTTTTCAAACTGTCCTAGTTTTACAAGATATCGAACTCTGTCTCTGGATAATCAAATCAAATGTTTCCACAAGCACCTACCTGTGTTCTGACAGGTCTGAAACCAATCCAAAGAAAATTCTCACTCCAAATTTTTGATTAAACTCGAGAACTCTGCAAAACCACTAATAGCAGCATCCATGATACAAAGATAATCTTGTTTTGGTGGACTGAGATCCAAATCTTAATTTAAATATTGCTGGGGTTCATTTATGTGGCAGGAGGCTGTCAGGTCTTATGCTTGTATTTAATCATTCGAAGCCACCACACTTCCATTATTTCATCGTGAACGGGAAGTGGGGATGAATTGCAGGTAAACTCCTGCTTGAAGAGCGACAGCGCAATCTTCTGGTAATATGGTGAAACGTCGTTATTCCAATGGTTGTTTGGGGATACTGGTTGATAACCGCACATGTAATTTGGTCTCGGATAAGTATAGATGTAGCCATATGATTTAGTACAGATTTAGCCACCTCCAACTTAAAGGGAGGTCAAATATTTTGATTTGATTCGATTTTTTTCTTCTCTTCTTTAATTTTATACAGCTTATTACTAGCGGTGCCCCTTATTCTCGTTAGGGGTCACTCACGGGTGCTTGGAGCCTATTCCAGTTACTTACGGGCCTCAGGCGGGGTACACACCCTAGACTGGGGCCAGTTAGTCACAGGGCTATCGCACACAGTTACAGAACCATTCGATCTCACAGTCATTCACTAAGGGCAATTTTTCTTAGTGTCCAATGAACCAACCACATGCATGTCTTTGTTTTTTTTCTAAACTTTCTTTAAAATTCTTGACGTCAGTATAATGTCCAAGTTACCTGGCTGTGACTCATCATCACTTTATTCCATCTCAGCTGTAAATCAGTCAGCCCATCGTTTCTCAGACAATATCACCACAAAGCCAGAAGATGGCGCTGTTGTACTTATTCAGGAAGACATTTAACCTAAACCAGAGCAACGTCCAGCCTCTCCATTGCTCTGACCTGATTTTTATACACTGCACTGGTACAGTATTGTAATATCCTGACTCAACTCAGAATTAGATTTCATGATCAGGCACATACTTCCATCCCACACAAATGCCCCCACCTTTTTCTAATGGGTTTAAATGTATTACTTGTTGGTTTCTATTTCTGTGATAATTCCATATTATAAATAGAGTATAGTTTAGAAGGTGGAAGTTAGGCCTAAAAAAACCCGGTGTCAAATCTGTTACAATTAGCACGAATATGTCCTGGCAACGCTGGCTGTTAATTTAACAGCTAAATTGGAGGACGGATAAATCAAAATTGCCCGGTAATCATCACCGGCTCTGGGAGATCAGGGTGGATGAGCTGTTTAAACTAAAAGGGGAAGCCTGTGACTCTCGTGACAATTATGACACATTTGACTCCAGATGGCACCTTGGCTGGACGTCACACTGCACCTTGGCTGTGACGTCACACGGTACCTAGGCTGTGACGTCACACGGCACCTTTGACTGGGACGTCACAGTGTATTAGGGACGCAAAGTATCGAACTCGGCTAACAAGCTAAACCAATCCGGGGTGTCCTGCAACAAGTCTCTTTTCCACACAACCTCTGTTGTGTACATTCAACTTCGTGTTGTGGGGTAGGAACAAGACGATAAAATCCACCCTACACAGTTGAAGAGAGGGGAGATCTCTATAAATGTTTGTAACCAGCCAGTTTGCTGGTTAACTCTAGTAGCTATTGTTGAATAGTAGCTAACTGTCGTTTGTTGTGTTGGCTTTTTCCCGTCGCTGAAGAAAAGTTTAACTTTTTTAAACTATCAAAACCAGAGAACGTCGCTAACCTTACATTGTGTTTTACAGAGGATCTGACAGCTAATATTGGCAATATCTGTGTAGCACCGAGGGTAAGACTCCTTTGAATGCTAGCTACCTTGTCTTAAACTTTAACTGGTGTGGTTTAGCTGACGTAAGTACAGCATTTACAAGCTAGTAAAGTCACTTATTGGCATAATATAACTTCTCAGTGATTTTGAAATGGGCATAACAGCTAATGATGTTTTCATACAAACTACTAATGATGATTTCATACAAACAAGTAATAGGGTCTACCCAAAGTAATATAACAAAGTACAAACATTAAAAAGCGAACCGTTTGCTACATAGTATAATGTCTATGGTTTGCTAGCTGAATGGAGGGTAGGTGTCCCGTGTTTTGATGACTTGTTTTTCTGACAGTAAAGGGCTTCCCCCTTCCCCCATCAACCAGCTGCTTTAAAGCAGAGCGGTAGATATTGTTTATCTATTTATATTTATATTATTATATTGTTATTTATATAATTTATATTTATATAATTTATATAGTTAAAAAAATGTATATTGTTTATAGAGATTGTTTATCTACCGCTCTGGTTCAAAGACCCTGGTTGATTGACGTGTAATCTGTCCAATGATAACGCGGATGTAGGCGTGGTCCGATCTCGAACAGCCAATCACAAGGAAAGATGTCTTATGACATTAGCCACATTGTATATCTCAATGTCGGATGTGTAAAGAAACCCAGAAAGAGCAGAGTCGGGGGATTGGGACGATTCTAGAGGTAAAGTCAAAGTAACGTTGTAATGACTGGCCGACGTCATGGATCGGTTTGTCTTCTGAACGTTGACGTTTTCCTTTCTGCTTGTTGGGGTTTGTCTGATAACAATGTTTGATTTATCAGAACAAAAGGAAGCTGTTGAGACAGGAAATGAAAGGCTGTGTGCGGTGGCCACAGTTCTCCAACTCTGATCATTCATGTTCATCCATTTAGACATTAAATCCATGATTAAAATGCACCCCGCTTTACCAGTATGGGAGGGTAAAGGTTGTGTGTTTCAGGCAAGCGGACGATATGCTAACTTGTAGTCTTTGTTTTTTTTTAAACAGACCCAATTGGCAACATTAAATATGCGTATTAGGCACGTGATCAGATGATTTTTAATTAAATAAATGGCTAAGTATGTTCGTTCATGGCAATACTACCTGTACTGATAGTTATTAATGGAATACATAGTGTGATAAAAGAAAACGACCTTTAATCTTTTGGGATTGCATGTATGCAGTCACTGTCCCAGTGTTTGTTCCTGAACTTGAAGTGTTCAACTGTAGAATTAACTTAATCACAGGAACAGGTAGGCATTGGCCCAATGATCACAGAAATGTCTTTAAGTTTATCTTTAAGTTTATGCTTAAATACTCTGCTAGCTAGTGCCTGTGAAGATGTGTCACTGATGCAGGTATGTTAAAAACCACACTTTAACACTCAGCTTTCCATTTGCTGTTGCTTTGGTTTGGACAAATGGTGGATGGCAAATTGGCGATGCAGTACTGAAGATTCAATGCCCAGAAACTTACATTTAACTTAGTGTTAACAACTTTTAACATTAAAAACTGCCTGTGGAAGCAGAAGAATTCTGCTGTTGTTATTAAGGCCACTTTTTAAACATGAAGACCAGGAAGGTTGTGTTGGTCTTGAGGCTGTTGCCATGGCTATTGTTGAGCTGCTCATCTTTGCAGATTTGATTAATGTGTCATGGATGACATTTGATTGGGGTTGAGAAATTTGTTTCTGTGTTTAAATGGGTGCTTCTGGCAAAACCTCATCTGCATCAGATCATGATTGATAATTGTTTTTGTGATTAATCTTCCCTCCTTGAGCGTGTTTCACAGACAATGAATGTAAATAATAGACCGTATTGTGACAAGTCTTTATGGCCAGGTTTAACTTGGCATTAGTGATGAAGGCCTCTTTGCTTCCAGTGATGTAGGAATAATGAAAGTGGTCCTATATTATGATCTGTATGCTATCCAACCTTCTATCCAGATTGATGACCGCCTTTAGATTAACAATGGATTATCTACTGTCTTATTCTCTCCACTGTATTTAGCCACTCTCTGTCTGTCTCTCTCTCTCTCTCTCTCTCTCTCTCTCCGTCCTTTTTTTGCTGTCATTCACTCTCTTTCTCTTGTAGACCATTGTGACAAATTGCTCACAAATTTGCCTGATGTTATCAGTGCTGTTCTGTCTGTGGCCCATAGATCTGCTTAATATGGCTCCTCTCCTCCTGTCTCATGTATGTCCAGATGGCTGCTTCCCAGGCGAATGCACTGTTACATCATCACACAGATCAGTATGATTATCAGAGGAGGCTAAGCTGGTGTCATATTAATGGCTGCCTCAATCCTCTTCTGCCCATTTTATCTGTTTGGTTTATGTGGCCTGCCTAGCAGGGAGTCATGTCACTGAGCATTTAGGGAGTCAGGCTAGTAATCAGAAGGTATCTGGTTCAAACTCCGACTATGCCAACATGATGTTGTGTCCTTGGGCAAGGCACTTGCTTCAGGGGGAATGTCCCTGTACTTGCTTAAAGTCACTCTGGATAAGAGTGTGTTCAGAAGGACACTTGTCAGAGAACTGTGGAATGTCAGATGTGTTGTGGCTGCATGAAAACATGTTGTTTATTCTAGAATTTCTGTCAGTTTTCCAGATCTTCATAGCATTGTATTGCGTTATGATGTAACAATAGTAGACACCAGAATGTGTCTTCTTGTAGTTTTTCGAATAAGTCAAAGTGGTTTAACCTCTGCCGCAAAAAGCTGAGCAGCATAGAGACATTTCTGGATATTTACCAAACCTTCTTTTCAAACTCCTCCACTCAGCTTTCAGCAGTATGTTGTAGACCGATGTTGAAGACTGTTTTGACAGCAGCCTTGATTGACTTCCACAGGAGGGATATGGCCCAAGAGACCAATCAGAGTCAGGGACCTCTGCTCTGCACCACCGGCTGTGGTTTCTACGGTAACCCGCGGAACAGCGGCATGTGCTCCGTGTGCTACAAAGACTTCCTGCAGAGACAGAACAGCAACGGAAGGGTGTCTCCCCAAGGTGAGACGCAAGGGGCTGTCAGCTTCTCTGAGGGGGTTTAGAAGGCTGTTATTTCTGCCTATACTTGGGCTTGTGTGTTACTGGGTCGGGGGGGGGAGACCAGAGGGGGGAGACCAGGGGGGAGACCAGAGGGGAGTTGTGATCACCAAGCAGTTTTCTTGTCTTTCCAGGGTCGTCTTCTGCTTGCAACAGCCTAGGAGACTCCCTCCTAGCACAGTGCTCTGAGAGCAGTACTGTAGACGTGCCCTCAGCCTCATCACACACACACTCTGCCTCAGGACACACCAGGTATGGTAGCGTTACACTAGCTGAGGTCAGCACCTCTGCCAGTTAGGGTTTCCTCAAACTCCATGACTACAGAGGCTGGTGATCAGTTTCCTTTATTACCAAACAGTGCATTCGCAGAAATAGCTGCATTGCGAAATCTTAGAAGGGACAGTTTCTTTCATAGCTTTCCTGTTTCGCCATGTGTCTGATAGGGAAGCGTGATGTCATGTTTCTGAACCCTTAGAGTCCTCCTGCGAAGATAACAGTTGAAAACAGTGTGTCTTTGTCATAGAATAAACCAGCATCTCTGTTATCTTTCTGAACCCTTCATACTGTTAAGCTCCTGGACATCTGTATCATCAGACATAATAGGCTTTTACTCAACATATTGAAATAACCCCTGTGCTGTGTGACATGCAGTCAGTGTTATCAGCTCCTCTGTTCCTCTCTCCTCACTCTTGTTTCCAGCCCAGCTCTGTTGATGCCACCGTCGCCAGATTCCTCCGAGGAGAGCCCAGCAACTACAGCAAGCCTGAAGACAGAGGAGCTACAAGGTGTGTAGTGCAGCTGGGAGGCTGCAGCTGGGAGGCTGCAGCTGGGAGGCTGCAGCTGGAGGGAAGCTGGAGGTGGGAGGCTAGAGCAGGGAGGCTGGAGCTGAGAGAGTGGAGCTGGGAGGCTGGGCCTTAACTCTGGTCCTGAACTCTGGACTTCTGGAGGTCATACTGGTCACCCCCACCCCCATAGCTGACCATAACGCACGCATACACACACACACACACACACACACACACACACACAAACAGTGTTGTTCTCATCATGTAGTGGCCTTACCCCTATTTACTTTGAGAATGGTAAAAAGTTCAAGGTCCACAGGTTCCTTGGTTGTCTGACAGGATCAAAGCCTCAGTGGTTCTCTATGTTTCTGTCTATGCTTAGGCCTGAGTGGCCCAGGCCTAACCCCAGCCTCAACCTCAGCCCCAGCCTCAACCTCAGCCCCAGCCTCAGAAGTAGATAGCGATAGTGCAGGTAGCTCAAGGCCAGGGCCAGCTAGCCAGAGCAGGCCAGGGAAGAGACCATCGCTGGAGGACAGTCTGGGGGAAAGCTCCCCAGCAGCCAAGAGGACAAAAGAGGAGGGCCCTGTACGTCGTAGAAATGGGGAGAAGGGTGAGTGAAAGGACAGGTCAGGGACAGGCCTAGAAAAGCCTAACCAACTCACAGGCTTCTCACTCTCTCCCCCCAACCACATGGACAAGTGAGAGAGGCAGTCTTACCATTATGCTGCCTCAGTCGCTTCCGGTGTGAACGTAGGGTTAGCGTGCAGACTACCAGCGTAGACTGTCCTATGTGGGTTCTGTAAACGCAAAACAAAGACACGCATGTAAAAAATGTTTACTTTGTTTAGGAGGGGGAAAATATCAAGATACGAACATGGTAAATGGAAAAATAAGGAAATGGTCAGTATTTTAACCCATATTCTTGCAGTCAAAAGTTTACTTTATGCACGTCACACTCGAAGGCAAGTGTGGTTGCATATGTGCTGGCTGGTTGTTGGGTTGTGCTGCGCTCTGTTCTGTTGTGAGGGTGACGGTGTCTCTGTCTCCTCTGACAGCGCTCGCCTCTGGCTCTGAGGGATCTGTGGATGACCAGGACCAAGCTTCAGACAAACCCAAATCCAAGAAGAATCGCTGCTTCACCTGCCGTAAGAAAGTGGGCCTCACAGGTAGAGTTACTCCCTAACGCTCTCTCTTTCTCTCTATTTTCTCTGTCTCTCTCTCTTTGGTCTCTCTGCTCTCTCTCTGTCCCACTCTCACTCTCTTTCTCCGTCTCCTTCCCTTTAGCGTTTAGAGGTTTCACATGCTAACTGGTCCCTTATGAGAAGTAACTCTCCTCTCTCTCTCTCCTCCCCCCCTCTCCTCCTCTCTCTCCTCCTCCTCTCTCTCTCTCTCTCTCTCTCTCTCTCTCTCTCTCTCTCTCTCTCTCTCTCTCTCTTTGCTCTCTCCCTCCATGTCTCTTTCCCAGCATGTTAACATGTCTTCCTTCTCTTGTCTCAGGGTTTGACTGCAGATGTGGTCATGTGTTCTGTGGCGTGCACAGATACTCCGACATCCACAGCTGCAGCTTCGACTACAAGGCGGACGCAGCAGAGAAGATCAGGAAGGAGAACCCCGTCATCGTCGGAGAGAAGATCCAGAAGATCTAGGAGATCTGACCTGGGACTGAGTAGAGGAAGGCATCCGTCGGCCATGTTGGTTTTTGGCTTTACCTTTGCTCCTTGATTTTGTTGCTGCTGCTAAGCAACGCGCCTTCCAATTAAATCATGCATGCCACTATGAAAACTTTTCTTTAAAGATTTATTTTATTGGACCCCGTTTCCTTAAGCAAGTTATTTGGATATATCTTAACGTTGTTGATTGTGATGTCTCTAATAAGGAAAATACATTTAACGGACATATTTTGATTAGGGTTTTGACATTTTTTATTTGGGGCTACCTGAAGGGCTGCGATTCTATAAATGCATGTAAATACCTTGACCTGCCTCTTCTCTGTAGCACTAGTCAATAACCGAATGTATTACGACATGCAAACCCCCTCAGATATCTTGTTTTACATGACAGAAAACAGACATTTGCTTGACTGCTTCCTCACGTTTTTGTATAATTGAGTCAATATGGAGTGTGTGTGATTACCCAGACGTGTGTGTATGTAAGTCTCGGAAGTGATCATGAATTGCCTAAATGCACGTTGTTGCTGGTTGTAAGTTTATTTGAAAATATAGTTTGTTTATGAGTGAACAAAAGAATGACAGGAATTTATTGTGCTGTATTTATGTTAGTTTATTCACTGTTACAACTTTGATCTGAATAAAGTTCAAACTCTTTTTTTTCTCCATTGAAAACTTTGTCTGAATCATTTTTATAGTAGACTATACTGTACTCACTAAAGGGAGGTCTGACAACAGGACCGGTTACATGTTTTTTACTCGATCTCTAACTTTGAGGTAAAGTCTTTTGGAGAACTACATCAAACCAAACACAGTATGGGTTCATCAGTTTTACCCAAGAGTACCTGGCTGCAGACCTGCGTCACTTCCTGCCTGACAGCGCAGCTGCATTACAGTGCAGCCTGCAATGGTAGCTGCCTCACAGTGCAGGTCTGTAGCCAGGTGCCTCGTTTTACTGGAGGATCGCTGAGTCATTCCTCAAGCCGGTTTGGATTATGATCCGAGATCGTGGAAAGGGTGGATATGAAACGGACGCTGTGATTGGTCGCTGGATCATCAGAAGGAGGCGCTCCTGTCCAATGGCAGCGGTCAACATCTGGAAGCGTTTACTCACTCTTCTTCTTACTTTGAAAAGTATCCCGGAGTACAACTGCAACTTGAAAATGTCTTTCGTGAAAATTGACGAGAAATCAGATTTTTCCTACCATAATTTACCGTACGGAGTGTTTTCCACACCGGATAATGTAAGTAAACGGTCAGCTCTTGATTATTGTTTACTTATCTATCATCCGCAATCTGACAGTGCGTAACTTTGGAGAGATAATTTCATAAGGATACTGGATACACAAAATATAACTTCAAGAATGCAACTTTGTTAAACCTTTAACGTGAAATTTGGTTAATGGGTGTGTCCAGAAGTTATTAGTGAGCCCATGTGTTTTTGCGTCCATTTAGCCCAGACATCGAATTGGTGTTGCAATTGGAGATCAGGTACTGGACCTGAGTGAGGTCAAGTCCTACTTCACTGGACCCTCCCTGTCCACACGACAGGATGTGTTCGACCAGGTAATGAGGTTGGATCGTCTTTATTCTGAAACTAAATAACTGAAAGATGGATTCACAACGAGGTCTAACATCCATCTCTTTCACTTACCAGTATTGAGCAAAATAAGTGTATTAAAGTTGTTGACCCAGAGATGAAAACATATCTTCGGAAACCGCTACTGATTTGTAAACAAACGTGACGAAGGAAAACGCAACGTTAGGAATATAAAATCGACTGACTGGCGTTTTTTTCATCCGCTCGGCAGCCTCTCAAGTCTAATTGTGCGTCTTTCTTCCTCCAGCCGACCCTGAACGCGTTTATGGGTCTGGGTCATGAAGCCTGGCGAGAGGCCCGTCTCACCGTGAAGACCCTGCTGTCTGCTAACGAGACCACGCTGAGAGATGACGCCAACCTCCGGGCCAGGTAAGCCTCCAAGTTTCCCCATCTCTGACTTCCTTCGGGTGCTATCTTAACATGCTTCGTTTATTTATTTGTTGTACATTGATTATGATACTCTACAGAGAAACATCATGTTTTAGGCTACAGACAAACATGAATAAACATGAAGTGACATTAATAAATACATAAATAACAGAGTATGTGTCTTCCTGTGTTCTTTTGTTCATGCATGGTTATTATGATGCTCTTTTGTTCTTTGTGTGTGTGTGTGTGTGTGTGTGTGTGTGTGTGTGTGTGTGTGTGTGTGTGTGTTACGTGAGGGCAGATTGGCTAGTCGCTCATCAACATTTACATTCATCCTGTGCTTGTGTCTTCCAGGGCATTTGTGCCTCTGAGTTCAGTCAAGATGCATCTTCCTGCTGAGATAGGTGAGCTCTTCCTGTTTGTAGTTAACCACTTCCTGCATCCCTCATCCATCATTCTGAAGCTGATTTCACATGTTGATGAAATGTACATATATGATATATTTTGCATCCTGTTTGAGATCCTTTACAGAAAGGGTTAACTTAATGACCTGCTTGCCAGTGCTATGACATCACAGGTCTTGATTCAATCTGAAACCCACTTTATGAAGCCACATAAGTACATGAGATCCCACTGTGCACCAACTCAAGTGGAAAATAATAGTTATAAAAATAATAGTTTTTTCTAAATGGGATTTAACCACTAGGGGGTGCTGCAGTCTTAACCAGCAGTGCTTATGGTGCCACCTGAGATATATTTTCTACAAAAACACATTGTTTAACCTCCTGATTTTTTTTTTCACATACCATTCCTACACACATGGTTCTCCACCCAGGTGACTACACAGATTTCTACTCCTCCAGAGACCATGCCACTAATGTGGGCATCATGTTCCGGGGGAAGGAGAACGCCTTGATGCCCAACTGGTGAGCCTACGCCTGCTTCCATTCCTACTAGACAGTTAGTAGTTTTATTTTCTGGATGGTTACTTGCTAGACACAAAGATGACCGACAAAGAGTAGATACATTTGATGTAAATGTGTATTTGTGTGTGTGTCTGTGGGTGCTTGTGTGTGTGCGTGTGTCTGCGGGTGCTTGTGTATGTGTGTGTGCGCTCAGGTTGAGGCTGCCAGTGGGTTACCATGGCAGAGCGTCTTCTGTGGTGGTGTCTGGCACTCCTATACGTAGACCGTCTGGCCAGATGAGACCAGACCCATGTAAGACCCCTGAGAGACCCTCCATACAGTCTACAGACCTAGTTGTAGTTCTAGTTCCAGTGACATCTGTCTTGTGTTCTCTCCACACAGCCAACCCTCCTGTGTTTGGACAGTCCAAGCAGCTTGACATTGAGCTGGAGATGGTGAGGAACTGCACCATACTGTACCACACTGCACTATACTGCATCATACTGAACCATACTGTACTATACTGTACCACACTGCATCATACTGAACCATACTGTACTATACTGTCCCACACTGCTTTCCCACACTGCTGTCCCATACTGAACCATACTGTAATATACTGTACCACACTGCAGCATATTGCATCATACTGAACCATACTGAACTATACTGTCCCACACTGCATCATACTGAACCATACTGTGCTATACTGTCCCACACTGCATAATACTGAACCATACTGCATCATATTGAAACATACTGTACCACACTGCACCATACTGCATCATACTGAACCATACTGTACTATACTATCCCACAATGCACCATACTGCAACATATTGAACCATACTATACTATACTGTACTATACTGTACCATACCACACAATAATGTACCATACTACACACTAAAGACTCCGCCAAACTTTATGGAAGAAATTCCTCTTAAGACATGTATAAGCACTCTGATGTGATGATGTGAGTGTTGTGGCTCCTACCAGGCCTTCTTTGTAGGGGGAGGGAACCGTCTGGGAGAGCCCATCCCAATAGACAAGGTCCACCAACACATCTTTGGCATGGTGCTTATGAACGACTGGAGTGGTAAGGCCCAAACACACACACACATATACACTATGGCATTATTAATTCAAAACATCAAACGTTCCTAACTGTATGCTCTCTGGTGTTTCTTAATTGGGGTTCTTACATTATAAATGCAGGAGGCTTCAGGTCATGTGTAGTCCTAGAGCTCAGGCCCCGAGAGGAAATCCCTTTGCTAGCCAGTCACACAACATGACAGCCTCAATCCATTATAAATCACCTGGAGGATCTTAAGAGAAGAAGCAGAACCAGCGTGTTCAGGCTGCTGTGTTCCAGGATGAAAGTCATCTTCCTCCATTTGACCATGGCCACGCCCCCTTCTTATTTGTGGGAGGAGCCTGGATGGCATCGTATTGATCCAGTCCAGACTAGCAGATGGAAGAGTAGTTGAACCAGGGGAAAAAATGTACTGTATTTAAGTGGAATGCAGCACTAAATAGACGTATAAGTTGCTTAACAGAACCCAGAAAAATCCCCCAACCATAGCCTGACTCCTCTTTGCTGGTAAGATACAGTACAAACCACTCACATAGTTGGTGTTCTGGACTGTAGTCCAGCCCAGCAGGCAGCCTAGCATAATGCATCTTCTTCACATGCAGAGCACACACTGCTCTCACATGATCACCAGTTTTGTTTGGGCTTCGCTCAGTCATAGTGCAGACAGGTGTCAGCTCAGACCGAGCCCAGTTTTTAGACTCCATGAAATCCATGATCCTGGGAATACTGGAGTGTTGCCTACGAAGTGAAAGGCTGCGCTGCTTGAGACAAGCTTCATTTATTCTGGGGGAGTTCATGATGGCTATGCACAGATGCTGTGTGTGGCCCACCATTCCATAATAATAACAAGAACCATGTTTCCGTTTTCCACTTTTTGCTCTTGCTCTCTCTCTCTTTCTCTCTTTTTCCTCTCCCTCTTTCTCTCTCCTTTCTCTTTCTCTATCTCTTCATCTCCCTATTCCTTTCTCTCCCTCTTTCTCTCCTTCTCTTTCTCTCTGTTGTGTCTGCTGAATATGCAGCTCTGAGGGGAGAGCTGCCTCCTGTGGTATTTCATGCTTGACCACTAAATCATATCTGCTCTGGGGGGTTTTATATATAGTATTATGTAGCTATTAATCTACTCTGTCTCCTGTGCTGTTTACAGTTTCTGTGAATTATATCAGACGTAAGTCTATATTTCCCCTCCTCTCCTCTGCCCTCTCTTCTCTCCTCTGCTTTCCTCTACTCTGCCCTCCTCTTCTCTCCTCTCTTCCTCGGCCCTCTTCTCTTCTCCTCTCCTTTGTCCTCCTCGTCTCCTCTCCCATGCTCTCCTCTGCCCTCCTCTCCTCTCACCTGGAGAGGTAATGAGAGCTGAAATGGGCTTTTCAACTTTTGTTCTTTGTTCATATTTTCACTGACTTCTCCTTGGCGTCATGCCCTGCGGGGTGTGTGTGTGTGTCCTGCAGCCAGAGACATCCAGGCTTGGGAGTATGTTCCTCTGGGGCCTTTTCTGGGGAAGAACTTTGGGACCACCATCTCCCCCTGGGTGGTGCCCATGGAGGCCCTGATGCCCTTCGTCGAGCCCAACGCTGTGCAGGTGTGTCTGAGGACATCATCGACCTCTCGGGGTCCCTTTGGTTCTCTCTCTGGGAAGCTTGACTGGGCAGCCCATCTGGAATGTTTACATTTTAACTGTATTTCGTGGTTGTTGGTGTTCTAGGACCCTGAGCCCCTCCCCTACCTTCGCCATGACGACGCCTACACCTTCAACATTAATCTGTTTGTGTCAGTGAAAGGTCAGGAATTGATGCACATACACACACTAACAAACACAAACTAATGGGTTTGGTTCTAATCCAATTAAAAAGACGCCCACTCACATTATGGACCAAGACAGTGTTAGCCCAGAGGCTACTGGTGTTAATGAGTCACTGTTTAGAGCTTTTACATGCTAATGGTCTCAACGAAGAAGTCTCCCTCGCTCTTACTCTCTCCCTCCCTTTCACTCCTGTCGCCCCTTTCTCTTTATCCCCCTTTCTCTCTCCCTCTGTTTCTCCCTCTTTCTCTCTGTCTCTCATATCTGGACACCCTGTCTGTTTATCCAGGAGAAGATATGAGCGAGGCAGCCACCATATGCAAGTCCAACTTCAGGGTAAGGTTCCATCCAGCTGAGCTTGAAGAGCAGTTGTGGTGTGTCATCAAGGAGATTCAGAGTGTTCCCATCGCTTTCTCACGCTACACCTCTCACTCTTTAACCCCTGCTCTCTGTCTCTCTCCTCCAGTATATGTACTGGACTATGAAACAGCAGTTGGCTCACCACACAGTCAATGGCTGCAACGTCAGACCTGGAGACCTACTGGCCTCCGGAACTATCAGCGGACCTGTGAGTGTGTGTCTGTGTGCGTACGTGTGTGTGAGTACATGTGTGTGCATCTTTGTGTGTGTATGCAAGTGAGCAAGCCTGTACATCTGTGTGTGTGCATGTTTGTCTTTGTGTGTTCTTGACTGTGTCTCTGCTGGGTCTACAGGAGCCAGACAGTTTTGGCTCCTTGCTGGAGCTCTCCTGGAGGGGCTCCAGGAGCATCGACCTGGGAGGGGGCCACACCAGGACCTTCCTCAGGGACGGGGACCAGGTCACCATCACAGGTAGGGGACCACACTGAACCACTTTACTGCTGATTCACACAGCAGACTGAAGCTCCTTCCTGTACGCAGCTGCTCTGCAAGAGGCCCTGACTCTCTCTCTCACACACACACACACACACACATAAATACACACACACATACATAAACACACATACACAGACACATACAGTCACACATACACCCCTTTTCTCTCACACAGACACTTTCTCTGAGCTTCTCAATCTCTCTCTCTCTCTCTCCTTCTCTCTCTCCTGCTCTCTCTCGATGTCTATGTACTCAGTATACAATACATTTGATTATGTACAAAATTAGATTATGAACGATGTTGTCAGTGGACACAGTATGAATACAAAGCCTATTGAATGCAATTTGCATCTAACCAAAAATTCAAACAGTAATAACTTGGTGCAAATAGGAACAGAGCTCCAGTGCAGTAACGAGATGTGGGACATTAAACAGATTACTGAAGCACAGATTAAATTGTGAAGTGTAAATGTATACAGTATATTAGATGTAGAGAAAGAGAATCAAGAGGCAACCATCTTTTTTCCTGTCTAGGTTACTGTGAAGGTGATGGCTATAGGGTAGGGTTTGGATCCTGTGTTGGATCCATCCTCCCAGCCCTGTAGCCTTGAGGAACCTGCTGTCAGACCTCCCTTCTGCCTCTCCTGGACCTCTGGCTCTCTAAGATGATGTCTTGAGTTTGAGCTTGAGTTTTCTCATCAATTGTTACTGACTGACTGTCATCCCAGCATTGTGTTACCACAAACAGTATTATGTTCCCTGCTGATGTATGTGTTTGGGAGCTGAAATATAAGAAGTGAAGGAAAGCCTGTTGTGGTTCTTGTAAAGAAGGCAGCAGTCGAGCCGACCCACCTGCTCTGCTCCCGCTCCATCACAGCTCCCCTGCTAAGCTTCTTACTGTCTGACTGAGGAGAGGCACTGAGGATGGAGATAACATGCCTCCATCTCTAGCTGCTTAATTACATTTACATTTATTCATTTAGCAGACACTTTTATCCAAAGCAACTTACAATAAGTACCTGAGGCAAGTGGGGTGAAGTGTCCTCCCCAAGAACACGTCACATAGCCACAGCCGGGGCTCGATATCACAACCTTCCGATCACAAGGCCAACGCCTTAACCCGTTGAGCCATCTGATCACCCCGCTCTCCTCTCCTCTGTCACTAGGCTGAGCATGTCTCCTACCTCTCCCTCCCTCCCTTCTTCCCACCTCGCAAGTGGAATCCTGTGTGTGTGTGTTTGTGTGTGTGTGCGTGCGTGTGTGTGTGTGTGGAAATAGTCTGACAGACGTCAGCAGAGAGTCCTATCTAAATTAACTGACAGACATTAAATTTTTATCTTATCAACATTTTCTCTCATCAACAAAATCTTATTGCATTTATTCATTTATTTATTAATTTAGCAGATGCTTTTTTGTATCCAAAGTGACCTTATCATTGTGACATCTTTACTAGAATACAACCATTCTGACATCACTACTGAATTGAATTGAACTACTGGAATCATACAATTATGACATCACACCTGGTATCCAACCACTGAAACATCCCTACTGAAACATAACCATTGTGACACCCCTGCCATGGTGATGTCACAGCTTGAACCCAATCATTGTGACATCGCTGCTGGAACATAACCATTGTGACATCACTACTGGAATCCAATCATTACGACATCACAGGCCAGTTCTCTCTAGACTCAAGCCTCACTAGGAGACTGAGCAGTATTGCTTTAGCTGAAGACGAGACAGCCCTTAGTATTTATCTTTAACAATTGAAAAGACTTCCAGCAGAGTGTTGTCGGATGGACCGGTCATGTCAGACAGGAGCAGGACAAACGCAACAGAAGCGGGGAAGATGCGGACGCGCACAGCCACTCTCAGGAGCTTCACGAGAGCCTCGTCACCACGGGGAAAGGTGATGAGTCACACAGTGAGTAGATCACAGGCCCCTCAGCCAGGTCCTTTGATGTTCCTTTATCAATGGGCGTGCGCGTGTGTGAAGTGTGTCTCGCAGCAATCCCATTACAGAACATGTTCCACCAGGCCAGGCCTTTGATGTGTGTGTGTGTGTGTGTTTGTGTGTAGGCTGGCTTCACGCTTGTTACCAAAAAGAGACGCTTCCTGTTGGTATGCTTGCTGCTCCTGCTCTATTGATAAAAGCATGTGTATGTGTGTCTGAGAGAAAGAGAGAGGTTTGTCCAACACTGTGAAGGATTGTTGGAGCAGGACTGCTGTTGTTGTGAGTGGGTGTGGGTTGGTTAAACATCCTGGGGTTTCCAAACACAGGGTCACAGAACTGCAGAGTCAGGCCCAACTTGGAAAGGTCAGCTAATTAAGACGCATCGATTCCTAATAATACGGAAACACTTGAGGAGGAATACAGCATGGTCTGTTGAACACAGGGCTAGTGGGCCGCAGTATGTAGACCCAGGAGCATCTAGGAGTGGCTGGGCTGTGGTGATGCAAGTCTGTGTTTGTACAGACTGGCCTATGGGGTGTGTGTGTGTGTGTGTGAGATTGAGAGTCTGTGTGTATTTTTGAGCTTGTGTGTCTGTGAGACAGTGTGTGTGTGTGTGTGTGTGTGTGTGTGTGTGTGTGTGTGTGTGTGTGTGTGTGTGTGTGTGTGTGTGTGTGTGTGTGTGTGTGTGTGTGTGTGTGTGTGTGTGTGTGTGTGTGTGTGTGTGTGTGTGTGTGTGTGTGTGTGTGTGTGTGTGTGTGTGTGTGTGTGTGTGTGTGTGTGTGTGTGTGTGTGTGTGTGTATATGTAAGAGAGAGAGAGACTGTGTGTGCATGAGAGATTGAGAGTATGTGTGCATTTTTTAGCTTGTGTGTCTGTGTGAGACATAGTGTGTGTGTGTGTGTGTGTGTGTATGTGTGTGTGTGTGTGTGTGTGTCTGTGTGTGGAGAGAGACTGTGAGTGTGTAATTGAGAGTGTGTGAATTTTTGAACAGTCTGTGTGAGAACGTGTGTGTGGGTGTGTGTGTGTGTGTGTAAGTCTCCTCAGGACCAGATGGTTGCCTCAGGGTCAGCTGTCATCACAGTTCACCTACTGATGCTTATCTCCATATTAGATGGGGACGACTCGTCATGCAGTACACAGTGAGCAGAGCAGAGAAAGGAAAGTGGGTTTTAAAGCTCGATCTTTACACTGGTTATGGAATGTAGGAGAGATATTGATCCAGGTGGGTTTTAGAGGAAGGTGAAGGATGGGGAACTGGTTTGATGGAACACAGACAGGAAAGGAACACACCCACCCAACACTGCAGTGGTTCAGCCCAAGATCCTCTCACCCAATCAGAATGCAGAGCTTGACCTCAGGGCTCAGTGATCAGGAGTTCCTGTTACGCTCAGAAGCACTAGATCCTAACACCGTGTGGAACTGTTCCCCTCCTCCATTCATCCTCTCTCTCTCTCTTCTCTGTTTTTCCTTTGGTTGGTGCTGGACCTTGTCACACACACGCTGGGAGGAGGTAGAGAGAGCTTAAGGGATCATGGGGTGGTGAGGGAACGTGCATTTCTAATGCTTACTTTCTCAGCGCAATTTACAACCCAAACAAACAGTTATACTGGGCTGAGTTAGAGTGTGTCTGACCCTGCCAAGAAAATGACAGACCTCTGCATTTAAACAAATGAAGAGGTGAAGCCTAGTTTAGGTGCACTTGGTTTGATTAGTTGCCGGCTTGTGGGAAAAAGACAACTCCTGGAAGAAAAAAAAAACTTGAGTTCTGCTTCTTCTGACCAGGCTTGGGAAACCAAACTCAGCTTAGCCAGCTCATCTGACTAAAACAAACAAACAAAAAAAAAGTTTTGCGTGATTAAAACAAATTTCGAACATTTAGTTTTCCACAGAGGGCTGTGAAAAGTGTCAAACGGAACATACTGTACTTCTTCATCAGAAGCCTGCATGTTGTCACTATGACCACCCCTCCCCCTGCTTTTTCATGTGAGCTCCCTGACCTTGCTGCTCTTGTGGCTTAGTTCCAGGCCCCTGATCACGACACAGCAGGGCTGAGAGCAGGAAGGGGGGCAGGGGGGGGGGGGGCTGGTGATAACCACTTCAATGCCCTCTGAACTCCCCTGCCCCTCTAGGCCCCTCCAGGCCCCGTCCGCTCCCTCCCCCAGGCCCCTCCCGGGCCCCCCAGGCTCCTCCTAGCCTCTCCGATAGGGCAGCAGGTTCAAGTGGAGACAGGTCCCTGGACAGCTGAAACCACCTGGCTGTCAGCAGGCTGGACTAATTAGCCGTGTTCACTTCTCTCCCGTAACCACATACATTCCAGATAGCCTTCCTCCAGCGCTGCGGTTAATCCCTGACCTTGACCAATCAGAGGGCTTCTCCACACCTTACAGGGGAGATGTGTAAAATATAGCGGATTATCTTTGCTGCGTCGCTGCAGCAACACGGTCCTGCTGGGAAGACTGCGCTCTGTCGAGTGGGTCACATTATGAACGGCATGTGTGGAGATTTTATAGGCTAACATTCCAGAACCCAGGAGCGGCTAGTATGCATGTCTAAGAGGGGGAGACGGGGGAGGGAGAGAGCGAGAGACATAGAGACATGCAGGGAGAGAGGTGGCATGAGGACACTGGAGAAGAGGAGATGGGGGGGGGGGGGGGGGGAGTGCATGAAAGTGTGAATTTCTGTTCATACACAGAACATGTTGCCAGTACCAGACAAATGGCAAGAGCCTAATAAACACACACGCTCACACACACATAACACACGCTTTCACACTCCTCCACACACACACTTTCACACCCACATGCCTCATGCTCTGAATTTTCTACTTGTGCTTCTGAAGGCTGAAGGAGAAGCGGCAGGCCTGTCTCTGATTGGCTGTGCTGCTGCAGGGTTAGCAAAACAGTCACGTCAGCCACAAACACCTTCCCAAAACAGAAACTTTCACTTTTCAGAAACTTCTGGACTTGGTGTTGTGTTTTCCCGAATGATGTAACACAACGTTAGGATGTATCTGAGACCAACTTGTCTTAAATCTGTTTGAAATGCGTTATTTCTGCTGCCGTAGCAGTGCAGCTTCATACTGACCTGCAGGCTACTGAAAGGAAACCTTTTGAAGATGAAGGGGTGGTTCTCTGTAGAACACCTCTCAAAGGAGCTTGATCCAGTTAGACGTCCATCCAGACGTCAGACCCAGTTAGACGTCCATGATAACTCATTGTCAGAGTCATATTTCATTTAGATTCAATTAAAATTGCATGCCAAGACAATTGGATCACTCAAATGAGGGCACATCATTATCATCTTTATTATAGACAGGCTAAATGTAGCTCATTTTCCTTTACTGTCTAACATAGCCATCTGGTCACCTGCAGCAGGTGTGTGTGTCTGTAGCTGTTTATCATGTACTGAACACCAGACACGACCTGACCCCCCCTGTTCCTCTGACGGCTTTTACAGGTAGAACTTATAAGAGCGCTTCTTTGTCTTGCTGTAACAGGTGAGGGTGGATTTACTCCCTCAGGGCTGTGTTTAGAGCCTGTCTGATGCTCAGTCCTGTGTTACTTACAGTAGGCTTTCAGCTCAGGCACTTCATAACATGCACGTCAAACAATCATTTTCACGAAAGAAAAAAAGTGTCAAGGACGATCGGAAAAACAGCCACGTATCAGTTTGTGCTCCAGCTAATACGAAGACAGCGATGAAAAGAGACAGGTTTGATTTATGAACGCAGACATAAAATACTAGGCAGGATGGTTTATTTAAGCAGTCTCTCACATCACGCCGTAGGATATGGTTTTTGTATCACAGATGGGCGTTGGTCTGTCTCACCCTAAACACAGTGAAATATCACAGGCTTAAGTGAGCTTTTGGTTTTGTAAAACACTAATATACACTTCCATGTACGGGAAAGTTCAATTAGGCCTTAGTGGCTGCCTGTAGATTTTCATCAAGGGGTAACGTTATTTTGTAATCGCTAAGAAGAAATAAATGATCCCTTATCAGTCCCCTAATGGGGAAATTGAACAGGTGCACAGATATTCAATGCATTGGCTGGGATTCAAACCCCCACCAGGAATGAAACCCAGGCCTTCCGCACATGGAAGGCAATAATTCTACCACTGAACCACCGGTGCTGCCTTTAATTGGCATTCTGTTATAATTTGTTGGATTGTGATAATGTATTGTGGATCTGACATTAGACTGGTAGATTATTAGTTCATGCAGTCATGGACCAATCATATTGCTCGATTTGAGCAACCCGTTTTATAAAATGTCACAAACGATGACATGGCTGTCACATGCTTTATGTGAACGTTTAATTGTGAAGGTGTTATTTTAAAAAGCTATGTTAGGGACATTCCTTTCTTTTAGGAAAGCTTAGCCATGCTGAAATGATCGATTGTCCATGAAGTTTGGGGCCTGGAGTGTCGATACGATGACATTCAGCTCTGCTTTCAGGAGCAAACGCACGTCAAAAATTTAGTAAAGTCATTTTTCTTCATGGTTTGTAAAAATCCGTACAAAATGTCCTAGGCTTGGCCCCTGAAATGTTCTGCCAATAATACAAAGTACAATACATTTCAGTTGAGTCGAATCATTTTCTTCATCTTCATCCTACTGGTCAGGGTCATTTAAAGGGACAGAACTGTGTGCAGAGGCTTTGTTGAGTCTGGACATGGAGAGAGAGAAGTCTTCAACTCTACAGGTTGTCTCAGTTGGCCTGGAGGGTTAGTTAAACTGCAGTGTCAGTTGGACTGGAGCAGTGGATGCATACGTGTGTGTGTCAAGTGTGTGAAAATGCTTGTGTCAAGTGTGTGTGTGTCAGATGTGTGTGTGTGTCAGTTGTGTGAACATGCGTGTGTCAAGTGTGTGTGTCAGATGTGTGTGTGTCAGTTGTGTGAGCATGCGTGTGTGTGTTGTGTGTGTGTCAGTCATCCAGATGCTGCTCCTCCCAGGTGGAGGTTGGGATAGCGCTGTAAGGGTCCATGATGACTTTGGCACAGCGTATGATCATGGCCACCAGGAGCAGACACAGGAAGGCGATGCAGCCCAGAGTCAGACCCTGATCCACGTCCACAAAGGCCGGGTCTGGAGTGCTGTCCTCCTCCATCGCTGCTCTCTGTCTGAGTCCTCAGCCTGGCACACAGCGCCACAACCATCCTGAGGGGCGATCTGTGACGGAGAGAGAGGGACAGGGGAGGACGGGGAGGAGTGTGAACACGGAGGAGAAGAACGAAGAAGAAGGAACTCGGATGAAACTGAAAGGAATGGAGAGAGTGAAGGAGAGGGTCAAAGGTCGTATTTACTACTCTGTCTCTATCTCCCTCCCTCCCTCTCTCTCCCTCTCTCTCTCTCCCTCTCTCTCTCTCTCTCTCTCTCACTCTCTACTCTCTCTCACTCTCTCTGACACACTCTCTCTCACTCTCATCTGCTATAGCCCGAATCTAGTCAGTAAACCCATTTGGAACTACAGATGCTAGTTAATTAGATCTTCTCGATTGAGTGATTCATCTCTGACAGGCTTGTGTAAAATCCTAACAGATTTGATGGTGTTTTAACTCCTGCTGTGTATCAGGCGTTAAAGCATCCTTCATTGATCCCTGACAGAAACAGGAAATAAAAAAAAAACAGCTTCTAATTAAATACATCAGCGTTCTCTCTCCTAATTGTTCTGCAGTCCCAACTGTCAATGAAAAAACATTCACAAGGACACAGATAAACAGCACCACTACTGGACAATGGTTATGGCATCGAAGCCCTCTAAATAATAAATGCATTACGACAACATAAAATGATGTGCTAGGCCAGTCCTTTCACTAAGGACATTCTGTGACTGACTAAGCCGCAGGATGTTCAGAACTCTTCATGCAGCTGTGTCTAAACCATAAACCACATTCAAGTGTTGTACACCCAGGAAGCAGAACTGTGGTGATTTGTCTTAACCAGGCAGTCTTCAAATCCATCTACTGCAAGAAGGAGATAAGAAAGAACAATCTGGATGAAACAAGAGGAAAGGAAAATACAGCTTGTGTTTTTATCAGCCGCTCCTGTTGCCTCTGTTCATATGTGTTTATTCCACTGCAGCTAGACGAGGAGAGGATACAAGGAGAGGAGACAAGATCAAGTGAACTTCCCTAGGGCATCAAGATGCAGCCAGGCTGAGGTTTCCCAGGGCAACACATGCTGGTGGCAACAGAGTGATGCTGAGTTAAAACAGAGACATGATTGGACCTTACCCTCTGGTGAGCAGTCTACATTAAACTGATCATTTAACCCTCTCTGTCTCTCTCTGTTGTCTCCCCTGCCCTCTACCGGTCTCACCCTCTCTGTCTGTCTGTCTCAGTTGTTCCCACCTGTCTCACCTGCTCTACCTCCCTCAACCCCCTCATATCTGTCTCACCTCCTCTACTTGTCTGATCCCATATACCTGTGTCCTCCTCTCTACCGATCGAATACACTCTTGTCTCACTCCACATACCTGTCAACTATCTTTCTCACCCTCTCTCCGTTCCTCCTACCTGTCTCACCCTCTCTTTACATTCCCAGAGACTGTGAGACAGACAAAGTCATAACCCATCCATAGATTCCCCAGCATGAAGGTTAGAGCAACCTTTTACCCTTGAATAGACTCTCTGAACTCCCCCCCCCCCCCCTCTACCATACACACACTTCTGACAGGCACACAATGAGAAATCATTTTCTCCCTCCACTGATCTGTCCAGGTGAGGGGCTGTGTGGAAGAGAAGGGGAGAGAGAGAGTGAAAGAGGCAGAAATCCTCAAGGGAAATAATCATGTTCAATACTTCATCCATCCATCCTCTATCCCTTCACAATGCTACATTTACATTTCATTATCCGGCAGACGCTTTCATCCGAAGCAATTTACAGATAGTGCTAAGACAGAACAGAAGAGGAAGAATAGGCAGAGCGTCATTCTTTTTTGTATTTCACTGAGGAAGAAGCTAAGGAACTGTCTCTCCCTCTCTCTCTTTTTTTCATAGTCACATTACAAATACTCTGTCAAATAGCTGTTAGATTCTGGTCTAAGGGGACGACTTCTCTCTGAGTCTCTCTGGTAGCTCTTGGTCTTCTCTCTCATCCTTACCCTGGCTTTTTTCATTCTCTCCCCCCCTCTCCTCTCCCCCTCCCCCCCTCCCAAAATCTCTCCCCCTGTCTCTAGACTCAAGCTACTGTAGCCTTGGTTACCCTCATTAGCAATTTAATGGTAAATTATAGATGTGAATGTGCAGCTTCCGAAGTGTGTTGTTAAACCTGTCTGTTACATCTGCTGACATTTACTGAAGATAAAACTCATATTTAAAAAGACCGGGAGCTCTGTAGACATTAAGATGGACCGACTGCCTTTGAAAGCTACGTTGTTTTGATTAAGTGTTCCAGGAAAAAGCTTTACAGGATATTCAAATGAGAACAAATAAACAAACGTGTCAGAAACATTTAATGTAATTGATGACACTTGCTGCATTCCTATATATTTCTTGTACAAACACACACACACACACACACACACACACACACACACACACACACACACACACACACACACACACACACACACACACACACACACACACCACCTCATGCATACCAATTAACCAGCATCAGAAGGTATTCTCCAGCCACCAGAGGCAGGGTGAATCATGATAATGAGCTCAAGTATGAAGCCTCTCATCTGTTATGCCAGGGTCTTTTACATCCAGATATCTCTGCTGAAAGATCTCCTGTCCCTCAGTCAGACGAGGCTGAAGTGGGTGTAATGGATGAACAGAGCACCTCATCAAAATAATTACACTTATCGTACAACAACAGGGCAATCCATGTGAGTATATGCAGGCCAATCAATTACTCCTGTTATCGAGCGGTTATGAAATGATGAATGGTGTTTACAGGATGTTTATAATGAGGAAGACGCACAAGCCAGGTAATTAGATCAGTAACGAGACGCACTGGCACAGCATTGTGGGTAAGTTCCAAACGGATACTTTTGGCCTTGGTGTTCATGATGATACGGTACTGTGTGGGGAGTTGGAGAGGCAGGAGGAGGGAGAGATGGAAAAAGACAGACAGACAGAGAGAAGCAGACTGCTGACTGCAGAGACTGAGAGAAGTCCTGTGCTGGAAGATAAATGACTGCTGTTGGCGTTATCATCTAGACCCTAATACACTGTGACACACACAGCCTTGCCATAATTGACTGCTATGATTAACATACTGCAATCATGTGGAGAGCTTTACTTTAAGCAGACACACACACACACATACACACTCGCACACTGTGACAAAGGCTGTCGTGTGTAATCTGTGTGTATAAGAAGAGTAGAATTCTGGTTCGACAAGAGCCGGATTCATTTTCTCAGGACCGTTTCCAAAGGCTCAGTATAAACTAGAACACAGCACAGGGTAATAAAATGCCCCCCCGGGTAAAAAAAAGTCCATATTCTTGTTAACATCGAAATGGAATTTAAACTTTTTTTAATCTTCCAAAGTCAGCTGTTTGTCTGTGTGAGGTCACCTAAATCAAGGTTAAATTGAATTATTTGCAACAGCCTTAATCGCTCTCTTTCTTTCCCTTTCTCTCCCTCTTTCTCCTTCTCCTTTCTCTCCCTCTTTCTCCTCTCTCTCTCTCTTGCTCTTTTCTGTTCATCTTGTCTTCTACGGAGGTAAAAGTTCTGCCTGCTGGTTCCATTCATTCCAGCCCATCTGTTAGAGAGAGAAGGATATGGACAGAGAGAGGTGGGAGGGAGAGCAAAGGGTACAGACACTTGAGATACAGAAAGGAAAACAGGAGGCCGTAGAGAAAGAGAGAGAGACAAAGAAAGAGTGAAAGAGATTACGCATCTGTTCTGTATGTCCACCCTGTCAGAACGAGAAAGGCAGATGGAGGAGAAACAAGCCAAGGAGTGGACAAGCACCTAAACTGCTCTCTGTGTTTACACTTCCCTTTCACTCTCCCCCTCTCTTCTTCTCTCTCTCGCTCTCTATCTCTCTTTCTCTTTCCTTCTCTCTCTCTCTCTCCTCTCTCTACCTCTCTCTCTCTCTCTCTTTGGCAATCTTCCCCTCCTTTCACCCTCTCTCTTCATCTGTTCTTAAGCTGCAAAGTGAAAGAACTGAAGGGTGGGCATGGTGGTGGTGAAAGGGGGGTGGGGGTTAGGGTGAAGAGGGTAAGGAGGGGGAGCAGGGGTGAGGAGGGGGAGGGTAAGGGGGGGGAGGGGGTGGTGGAAAATAACAAAGCCTGTTCCTGTGTGCCTGGTTCGAGGCGGCAGAGGAACCGGCCTCTGAGACATTGTAACTCCCTAGGACTTCAGGGAGGCCGGCTCCTCCACCACTACACAGCCACACGGTCCTCACTGGAGCATGAGAACAACAAACTAAACAAACAAACAACAAAAACATACCATGTCGGCATAACCGTCACCCTGGGGAGATTTCTGAGTTTGAACGGCTGGAGATGTAGTCCCACGCACACAAAAATACACACATATACCCACACACACTCTTATTGACGCTCTAGTGAGCAGCTGTCTGTCCTGTGACACACTCTGTCAGCCAGTATGCACTCCGGAAGAGCTACTGGTCAATCATAAGAGAGACACACAGACTCCTTAACTAGAAACAAACTTTATCTGGTTCTGCCAGACACAGGTAGAGGATGATGGCGTAAGACGCCATCTTCACGCCGTCCATCTGTCTGCCAGAGCAGGGCGCAGAGGGCATCCCTGATCCTGGAGGGGAGTTGACTATAGTCACATCCCTTTCGCTGAAATCCTCTTAAAAGAACATTATGGTACCTCAAGGCTAAAACTGATCATATAAATCATGTCTTAAAAGGCCATCGATCCTGGTCTGGAATAGGCTGCTGTCTCCTTGCCTTGTCCTGCTCTTGTATGCCAGCGACTGGGGTCACTGCGAACCAGAGCCCCGGGATCGATGCCCAGAGATGTTGCCAAGCACACGCTGACCTGCTCCACAGAACGATTCAACACTCCGCCATTAATAATGAAAGTGTTAAAACAGAGTCCAAAAAAAGTGGAGAAGGAATGGATTTTTCTTCAGTTACTTTGCTTCACAAGGCTTTTCTCTATAGCCTCCAGTCAGCGATCGTTTCATAAAAAGAAAGAGTTCTGTCTATAAAGAATAAACGCAGTTTCAAGGATACAGCTATGAAAAGCCCAGTTTTGCCTCGAGGCTGCTGTTTTAATCTAGATTTTTATGCATGAGCTAATCTCAGAGGGAATCATGTTTAATTTGCTAAACATGCACACACATGGGCTTTTGATGTGCGCACACACATGCACACCCATACAATAAACACACACACTGTGTGTTTAACACTGTAAAAACTATAAACAAGGCATAAATTAAATCAGACGTGTTAATCAAATCTGATAGTCATCAAACGTGAAATGTTTGCGCTCTTAGTCTGGATGCAAGCAAGTTTTACAGTGACATCAGTGACATCACTCCTCTGAGGGGGGGGGGGGGGGGGGGGGGGGGGAGTTATGATATGGCATCCAACACCAAAATGTATGTTGATTTACAACACTAGCTACATAAAAGGCTGTCACAGTAAATAAAACGAAAAACAAGCCGGTAAGGATGAGAATAGCTAGCAGAAGCAATACAAACAATGCTTAAACTGCTGTTTTCCAACTCTGACCCAAGTAAAACATTGGATTTCTGTGTTTCTTTCGCTAATGAGTTTTTCTGGCAGTTTTTCCTTGTCTTCCTTGAGGATCTTCCTGGCAGGCAGGACCAGAACCCTGCTCCCTCCTCCCTGGATCGCCACAGATCACAGGGCTCTGTTTCCTCTGTCCCTCCAGGACCCAGCAGGACCCTCCAGGACCCTCCAGGACCCAACAGGACGCTGCAGGACCCTCCAGGACCCAGCAGGACCTTCTAGGACCCTCCAGGACCCAGCAGGACCCTGCAGGACCTTCCAGGACCCAGCCTGATCTGCAAGCAGCTGTAATGATCTGGATGTTTCTTAAACACTCATTATAGGATGCTGGAAAACACCTCAGATCTAGACCTAACGTTCTAGAAGTAAACACATTGCAAGCGCAAGGAAACACACACAGTACACATCACACAAAGCACGATGAAGCCATTATGAGCCGAATTACGCGTAGCTAAAAGCAACTAGTAATAGGATCCGATAATTCAATTTGGCTGATCGCTCTCTAATTTCTCTTGTTCCATTAAATGTGTTTGTTTCACTGCAGTGGTTTCAGGTTTAATTTGAGATAAGGGACTTCTAGTTCTAGTCTAACAGATAAACATTGGTAGAACAAACACTGCAGTGATAAAATAAAGCTTAATTCTGTTCCTCCCCTGCCAGTTTGCCTTCGATCCGTTCAGGACTGTCAGTGCAGATACTTTTCCTCTCATATCTTCCCTGTCTATTCTGCCACCAGCTGCCATACAAGGATTCATATCTTATATTCCACTGTATCATTTCCCCCAATTCTCAAACAAAGCGTACTGGTGTGAAACACAGGCTCACTGTACACAGACAAAGCAGGGCAAACAGCAGAACAGGACTGACATGGTCAAAGTTAACCAGAGCTAACAACATCCTATCCTCCAGACCACCAGCAGCCCCTCTGTCCCCCTCTGCCCCCCTGACTCCTCTCTGTCCTGGCTGGCTGAAGACTGAATCATGCACACATCCACCAGAAACATCCTCTGAGAGGCTCTTATACTACAGACCCTAATAAGCATCTTCTACTACAAGAACATTATGCTCAGACAGGCAACAAACACTCACACACACTCTGCCCCCCTCCCATCCCCTCCACACACACATGTGTACACACTGATCACCACCACACCCAGCAACAGCACAGTCAGAACCAGCAGTGGAAGACTTGTAGACTGCTGCCAGATGCAAATACACAGAGAGAGAGAGGGAGAGAGAGCGAGAGAGAATGCGATGGAGACAGAAAAAGCTAGACAGCCGATGATCTTACCTGCTCCACTCACATCCCTGCCGCTCAGTCAGGTAAGAGAGGTGCGTGTGTCTGCTCAGGAGTCTCCAAGAGAGAGTGAGGGGGGGAAAGAGAGAGAAATTAAAAGGAGAGAGTGCGTATATATGCTCAGGAGTCTTGAAGAGAAAATGTGAGTGAGTGAGTGAGTGAGTGAGAGGGAGGGAGAGAGAGGGGAAGGGAGAATGAGAATAGGGAGAAAAAAGAGAACAAAATAAGTAGAGAAATAGGTGAAGAAAAGGAAAAAAGGAGCAAAGGAGAAGAAAAGTAAGCTAGATAGTTCGAGAAATGGAGGAGAGGAAATGATGATGATGATAGAAGTTAAGGAGTAAGAGGGTGATGGATGAGGAGAGCCAAAAAGGGAAGACAAGTGAGAGAGAAAAGAGAGTGGGTCAGAGCTAGCTGCTATCTTCCTCTCCCTACACACTGAGCCCCACAGGCACACATACTGGGGAGGAGATACTCCACACACACACTCACCCCCCCGCCCCCACACACACCTCACAAGCACACACACTACGAAACAAAATACTGCTGTGCGTTACATACTTTGTCCTCAACACAGTGACAGTCTTCCTTGCAGAGTCTAAGAAAGTCACAGGAAGAAATGTCCTCACTCAACACATTGTTGTATACGTATGTGTCTGAAAGAGAGAGGTAGGGAGAGAGAAGGGGAGAAAGAGAGAGTGGGGGGGAGAGAGGAAGAGAGAGAGAGAGAGAGAGAGAGAGAGAGAGAGAGAGAGAGAGAGCCGGCTGTCCACCATGTCACAGCCAAGCAGAAGGCCTGTACTGGACAGTCACAGAACTCCTCTGGCCAAGGACAAACATGACAGGACACTGCCGTTTGGGCAGGTTCCCATGGCAGCTGGACATAGTACACGTGAACAGTGAAACATCCCTGGGTCAACTCAGTCTCTCTCTCTGTCTCTATTTCTAACTCTCTCTCTCTTTTCCTCTCTCTGTCTCCCATCACATGCAGTACCACTTTCCATGCAGCTCACGTTTTAGCGTGCATATGTTTGAGTTGTCGTTGACTAAACACATTCCAAGAATCATCCTGACCTTTTTTACACTGTTTTTAAACTCCCTGTTCCTGGTTGTGATGTTCTATGTCAGAGTCCTCTATCGCTACTGACGCTGATGGTTGAGTTTGTTTTATGGTCATTAATTATTCATCTGAGCATACTAAACTATTTATTAAAGCAAATTACAACTGTAGACTTGGCACGATAGACCTCCTTGGTAAAGATCAATATAATCTTCTCCCTTTATTTCACCTCCCATCTAAACTCCTAAAGGCCATTTTCCCAGACAATGATCAAACCTAGCCATAGACCAACCATTTTTCCCCCAATAAAGTATCATTAAAATGTTCTCTTTCTTTAAGTCTAGGCTTAATACATCTTTAGGTAACTGGGCAAAGAGAGTTGTATCAGGAAACTGATTGGACGAAAATCACTGGTCTGACTGTTCATGAGAGCCCTTCTGAATTAACCCCAAAGAGGAATAGGCCCAAGCCAGTACAACAACATTATATATGTCTATGAGTACAACTGCTGGAGGAACCAGGGATTCACAATGGAGGGTGGCTGAATTACAGCAAAGAACTGGTGCAACACGAAACTCCTCCCCCTAGGCAAACACGGGCCAGCTTTCAAATGTTCCCCCCTGCTAGGTAAGCTATAGGGAAGAGAGACACATTCAAATGAGCCGTTTTGTTTACGACAAGAGTCAACCCTGAGGCTGACAGAAACACAAAAACAGCTAATGAGGAGAGCTTAAGCTCTAATTACAGGGGTGTCCTTTCAGTTCAGTCTTCACATCGGCGTTCACTTGTAAAATAGTTTAACGTGCACCTGTGAAGTTGAACGTGCTTTAGTGTGAAAGTGTTGAACATGATCTTATCTGTGGTGTAACAACATAAGAATAGGGTTTGTAAACATTTGACAAGGCTTCCTTTATTTGACCTTCCGCAACTCCCGTCGAAATACCTTTTTTATCATAGCTTTTAATGACTGTGAACCCAAGTTGCTGACATCTTCAACTGTTTTTAAAGAATGGTACTTTACCCCCCTCCTTTTTTAGTGTTCCTTGTTTTCTCGTCGTTTTAAAATTGAATATTGTGTTTACTTTTTTGTCGTTTGTAAATACGTAAATACAAATTACTTTTTGTGATTATATTTTACAATCCTTTTACTTCAAACAGCAGTTTTGTTCTCTTAAATCTTAACTAACAATGTGTCCGCGTGAAATTATGTGTAAACAGTATTTTTGAATGTCATTCAAATAGAAAATTTTGATACAACACGAATCTATTGCTGTCGTTTCAATACGCTGTATCAATGCTTTACCACCTTGTGAATAGGTTACAAGCCCTAATTTCACTGAGCAGAGAATAAAGCATTAATTAATTCCAGTGAAGTCTCGCGGTGCTACCTCTCAGACATCTTGCATGTTTTAGTCTAAGAGAACGGAATTTATTTGCACTGGGCCGAGGCGATCTAGAACGAAGGGTTTTCGTGACATTATTTGTGTATTTTTTTGCTCCAATCGGGACTAATGCATGAGAGGCTATAGCGGCTAAACTGAGCCTCGCGTGCCAAACCCCTCAGTAGATCGTCTCCCGGGGCTCGAGCCGTATTGTGCGTCATTTTCATCAGCTGCATTTTGTTTTTTCCATCGAGGCAACATGGCAACTCCAGCCGCGGTCAATCCATCGGGTAAGTCTGGATTTCGACACAGCAATAAAAACAATATCGTTCGTTTTTTGATTCTGATACGAGACGGGATGTTAAAAGAGCGCAGGAATGTTATTTTAGGAGCTTTAGCAAAAGGAGGGTCAAATCCTCCCGAGCTCGAGCTCAGCGCGAGCCTTGAGCTCGAGCCTCAGCGCGAGCCTTACAGCATCCCCTTCCCCCACCTCCAGCCCCCCGTCACATCGCTGACCGATACATGCTTTTGTTTCGGTTACCGTGTGTCCGTACAAGCAGTGTTTTCATATATAATATGCAACAACAGCAACAAACAAAAAAAGCCTATTAATAATTGCAGCGGTTTTAAATATTCAGTTGAAGCGAGCTGCTGTTCGCCTCTTCAGTCCAGGCAGCCCAGCTCAGCTACGTGCTTTGATTTCTCTGAATAGTTCCTCGATGATACAAAGCTTATTTAGCATATCTTTGCCTAGACACGTTTTTTTTTATTGTGGGGGTATGTTTGATGGTGGTGAAGCTCTGGTGTGACTGTTTTGAGCTCACTGTGCCTGTTGATCCCATGATTGGTTTTGACACTGGAGTTTGCTTAATGCCATATTGAGTGTGCTAGATCATTAATCAGCACTAAGTCAGGCTGTGTGTAAACTCTCCCCTGGACACATTAAAACATATAGCTGCCTTTGATCTGTGTCAGTTGTCAACATGTTGAAATGTTTATGGTATGGCAGCATTCCAGACCAGGCTTCAGAACACGGAAACACTTTAGTTAACCTTCCCTCTAAGGCAAGTTACATCGATACACACCAAGGCACTTATAGGCGGGATGCACCTTTCCCCAAGACTAGATCTTTCTGGAGCTTTAGGAACAGGCCAGTTTCTAATGTGTTATGCAGGCTCGACCAGCTCAGCTAAACACTATAATGTTGACCTCATTGTGTAGTTTGTAAAGCCCCAACAGGGTCTTGTGTTCCTGTAAGGAAGATATATATGCTTTATTGTCTATAACACAGTGGTATAAGCAAAAGCCTTCTTCATTGGTTTAGTTGTAGTGTTGTTAATGTCAGCAGTGAATAATGATCTTATCAGCTGTTACACATGAGCAGTCACCTGCAGCAGTGTTATAGGTTGCACTAAATACCACTTAGTTACTTACCTGCATTACCACAGAAGGCAAATCTGTGCCACCTCGCTCCCCCCCCCCACCCCCCTCCTCTCATACCTCATTGGTAATGTAAATGAAGATGTAATTGAGAAGGAATGTTCGTGTTATTACCATATTGGCCGCGTACGCGGTCCTGAGGCAGGAGTGTGAATGAACAATGAGCACATCCATCCGTTTAAAAAGGGGGTCAGATGGCACAGCGGTTAAAAGGTTGACCTCATGTTCGGAAGGTTGTGAGATCGAACCCCCGCTGTGGCTGTGTGCTGTTGTGTCCCTGGGCAAGGCACTTCACCCTACTTGCTTCAGGGAGAATGTACATGTACTTACTGTAAGTCACATTGGATAAAAGCGTCTGCTAAAATGAATGAATGTAAATGTAAAATAATGCCAGTATCCCCGGCCTCTCTCAGCCTCCGAGGGTAGCGGGTGTGAGGACAAGGTTGATACCCCCCATACCAATCCAAACAAACACACACAGTCCTCCCACCCCCCCACCCCACCCCCCATCTCTTCGGAACCCATTTAACAAGGGATTTCACCAGTGTTATTGTTTCCTCTTCCACCCCAGTAACAAACCATCTTTTTTCATGAGATTATGTAATAACTTTCAAGGCCATGTTTGTTGTGGTTAAACGATTCCATAAGCTGCGGCTGAGCAGGGGAAGCGTGCGGTCAGATTAGACCTTCACAAGCCTATCTGAAGCTGCCTCTGCATCCAATGATGAAACCGGCCAGGCCTTAAGACAGGTCAAGCGGTTCTGCTGCCCTGCTGATCTGGGATCAGCCGTGACCCCCCCACCCCCCCTCCTTCTCTGAACAGCTAAGGTCACATTAGATGACTCCGGATCGGGGGCCTTGTGTACGTGCGTTGCTGGGAGAGCAGGGGGAAGTGCGCTGTCATTGGTGGATAATCCCGATCAGGCGACGATCCCATTGGCCCTGTGCCTCTGTGTGAGAAGTGCAACGATCTAATAAGGTTAGCGTGATCGTTCTCTGGATGTGTGGCTCAGAAGTGATCAGCGGAGAGAGGAAAAAAAAAAAGGAAAAGAAAGCAGCGACATAGCCTTTCAGTGTTTCTGACGCCACCTTTAAAATGTTCCATCTCAGACGCGGTGATGTGGCACTTAACATGGTAGCAGAGTGTGTTTTTACTCTATGCTTGACTTACTTTACACTGACTTCACATTTGTGTTCATGCTTTAAGCTTCTGGAGAAGAGTATCTGTTAACATCCTGTATGGAGCTTTTTCATTTTTGTTAACAAGTCAAGATGTGATATTTAGATCGGGATTTAGTTATTACACTAGTTATAACATGCAATGGTTTTTTAGTCTTTTCAGGATTTTAAATATGTGTAGCACCAGGGTATCCGGCATGAATTAGATCCAGCATATGATTATCTTCCTTAATAGAAGGACATTGATAAGTTGAAGGTTTACTTTGTGAAGTGTCCATGCCTATAGGGATTGAAACAACAGCAGATCATATTTTATATATTTTTTTGGGCCTGTGTGCATGTGTATTCTAGCTCATTTTTCACAGTTAATTACAGACTAGTAAAATATCCTGAGGCTCTTTGACGGAATGAGCCATCCGATG
Organism: Neosalanx taihuensis; assembly: GCA_030340665.1. Lineage (NCBI taxonomy): Eukaryota > Metazoa > Chordata > Actinopteri > Osmeriformes > Salangidae > Neosalanx > Neosalanx taihuensis. The sequence goes on along the minus strand of CM059295.1, from coordinate 5,614,274 downwards.
GGGGGAGAGCAGAGACAACCTTCTGTGAAAGAGAGGACTGATTGAAAAGGAGAACATTTTGAATACAGGTCCCACAACTCTCTTGATTAATGCAGTCGACCTCAGGGCTTAGTAATGACTGAAGGTGGTGGTGGTGGAGGAGAGTGAGAGTGATAGAGTGATAGAGAGTGTGAGAGAGAGAGAGCCATGCATATCATTAACCGCTCCAGTGTTTTTCCTTGATGTAGAATTGGAAACCTCCAGAGACAACATGCAGACATGTAGCACCAGCTACGATTCAAACCAATATAGGCCACATTCCTTCAGGTTGGACAACAGAGATTGAGGTTACAGAGTTTACCCATTCTGAACAGTAATCGCTCAGCAAGGGTCTTGTACAGTGTGTGTCTCGAGTAAAGAAGTTGTGTTTGTATTGGCTGGCTTCATGAATGAATGATATCAGCTTCACTCTTTGCCAGGGGTGACTCTGCTCTGCAGAGTGCTTTCCTGAGGCTAAGAGAGGAGCGAGGGTGGGAAGGAGAGAACGTATCAAATATTAACTGGGATGACTGGTTTACTGGGGCACACCAGAGGGTCTGTTTGGCCTATCCATAGCATCTGAGTGGGTACGTAAGCAGACCAGAAACAAGGTTTTGGAGGCTGGGAGAGAGACAGGTTTGGAAGCTGGGAGAGACAGGTTTGGAGGCTGGGAGAGAGACAGGTTTGGAGGCCAGGAAAGAGACAGTTTTGGAAGCTGGGAGAGACAGATTTGGTGGCCAGGAAAGAGACAGGTTTGGAAGCTGGGAGAGAAAGATTTGGAGGCCAGGAAAGAGACAGGTTTGGAGGCTGGGAGAGAAAGATTTAGAAGCCAGGAAAGAGACAGGTTTGGAGACTGGGATAGAGACAGGTTTGGAGGGAATCCAGAGAGTGGGTGGTTGAGAGTCAGAAGTGGGAAACATGGAAGTTCTCTCCTTGCTATCTCAATCATAAACACGTCCTTGACCGCCGCATCAGAACAGGACCATGTTAACATTAGGGTTTCAGGATTCAGTATTGAGAAGCAGTATTGACGTGTTGTGATAACCTGACCGGATAACTAACCCCTGATGATAACCTGCTGTTCCTGCTTCCTGCAGAGATGGGCAGTGAGTTGCCGGGGGCGGTGTCCATGCCCGGGGCGGTGGTGGGAGCAGGCCAGGTGAGGATGGGAGGAGCCTTGGCCGGACGCGGGGGCAAACGGAGGTCGGGAGGGTGAGTATTTACTCTGTGGCTGAATCCTCACGTCGCCAACATCCTAACCATCATGCTGATTCGTCATAGTTCCAGGAAAGACAAGCAGGACGTACAGAGAATACCAGCATACCTGTACTTGTTACAAACAGCACAGTAAAGTGAAAATCTGATGTTTGTACTCATACACACACACCACAGTAGCAGGACAACAGTCCTAACCGTGGTTACCGGCCAGCCATGGAAAGATCCAGCCCCCAGAGTTGGCATCGATCAGCCTCCAACGCTGCAACGCCCCCCCCTACACACACACACACACACACACACATACACATACACACACACACACACACACACATACACACAAACACACTCAGAGAGCACTCCTACACAGCAGAGGCAGGTCTGCTTTGGCACGGCAGGGTTGCAGTCGAGGCAGTCCTCACAGCAAAGCCTCACTCGTCCTCAAGGCAACTGTGACACATTCGCTTACGGTGTCGCTAGTTGCCATGGTAATGCACAGACACATCTCTTGCTCATTATCCACCATCTACTGCATCAGCAACCTTGAGTCGAAATCGGAAGTGCTGCTGCAGCAAATCACCTAGACAGCTGCATTAACTAGCTTTAAACCTTTACTTCCTGGCTCCTCTCCCAAACAGAGAGCATCAGGGGAAGTGTTAGTCCAGCCGTCACTGTGACTTTGCAGCCATGGTAACCAGGCTTCACCTCACAGAAAGTGTATTCCAGCTCACTGCGACCGTCCTGATGTCATGTTGACACGTGTGGAAGCTTTCCAGGCTAGAGAAACCCAGGGGTGTTTCATCATCACTTCCCCTGACAGCTGCTGTGGTGCCGTTAGCTCTGAGAGAGAGAGACAGCCTGCTGAGTAAAGCACTTCTCTCACCCTCTCCTCCCTCACCGACTGGAGGCAGCCAATCACAGAGCAGCACCACGGAAAAGAAGAAAAACAGTCCCTATCTAAGTCAGTGTGTCAGCAGAGAGCTAGAGCTACAACTTCCTGTATGGCACTTGTCTTCACTTCCTGTATGGACCACGTCTTCACTTCCTGTCAGGGGCCCAGAGTTTGCTTTCAATCTGATGAGACTTTTGTAGTCCCTCAACCATAGAAGAAGCAAAGGTCCTCCAGTGGAGGGCCAGGCCATCTCACGGACTGTCTTCTCTTCTCTTGCAGGATGGACTTTGACGACGAGGACGGAGAGGGACCTAGCAAATTTTCAAGGTGAGAGCAGCACCTCTATTAAAAAGTTCTTAATACAGTTCAACTTCAACCATTCAGGACAAATCTGTCTTTGAGCAGCAGTTGAGTTAGAAAGCTTTAGTGTTCATGGTCTGTTGATGGTCAAGTGAGCCTGCAGGACTCAAGTCATCCTAATCATATATTTCTTTTGTATGAAAATGGTGGTTTTTAATTCATGTTTTTTTACAGTCATTTTTGTGTCTATTTAACTTGGACTCAGTGTGGACATGCTGTGATGTTTAGCCTGAGCGTTTGACCTTGTGTTTGATTTGATCATCTGGGCTGTTTCTCACCTGTTTGTTTCTCCAGCATCAACTTCATCCCAAGCATTCTGTCTCATATTTGTCTTTCAACTGAGTGGTTCTTCGCGATTCCTTTTTAGAGGAGGATGATGTGTGTCCGTTACGTCCCTGGCCGGCAGCGCTGGCCCTGCTCTGTTAACTTGAGCAGGGGCGAGGAGACAGTGCCCTCTGCTGGCGCAAGGTGGAACCACCAGTCTTTTAGGAGAAGCACAGTGCTACCTGTGACTGGATTGGCGATGGTCCTCTATCCTGTTCCACAACCCCTCCTACGCTGCATGGTTTACATGTTTTCCTTGCTCCAGCGCACTTAGAGCTTGTTAACGCCCCAGGGAAACATCTAGAACAGTGGTTCTCAACCCTGGTCCTCAGGGATCCCCATGTCCTGCATGTTTTAGATGTTTCCCTGCTACCTACACAGGTGACTTTAATACATGTTCGTTACCAGGCTTCTACAGGTAACAACCCATTTATTCAAATTAGCTGTGTTGGAGCAGGGAAACATCAAAAACATACAGGATAGTCGGGTCCCTGAGTACCAGGGTTGGGAACCCCTGTTCTAGAACATGCAGGGCAGGGGGGCCACACAAGGACCGGGGTTGAGAACCACTGGTCTATAGTCCAGACACCCAACACCCAAGACCTCAGCATCTTCATGACAGCATGACCAATCAGTCTTCATAGATCATCCCCATTGTGTGATAAAGGATGTGGAGGAATCACTGGCTGATAGTTCTGTTTCTTAACCAAGTTAAATCCTCTGTCAGTCCTGTCCATGGAGGGAAACAGAAAACCTATAGCTTTGCATGCTCTCCTGATCGCTGCATTCATTAAGCAAAACAGGTTCAGTACTGTGTTCAGACTGTGTCACAGCCTGGTAGGACATATTCTCCTCCCCTTGCATGCTCTGAGTATAAGCCCAACCATGTCACAGACATCCTCATTGAGATGAGCTCTAGCGATGAACAGACAAGGTCAGAATAGCGAGCCAGCCAGTTTAGACAACGGTCCATATTACATACACTGCGTAGGAGTGTGTGTGTGCGTACTGACCTGTGTTACCTTGTCTCCTCTCCTGTTCACAGGTATGATGATGATCAGATTCCAGGTGATAAGGAGAGATATGCCAGGTAGGCCTAGGTTACAGCTCTGCCAGAGGACCACAGCCAGGGTGCACACACCTGCTCACAGCTCTCCTGCTGGCCCTCTCAGCTCTATGAACCCTGAGCTAGAGCTGAGCTAACAAAGGCTGGAATATAAATGAACAAGAAGGCTAAATTGCTAATGTAGCTAACGCAGTGTGCACTATATATGAACCAGAAGGCTAAATAGCTAATGCAATATGGAGCAAATATATGAAACAGAATGCTAAATAGCTAATGCAATATGGAGCAAATATATGAACCAGAATGCTAAATATCTAATGTTGCTAATGCAGTCTGGACTATATATGAACCAGAACGCTAACCATACACAGAAGTTCAGGGTCAAAAGGCACGGCATGTAGGGAAATGATGAATGAAGACAGTGGTGTTAGTGAACAGGTGTCAGTGAACAGGTGTTAGTGAACAGGTGTTAGTGAACAAGTGTAAGTGAACAGGTGTTAGTGAACAGGTGTCAGTGAACAGGTGTTAGTGAACAGGTGTATGGTGCTGGTCTAGTCTAGGTGGAGAACAGATGGAAGATTTGAACAGGTAGGCTTTAACTTTACTGTGAGATCAGACCAGCTCATTGACATTTTCCAAGCGTGCAAATGTGTATACTTTGACCAGAGCGTTGACTGAGCCTATAACACCTGTCACTCCTAATACACTGCTATGGTAACAATTCATTTAATTAACCTTTCTGCTATGATAACAAATCACATAGAGAGGAAATGTGTGAACGGTCCATCCATAGGTAGGTGAGGGTGTGGTGTTTCTCTTAGATCACGTCATATGACCAAACAAACATTGTGGACCAGGAAGTACTTAATAAAACCATAAAGTAGAGGAACACCAGTACTTCCTGTTGTGACTAGACAGTTTGTACTCTGCATAGAGTACTTCCTGTTGTGACTAGACAGTTTGTACTCTGCATAGAGTACTTCCTGTTGTGACTAGACAGTTTGTACTCTTCCTAGAGTACTTCCTGTTGTGATTAGACAGTTTGTACTCTGCATAGATTACTTCCTGTTGTGACTAGACAGTTTGTACTCTGCATAGAGTACTTCCTGTTGTGACTAGACAGTTTGTACTCTGCATAGAGTACTTCCTGTTGTGACTAGACAGTTTGTACTCTGCATAGATTACTTCCTGTTGTGACTAGACAGTTTGTACTCTGCATAGAGTACTTCCTGTTGTGACTGGACAGTTTGTACTCTGCATAGATTACTTCCTGTTGTGACTAGACAGTTTGTACTCTGTATAGAGTACTTCCTGGTGTGACAGGGTGCAGTCTAGGCCATCAGGACGATCCTGGGTATCTTAACTCTTCCTCTCTGTTCCAGAGAGAACCACAGCGAGATCGAACGCCGGCGTCGCAATAAGATGACGCAGTACATTACCGAGCTGTCTGACATGGTGCCCACCTGCAGCGCCCTGGCACGCAAGCCAGACAAGCTGACCATCCTGCGCATGGCCGTGTCCCACATGAAGTCCATGAGGGGCACGGGGAACACCTCGACAGACGGGGCGTACAAACCCTCCTTCCTCACCGAGCAGGTGCCGCTCGCAGCCGCACGCATGTTCTCGCTCTGCGTCTCTCTTTTGCGTCTCTCTCCTGTTTGTGCTTCTCATGTCTCTCCTCCCCTCGTCTATCTTTCCTCATCTGTGCTCTCCTTCTCTCTCTCTCTCTCCTCATCTCTCTCTTCTCCTCATCACTCTCTCCTCATCTCCGCTCCTCATCTGTCTCCTCCTCATCTCCTCTCCTCATCTCCCTTCTCCTCATCTATCTCCTTCTCATTACACTCTCCTCATCTCCTATCCTCATCTCTCTCCTCCTCAGCTCCTCTCCTCATCTGTCTTCTGTCCTTATCTCTCTCTCCTCCTTATCACTCTCTCCTCATCCTCTCCTCATCTCTCTCCTCCTCATCACTCTCTCCTCATCTCCTATCCTCATCTGTCTCCTCCTTATCACTCTCTCCTCATCTCCTTTCCTCATCTCCCTTCTCCTCATCTCTCTCCTCCTCATCTCTCTCCTCCTCATCATTCTCTCCTCATCTGTCTCCTGTCCTTATCTCTCTCTCCTCCTTATCACTCTCTCCTCATCTCCTCTCCTCATCTCTCTCCTCCTCATCTCTCCTCATCTCCTATCCTCATCTCTCTCCTCCTCATCACTCTCTCCTCATCTCTTCTCCTCATCTCTCTCCTCATCTGTCTCCTCTCCTTATCTCGCTCTCTCATTATCTCCTCCTTTCTCTCCTCGTATCTCTCCTCATCTCTCTTTCCGTTTCCACCGACAGGAACTGAAGCACCTGATCCTGGAGGCGGCGGACGGCTTCCTGTTTGTGGTCGCCGCGGAGACGGGCCGTGTGATCTACGTGTCGGACTCGGTGACGCCGGTGCTGAACCACACCCAGTCTGAGTGGTTCGGCAGCACGCTGTACGAGCAGGTGCACCCTGATGATGTGGACAAGCTGAGGGAGCAACTCAGCACCTCCGAGAACTCCATGACAGGTTTGTGTGTGTGTGTGTGTGTTCATGTTTGAGTGTGTGTATGTTCATGTTTGAGTGTGTGTATGTTCATGTTTGAGTGTGTGTGTTCATGTTTGAGTGTGTGTGTGTTCATTATTGAGTGTGTGTGTGTGTTCATGATCGAGTGTGTGTGTGCTCATTATTGAGTGTGTGCGTGTGTTCATGATTGAGTGTGTGTTCATGATTGAGTGTGTGTGTGCGTTTTCATATTTGTGTTTGTTTTCATATTTGAGTGTGTGTGTGTTCATGTTTTGAGTGTTTGTGTGTGTTCATGTTTGAGTGTGTGAGTGTTATATTTGAGTGTGTGTATTCAGCCCACATGGCTCTGACAGTGAGGTGTAGCTGACATCATGAACATGTCCACTAGAGGGAGCTGCACACACAGATATTTTCCTGCCTGTCTCTCAGCGTAGAGATCTCTGCCTGTCTCTCAGCGTAGAGATCTCTGCCTGTCTCTCAGCGTAGAGATCTCTGCCTGTCTCTCAGCGTAGAGATCTCTGCCTGTCTCTCAGCGTAGAGATCTCTGCCTGTCTCTCAGCGTAGAGATCTCTGCCTGTCTCTCAGCGTTGAGATATCTGCCTGTCTCTCAGCGTTGAGATATCTGCCTGTCTCTCAGCGTAGAGATCTCTGCCTGTCTGTCAGCGTAGAGATCTCTGCCTGTCTCTCAGCGTTGAGATATCTGCCTGTCTCTCAGCGTAGAGATATCTGCCTGTCTCTCAGCGTAGAGATCTCTGCCTGTCTCTCAGCGTAGAGATCTCTGCCTGTCTCTCAGCGTAGAGATCTCTGCCTGTCTCTCAGGGTAGAGATCTCTGCCTGTCTCTCTTCCAGTCTGTCTGTCATTATTTTTGTCTCAGTCCATCTCTCTCAGTTTTCAATTTTGTTGATATATTTCTCGGTTTGTTTATAGTCTTGGAGTGCTAGTCAGCCTCAAAATAAACAGATTACCCTATGTGAGCATGTAATCCATGTAATTCAATCATCTCTCCACATCTATACTCACACACACACACACACACCACACACTCTCCCCTTTGAAGTGATTAATGCCCTTCCTCTGTGAAATGTGTATTTCAGAAGAATTCTGTGGAACTACATCAGAATGTATCTGTGTGTGTGGGTGGGAAGTGGGGGCCGCATGTTTGTGTGAGTGTGTCAGTGTGCGTGCGTGAGTGAGGGGTCTGCATGCTTGCGTGAGTGGGTCAGTGTGTGTGTGTGTGTGAGTGGGGGGTCTGCATGTTTGTGTGCGTGTGTGTGTCAGTGTGTGTTGGGGGGCTGCATGTGCGTGTTTCCGCGATGTGAGTCTGTGGAATGCCAGTGTTTGCCAGAGATCTAAGAGAGAGAGGGAACACGGGGTTGAGCGAGGCCAGCCTGCTTGTTGTTTTCTGTCGGCCAGTTGTCGCTGTCTGTAGCGTAGCCACGGTGATGGAGGCAGTTAGATGGCAACAACAGTAGCGTGTCATGGTCAGACTACAGCACAGGTACAGGACTGAGAGGTCAAGATTTGTGACATAAATATCATCTTGAATATAGATATTTTGTCTTTATGGGGCAGTGTAAAAGTGCAAAGTTGAGAAAACCTTTATCGTTGTTATTTCTTGACTTAAAAGGGGTTTTCGTTTATTTTCGGGGAAAATATCGGGACCCAAGTCTTCTGCACAGTACTGTAGGTCTCTAATAGAGAGACCGCAGCTCGGCTGCATTAGCAGATGGGGAAGCAGCTGCTGGTCTCTCTCTGAAGATGGAGTACGGTCTCACCTCCTCCTAAAGCAGCTATCAGATGAGGCTGTGGTCCGCTGCCTCCTCCATCTCTTCTCTGCCAGGAACTTCCAGATGAACGAGCAGGTGTGTTTACCTGATGAGGCTTTGATAAGCACCATGCCTCTCGGTGATGGAGGGAGCCTGCCACTTCCAGTTCTCCTCCTACGCTGCACGTGCCCAACCAGCGCCTGGCTGGCCCAGATTGCTGATTGGTTAAGCATACGTAATGTAGGAAGAGTGATGAGTGATTGGGCCCAAGGAAGTAGCAAATGAGAAGAGTACTCCTTGTGACAGATGATGGTTTGGGGAATCTCCTCCTCTGTAGCAATGAGAAAGAGAGAGAGATGTGTGCAGAGAGAGAGAGAGAGAGATGGATGGATGCAGAGCGAGAGGGCAAGATGGATGGAGAGAGAGATAGATAGATGGATGGATGCAGAGAGAGCTAGATTGAGAGAGGTAGGGAAGGATGGATGGGGAGAGAGGTTGATAGAGGGAGGGAAAAATGGCTGGAGAAAGATGGATGGATAGAAAAAGGATCGAGAAAAAGGGAGGAGATGGTGAGCGTTGTGGGTTTGGCTTCGCAACACCGAACCTTTTTTCCACTCTGGTGGTTTCTTTCATTAGAGGGAGATTTAACTGTATAAAGTACAGCATGACAACGTCCAGAAGAGAAAGTTTTTGCGTATCAGAAATGTATGAGCCAGCAGATGGGGAGAGAGATAGAGAGAGAGAGAAAGAGAGAGAAATAGATAGATAGAGAGGGAGAGAGAGAGAGGGGGAGAGTGAGAGAGAGAGAGGGAGAGAGAGCAACAGAAGTATAGGTAGAGTAGTAGATTGAAGGAGCGTGGAGGCCCGAGGCCCAGTCAATGTCTGCCTAACGTGAAATGACACATAGGTATTTATTTTGGTTTTGCTGTGAGACTGCGAAGGTAGGAAAACAGCCCTGAGCCTGGGTCCTCTGCTGCTGAACCGTGACTAAATATTCTGTTTACCAAGAACTATATCCTTCCCTGTCTCTGCAAATCATTACTCCTCTGCTTTGCATGGGAAACCAGCACTATAGCAGGCCACAACAAAACTGTTACGTAGATGTGTGTGGGGAGGGGGTCTGCTGCTGCTGTTGTTTCTTTGGAGAGGAGGTGTGTGTCGAAGAGGGTTGTGTGTGAGGGTTGTGCGTGTGGGGAGGAGTGGTGTGTGTGTGTGTGTGTGTGTGTGTGTGTGTGTGTGTGGAGGGAGGAGTGGTGTGTGTTAGGGTTGTGTGTGTGTGTGTGGGGGGAGAAGTGGTGTGTGTGTGTGTGTGTGTTTGGGGAGGAGCGTGCAGGAACGGGGCCTCCATGCCAGCTGAGGTTCCTGCAGGCATCTATCCATCCATACATGCCTGCACAGCCCTGGTTTGTATACTGACCCTGTCTACAGACCCTGTGTACAGACCCTGTGTGTGTGGCTCTTAACCTGCTTTTACTTTACTGTTCTCTACCAAACACCTCTCCTCATTCTCCCCTCCCCTCGCCCTTCCTGTCCTCCTCTTCTGTCCCCTCCCTTCGTCACATTTATTATTTATTTATTGTGTATGTCTGTGAGTGTGTGTGTGTAGGTGTGGGTCAGATATGTTGAGTCATTTCCCGCTAGTTTACCTGAAATCTCAGACGCATGAAGCTGACCCACGTTCACACGTACACAAGCATTTGGCCAAGGGTTAGGGTTAGGGTTAGGGTTAGGGTGTGGCTCCCACACACACAGACAGACAAAGGTCCTGAGACCTCAGCTGGGCTCCTGTGATGATGCGTTACACTGTTTATCTTCCCCTCTGGCCAGGGCTTATTCCCAGACACTTGGTTCCAGAGTCAACTGTTCACGCTGAGATAAAAGCACACCCACACACTACACACCCACACTCCCACACACTACTAACACACACACACACACACCTACACACTACACTCACATCCACACACACACATTGAGTGGACACACATATTTAATCCTCAGTCACTGTCTTGTTCATGCTATAATAAACAGTGGTTGATTGTGGTACAACTCCATTAAGCCTCTTACTGTAGTTTCACTGTAAGTGTGTGTGTGGGTGGTTTATCCGTGTGTTGTATAACTGTCATCTTTCATCTGATATCTTGGAAGCCATTCAAAGGCTGACCCGTCATCGTAACATGACATCACCCAATCACAAAAAAGGGAACTCGCACGCACACATGAACTTGTATGTTTGTGTTCCGCGTGTGTGTGTTTGTGTGGGAGGACGGTGTGTTTACTGTGTCTGCTCTGCTGTGTCAGAACGGAATATGATGTGGCTGAACTTTAGCGTGGAAGGTCTGTTTGGTGTTTGTGCTACACACCCCAGCAGGGAGTCATACCAGTGTTTCCCCCTGCTCAGACTCAATCTCCAGCATCACATCCCCGCGCTCACATTTTCACCTCCACATCCCCATACTCACATCTCCACATCTCCACCATCACACCCCCTCCACATCCCCACCTCCACCTCCACCTCCACATCCCAACACTCACATTTTCACCTCCACATCCCCATACTCACATCTCCACATCTCCACCATCACACCCCCTCCACATCCCCACCTCCACCTCCACATCCCCACACTCACATTTTCACCTCCACATCCCCATACTCACATCTCCACATCTCCACCATCATACCCCCTCCACACCTCCACACCTCCACATCCCCACCTCCACATCCCAACACTCACATTTTCACCTCCACATCCCCATACTCCCATCTCCACATCTCCACCATCACACCCCCTCCACACCTCCACACCTCCACATCCCCACCTCCACATCCCCACACTCACATTTCCACCTCCACATTTCCACATCCCCAGCTCCACATCTCCACCTCCACACCCCCACACTCACATCCACACCTCCACATCCCCACCTCCACCTCCACATCCCCACACTCACATCCCCACCTCCACATCCCCACATTCACATCCCCACTTCCACATCCCCACACTCATATCTCCACCTCCACATCCCCACTCACATCCCCACACTCATATCTCCACCTCCACATCCCCACACTCACATCCCCACACTCATATCTCCACCTCCACATCCCCACACTCACATCCACATCTCCACATCCACATCTCCACCTCCACATCTCCCCCGGTCATATCCCAGCTTGAAGGTCCAGAAGTTTCCCTGCCTGCTGTGCTTCCTCCAGTCTGACTCTGTCTGCTCTGGAAATCCCAGCAGCCCCACTGTTGTTCTCTCTGTTTCCGTGCCAACATCAGCAACCTTCATACGCTAGTGGACATGACCGAGTACTGACATCACGCAGACAGCCATCGGGTAGCCGAGCACACGCATGGATCACTGGAACAGGGAGCAAGTGCTCGCGCACACACCCGCGGTTTGAGGTTCCTTGGCAACAGGACCGTTGTTGCTCTGCTGTGTTCTTCGTCCGGGATGTTTTCATTGTCTCTTTCCTTCCTCCTTCCTGCTTATGTAGTAGGAAGAGGAGGAAGCCATTAGATTGTTATACTTCTGTTATACTATACTGATTCGATTAGGGGAGAATGCGTGCTTGCTCCAGCCTTCCGTCTCCTGTCTCCCTCCCTGAACTGCTGTTAAGCGGGGCCTGTGGTCTGTGAATATAACAGACTGAGATGTCCAGGGGCCTGCGGTCTGTGAATATAACAGACTGAGATGTCCAGGGGCCTGCGGTCTGTGAATATAACAGACTGAGATATCCAGGGGCCTGTGAATATAACAGACTGAGATATCCAGGGGCCTGTGGTCTGTGAATATAACAGACTGAGATATCCAGGGGCCTGTGGTCTGTGAATATAACAGACTGAGATATCCAGGGGCCTGCGGTCTCTGAATATAACGGACTGAGATATCCAGGGGCCTGTGGTCTGTGAATACAACAGACTGAGATATCCAGGGGCCTGTGGTCTGTGAATATAACAGACTGAGATATCCAGGGGCCTGCGGTCTCTGAATATAACGGACTGAGATATCCAGGGGCCTGTGGTCTGTGAATACAACAGACTGAGATATCCAGGGGCCTGTGGTCTGTGAATATTATTATTTATGTATTCAGAGGTACAGTGTGTGTATTCAGATGTACAGTGTATGTATTCAGAGGTACAGTGTGTGTGTGTGTGTGTGTGTGTGTGTGTGTGTATTCAGAGGTACAGTGTGTGTGTGTATTCAGGGGTACAGTGTGTGAGTGTGTATTCAGAGGTACAGTGTGTGTGTGTATTCAGGGGTGTACTGTAATGTTTCCTGACCTGAGCTCCATGTTCCATCAGGGAGGATCCTGGACCTGAAGACAGGCACAGTGAAGAAGGAGGGACAGCAGTCCTCTATGAGGATGTGCATGGGCTCCAGACGATCCTTCATCTGCAGGATGAGGTGGGTGAGGGTGTGTGTGTGAGGGTGTGTGTGTGTGTGGGTGGAAGTGCATGTATGAGTGTGAGGGTGCGTGTGTGTGTGCGGGTGTGTGTATGTGGGTGTGTGAGTGAGTGCGTGTAGGAGTGTGAGCATCTGTGTGAGTGTGCATAAATGAGTGAGGGTGTGTGTGTGTGTGTGTGTGTGTGTTAGTCCACGTACACATCTGGGTGCCTTAAAACCTGTCTAGTTAGTGCCCCCTCTGACAGCTAAGGGTCCAAGGCCACACACACACACACACACACACACACAGTTCTAAAGCCGTCCCAAACACCTTGGTTTGCATTCCAACCAGCCGTGACCCACACCTCCTCCTTGTGAGCGCTGTGATCACCTGTGTGGGGGACAGAGATGTGCGTGTCTGCAGGTCTTACCTCACACCCTCCAGCAGAGCGGCCATGTGCTTCCCATCTCACCGTGAGGACATGCACAGCTTCGCTCCCCAGGGTTACTGCTTCGGTGATTGATGTTGCTTCGCTTCATAGATAATTATGCATGACATATCTGGTGCAGATACTGCAATAATCAGTACAGTGTGTTCTGGAATGCAACCTTCTCACCCCTGCTGTACATATAGGCTCAGGATACACAATATGGGCCAAGTCTTAGACACACACACACACAAACGTTAGTTTCTGCATTTACATTTGAATCATTTACACATACTCAACCCTCATCTGCAAACTCACAATCACATTTACACTCAGACACACTTACACACACAGGCAGCCCAGCTACACACTCTCTGTTCTCACATCAGAAGACGTTATTAGTTTCAGCATCTCGTTAAATGTTTTCTATTTTTTATCTTGACATTCCTTTGATGAATGTTTTTTTAGCCCAGGGAAAACCACACACACTATTCCTGGCATGTGTTTTGCTTGTATGATGGCATCTGGGAACTGTGTTGACCGGGTTGATGCTCTTAGTTTGGTCCAGTCAGCCTCTTTCCCCCTTCATCCTCCTCCCAGATGTGGTTCTGCTGGTGGAATGGAGGCAGGAATGTGTGTTGTCTCATAGAACGCTATTCGAGAAGGGCCCTCGGTAAATTGAAACGGCGTGTGGTGAGTCGACGTGTTCGAGAGCGACTCACGCACTCGATGACCCTCGCGCACGCTCAGACGCAGCTCTTCCCCCCGGATCACGGCACAGGAACAAGGAATGTTTCCAGGCCGGGTCTGAAGGAAGTGGATATTAGATCCAGACATTCTTGCGTAACCTCACCTTTTGTTCATCAGATCAGCGAGGGAATAAGGCAGGGGAGAACCTGTCCGTTCCTGCTCTAACCACCGCCTCGCATTCCACCTATGAAAAGTTCACCCATATCAGGATTTCTGTGTTAAACTACACAAATCTCTTATCGTGGTTTGTTTCTGCGAATGGTTTTCCTTGGAGTGGAAGCCGGTGACCAGATGTACAATAACAGAGCGGGGCTTTTACATGGCTTGTTGTTCCTGAGGTCTCTTCATGCTGCTCAGCAACACAAACACAGCTAATGAAAGCCAGGCTGGCTTCTACTGCCCAGGGAGCACCTGTGGGTGTGTGTGTGTATTCTGTGTGTGTGTGTGTGTGTGTGTGTGTGTGTGTGTGTGTGTATGTGTGTATCATGAAGGTGTTGCTTCTGTCCTCAGGTGTGGCAGTGCTCCGCTGGACCACATTTCTCTAAATCGCCTGTCCAACATGAGGAAGAGATACAGGTGAGAACAGGACCTCCATCTTCACCCTTCACCCCCACCCTATCTCTCCCTCACACTCCATCTCTCACTCTCCCTCCCCATCTCTCCCTCTCTCACTCTCCATCTCTCACTCTCCCTCCCCATCTCTCCTTCTCTTCCTTTTCCATCTCTCCCTCCTCATCGCTCCCTCCCCATCCATCCCTCCCTCCCCATCTCTCCCTCTCTTCCTTTCCCATCTCTTCCTCCCCATCCCTCCCTCCCTCTCCCTCCCCATCTCTCCCTCTCTTCCTTTCCCATCTCTTCCTCCCCATCTCTCCCTCCCCATCTCTCCCTCCCCATCTCTCCCTCCCCATCCCTCCCTCCCCATCTCTTCCTCCCCATCTCTTTCTCCTCATCTCTTCCTCCCCATCTCTTCCTCCCCATCTCTTTCTCCTCATCTCTTCCTCCCCATCCCTCCCTCTGCCTCCCCATCTCTTCCTCCCCATCTCTTTCTCCTCATCTCTTCCTCCCCATCTCTTCCTCCTCATCTCTCCCTCCCTCTCCCTCTGACCCCTGGTCTGACCCTTTGTTCTTCCCTGTTCTAGCCTGGTGAGAGATAGTTGTTATGTTGTCCAACTATGGTGTGTGTGAGTGTGTGTGTGTGTGTGTATTCTAAACATCTTCCCTCTCATCTCTCTGACAGGAATGGCCTGGGGCCGTCAAAGGAAGGAGAAGCCCAGTACTCTGTGGTGCACTGTACTGGATACATCAAAGCATGGCCCCCTGCAGGTGTCTTCACACACACACACACACACACACACACACACACATACATGCACACGTACACATCCACGTACACACACACACTCTTTTCGTATGTCCTCTATGACACTAGATGACCTGCACACACTGATGTGCTTGTTCTGAAACTTCCTTCATTGTAGCTCCTCTCAGTTCAGTGTTCCTCCCCCCCTCCCCCCTCCCCTCCCCTCCTCCCCTCCCCCCCTCCTCCTCTGGTGTGAGTGGTCATCAGCAGACAGGACAGGCTGTGTGTGACCAGAACTCTAGGTCGCTCCCATCTGAACCATCACACACCTGCAAGGGTCTTGTGTGTGTGTGTGTGTGTGTTCAGAGTGTGTGTGATGGTTGTTATTGATTACAGTTCAGTCTGGCTTGGGACATTTGAAGACCAAAAACACATTTGTTGCAACCTTGGGACACGCAACCTCTGTAAAACACTCACAGTTTTAAGCTCAGTGTTTATAGACTAACTGATGGAACCCCCCCCCCCTTCAAGTAGAATTCCTTTAAGTTGTTTGCGTAGACCAGGTGTCTTGGGGGTGGGTGGGTGGGGGGGGGGGATGAACCATCACAACATGAAATCCAGCTTAGAGCTTTGAGGACAGTGCTGGAACATATCCAGGTATCACACATTTCCACATCAGCACCCCCCCCCCCCCCCCCGCCCCCACACACACACACACATACTCGTACACACACGCAGCACGAGTGTGCAAATCACTGACACATGTTTTGCTCCCCTAAAATAGAACGTCGGAATGTTCTGGACTGTCCCACGCATGACTGTGGGTACACACACGCTCATGAAAGCCCCTGCATCTGGATGGGTCTGATGAAATCAGCTCAGCTCAGGAGGCTGGAAGGAGGATGAGAAGGAGAGGGGTCTCCTTGTTAAGCCTGCCTGCCTGCCTGTCTGTCTGCCTGTCTGGAACCCTGTCTGTCTGAGTCTGTCTCTGTCTCTATCTGTCTGTATCCCTGCCTGTCTGTCTGTCTGTCTGTCTGGAACCCTGTCTGTCTATCTGAGTCTCTGTCTCTGTCTGTATCTCTGTCTGTCTGTCTGTCTGTAACCCTGTCTGTCTGTCTGAGTCTCTGTCTCTATCTGTCTGTATCTCGGCCTGTCTGTCTGTCTGGAACCCTGTCTGTCTGAGTCTCTGTCTCTATCTGTCTGTATCTCTGCCTGTCTGTCTGTCTGTCTGTCTGTCTGTCTGGAACCCTGTCTGTCTCTCTGAGTCTCTGTCTCTATCTGTCTGTATCTCTGCCTGTCTGTCTGGAACCCTGTCTGTCTGTCTGAGTCTCTGTCTCTATCTGTCTGTATCTCTGCCTGTCTGTCTGTCTGTCTGTCTGGAACCCTGTCTGTCTGTCTGAGTCTCTGTCTCTATCTGTCTGTATCTCTGCCTGTCTGTCTGTCTGTCTGTCTGGAACCCTGTCTGTCTGAGTCTCTGTCTATCTGTCTGTATCTCTGCCTGTCTGTCTGTCTGGAACCCTGTCTGTCTGTCTGAGTCTCTGTCTCTATCTGTCTGTATCTCTGCCTGTCTGTCTGTCTGTCTGTCTGTCTGGAACCCTGTCTGTCTGTCTGAGTCTCTGTCTCTATCTGTCTGTATCTCTGCCTGTCTGTCTGTCTGTCTGGTTATCGGTCTGTCTGGACACACTCACACGCGCACACACACACGCCCTGATAAGTCCTGGTGCAGTGTCCCCCTCAGGCCCACATGCTGAGATCCACTAGAAAGCTGTGCCATGTGTCCCCCCCCCCCCCCCCTCCTCCTCTCTTCCCCGTACAAGAGCCTTCGGAGCAACACACTCCATTACGAGAGGATTTCACGCTGTCGAGCAGACAGGACAGGAATTACTATGGGGAAACTGATAACAAATTGGTGGAGTTGTCTCTCTCCTTAACGCTCATTATCTCCCCCACCCTCTCTATCTCTTTCTCTCCCTCCCCGTCTCTCTCTCCCCCCACTCTCTATCCCTTTATCTCCTCTCTCCCCCTCTCCCTCCTCCCTCTCTATCTCTTTCTCTCCCTGTCTCTCCCTATCCCTCTCCCTATCCCTCTATCCCCTCTCTCCCCCTCTCCCTCCTCACTCTCTATCTCTCTCTTTCCTTGTCTCTCTCTCCCTCCTCTCTCTCCCCCTCTATGTTGAGTGTGGAGATACAAGACAGGGATGTGTAGCGTGGTTCCGTTCCACTAGTGTGGATCCAGCCCGGCTGTGATTGATGTGTGTTTTTGCTGGACGGGGTAAACAGGCCTGTCCCTACCCAGAGAAGCAGTGGAGCGGGGCCTGCCTCTGGGCCTGCCTGTCTCTGGGTCTGCCTGCCTCTGGGTCTGCCTGCCTCTGAGCCTGCCTGCCTCTGGGCCTGCCTGCCTCTGGGCCTGCCTGCCTGCCCCTCACCTCTCAACACCTCGCTGTTTACACGAGAAACCTTCCAGCTCCACCTCATCTCACTGCTCGTGGCGTCACTGTGTGTGTCCTTGTCTCACTTCTTGTTTTTTTGTCTCACTTCTTGTTTTTTTTCTCTCTTCTCCCCCTCTCTTCTCTCTCTCTGTATCCCCTTGTCTCCCTTTGTCTTGTTTTTCTATATCCTGCTGTTCCTCTCCCACCCACTCTCTTTCTCAAAATATGCCTCTCCTGTCTCTCCCTGTCCTGTCTCTTTCCTGTCTCTCTCTGTCCTGTCTCTCTCTTTCCTGTCGCTCCTCCTCTCCTGTCTCTCTCTTTCCTGTCTCTCCTCCTCTCTTGTCTCTCTCTCCTGTCTCTCTCTCCTGTCTCCAGGTATGACTATACCAGAAGAGGACACAGAGGCTGGTCAGACCAG
This sequence comes from Neosalanx taihuensis, assembly GCA_030340665.1. Taxonomy (NCBI): domain Eukaryota; kingdom Metazoa; phylum Chordata; class Actinopteri; order Osmeriformes; family Salangidae; genus Neosalanx; species Neosalanx taihuensis. The sequence goes on along the minus strand of CM059295.1, from coordinate 5,596,366 downwards.
TAAATACTGCCTGGTGGCCATCGGGAGACTGCAGGTGTGTGTGTGTGTGTGTGTGTGTGTGTGTGTGTGTGTGTGACCCTGGAACAGAGGTGATCAGTCATCTGTCTCTGTAGATCTCAAAGCATCAGATGTCAGAACAGCTCTTCCTCTCTTACCCCTCTTTTAAGTCCACCTGCATCCTGTCCTCCCTCAGTCCACACGTCACCATGGTTACATCCACCTCTAATCTCTCCTGTCTCTCCTCACCGGTCTCTCTCCTCACCTGTCTCTCTCCTCACCTATCTCTGTCCTCACCCGTCTCTCTCCTCACCTGTCTCTCTCCTCACCTGTCTCTCCTCACCCGTCTCTCTCCTCACCGGTCTCTCTCCTCACCTGTCTCTCTCCTCACCTATCTCTGTCCTCACCCGTTTCTCTCCTCACCTGTCCTCTCCTCACCCGTCTCTCTCCTCACCTGTCTCTCTCCTCACCGGTCTCTCTCCTCACCTGTCTCTCTCCTCACCTGTCTCTCTCCTCACCCGTCTCTCTCCTCACCTGTCTCTCTCCTCACCTGTCTCTGTCCTCACCTGTCTCTGTCCTCACCTGTCTCTCCTCACCCGTCTCTCTCCTCAGGTCTCTCTCCTCACCTGTCTCTCCTCACCTGTCTCTCTTCTCACCTGTCTCCTCACCTATCTCTGTCCTCACCCGTCTCTCTCCTCACCCGTCTCTCTCCTCAGGTCTCTCTCCTCACCTGTCTCTCCTCACATGTCTCTCTCCTCACCTGTCTCTCTCCTCACCTGTCTCTCTCCTCACCTATCTCTGTCCTCACCTGTCTCTCTCCTCACCTGTTTCTCCTCAACTGTCTGTCCTCACGTCTCTCTCCTCACCTGTGTCTCTCCTCACTTGTTTCTCCTCAACTGTCTCTCTCCTCACGTCTCTCTCCTCACCTGTCTCTCCTCACATGTCTCTCTCCTCACCTGTCTCTCCTCACCTATCTGTCCTCACCTGTCTCTCTCCTCACCTGTCTCTCTCCTCACCCTTCTCTCTCCTCAACCGTCTCTCTCCTCACCTGGCTCTCTCCTCACCTGTCTCTCTCCTCACCTGTCTCTCTCCTCACCCGTCTCTCTCCTCACCTGTCTTTCTCCTCACCTGTCTCTCTCCTCACCGGTCTCTCTCCTCACCTGGCTCTCTCCTCACCTGGCTCTCTCCTCACCTGTCTCTCTCCTCACCCGTCTCTCTCCTCACCTGTCTTTCTCCTCACCTGTCTCTCTCCTCACCTGTCTCTCTCCTCACCCGTCTCTCTCCTCACCTGTCTTTCTCCTCACCTGTCTCTCTCCTCACCGGTCTCTCTCCTCACCTGGCTCTCTCCTCACCCGTCTCTCTCCTCACCTGTCTCTCTCCTCACCCGTCTCTCTCCTCACCTCCAGCATACCATGTCGCTCCCCCGTCCTCCTTAATTAGAAAAGGAGGGCTGTATCCGTGCCCGGGGTCGTTCATTCGGAGTCCACCTGTTCTGTCTCCATCTCAGGCTGGTCTGCCAGCCTGCTGCCATATTTCAGCTTCAGCCAGTAAGTTAGTTAGACTGCATTGATCTCCCCCTTAATGTGATGTTCCATCTGCGCTTGTCTCCAGGTAACCAGCTCTCCCGTTTCCATGGATATGAACGGTCTGTCGGTGCCCACGGAGTTCCTGTCGCGTCACAACTCCGACGGTGTCATCACCTTTGTAGACCCTCGCTGCATCAACGTGATTGGCTACCAGCCTCAGGTGCCCCCCCCCACCCCCCGCCTCATAAATCTGAAGCATAAATCCAAATGGAACCTTCTAGAAACTTAATCCCAGGATTAGCTGACATTCCTTAGCTCCTGCTGACTTGAAGGTGCATCGTGCGTGAGACGGGGAGAGAGTACGTTACTCTGCAGAGAAGACGTCATGCATCCCCCATATCCCATTTCTCTCCCCCACACACCCACACACACACATACACACACACACACACACACTTGCAGATACATTCATCAGGCTTGTGAGATGTTGTGAGTTCCGTTGAGCAGGTCGTTAGATGTGGATCAGAGCAGGGCCGTGAAAGCATGGTTCCTGCCCAGGAGAGGGGAGGGGCCGCATTATGTTCAGCCTGTCAGAAGCAGCGAGCCCAGAGGGGGCGTGTCTCTCTGCCACTGTGTCTCTGTCACTTCACATTAACACAGGTTCTCCTGTGCGAGGTTGGCTGAGAGTGTTGTCGGCAGGTTTGGCTCAGTCGTTTGTGTTTTAGCCCCAGCTGAAGGTTCCTCTTCAGGGTTCCGAGGTCGACTGCTTCAGGCCCAGCTGGCTGTCACAGCCCTGATGATTAGAGATCAGGAACCAGTGGGGCTTTCTCAGTATTGATGAATTCGGATGTGTAGCTGTGTGTGTTACTGTGCAGAACTGTGTATTGATTGTGTGTGTGTACCTGTGTTGTAGGATCTCCTGGGCAAAGACATACTGGAGTTTTGTCACCCTGAGGACCAGAGCCACCTGAGAGAGAGCTTCCAACAGGTACTGTGGGAGGGAGGGAGGGAGGGAGGGAGGGAGGGAGGGAGGGAGGGAGGGAGGGAGGGAGGGAGGGAGGGAGGGAGGGAGGGAGGGAGGGAGGGAGGGAGGGAGGGAGGGAGGGAGGGAGGGAGGGAGGGAGGGAGGGAGGGAGGGAGGGAGGGAGGACCATGAAGGGATCAGAGGTTGTTCAGAGGTGACATCACCGGCCTTTAGTCCTTCGCCTGGAGGGGAAGGGGGGAGGAGGGAGGGAGGAGGGGGAGAGCCAGAGCCCATGTTAGGTTGAGATGTCTCCTGTGGAACACTCTCCAGGTACATGTCTACAGCCCCCCCCCCCTTCCCCTGACAGCAGGAATGGCCGTGTTCTCTGGTGTTCATACATCTGATACTCTCTCCTCTGGCCCTGTGCCAGAGGCTTCCCCTGGAAGCACAGTGGATACACACACACTCACACACACGCACATTCTTCTCTCCCACCGCTTCTCCTTGACACAAACACTCCAAAAAGCATGTTCTTCTGCCCGTCTCCCTGCCAGCATGTCTCTCTCTGCTCGCCCTGTGTCATGTCCTGACAGTACACAGAGCTGGAGCCTCCAGGACCACTGACAGACACAGACACGCACACACACCTACACAAAAGGCAGGCAGCTTAGTCGTGGCTGTCAGCTGGGGGTTTGTTGTGTTGGATTAGTTCAGGTGTAAGAGGCTTGTGGTACACCCAGCCTTGCAGTCGAGGGTGGAAAACCATTTGGTTTTTGACACAGTGACATCACACAGAACCGGCCTGGAGGCGGAGCCACACACCCATCCTCAACAGGGAACGAAGGAGGGAGAGATACAGGCCAGGGACCCTTCTTTCTGCCTTCCTTTGTTTCTCTCTTTCCCTCCTTCGCATTTTTCCGCTCTCTCCGTACCTTCTCTCTCTCCCACTCTCTCTCTGTGTGGAAGAGAGACGTGAGACTAGAGAGGAGGAGGAGGAGAGAAAAGGGGAGCAGATGATAGAAAAGAGAGATGCGGACAAGGAAGACAGAGGTGGATGAAGCGCTCTCTGCCTGTCCTTCACATGTGCAGACAGCAGAGAAATAACTTTGGAAACACGTTTCTTTTGATGAAATGGAGTGACGGGGAGATTAGATGAGAAGGCTGCGAGCCAGAGGAATGTGGATCGCTTTCTGAGCAAGCTGAGGGTATTAGTTTGGTAAGTAAGCTCATTAGATATGAGCAGAACGAGACGATAGTGTGGATACTTCCATTTTTGGAGACCTTGAAATAGATGGGTGATAATAAGTCATGCAGGGATGAGAGACCTTCTGTTCTTTTGTTTCTGCCTGATGAGCTTCATCCCGGCGCGATATGGTGTTGTCACGGGAACAAAGGAGCTAAATCTTGGGGGGCTGGGGGAGGGGGGGGGGGTGGGGGGCTGGGGGGGCTGGGGGGGCTGGGGGGGAGGACGAGGCGATAACTGAAGAGAATGAAGTCCCTCGGTTATTCTTCTGTAGTCGCGATCTGCTGTCTGTCTGCTTTGAGAGTCACCTTGTCACTTCAGGCTTCTGATTCCATACCTCTTCGTCTTTCTCCCTCCTCCCCTCCCTCCCTCTTTCTTTCTCTGCTGCTCTCCTCTTTCTCCCTCCTTCTCTCTCCCTCTTCTACCCCTATCTCTCCCCTATTTCTCTCTCTCTCCTCCTTCTCCCTCCCTCTCTCTCCCCTCTTCCTCTCCCCCCCCCCCCCCCCGTTATTTGTGTCCAGGTGGTGAAGTTGAAAGGCCAGGTTCTGTCGGTCATGTACAGGTTCCGTATGAAGAACCGGGAGTGGATGTTGATCCGGACCAGCAGCTTCACCTTCCAGAACCCCTACTCTGACGAGATCGAGTACATCATCTGTACCAACACCAACGTCAAGTACGCCTCACACACACACTGACGCTAACACACACACTCATCACATCTCACACACGTACACACACACTGACGCTAACACACACACTCATCACATCTCACACACACACTGACGCTAACACACACACTCATCACATCTCACACACGTACACACACACTGACGCTAACACACACACTCATCACATCTCACACACACACTGACGCTAACACACACACTCATCACATCTCACACACGTACACACACACTGACGCTAACACACACACTCATCACATCTCACACACACACTGACGCTAACACACACACTCATCACATCTCACACACACACTGACGCTAACACACACACTCATCACATCTCACACACACACACACACACTCGCATGTCTCACGCTCTGACTACTGATGCTAACACACACGCGCTCATCCCGTCTCACACACGCTCGCACTGACGCTAACATATACACACACTACCTCCGCTATCTCCCAAGCCTGCGTACTGGTTTAACCTCTCAGGCTCCTGTGCACGGCAGCACAAGGTCACACCTTCAGCCTTCTCCTCCACAGACTTGGAGGATGATAATATTGATGTTGTACTGGGTTCAGAGTGTGCTCCTGTCTGTGAGCCATGCCAGGTCATATATCCCTGCTGTTATGGAGAGAGGGCTTGTTAATAGGGTGTTGAGATGACCGAGCCAAGCTGGCTCTGCGGGGCCCTGCTGACAGACTCATGATACGGGTTCAGGTCCATCTGGTACTACAGGCCTTAGGACAGAATCAGAACCAGAACTCTGGTACCACAGAGCTGTTGGCCAGACCTGCAGTTCTGTGGTTCTGACATAAGGGGGCAGCAGTGTCCCTGTTGATCTTGTCACTGTGCCCAAGCAGACAGGAAGCGATGGCATGGCAGAAACCGAACACGGCTGCAGCCATCAACAGCTAGGAGCATTGGTTTAATACATCAGCCTAATGGCTTCCAAAACCAACATCCCTCTCACACTCCAGAACACCGAAGAAAACTCCGGAACATTGGAATAGTTCCGCCCTCCGATTGAGTGAGATTGCTAGATGGTTCTCGTGTGCGTTTGATGGTGGAAACAGGCGTTAAAACATCCTATCCTCCCATTTCCTTCCCAGCCACCCTAACTGAGGGAGCCAGCAACATTATATTACTGCCAGTGTGTGTGTTTGTGTGTGTGTGCGTATGTGCAGGTTGGGGAATGTGTATATGTAGAGGTGTGTGTTGGGCGATGTGTGTGTTGAAGGATGTGTGTGTCTGGGGATGTGTGTGTGTGTTCTGAAGGAGGTGTGTGGGTGGGGATGTGTGTAGGTGTGTGTGTGTGTGTGTGTGTGTGGGGGTCTGTGTGTGTTTGTGTGCGTGCGTGCAGGTTGGGGAATGTGTATATGTAGAGGTGTGTGTTGGGCGATGTGTGTGTGTGTGTTCTGAAGGAGGTGTGTGGGTGGGGATGTGTATAGGTATATGTGTGCGTGGGTCCGTGTGTGTGCGCAGCGGCAATGACAGTGTTCCGTTCTTCTCTTTCCGAGCTGACATCCAAGGAAGTGATGTCGCAGAACAGAACGTGTCTCAGATTTATGAAGGCCTCATTAAGTAATAATGTCACTTAGCTCCCGGCACGCTCACCTGACCTGACACCAGACACACACCTGTGTGTGTGTGTGTGTGTGTGTGTGTGTGTGTGTGTGTGTGTGTGTGTGTGTGTGTGTGTGTGTGTGTGTGTGTGTGTGTGTGTGTGTGTGTGTGTGTGTGTGTGTGTGTGTGTGTGTGTGTGTGTGTGTGTGTGTGTGTGGGGCTCAGAGAGCTCCGTCTCACTGCTTGTTTTCTCACTCCAGGGTTTTTCCACTGGCTTCCTCCCTAAATATATCTGATTGTGTTTACTTTGCTGCAGGCCAGCAGAAACATTGGAAGCGTTTGTGTTTCTGGAAGTCTACGATTCAGCTGCATGATAGGAGTTGACAGGCAGCAGACAGACAGGTCTATAGAAAGATAGACCAGCCGAAAGATAGGCAGGCAAAGAGACAGGTTTAAAGAGAGACAGGCAGGCAGAGAGATCGACAGCCAGGTTTAAAGAGGGACAGACAGGTCTAAAGAGCGACTGGCAGAGACAAAGTCAGACAGGTTTAAAGAGACAGACAGGTCGAGGATACGAACTGTATTTTCTAGCACCGTTCAGTGGCATCATTGTTATTCAGCAGCTTGTTTGTCTTAATCAGTTTGGGCGTGACAACTCGGTTAATTGTTTTTTCACTAGCTGCTCACACGGTTGGTAACAGAATCCTATGGCGCTCAGCTGGAGCTGTTGGCTTGTTAGGGACAGCCGTCCAGTCCTATCACATCACCGCAACACAGTGCGGGTCTGGCTGGACAGCCAGGATTCAGCTTCTGCTCTCTGCTCATCTCGGTGTGTCTGCGTCCATTTGCAAAGCTCAAGGACATTGGCAAACTGGAACACTGTCTGCTGGGAATATGGCCGCTGTAAACTATTACCAAGGCAACCCTCCAGCTCGGCCCTGTTGGGTTTGGCCGTGTGAGGGAGGGAGGGAGGGAGGGAGGGAGGGAGGGAGGGAGGGAGGGAGGGAGGGGGGCTATGGTAGCAAGCTGTGAGCCAGTTGCCGTGGTTATACACCTCCAACTGTCCGAATCCCATCATCCTCTGCTGTGACTGCACCCCAAGGCTCCCAGAACTCCAGGATAAACACACACACACACACACACACACACACACAGTTCACACACATGAACTCACAGACACACACACACGCATTAACATAAACACACTCACACGTACAAACATAAACTTGCATGCACGCACAAACACACTCGCTCATTAACATATACACACACTCAGACACATTATCATAAACACACACACAGATATATGCTATGTGGAGAGGAGAGAGAGAGAGAGAGAGAGAGAGAGAGAGAGAGAGAGAGCGGTAAAGAGAGAGAGGAGCAAGGAGCTCCTGATGAAGTCGTTCTTCATGTCCACCAACCCTCCTCAGCCAACCTGCTCACGCAGAAACTGCAAATTAAAAAACCCCGGCTGGGGCATTTGCATAGGCCCCAGTCCAGACCCAGGAAGTGAATAAATAAGTCCAAAAATTAATTTTCATTATAATCTTTCATTGGTGTTCATGGCTGGGATCTCACTAGGCGAGCGTTTCCTTGGTAACCTGGTCCATTGTGGACATGTCCATGTAAGAGGAATCCGTTGTCCAACCTGTCATTTAGATTAATGTCCTTATTAAACCTGCTCATCTCCATTTGAATTCATCAGGAAAAGAAATGTGTTTTTTATTTTCACGTCAGAAGTTTTTATTATTTCATTACATTCAGGAACATAATTGCTCAGCTGTGCATTTCTTTAGTTGTAAATGGTACAGTCATTTATGTCAACACTTTGTTGCTAGGAGACTAATCGTGCACAAGAACTCTCAAATCTTTAAAAAACACCAATTAACTCCATATTAGGGACATTTACAGGTATGCCTTCATTCTACAATAATAGTATAAAATGTGTGTGTGTGGGTGCTCGCCTGTGTGTGCACATGTGTGTGTGATGGTGACAGGTCTTAATGTTCTGTGTCTGTGTTGTGCAGGCAGCTTCAGCAGCAGCAGCAAGCAGAGCTGGAGGTTCACCAGAGAGATGGACTCACAGCCTACGATCTATCCCAGGTAACCCTCCTGCTCCCTGGGTTCAACCCAACCTGCAACCACCCCCCCCTCCCTACAGCTGTCCAGCCTGATGGAGGAGGTGGTCTTTTGATCATTGTTCTCTGCTCCACTCCCCTCCCTCCCCCCCAGGTGCCGGTGTCTGGTGTGGGCGGAGGCGTCCACGAGACGGGGAAGAACATCGACAAGACGGAGGCCCTGTTCTCCCAGGAGAGAGACCCGCGCTTCGCTGAGATGTACACAGGCATCACCAACTGTAGGTCCTCCCTTCTGCCAGCAGATAAGAAGCACATTCCGGCTCTGTCTGTGGTGGTCTCATCTGTCTCTCTCTCTCTCCCCCCCATCTGTCTGGCTGCGTGTGTGTGTCCGTGTGTGTGTGTGTGTGTCCGTGTGTGTGTCCAGCGGGGGAGAAGAAGATGATGGTTCCGTCCTCCACTGCAGGGGGTCAGCAGCTCTACTCTCAGGGTTCTCCCTTCCAGCCAGGACACTCTGGAAAGAGCTTCAGGTACCACCTGTGTGTGTGTGTGTGTTTCTGTGTGTGTGTGTGTGTGTGTGTGTGTGTGTGTGTGTGTGTGTGTGTGTGTGTGTGTGTGTGTGTGTGTGTGTGTGTGTGTGTGTGTGTGTGTGTGTGTGTGTGTGTGTGTGTGTGTGTGTGTGTGTGTGTGTGTGTGTGTGTGTGTGTGTGAGAGTTTGTTTGTGTTTTCATCCTGGAACACATGCCTGTATGAAACCTCGGAGGGCTGTTGATCGCTGCAGGTGTTGGGGTGTGTGTGTGTGTGTGTGTGTGTGTGTGAGAATCTTGACAGATGTGAGCAGTTAAAGCTGTTGTTTGTCTCTGATATGACAGCAGAATGTGTCTCAGTTGGAGGGGAACCTGCAGGCTCAACATAGGCTCATATTTCACACTCTAACTCGCAGATGTGTGTGTGTTTCTTTGTGTTTGTGTGTGTGTGCGTGCTCTGCAGTTCTTCTGTCATCCATGTCCCCGGGGTGAACGACATCCAGCCGTCAGGATCGTCCAATCAGAACCTAGCCCAGATCTCCAGACAGCTGAACCCTGGTCAGGTGGCCTGGTCAGGGAACAGACCCCCGTTCTCTGGACAGGTAACACACACACACACACACTCTCTATCTCGGTCTCGCTCCCCACCTAATACATTCAAGGCCACATATAGCCACTCTCTGTCTCTGTCTCGTACCCTCTCTAAAACTCTTAAATTCATGACCACACATGGCCACACACACACACTCTTTCTGCCCTAACTCTCTCTCAGTCATATATCAACAACCACACATAGCTACACATCTCTCCCTCTCTCTCCCTCTCTCTCTTTCTCCCTCTCCCTCTCTCTTTCCCTCTCTCTCTAATACTTTTGTGAGTGTGTCGGGCATATGGTCTTTTAACAGCCTCATCCATCTTGTCTCTTTGGGGCCAGCGTGAAACAAATACACACAAATCATTACACGCGTAGCAACACACACACAGAAACACATACACATAAAGTAACACAAACACACAAGCAAATACACACTCTGAATTCTTCCCTGTAATCTCTGTCTGTTCTCCAGTCCAGCAAGGCCCAGTCCAGCCCGTTCGGGATCGGTTCAGGTCACAGTTACCAAGCCGACCCGTCCTCCTACAGCCCGCTGTCCTCCCCAGCAACTTCCTCCCCCAGCGGCAACGCCTACTCAGGACTGACCAACCGCGGCACAGCGTTCGGTGAGACACTTCCTGTTTCTATCTGTTCTTGGGTTAGCAAGTGTCAGTGAAGAATAGGAATCTCAGGGTCTGTCACTCTCAGCCTGTCTTAAGCCTGGGGTCTGGCATAGCTGGATCACTCAACACACACTCTCTCTCACACACACACACTCTGATACGCTAAACAAACACAGCATTCATCACATGGTGTGTGTGAGTGTACGAGTGAGCCCATGTGTGTGTGTGTGTGTGTGTGTGTGTGTGTGTGTGTGTGTGTGTGTGTGTGTGTGTGTGTGTGTGTGTGTGTGTGTGTGTGTGTGTGTGTGTGTGTGTGTGTGTGTGTGCGTGCGTGCGTGCGTGCGTGCGTGCGTGCGTGCGTGCGTGCGTGCGTGCGTGCGTGCGTGCGTGCGTGCGTGCGTGCGTGCGTGCGTGCGTGCGTGCGTGCGTGCGTGCGTGCGTGCGTGCGTGCGTGCGTGCGTGCGTGCGTGCGTGCGTGCGTGCGTGCGTGCGTGCGTGCGTGCGTGCGTGCGCGTGTGTGGTAAGCTCATATATCACAGCAGAGTTCTCTTGGCAGGTTGATGACATGGTCAGACACCTGAGAAGTAGAAAGTATGTCTTTCCTGAGGAGGGGAGGAGACACATGCCATCCCTCTGCAGGAATACCTCCCCTCACACACACACACACACACTGTACACAGCCATACACACACTTTACACAACCACACACACACTGTACACATCCACATTCACACATAATGTACACAACCACACACACACTGTACACTTCCACATTCACACACAATGTACACAACCACACACATACACTGTACACAACCACACACGCACTGTACAGACATACACTGTACACAAACACTGTACACACACACACTGTACACAACCACACACACTGTACACATCCACATTCACACATAATGTACACAACCACACACACACTGTACACTTCCACATTCACACACAATGTACACAACCACACACATACACTGTACACAACCACACACGCACTGTACAGACATACACTGTACACAAACACTGTACACACACTCACACACACACACACACACAGTGTACACAACCACACACACTAAACACACAAACTTACTGTATACGCACACATACTCCATACGCACACACCGGACACACTCATCTCTGAATACACAAAGATACTGTGTACATGTGATTTTGTGAGACTGGGAAAATCTGCTTTCCCTTTTTAGAACATGCATCATGTATGAACAAGTCTGGTGTTGTCTCAGTCTCCTTGGAGACAGACACTGTCCCTCTGGTGTCCCTGCAGAAGACTCAGGTGGCCTTTGATACACAAGGCAATAATTAGTCCACACACACCGACACACACCGGTCCTCTCCTAGTCTCTCTCTTCTCCTAAATAAATAAATAATAGTCATTCCATTCTGCCTTGTTCCATAGTTGCTGAGTTTGGCACTCTGCGGATGAACTTGGTCGAACACCACACACACACACACACACACACACACACACACACACAGACACACACACACTCTGGCCAGAGTACTGTAATTACTGCTCACTTTGCTGTTTCTCTCTGACTCTTTTCACTGTCCCTGTCTCTGTTCAAAGAACTGTACTGAGTGTCAAGACACACACACAGTGTAGTGTTTCTGTTGTCGTGTGTGACTGCAGTGTTTCTGTGGCCTGTGTGAGTGTAGTGTTTCTGTGGTTGTGTGTGACTGCAGTGTTTCTGTGGTTGTGTGTGACTGCAGTGTTTCTGTGGTCGTGTGTGAGTGTAGTGTTTCTGTGGTTGTGTGTGACTGCAGTGTTTCTGTGGTCGTGTGTGACTGCAGTGTTTCTGTGGTCCTGTGTGAGTGTAGTGTTTCTGTGGTTGTGTGTGACTGCAGTGTTTCTGTGGTCCTGTGTGAGTGTAGTGTTTTTGTGGTTGTGTGTGACTGCAATGTTTCTGTGGTCCTGTGTGACTGCAGTGTTTCTGTGGTTGTGTGTGACTGCAGTGTTTCTGTGGTCGTGTGTTAGTGTAGTGTTTCTGTGGTCGTGTGTGACTGCAGTGTTTCTGTGGTCGTGTGTGAGTATAGTGTTTCTGTGGTCGTGTGTGAGTGTAGTGTTTCTGTGGTCGTGTGTGAGTGTAGTGTTTCTGTGGTTGTGTGTGACTGCAGTGTTTCTGTGGTCGTGTGTGAGTGTAGTGTTTCTGTGGTTGTGTGTGACTGCAGTGTTTCTGTGGTCGTGTGTGAGTGTAGTGTTTCTGTGGTCGTGTGTGAGTATAGTGTTTCTGTGGTCGTGTGTGAGTGTAGTGTTTCTGTGGTCGTGTGTGAGTGTAGTGTTTCTGTGGTTGTGTGTGACTGCAGTGTTTCTGTGGTCGTGTGTGAGTGTAGTGTTTCTGTGGTCGTGTGTGACTGCAGTGTTTCTGTGGTCGTGTGTGAGTGTAGTGTTTCTGTGGTGAAGCGGTGGTGAATGAACGAGCCTTCTTCAGCCTCCAGAGCCTCGGCTCCCCTCTCCTCCCAGATCAGGAGTTATTGACTGGTCAGGTCATGGCTTGTCACCTTACAGATCTGAGAACATGCAGCCAGCCTCTTTAAGTGCTGTAGGAACAGCTGTAGGAGCAGAGACGAGCACAGAGGCAGCGGATTGATGATGTACACAGAGATCTTCACAGCTCTATAAACATTCCTTAACACACACGTCTCCCTCAGGGATATGGCTCTCGTGCTTCCTGTCGGAACAATAGTGACAGAAAGTTACAGCTCTTAAATAGTATGTCTATAGGCTACTGCTACTGTCTCTCTCTCTCTCTCTCTCTCTCTCTCTCTCTCTCTCTCTCTCTCTCTCTCTCTCTCTCTCTCTCTCTCTCTCTCTATCTCTGTCAGTCTCAACATTTTGCCTAAGCTTTCAGCGTGCCTGATTTAGGTATAAGATTGAAGCAGGTGACATGGATAAGAAGCGCTGTTTGACACAACAGGACATGTTCCTGTTCATAAATCTTCACCAGCGTTCTAAAGTCTGTAAGCTGCTAACCCGTCTGTGACCTGTGATCTCTTCCCCACCCTCCACCCTGTTCTCCACCCCACCCTCACCCCACCCGTGCCCAGACGTGTCTGGGGAGAGCAGCCAGAGCGGGGGCCAGTTCCAGGGCCGGCCTAGCGAGGTGTGGTCCCAGTGGCAGAATCAGCACCACGCCCAGCAGCCTGGAGAGCAACACTCACACACTAACCCCAGCCAGACAGAGGTGTTTCAGGTGGGTACACACACACACACACACACACAAGGACAAAGACTCACACTGGTGTCAGGTAACTTCACCAACGCACGCAGAGTCTCACAAACAAGTTTCAAGTAACTTAAATGACACCCACACACAAAGATTCACACACAAGTTTCAGGTAACCTCACACACACACACAGCCCATACCTTACCCAGCCTCTTTCCATGTCATACCCACCTTCTCAGCTAAGGGTTCTGTACCTGGATGAGTTGACCAATCAGAGGCCAGGGTGCCTACCTCAAGGTCCTCTGCATGTGTGCTGCAGTTCCCCAGCCTGGCCTCTGACCCATGTCCCTGTCTCTCCAGGACATGCTGCCCATGGCTGGAGACCCTACTCAGGGAGCAGCCAACTACAACATTGAGGACTTTGCTGACCTCGGCATGTTCCCGCCCTTCTCCGAGTAGAACCTCCCCCGTTCTCACAGAGGGGAACACGGGAGGAACAGGAGGAGCTCTCTGTGTGGACATCCTTCATCATCTTCATCCTCTCTCTCTCTCCCGGTCTCTCCCTCCCTCTCTCTCTCTCTCTCTCCCTTTCTCTCACTTACTCGATCTCTCTCTCTCTCTCTGTCTCTCCTTCACACACTCATACACACACAGAGTTTATGTCACCACAGTACGGTGTCTGGGTACACGTCACACACAGCCTCACACAGTCACACTACGTCTGTGGACTTCGAGGCCAGCACCTCTCTCATACTGTCATACCTCATTCCTGCAGGGGAGTGCGTGTTCACACAAGGGCGTTAACACACCTCGCCTGTCGCACATCATCTCTGTAACGACGGCCATTTTCATTGACAATTGGGTTTGTCATTTCCGACATTTCAGCAGTGACAGTTGGGTTGAAAAGGTGAAAGGTCGAGCCTCCGAGGTCAGAGCCGGGGTTTGATCTATGAGGACGGGCGAGGTCAGTTCCCGCCCTCCCGCCACGCCAGCGCTCCTCCTCCTGCATGGAAGTGAAAGTCCTCTTGATTGTATCTTCAAATCTGCCAGTCTTTTGTCTTTGCACTCTTATGTTCCACTGTCCAGCCAAAAGGTCCCTGCAGCAGAGGGATCCTGTCCGACTCCGATCCGTCCGCTCTCAGTATTACATCCAGCTTGTTGTGTAATATAGAAACTATATGTAGTGATGTCCATAACCCTAGATTAAAACGGACTCGATTAGACAAGGGATCTGTGTATAAACAAAAAAGAAACAAAAAAAAATACGACAAAAAAAAGAAACACAAAAAAACGAAGTCATACTGACCGCGTCCACTAAGCTAAGACGTAAAGTGCACTTCATGAAGCTAACTGCCCTCCTGCCTGCTACCAGGGATGAACCGCCATAGGGAGCCAGCAACTCGCAGTAAACTAGTGTGTCCTTGTCCTTCAGCTCTTAACGCTCTGATTCATCACTTCACCACGTTCATCTTTTGACTATTAACAGAGACTGAATACTACTTTATAGCGGGGGATCTTTTACACGGTGGATTGTATTAACGTGTGTCCGGCGAGAACAATGGGATCATCTTGATCTTATGTCGATCTGTGGTTCTTTTGCTAAAATCTTCAACTCGATGTTTGTTTTTTTCCGTGTAAATAATGTGATTTTTATGTCGACACGTGTTACTTTCACACGATAATGTGTTTCTGTGTAGCTTTTAAGGATATCATCATGTGCAATGTGAGTGCATATTTAACTATGGTATTTAGTTAGTCTGTTAATTGTACATTGAGTTTTAGACCTGTATAAACTGTGTAAATGTGGTCCATTATTTTTGTGTAACAAATTGTGCTTGTGACAATAAATTCTTATTGGTTACGTGGTTTCCAATGAAACACATACATCGGTCACCAAACTTGTTACTGGCTGAATTTTCATCCTTTTTTTTTTTACTTTCTTCTCTCACCCTTTAACAGTCATGTTTTAACATCCGAATGTTCCAGACAAGAGTCTGGCTGGTGTCCTGTGATCCAGACCACAGATAAGGGGATCTGCGAGCGCTGTGACCCTTCAGTTAACATCCTACTGTAGTTTCCGTTGTCCGTCAAGCAGACTGTCCTGGTGTGTGTGTGTGTGTGTGTGCGTGCGTGCGTGCGTGCGTGTCTGCCTGCCTCTCCTTTCCTGTAGGAAGCACATAGGGTGTGAGGGAGTCACTGAGTTGGGCTCTCTCCCAGAGTTCTCAGGGTTAGTGTGTCTGTCTGTGTGTGTGTCTGAGAATGTATGTGTGTGTGTGCGGTTGAAGGATGAGCTGATGTAAGGGCAGTGGCCAGCTCCCATCCTTTCCTCAGTGTCGCTTCTGTGAAATGGGTGTGTGCCAGTTGACCTAAACGAGGTGTACTGAAGCTTAAGTACTTGACCCTTAGTGGTGATAACGTATCATAACAGCTTCATGTTCGACTCAGAACACTTCCTGTGTTTCATGAGGTTCAGGGAGTGTCTCAGCAGTTGTCCTGTCAGATGAGGATCAGACACCCGGCCTTCTTCAAAACCCCTCGCCACAAAATGGATAAGTCTGTTTTGGTTAGGGAGGCTTATGTGGACTTAACCTACTTACCCTCGCCTCTCTCTACGGACATCGTTGCTATTGAGATAAACTGTTCCTAAGCTGTTATCTCTGAAAACCGCCTGTTGATAAGTTTACACTAGACAGGGCCCGGGTCTGTAGGAGGGCATTCGGCAGCAGATCGAGAGTTTGCCCACCCCACACACACACACACACACACACACATTGTATGCCGCTTTTGGTAAATTAATACTTAGGCAAACATTAACGATTTTGACTGACATTGCCCTTCTCGGCGTATATGGGATGTTCTGATACAGCATGAAAACCCCATCTGAAAGCGCAGCGTCACATGGAAATTCCGTTCAAAGTTCAGTTGGCACGGCCTCCTCTCCGAGTGTTGGACGTGCAGGTAGAACATTTGAAATGGGAGGCTGCATTCCTTCCTGACAGGACATGCACGCAGATTAGCCTGTAAATTCCTCGCTGACATTCGCTAAGCTCCGGAGCACTTGTGTAGGACTTGAGGAGTAGCGTGAGAGGCCAGGCAGACGGAGAGACAGAGAGGGAGAGAGAGAGAGAGACAGAGAGGGAGAGGTAGGGAGGGAGAGAGAGAGAAACTAGAGAGACGGAGCTGTTTCCTTGGGCGTCTCCTCAGCGAGTCTGCAGCTACATGTACTGATGGTATTGCGGTATGGTCTGGCTCCAGATCTCCTATCATGTCTGATTGGCATCACCTGATAGCTGTTGATCTTGTGTGTGTTTCTGGGAGCTGAGCAGCGATGTTGTAAATAAGGTGAAAACGACACGGCCTCCAGGCCCTGCAATCACCGCAGAGATAAGGAATCTGTCCATGTTTGTGCGTGTGCGTGTGTTTTTTGGGGTGTGAATGTGTGATTGGGTATGTTCGTGTATGCGGGTGCATGTGCTATGTGTGTAGGTTTGTGTGTGTGCTTTGGTGTGTATGTGTGTACACAGGGATGTGCCCTGTTTTGCCAGGGCTGGTGCTGGCGCCTGTGTGCTGCCAGTCTGTGCTCGGACAGGCCTACATGACTATGCTGCGTTTCTCTCCCAAGCACGCTGACAGCAGCCTGCTAGCACAACAACTCTGGGCCAAGCTTCCTTCAGCAACCGCTTGTTTACCACAGCCAGTCCACACCGTTCAGAGACAGCTGCACTGCAGGGTCCTCTTCTAGCATCTTCCATAGTCATATTGTTTCTCTTTTAAACCGTTAAAGGTACTTCAATTTACGCGTTGTCCTTGTTCCTCCTTGCGATGCTGTTTTCAATTTTTCATACGGTGGAGCCACTCCATTTCCATTTATTCATTTAGCAGACGCTTTTAACCGAAGCGACTTCCAAGAGAGCGACCCTGATCAATTGTAGTTGATAATGAGAGAATTCTGTATACGGCTGTATATCTCCTTCCCCTTCCCTCCCTCCCTCCCTCTCCCTCCCTCCCCACCCCCCTCCCCACCTCATTCACTCAATCACTCACTCGCTCACACATAAACACACACAAACAATCTCAGACCAGGGTTATCTATCTTGGCAGCCAGTCAGATAAAGCAACAGGTCTGTTCTATCCACAGCTGTTATGTTACTGTCCTTGTCCAAACACAGTGGTCGAAGATTAGCTATCAAAACCATCTTTTCTCAGGCGCAACAAGTCTCATGTTTCCTCTGGTCTCTTAACTGGCCTCCATTCCTTCTAACCTTCGGACCTGGCGTGCCCAGTGACATCACAAGCTTGCCTAAAGCAGCTGCATTCAGGAATAGAACCTCTTGGAGTGTCTCACAGAGAACCTAAAGATTTCTGTGTCCTTCCCCCTCCGACTCACAGGACTAATTGGCAATGATTCAGTGCTCTCCTGTCAAGGGAGTAATGGCTTGTAATAATACGAGAGCAGTCATTGTTCCATTTCCTCTCCTACTGGGCAGCTTGACTGTTCCCAGGCGTACGATGCAACTCTGGGGGTTTTGTGTTCAATTGAAAACTCCCAGGGATGTTCAATTTGCCAGTCGCCACCGACCATTAGCGGCGTTGTGGTGGGGCTCTTTGCCGTACAGGAGCATGAATATCTCTATGAGGTAATGAGTTTTGGTCCCCATGGCTGCACAGCAGGGAACAGGTCGCTCGCTGGTTGAAAGCCATTCCCACTGGCTAATTGGAAGCTCATTGTGTCCCTTGCCTGTCTCACAGCAAGAAGGCCTTTAGTGAACATGTTTGTTGGAGGTGGAATGAGAGGAAACTGATTTGTTGTTGTATTTCCAGCTCATGAGGCCGACCTTGGGGCAAGCAGATCTTCTCACTCATCTAGTGTAGGAGCAGTGGAGGTGGAGAAAGGAACCAGGCAGATTGCACATGTTCCTCTTTAGTGTCTCCACTGCGTTCGGGTGGCGTTATCACCCCTAGCTGCCGGATAGCTGAGCCCAGTGGAACCCAATGGAGGTTCTAGAAGAAGAAGAAATTATGCCTCATTAGTGCCACAGTGGGGAAATGTCACAGGCGCACCCATATTCAATGCATTGGCCGAGATTCAAACTATTTTTATTATTATATTACTATTATTAGTATTCTAACGGGACCAAAACCCAAGATTTCTGCACATAAACATGGTGGCAAGAATCCTACCACTGAACCACCGATGCTGCACGTGAATCATGGGGGTAAGGGTCCAGTGTGGAGGGATATGGAGGTCTGGGTCCAGTGTGGAGGGATATGGAGGTCTGGGTCCAGTGTGGAGGGATATGGAGGTCTGGGTCCAGTGTGGAGGGATATGGAGGTCTGGGTCCAGTGTGGAGGGATATGGAGGTCTGGGTCCAGTGTGGAGGGATATGGAGGTCTGGGTCCAGTGTGGAGTTATATGGGGGTCTGGGCTCAGAATAGCCCCACCATTGTTGTCCTAGTGTTCCACACAAACGCACTCCCTCACAACCACTCATGTTCCCTGGCCGCATTAGAGAATTGTTGTGTGTCGCTGTAATAACAGCTGTAGGGGCTGCCTGTTGACCTCTGTTTGCTACACGGTTGGTATTTTACTACAGTGGGATTGTGGAGCTTTAAAACATTGGCGTTTCTCCTCTCAAGTGTGAAGTATCATTTTGAGGAGCTCTTGTGATGGGTAAGTGCTTCAGATGGATGTTTTGTCTGTGTGGCTGAAATAAACACTGTTATTAAATTCACAAGTGCTTTTAAAATAAGTTGTTGCTGTTGTTACAATGGTCACGTGAGATGGAGATTAAGAGCCTGTGTTCCCAGCAACAATGACTCATCCACTTAACAGTTGACTAACCAGCAGACCAAGCTCACCTTCATTGCCCGTTCGAACCAGCTTTGTGACTATAAGATAACAAGGTTATTGGTGTTTTTGACTTCATCAAACATTAGCCCGGGGAGGGTTTTGTTCACTTGTAAGCCATTGAGTGATTCCCCCCTCAATTACGCAGTTGGGTTTTATTGAGCCACATAGAGCTCATCAGCCACTGTTCTGCTTTGGTGATACGAGGCTCGGCCTACAGCAGTGAACAGATTTATCATCTCTGGGATTGGTTGACCAGGCTTTTGTAGACAGTCTTATGGACAGGAAGAGGCTGTGGGGGGTGAGGGCTGATGCTCAAAGCGGGAAACAGGACAGAGGGTGACGTTGAAGGGGTCATATTACACAAGACCCTTGGCAGACCTAGTCATGCTGACTCACAGCTGATTAAACATCGAGCTTTGATAGTCTGTCGTCACTAAATAGATCCCAACCCTCCCTCCCTGCCTGTCTCACACATTTACACCTTTTATGTTTTGGTTTAGATTACAATCTTATTGTGACTCTTTGACCCTAATAAAATTATTCAGCAACAGCTGACCTCTTGAAATAGAAGTCTTGATCTTACAGCATTGTATTGTTTCTGCCAGACTGAAATGGATACTCAGGCATTCTTGTGGTATCCATTGTAGATTCAGTTTAGGAATAATGTTGAGAGTAAGGTTATTTGAGAACTCTGCCATGATAGCTACTGTGTTTTTGTGGATAAAGACCCGATGATAACCTTTATTCTGGAAAGACAGAGACTCCATTTGCACCATTAGCAGTTCCATTTTGCTTATGCATGTGTCTGGGTGATTGTATCAAATACGGTGGGTTGTTTGAATGTCTAAAATAAGAAAGATCATTTTCCAACTAAAGCAGAAAGCCTTGTGCATGAAAAAATATACATTCATCTTGCTTGGATTAAACCAAATATTTGAAATGCAGATGTGTTTTCATATTCCCATGACTACCACACATCCATGTATAAACATAGAGGCTCATGGTACAAGAACTGAAACAAGCCCAGGGTCAGATTATTGCTGAGAAGCTTCTGGCAGCTTGAGGTGTACTGGATCAGGCATTCCAGAGTGTTCTCCAGCCCCATGGTTTTGATCAGACTGTACACTCCCTGGCAGTTTAGCCATCCCCAACCTCCAGCAAGCTGGGAGCCTCTCTCTGTGAGTCCTGCCTGGAAAGCTGGATCAAATCTGAGGAAACTCAGTGAGGAAGGAGGTGCAGTCAATTAGGTTGTCGGGTTAGTAATCAGAAGGTCCCTGGTTCGAACCCCGGCTGTATCAACTTGACGTTGGGTCCTTGGGCAAGGCACTTCACCCTACTTGCCGCATGGGGAATGTCCCTGTACTTGCTGTAAGTCGCGCTGGAAAAGAGCGTCTGCTAAATAAAATGACTAAATGGAAACTCCCACTCGTGAGCTTAGGAACAGCTACTCCCAAATCCCAACCATAACAGAATAGGGAGGTCAACACACCGACTGGTCTTGGACCAGGTGATGTGAACTAGCTTTTCTTCTTGCAGGGAGATTTGAGATAATAGTATTTCAGAAGACGTACACCATCAATTAGGGTCATCAATAAGTGTTACAAATTTGTTCAAAGATCTGTTGCTTTCTGTTGACCTCCTTTACAAATGTGGTTCAACGGTTTAACAAAACATGAATTTTGTTATTATACTTCAACTCATCTTCAACATCTCGACATATCAATTGTCCTAATCGGAGGGAAATTTTTTATGGTCAGTGAGTGGGATAGAGCACGGAAAACTTAAAACAGAAAGTTAAAAATGGAAAAATAGAATTGAAAAGTTTAAAGAAATCAGCTTTCAACACATTCCATAACTCAGCTTTGTCTCATCTCCACACTACATGAAAGGGTCTGAGAAATCACTGCTTGCTGCAAAGCTGCTCTTTTAAGAACATTTCTGCAGACAATTTGGAGTGCATTAGACCAACTAGCAATATGCCTGGTCCTTCAGGCTATGACAAATACAGCCCAAAATCTATTCCATATGGTTATTATACGATGGTAGGCAGTATGCGCTGATTCCTTACCCCAAGTGTCTAAACACAACCCAACAACACCTGTCTGTTCTTTAATGAGAATTGCCTTTAAGATATAATGATGCGTGAGGCTCTTGGTGGTTTTTAATGTGCCAAATTGGCCACGAGGAAAAAAACAGGACAAATCTGACATTTGTAAAAACCACTGCTGTGCATAATTTGTGACATCTGAGACGAAACTGATGAATCTGCACGTAGCTGATTCTTATTATTCTTAATAAGATAATATAATTATAATATAATTATTATTCTTAATTTTGGGATATTTGCGCAGGAAATATATATATATATATATATATATATATATATATATATATATATATATATATATATATGTCACGCACAAATATATAATAGGTTATACTTTTGGGATATTTGCGCAGGAAATATATATATAGTAACCTATTATATATTTGTGTGTGTAACAAATTTGACTAAATGCACGAGCCAAGGTTTACCCAGCGAACCAGGATATCCGGTATTCCCGGAACTTCTCTACCTGGCCTCGGTGCTGAATATGGCCGCTCACACTGCGCTGCTAACCCGCTGCTGCTTTGACGCTTCTGTTTGACCAGGTTTAACTGACCCACCGGCTTTGTTTTGTACTTGACAGGTTTGCATGGATTTTGCTCCAGCGTATTCGTGGCGCACATTTAATAACCGAATCAACGCCATGGCTATCTGGGTTTGAGCTTCATTTCTAATGCTAACAGCTAAGCTAGCCGTCAAGCTATACAAAAGAAAGGAAACTAGCCGAGCCAGTTAGCCCATGTTAGCCTGGTCCGAGCTAACTAACTCTCCATGTTAGCCTGGTCCGAGCTAACTAACCCTCCATCCCAGAATCGCTTTAGGTGTTTAGTTTCCCGTGAACAGTCTGACAGTATAGCCAGTAGTATTGACTTGCTGTCGTTTTTCAAGGGGAAGCATCTATCGGATCATTCCGAGCCTCAATGCCCGAACAAGGCCCCAGAATGAATGGTTTTTCCCTGGGTGAACTCTGCTGGCTGTTCTGTTGTCCTCCATGTCCCAGTCGTATTGCGGCTAAACTCGCCTTCCTCCCCCCGGAGCCCACCTACTCCGTGCACACCGATGCAAACGGGACCAGTAGTTTACATCTAACCGAGCGTGCTGACTGGCAGTACTCCCAACGGGAGCTGGATGCTGTGGAGGTGTTTAACACCAGGACCAGTAGGGGGAACCGGGTCGGCTGCATGTTCGTACGCTGCGCCCCGAACAGCCGGTACACACTGCTGTTCTCTCACGGCAACGCAGTAGACCTGGGCCAGATGTGCAGCTTCTACATCGGCCTCGGGTCCAGGATCAACTGCAATGTGTTCTCCTACGATTATTCAGGCTACGGGGTCAGTAGCGGCAAACCGTCGGAGAAAAACCTGTATGCGGACATCGAGGCGGCGTGGCAGGTGCTGAGAAACAAGTGAGTGTGCACCCTGAACCCCCCTCCCCCCGAACCCCCCTCCAATGATGCATGTGCCAGCTTTGATTCCTGCAACACCTCTGGAATTACATGCACAGCTAGTCTCTTATAAACACGAAAGCCAAGACAATGGTGCTGCGGCGAGCTTTGTCCCTACACCCCCCCACCCCTTTCGCGAGGAAGGGTTCCCATGGCAACTGCAGTGTCAAGCATCCCTTCGCGGTCCGCGCGTACAAGCGCACCTTTTTACATCTTAAAGATCTTAAAGTATACAATACAACATGGGATCCGCCTTTTTTATGATTTTAAATTGTAGAGTTACTGTTTCGGATCTTGCATTAACCTTGCTGTCCATTAACGCTGCCTGTAAATGATTACGAGCTCGAAGTTTGCCGTGGTCTGAATTTTGAAGATCCTGACACAGACCTGGAGTGCTGGATCATCGCCTCATGTCTGGGCGACAAATGCTAATTTCCATAAATGCAGTCTGGTGGTCCTTTCTACTAAGATATGAGCAGAGAGTGAGAGAGAGGGAGAAAGAGTGAGAGACAGTGAGAGAGGCAGAGGGAGAGAGAGGGTGAGAGAGAGAGATCCTCAATCAGACACTGCATGTGAATACTGCCTTCGTTGCTGTGGTACTTAAATGAAATAAAATGATTCATACTAAGTTCAAACAACTGGTTTAGAAAAATAATAATAATAATAGTCTTGTTTTTCACCTAGAAGTTGGAATATGTAGTGGGTTATGTGCTAATCTGTAATTAGCAGTTGTTTGCATGAACCGCTGTTTAGAGATAGTTTTTAAGACTCTTTGCTTTGAAGCCGCCTACATTTGGCCAGAGGGAATATATCAAGGTGTTCAACAAAGGCATTTAACAAATGATTGGCTTGTTTTTAATGTCCCTTCTCGCTTGTCATTTACACAAAAGTTTTTTTGTTTATCTTAGAAAAACAAGGTTTGTGTAAAAAGCTGTTTTCCTTCTGTTTAAAGTCATTGTTTTTTCTGACAGTGTGTGCACCCGTGTGAGATATTAAGAGACGACGAGGCCCTGAACACCTGTTGAAGGTGACACATTTTGTAGCCAACGCAAGTATTTTTTTACATTCTCAATTAATCTGAACACACTGGTTTTCTCCCCCTTCTCATTAAATAATAAGCCCTCCAGAAGTCTACCTAATGCATAGTCAGACCGTTGTCCGTCCTTACACGTTTCGTTATTAATCATCCGTTGGTTAGATTGTGTAAATGTCACAGCGGGAGGGCTGTGATAGTGGTTCCTCTCCAGGTCATCTAGCATGCAACATTTCATTATTTTGCTTCATTATTGTGTGAAGCTCGTGGGAGCTGCACTCAGACAAGGCTGACTGACCGAGTGTGAAAAGACCGTTTATCATTTGATTTCTCTTCAGGGCGCCAGAGCGCCTGTGGTACAGATTCATGTTTATTCAATGTTGTTTTAATTACTTTTGTTGAGGGATCGTTAAGGTAATGCTTAACCACACAGCACAATATACTCGACGATGTCCCACTGCCTTAAGGGGAGAGTCTCTTGAATAGCGAATTAGTGTTGAGGTATTGATTACATTGATCTATGTCAGTGTACATGGAACCCAAGGACATGGGTGGAGGCCAAGTGGCATTTAAGGTGTGAACGCCTCAACATCAAGCCTTTCTCAGCGATTAGATTGTTTTTCCAAAAGAAGTGAATCGCTTCACTGAGGAAAGAGTGTGCTGTGGTTCTGTGAGCCTGTGTTTCTGTGAGCCTGTGCTGTGGTTCTGTGAGCACGTGTTGAGGTTCTGTGAACCTGTGCTGTTGTTCTGTGAGCCTGTGTTGTGGTTCTGCGAGCCCCTGCTGTGGTTCTGTGAGCCTGTGTTGTGGTTCTGTGAGCCCGTGCTGTGGTTCTGCGAGCCTGTGCTTTGGTTCTGCAAGCCTGTGCTGTGGTTCTGCGAGCCCCTGCTGTGGTTCTGTGAGCCTGTGCTGTGGTTCTGCGAGCCTGTGCTCTGGTTATGAGCGAGGCTTCCTGATTGAAGAGATTACCTGCCTGCAGATGCAAGCTGTTACGCCAGAGGTCAACTAGACTGTGAATCTATCCAAAGGTACAGCACAGCGCAAATCCCTGATCAGGACTATCAGGCTCACAGTCCCTCCCAAATCCGCCCGGATACAGGTGACACCTCATCATAATCATCCTGGATTTCCTGTAAGTGCCCGCCTCCTCCCCTGCTCATCAATCTGATTGGTCGACAAACAGTGGCGAAAAGAATGATTAAATCAATGGAGTGTGTGTTGAAGACCTTGGGTGAGCTCCAGCCTTGCAGGCTGACAGCTGGAACACCCTCACCCCAGCTGGCCAGCAGGCTCTGGCACCAGGATCGACCACGGTCTCCCTTTAGCATTTCTCATTTTGCTTTCACATCTAGTCATTTCACAGACACTCTTCACCACAGAGACTTACAGCAAGTACAGGGACATTCCCCCTGATGCAAGTAGGGTGAAGAGCCTTGCCAAAGGACACAACGTCATATCGGCACAGCCAGGGTTTGAATCGGGAACCGTCTGATTAGTAGCCCGACTCCCTAACCGCTCAGCCTCATGAGTCCCCCATTTCATCCAAAGTGATGAACGTTAGTATTGGGAAGTGTTTTTGCATGTCATCCTGCTGGCCTAAAGTCAGTCTCCTAAGGCTCAGGTTACCCTTTCCTCTTCTGTCTGTGTTTTCCTGTCAGGACTGAACATTCAGCTGATTTGATCTCCTCTCTCAGCTAGCGGTGTGCGCATCACTCAGGGCTGTGTGAATACAAACGTCACTCATTAGAGTTCATTCTGGTTCTGGCCCCTGCTGTTGGCTGTGAACGTTCAGCTAATTACATTACACTAAATTATTCATTGGCCTAAGCCTTCCAGGCTGAGCTTTATCAATCATACTTAATTAATTTGACCCTCCTCCCCTCCAGTAGGCAATGCGTGAACACTGAGCCATATCCGTTAGGGGTTTGGGTATTATGAAAGATAATTGAGAGAATTAAAAGTTTTCTGTAATGGCCATTGTTCCAGGGTCTAATCCCTCCCTGCTGTCAGGTCCTGTTAGACTCATTATCAGATCAATCAGCCGCTTGCTGTCATGTTTCTGCTGCCTCAGCAAGCCCTGGTCCTCGCTGCCCTGCATAGGGAGTAGGCAGGGACCAGGCAGGGACCAGACAGGGACCAGGCAGGGACCAGGCAGGGACCAGGCAGCGACCTGGCAGGGAACAGGCAGGGACTAGGCAGGGACCAGGCAGCGACCTGGCAGGGAACAGGCAGGGACTAGGCAGGGACCCTCCAGACAAGGCTCCGCCCCTCCAGATGAGGTCCCGCCCTCTCAGACAAGGCCCAGCCCCTCCAGATGAGACCCTGCCCTGCCAGACAAGGCCCCTCCTCACAGAGCCATCCCTGAAGTGGAGTCACACCTGGGCAGATATTAAGGGCCTGGACTGGACTGGAATATCATAAATACTGTATCATATAAAGCTGTCTATATCTATACACACACAGGTCATTTTATGTACAGATAGTTTTTTTTATAGGCAGTTAGCCAACATGCAGTCTGTTTTACTGACCAAAAGTCTTAAGACACTTGAATGTCGTCTTAAGTGTTTATTTGAGTTTTCTTGATTTGTGCAGCTGTGTGAAATCATACTGTTGAGAGAGGTTTTCTGCCTTCTAATTGAATAATTTCATAAATAATTCTTGCTTAATTCTTTTTGAACTCGTGTTTTGTGCCCAAGGCTTCCGCACCAACCTGTTAGGTATTCAATCTACTGCTAAGGAATGGATGTGTGGGTCTATTAATAAGTGTCTCTTGTGAGGGTTATGACAGCTTCTCTGCACGCAGTTCCCTCCTGAATCCCTCGTTAAACCGGGAGCTTCACATTCATGACTTGTTTGTTCTGCAGAGTTGAAGAAATGTGCTGAGGTGGATGGGAGGGCTGTTTGTTGTGAGGCTGCAGAAGCACGATCGCTTTCGTGCGTCTCAAATCCAGAGGATTTTCTCATTTGGGAGGGGGGCGGTGGGGTGGGGGGGTGGGGGGGGGGGGGGGGGGGGTTGAGTTTCAGGGGGGAGCTGCCAGAGCTGGCAGAGTCACGGGAGGCTCGCCTCGTCTCGTCCAGAAAATATCTGCAAATGTTTCTTTTGGCTCGGAGGACCGTTTTCCCCCCAAACAGACTACTGTATATGGCCTTTATCCCACCAGCCTTCCTTTTTCTAACCATAAAACTCTTTACCGTGCTTTCAATGTCGACCTTAACATGCTGGCCTCTCTGCGGCCTCCAAGAGGCTGTTCACAAGTGGAAGAACTGACCATCGACAGTGAAGAGGCTGAGGCCAGGGAGGACAAGGCTGACATTTCGTGCTAACGCCACTTGTTTCCATGGAAGCTAACCAGTGGATGTTTATACAGGCCAGGACACCAAGTTAGCATGTGGAAACGCTCCCTTCTTCTCCCTCCATCTCTCTCTCTCTCTCCCCCTTTCTCTCTCTCTCCCTCTCTCTTTCTGTCTCCCCCTCCCGCTCGCTCGCTCTCTCCCTTTCCCTCCCCCTCCTTCTCGCACTCTCCCAGCTTCCTCTTTCCCTCTCTGTACCTTTCCATTTGAATCTCATGTTTGGACAAGTGTTTTCACTAAACGCTGTTTCGTTCTCTCTCTCTCTCTCTCCACTCACTCACCTCAGCAGTAAGCGCAAGGCTGCGTGGCCCTGGATGGGAATACTGTTTTCAGCTACTCCCCAAGAAAGCCTGTTAGAATTCCTGTGTTTTGGACAGGAGATCTCCCACCAGGCCTCTTCCTCTCTTCCCCTCGGCCCCCCCTCCGGGGTGTCCGGCCCTCCCCCTGTAGGTGACCGTCTGGGCTCTGGAGCAGCAGCTAGCTTGATGATATGAGGCTCCGTCTTGCTGTGTTTCTTGGAAGGGATACTGAAAGGGAAACGGCCTCATCTCATCCTCCCCGCTGACCGGGAGAAACGCCTGCAGCAGGGCCAAGCCATCTGATTTCCTCTGCTGGAACGCAGGGGGAGCAGAGAGCTGGCTCTGGAGCTGGGCTATTAAAACCCTGTGGCTCGTGCCGAGGGGGGAGAGGGGAGGAGGGGGAACGATCGCTGTTATTCCGCTCTTTTCTCTCTTCTCCCTTTGTGGAAGTGTGTCCTCTGGAAGGCCTGCAGGACAGCTGGTGCGGTAAAAGCCAGGCTGGATGGTTCATGCAGGGTCTGGTCGCTTGGTTATTGTTAGGTTAGAGACTCTAATGGAGGTATTAAACCTTGATCTACTGCTTATGGCAAAGCATCAGTGACATGGTAGGGGTAGGTCTGTGTAGGAGTGTGTGCAGTGGTACGTGTGTGTGTGTGTGTGTGTGTGTGTGTGTGTGTGTGTGTGTGTGTGTGTGTGTGTGTGTGTGTGTGTGTGTGTGTGTGTGTGTGTGTGTGTGTGTGTGTGTGTGTGTGTGTGTGTGTGTGTGTGTGTGTGTGTGTGTGTGTGTGTGTGTGTGTGTGTGTGTGTGTGTGTGTGTGTGTGTGTGTGTGTGTGTGTGTGTGTGTGTGTGTGTGTGTGTGTGTGTGTGTGTGTGTGTGTGTGTGTGTGTGTGTGTGTGTGTGTGTGTGTGTGTGTGTGTGTGTGTGTGTGTGTGTGTGTGTGTGTGTGTGTGTGTGTGTGTGTGTGTGTGTGTGTGTGTGTGTGTGTGTGTGTGTGTGTGTGTGTGTGTGTGTGTGTGTGTGTGTGTGTGTGTGTGTGTGTACCTCTCGCTTCTTTCACCTGCAATGTGTTAGCAATGAATTAGTCATTGCTGAGGTATTATTATCAAGAGAGCCTCTTTCTTACACACACACACATTGTGTCCCATATCCCCAGGTCTAACATTTGAGCCCCCCAGTTCATAGCACCTCTTCCCAGCGGGGTGAGCTTAGCTTGGGGTGCATGTCCCCCTCCTCACCCCTCTCTCCTCTCTGGGTGCTCAGCTGTTATGGCTGCTCTAGCCTTGTGCCCTGGAGGTTTTAGTCTGGTAAAGCCTGTGCCTTTGCCAGCGACACATAGCTGCAGTGTTTGCATTCTGAGAGAGACCCTGCATACCTGAGACAGTACGTCCACACTGAAGGGCCTGCCAGGGGTAGAGAGAGAGAGACAGAGACAGAGAGAGGCAGAGAGAGGCAGAGAGAGGCAGAGAGAGACAGAGAGAGACAGAGACAGAGAGAGGAAGGGGGTATAGCTGGAAAGAGGGTGAAGTGGAAGAGAGGGAGGCCCCTGCCTCTTTCCGTCTTTCTCTTTTCCTTTCCCTCCATCCTCTCTGTGTTTTATAAGGCAGAACTGATTGAAGAAATCTGCGTAAAGTCTGACTGACGTGTGTCAGGCTGCAGTGAAGTGTGGCCAATAAAAAGGACTTTTACAGGGCTGACCCTTCCCTGCCCTCCTGCAGAGCCCAGCCTGCCTGCCTGCCGACAGCTTCACAGAGGCCTCGCAGAGCGCTCACACCGGGACAGATTTACAAGCACGGCGTCTTGTAAAAAAAGCCACGTGCATTAGACATGCCAGTGTCGCGCCCTGAGTTTTATAGGATAGGAGCGATGTTGGCTGGAAGCTCTATCTCCGAGTCGGCAGCGCTAAGCTTGAACGCTCGGCCGATAATGAAGACGCGTCTCACCATGACAACAGGCTCGATAACGGAGGAGCGTTTGCGTGATGTCATCAGATAACACCCCCTCTCCCCCCCCCCCCCCCCCCCCCCCCCCACCTTCTCCTCCCTCAGGTACGGAGTGACTCCAGAGAACATCATCCTGTACGGTCAGAGCATCGGTACGGTTCCCACGGTGGACCTGGCCGCACGCTACGAGTGCGCCGCCGTCATCCTGCACTCTCCCCTCATGTCCGGCCTCCGCGTTGCCTTCCCCGACACGCGCAAGACCTACTGCTTCGATGCCTTCCCCAGGTGGGTTACGAGGGGCTGGGGGGGAAGTGGGGGGGCAGCCTGGCCCGGGCTCAGCCCCAGGTGGAAGTGTAATTGAATCTTCCCTGTCAGCTCCAGAGATGGGTCGTGGAGTTGAAATACTGCCCCCTGCCCAGGGTGGATGGTGGAGGGGGCGGGGGGTTGCTTGAAGGTTATCTTCTTCTTGCAGGGTTCTGAGTCAGGTGCAGGAACAGTAACTCAGGGGAGAGGGGGAGGGAGGCTGCCAGGGTAGTTACAGGACAGGCAGAGTTAGTGAGGGGTCGGGATAGGGTCTTCCCTAGTGATGTATTCTCTCTCTGAACGATCTGTTTGCGGTCCCGCCCCAGCCTGGATGATGCCCCTCCCCCCTATGATGCCCCTCCCCCTTGGCTCTGGCTGCTGCCTGGTTCCAGTGTGTTCTGTCACATCGCTGGCTACACTACGGCTGCCATGACACATGAGTTGGATCTTTGGCAATAATGTGTGTGTGCGTGTCTATATCTCTGGGCCTTATGCTGGGGAGCCTTTATAGGGATTAGATGTGAATGTCAAGACTGTTTGGAGAGGAAGGCAGAAATGATCACCCTCACATACGGTTTCTCTCCCTCTCTCTTTCTCTCTCCCTCTTTCTCTCTTTCATTCAGTTTTTTTGGTATTGAATGTCAGTTCTTTCATCTTTTATCGCTCCTTCCATCTATCCTCTCCTCTGCTGCCAGTTTTCTATTTTCTCTCGTGTGTGTGTGTGTGTGTGTGTGTGTGTGTGTGTGTGTGTGTGTGTGTGTGTGTGTGTGTGTGTGTGTGTGTGTGTGTGTGTGTGTGTGTGTGTGTGTGTGTGTGTGTGTGTGTGTGTGTGTGTGTGTGTGTGTGTGTGTGTGTGTGTGTGTGTGTGTGTGTGTGTGTGTGTGTGTGTGTGTGTGTGTGTGTGTGTGTGTGTGTGTGTGTGTGTGTGTGTGTGTGTGTGTGTGTGTGTGTGTGTGTGTGTGTGTGTGTGTGTGTGTGTGTGTGTGTGTGTGTGTGTGTGTGTGTGTGTGTGTGTGTGTGTGTGTGTGTGTGTGTGTGTGTGTGTGTGTGTGTGTGTGTGTGTGTGTGTGTGTGTGTGTGTGTGTGTGTGTGTGTGTGCGTGCATGCATGCTTGTGTGTGTGTATAGGCATGTGTGGGTGGGTGGGTGAGTGCTTGTGTGTGTGTGAGGTGAGAACATCCCCATCCCTCTAGCAGCCCCAGCCTGGCCTGTAGAGATAAAGCAGAGCAGCCCAGCAGAGAGCTCATCTCCACAGGGTGTTCTCTGTCTCCATCACCCCCCTCCCTGGGTCTGGGAGATAACCCTCTGTACCACGGCTGCCTCCCCCCACTCCCCCCGCTGGTCTCTACCTGCCCCCTCTGTGCGGATGGCTTCAGGGGAGAGGGAACCTCTCTCCTTGTTGTCTGAGTGATTTGTGTCCAGATTGATGTGGAGCACTTGGGAGGCCATATGAGTGACCTCATGTGCTTGTCTGAGGAACTGAGACTGCCGGCTCCCAGGGAGCATGCTGCCAGAGAGGGAGGGGGCTGAGAGAGGTGTGTGGTCTCGCTCTCTTTTGCTTACTCTCTCTCTCTCTCTATATGATTTTCATAGTCTATGGAACAGTAGTTGGAGGGGGACAGGATCATGGAATGATCGTTTTCCGAGGGAGGGGGAGAGAGAGAGAGAGAGCGAGAGATGAAGAGCAGCCATAGTGTTTGTGAACTCTGAGTGAGACCCTGATGAGAGCTGGACTAATGATGGCCACAGGCAGGCTTCCTTCAACACAGCTGAAGTAGCAAAGCATTCTCTTCTGTGTGTGTGTGTTTGTGTGTGCAGGCAGGCTTGTGTGTGTGTGTGTGTGTGGCTTTTTTCCACTCACTCTTATCTTTGCTGTCTCTCCATCTTTCTCTCCTCTCTTTCTGTCTCACTCTCTTTTCTGTCTCTCCCTCTCTCTCTCACATTTGTGTGTGTGTGTTTGTGTGTGTAAGCATATGGTTAGTGGTTGCTTGGAGGCTATTGAGATATGTGCGCTAGTGTCGTGTATAGACACTTAGATAGTGAATGTTTAATGAGTTTTATCTCCAAAGGTTCTCAGTGTGCGGTGTTGCGTGGGAAGGAATATTAAGTGCAACAACAGTGAGAGTTTTTTCTCACCTCTGGACAAGGAGCGAGCCAAGACAAGCTTATCCCCCTGGCAACCAAGATATTGCTCTGATAGTTCTCAAATACAGTCCCTCGAATGACACTGACGTGTGTGTGTGTCCCTGTGCCTGTATTGTTTGCTGTCAACCTAACATGCGCTGTCTGAAGCCTGTAAGATAAGTCTGCAGAGTAATTAGCCCTGTTGCTAATCTGCCAGTTAACCCCTGTGTCAACAGCCACGCTCTACGTGGTTCTGGGAGGGAAACATGAGTTAATATTCCTTGTAGTCAGTTAGCATGCTTGGTGGGGTGTTTGTATGCTAAGCAGGCAGTTAGCATGCTTGGTGGGGTGTTAGTATGCTAAGCAGGCAGTTAGCATGCTTGGTAGGATGTCAGTATGCTTAGCAGGCAGTTAGCATGCTTGGTAGGATGTTAGTATGCTTAGCAGGCAGTTAGCATGCTTGGTAGGCTGGTAGATAGGTAGATAGTATGCGTGGTGGCCAATTAGTGTATGCGTGGTGGTTAATTAATATGCACAGTTGTCAGTTCCAGTAGTCAGCATGCACGAGGCGTCAGCTCGCCCTCTCTAAGACACAAGGGCGACCACAAGGTCTGTTCATCACTCCAGCCACTGTATCTGCAGGGAAGAGTTCTGGAGTGACACTGCATGATACTGCACACCCAGCTGGTCTGGAGGAGGCTGGTTTGGAGTGTGGCAGGCAGGCTGGCAAGCAGGCAGGCTAGCAGGCAGGCTAGCAAGCAGGCAGGCTAGCAGGCCGTCAGGCGGCGCTGGACCGTGCTGAGCTCCCACGCTCCCTGTGCTCTGTCACATAGATACTTCACCCACCTGCAGTCTGACACATTTGTCTTAATGTGGCTTAAACACTGTTGGCTATCAGAGGCCTGTCTCCTCGCTGCAGGGAATGTATATGGTCTAACCCTCTCTCCCTCTCTTTCCCTCTCTCTCTTTCTCCCTCCACATGGTCTAACCCTCTCTCTCCTTCTCTGTCTCTCTCTCTCCCTCCATGTGGTCTAACCCTCTCTCTCCTTCTCTGTCTCTCTCTCTCCCTCCCTCTCCCCAGCATTGACAAGGTGTCGAAGGTGGCGTCCCCTGTCCTGGTGATCCACGGTACGGAAGACGAGGTCATCGACTTTTCTCACGGCCTGGCCATGTACGAGCGCTGCCCCCGTGCTGTGGAGCCCCTGTGGGTGGAGGGCGCCGGCCACAACGACATCGAGCTGTACGCCCAGTACCTGGAGAGACTGAAGCAGTTCATCTCCTTCGAGCTCCCTACCTCCTGAACAAGCGGCCAGGCTCCAGGTCCCCGGCCGGGTCTCAACAGTCTTAAGACCCCTCCCTTTCTCTCTTCTCCTTCCTTCCCCCGTCTCCCCTCATCTTCCCTTCATCTGACGAAGGATGCCTGGATCACTGGAAAGCTGGACGTGCAAGGCCTTTGTCCATGCACCCTTACATCTGGTGTTTGGTGTGGCCTAGGGAGAAGGAAGGGTGGAGGAAAGGAGGCTGCTGAAGGCTGTTGAGACGCGAGCCAGGCTGGGGCCACCTGAAGCAGTCCCAAACACAGGCGCTCTTATGTGGACGGTTCCCTCTTTGCCAAGGAGTTTGGACCCGCTCAGTATTTGCACTTGCTCTTGAATTTAAACGCACCCCTTCTCTTTTACTCTCTGTCTCTCTCTTTTTTCAATCCTCATTCCTTGCGCTCACTATCTGCAAAGTATGGAAACCTCCCTGTGACAGGATGGTTGCAGTCTCTTTCTTTATCTGTCCCTCCCTCCCTCTTTCTCTCTCTCTGTCTCTCCCTCCTTCCCCCTGTGAGGGGCTATGTGATGCTCATGGTTGATTGACTTTGAATTATTTTATACCTGATGAAGAAAAATCCAATGTTTTGCACCTCAAGTACATGATTGAAGTTCTTTTTTGCTTGTTTTTGTTCAATTTTGTTTTCTGTATCTTAAGTTCCCATTCAGGGTAAATGAAACGAATGCATCTTGATGGTGCAGATATTTTCAGGTAATCATTTTCTATGTTCTGATGCACATTTTGTTATTTTTTTTATTATCGTATTGGCATTCCATTTTTTTTTTCCTCTTCAGAAGAGAAACGTTTCTATTTTTTGTTCAAGGCCAGTGTGTGTGTTTGTGAGGTATGCGCGGTAAAAAAACAAAACAAAAAAAAAAACGTTAAAGAAACGCAATTACCGAGAATGCATCTCGTCACCTCCAATAGCTGTTAACTGGTAATCCTGTTTTACTCAACCAGGCATCCAATCAAAACAGACCTCCCAATGTACTGTAAGTGAGTCTGCGGAGCTTGGTGCTTGTTTGATAAAACCAGTAGTAAAACAAGGAGGGTGTCGGATGTTGTCGTGTTGCTCTATGAAACCGGATGAGGACGGTGTTGTGTAGCAACACGGTTTAGTTATCCATCCTTCATTTCACACTACAGAAAGCCTTATATCTGGAGACATTTCACACTAGGTTGGGGAGGTGCTCTCTGCTGCTAGTGGTCAGAGCAGGTATCACTGTGAACCCTGGACCTTCAGGGGGGACTGGCTGGAGGGGCTACTGCTCAATACAGGTCCTACACTACACATGCTGTCGCAATACAGCTCTATTTGAGCCATTTTGTAACTACCTGTAATCTGCAGCATTTTGAGCCCCCTCCCTCTTCCCCCCTCTCCCCGTCTCCTGTGAGTCCTGTCTGGTGACCCCCCACTACGCTGACACCCCCCCCACATACTACCCTGACCTCTGACCCCTGTTACTCTGACCCCCGACCCCCAATATGCTGATCTCCACTACACTGACCCCTGTTTACCCTGACCTCCGACCCCTCATGTTTTGGACTTGCCTCCCATCTCAGTTCGCTCCAAAGAACTGTGCCGATGTCATGAACATGGCTGTTGTGAATGAAACGACGTGTGTGTTTAAACCACGTCCACTAACACTGAAGGACTGCTGCAGACTCCACCCTCTGCACCCCCTCCCCCCCAAATTTGTGATAAATGTCTGATTGGTCTGTGTGTAACCGTGGTGATGACTGTTTTCGGGTGGTGGTTGGGTGTTTTCACGTGGATCTGTAGTGTCATCAGTTTGTGGGACAGCATCCTGGATGTGTTCATCCCTTCATCTCTAGTGGTTTTC
The DNA here is from genome assembly GCA_030340665.1 of Neosalanx taihuensis. NCBI lineage: Eukaryota > Metazoa > Chordata > Actinopteri > Osmeriformes > Salangidae > Neosalanx > Neosalanx taihuensis. Next base: position 5,561,753 of record CM059295.1, on the reverse strand, counting down.
TGCTCTTAGCCTTTTTTTAAAGGACAAAACTAATCTGCTTTAGTCCCACGATTGTTTTGATACTGACATTTTTACGAGACTTTTTCCAGTAAATGTTGATAGATTTCCACACTCTCTAATGCTGGTTTGTAAGATAATCATATATAAACTCATGTATAGCTCCTCTACGCATATATAATTAAGTGATTAAGGGGGTATTCTAGCCTACTTGACTTCAACACTGGAATCATAGTATGCAAATTTATTAAACAAAGTGAGGAAGGAAGTGAGGAAGACAGGAAGTGGTTGTAGAGGTGTTGGTCCTACACTTGAGAATAGCAGACTGGATTAATAAGCCTTACATGTGCCGTGGGACAGATTCATGTCATTCTTGTTGACTTTGTTGCTTGAAGGTAACTGGATGTTTTAATATAATGAAATAAAGGATGCATGGATTACCTAGTCTCTGTCTCAGTAGAGTCTTAGTGATTAGGAAGATCCACTCTACGATGGTGTTCGATTTAACTAAACTCAGCAGTCCAAGGGTTGGTTGCACAAAACAACATAAATCAGAGAGGGGAGTACTTCAGTTGAACCTTTTACTTTAATTCCTTACATTTTAAAGTTAGGCTCGTAACTTTAGTTTGTAGGGTGCATTTTATGGCAGGCTTCTTGTATTCCTTGCTATGAAAGGTCTGGTTACTCATATCAGTCCCCTCAGTGAACATTAAGAACCCTTTGATGCTGGAATATGCATTTAGTTATTTTATTTAGCAGATGCTCTTATCCAGAGTGACTTACAGCCAAGTACTGGGACATTTCCCCCGAGGCAAGTAGGATGATGTGAATTGCCCAAGAACACAACGTCATGTTGGCGCAGCCATGGTTTGAACCAGGTACCTTCTGATAATTACCCCAACTCCGTAACTGCCCAGCCATCTGACTCCCCTATACAGCACTGATAATAGCAGGGGGTGCCTTTCATGGCATGCTTGTATTCTTTTGTATCCTTGCTATGAAAGGCAGGCTCTGCTAACTGACTAGGAACACTACCTTACACCAGGGTCCTGGTGTGCGTACCCTGACTAAACATGACAACCGACATTTCTACGCCTGTCTGAATCTTGGAAGTTTTGTGTCGTTTTTGATCCTAATTTGATTGATGAATACATTAAATGCAAAGGTTTTAATTCAGTCAACTGGGACATTTTAAACGAAGGGTGACAGTGACACTGAGACATAGAATTGTATGCATGGCAACGCTTTGGCATGTGTGGCATTTCTTACACTTCATTAACTGGGAACGTGTCGCTGTGCCCTGGGTGGGTAAGGGGGCTTTTAGTGGGTAAACACGACCGGGATCTGCCAAACGCAAGACGGGGATAATTAACCGCGCCGTGCCGCTCTGGCGGGAAAAAAGGAGAATACCGTGCATGGCACGTGGAGTACAAAACAACATGCAATCTCAATCAATCAATTTATTATTTAAAGTGCAAAAACACCATGGTACATGGTCTCAATACACGTTACAATCAAATCAGGTTAAAAAAACATACAGTAAAACAATATTAAAACACCACAATAAAATGATAAAACAGTTAAGAATTATTTAAAACCAAAATGTTAACTAAAAAGCTCGGTTTTAAGACGGGACTTACACAATCTGTACCAAAACCACTGGTATAGCAATACACACATCATACTTCATTGTTTTCTGCGAAATTCAGCGAACATCAACACTTCTTGGAAAGCTGTATTGCCGTCTGGAATGTGATGGGATAGAGTTTAATGTCTGCGCCTCCCATCTGTCTGCTCAGCTTATCACATTACACGGCTCCCGTTTCCTGAAACGGAAACAGCGGCCCCTATGGGCGCGTGCGGGCGGTGACGGTGCGCGAGCAGAGTTCCGTGGAAAAAAGCGTCAATCACGCGCGCCGTCACACACACAGCTGCACCGAGCAGCACGTGAAGCCCAGCTGCGCGAGCTGAAGTGATAAACGATTCACAGAATTCACGCAGAGGAATCATCTCAAGGAAAAAAATACATAACAGATCCGTGCCTATTGATTTATCTCGCCCGTTGAGTTAAAGCAGGACACAGTGTCACGTGGTTAAACGTTATCAGGAGTGTAAATATTTATTTTCATATAAATCTGGTTTGTGTGTTTGTGTATGTGCTTGTTTGCAGGTTGTGAAGGGGGAAAAGGGAAGTTATGGAAATTAACGACAAAGTCCCCTTCTAGAACACAGTCCTGTTCCAGAACAGAACCCCCACACTGTTCGTGGTTCCTTTTGTACTGGTTCTGCATTTTCTAACCCAAAACTCACAGACGCTCCCATCTCTCTGCCTTTGTAGCCATAACATCTGTTGTCTGTAACCGAGGAATAACACCGCGACATTTCAACCACATTCTGGGTTAACTCTATAATGTCTAACAGTCCTGATTAATATCAGTGGAAGTATAGAGTTGAAATATGATTGGAATCCTATAGACTTAGATTACAATATTTTGGACCAATCACAGTCCAGTGGGCGTGGTTTAGCCCTCAGCTGTTGTAAACAGTGTGGCAACGTTGACCGAGGCTCGCGCGGGAGCGGACCCGGAGATGCGTGTATAAATATCTGCGGCTGTTTGCCTTTGCAGTTCACATATCTGACATCTTCATGCGTGGACCTGTCACGGTCTCAGTGCTTCTTCTGTTCTGAGGACCCAGACCCTCTGAAGACACGACTGCAGGTTGGTGGGTCTCAATGGACTTTTGGAAAACCTTTTGGGGGGATTTTTCTGAAACACCTCCGTGGCGTCCGTGCCCAATCGATCTCGACAGCCGCAGGTGTGCAGTCCAGGTAGAAAACGTTAGACGTGATCGCATTCGCGGATTGCAGCGACCGAACTGAGAGTCAGTGTGTTGGTGAGGTGACACGAGTGTGCGCTCCAGCGGTTGGTGAGGTGCGCCTTTTGCGTCAGTTTCTTCCAGCACGCAATCTCCAATACTTATTCTGCAGCCGTGCTGTAGTTATATAGTCTAATAAATATATCTATAAATCAAATAACATTAAAGGTCTAATTCGGCAAAGGAAGTTTACTTCTTGACGCGCAAATGAATGAGAGGCTGCCCCCATCCTATTGTTCCTATAAGTAATGTCACGCCAGAACCGTCACCTTTAACTAATCTGTGAAACGCGCTCGGTGTATGAGGAGCTTTTCCTCGCATCTCGAACAGCTCGGTCTAAAAAGCCAACATTTCCCGCGTTCGCGCCGCACGCGACCAACAATCCGTGAGCAGGCGCTCGGTGTATGAGGCGCTCGTGAGCAGGGCGCGCGGTGTTCAGCCGCGAGAACCATCATCTCGCATCCACTTCCCCGCGCGCGTCTCCCGGGCTCAGCTCAGATCGCGGCACACGCAATCAACAGGTTGGTATCTATCCTTTCATCTATATTGTTCAACTAGAATTAGTCAACGTTCCATGTCGATTAACCATAAACAGAACAGTAACATGAAAGGTTTATCAACAATATGGCATGAGCATTATTTTAGGGTGTAATTACACCCCAGTGTACAATGTCCGTCCTCGTTTGGCTTTTAGAAACTGACCAATCGTAAAGTTGACTGAACTGTTATGTGACCTTATTGAGGCCATACTGGTCCTATACTGGTGCTGTGCTGTCCAGTCTTTAAGAGCAGAGGTTCACTAACACTGGACCATGATGGGGATGACATGAAACAGAGAGGTAGAGAGAAGGATTGATGGAAAGATAAAGATAAAAAATGCATTGAGATTGATAGATTAGACATGGTTCTTTGATTCTGACCACAAAAATACAATAAAGAATGACCTGTACTTTCTATAGACACTGTTTTTGTGTTGTTTTGGATGAAATCACATGCCAATTCATGTTTTTAAAATGAGGCTCAGAGAGATGGAGAAATGGTGAGATGGAGGGCTGGGTTGTTGGTGACAGTGTTATGGAGAGAGATGGATTGACAGGTGGATGGAGAGAATGCAATATGCAGAGATGGATCGTTGGAGCGAGGGCGGGAATGACAGCTAGAGAGACGGAAGGAGAAGGAGAGGTGTAGAGAGAAGGGCAGTAAAGAGAAGAGATCATTTGATCATGTGTGTAAACTCTAGGCTGTGTTCTGTTCCTGTGTCTGGCTGCTCTGAGTGACAGGTGCTGATTCAAAGACTTCTTATCATATTCATCAGAAGGGATCTGGGGACATCACAGGTCTCTGCCCTCTCTCACGCTGCCTTCAGCCAGCCCCACCCCAGCCCCAGCCCTGCCTCAGCCCCAGCCCCAGCCCCAGCCCCAGCCCCAGCCCCAGCCCCAGCCCCAGCCCTGCCTCAGCCCTGCCCCAGCCCCAGCCCCAGCCCCAGCCCTGCCTCAGCTTCAGCCAGCCCCAGCCTCAGCCCTGCCTCAGCTTCAGCCCTGCCCCAGCCTCAGCCCAGCCACATCCCCAGCCCTGCATCAGCTTCAGCCCTGCCCCAGCCTCAGCCCTGTTTCAGCCCCAGCCTCAGCCTCAGCGACAGGAGTAGAGAACAGAGGGGTGGAGCGACGGAGAGTCCCTGTGTAACTGAAGGAGGAGATAAGCAGACAAGGTAAGGTGGAAACATCTTAGCTCTGTTTGACATGCATGATAATGAGTGATGTGAGAATTTGTGTGTGTGTGTGACAGAAAGGGATGTATGTGAGTTTTACAAGATAAATATGTCTGCCTTCATTCTAATAATTCTTGTGTGCAGCTGTTAGGATGTGTCTCTGTTGAGCCTGGACCTGGTCTGGAGTGATCTGGTGTCTTTGGCCTGGTTTGACCTAGCTTTCTTTGGCCTGGTCTGCTCTGGTCTGGTCCAGTTTGTCTTGGTCTGGCTTTGTTTGGCGTAGTCTGGCTGGGTCTTTTTTGGTCTGGTCTGGCCTGGTCTAGGTTGACAGACATGTAGCACAAACTCTTTATCCCTCTGTGAGTCATGTTGTAGGAACTGAGAGATGACAAACAATAGGTGTGCGTCTGTTCACAACGCTGGGCAGCAGTGTTCACACACACACACACACACTTAGACATGCACTCCCACACAAAGACACATACATTTGCGCACATAAACACACAGACACACACACATACACATACACGGGGAATCTTTGGCAGAGCCCTGCTACCGTGGAAATGGGCTGGCTGCCAAAGGCCACAGTTTACTCCAGGAAACCATCAGCGCTCTAACCTAGATTCAGAGAGGAAAGATACACATTCTCCTCTCTCTCTCTCCCTCCTCTCTCTCTCTCTCTCTGTCTCTCCCTCCTCTCTCTCTCGCTCTCTCTCTCTCTCTCTCGCTCTCTCTCTCTCTCTCTCTTGCTCTCTCTCTCTCCTACGTTCCTTCCTCTTTCGCTCTCATATTCTTTTCCCTCCCTCCCTCCCTCCCTCCCTCCCTCCCTCCCTCCCTCCCTCCCTCCCTCCCTCCCTCCCTCCCTCCCTCCCTCCCTCCCTCCCTCCCTCCCTCCCTCCCTCCCTCCCTCCCTCCCTCCCTCCCTCCCTCCCTCCCTCCCTCCCTCCCTCCCTCCCTCCCTCCCTCCCTCCCTCCCTCTCACCTCCTCTCTCTCTACCCATGTGTCTAAACAAGCCTGAAGGCTGCATACTCTCATTTTTTGTTGCTTTTTTGGAATCTAATATCTCTTGCTATGGTGGAAGGTGCCCAGACAGACTCCTGGCTCTGGCCTGTTCATCAACAGCCTAATGGGGTGTGAAATGTGTTGAGAGGCGTTGTTCTGAGGCGAGGTCTGTTCTTCAGCCACGACCAGGACAGACACCTCAGATTGTCTTAGATCTCCTCTCTTCCTCTGTCCATATCTCCCTCTCTACCTCCCTACCTCTATCTCCCTTTCTTTCTTAATGAAGCGCAGCTTCACAGGTCTTCTCTGACTGGTGAACTGTTGCCAGGTATATCCTGATGTGCTTCTACATGTGTTGGGTGTAGATGTGTGTGACAGTGTGTGTTTGCGTGTGCGGGTGTATGTTGTGGTTGCCCTAGTTTTGACACGACAATCCCCGGTCTCACCTGTTGGAAAAGAACACAGAAAGGTATGGTAAGAATGTACTCTAACCCTAAAGTGGATAACATTCCAAGTTTTATTGACTTTTTACATCAAGTTCATGACAGCGTTCATGATTCTCCTTTAATAACTATATTCCCCAGATAGCTGGCTGCCTTTGAGTTTCCTGTCAACAGAGCTAGATATAAATGAGCTACAGGATGGAGATGGTCCTGTCTGCTATCTTTATGTAACAGCTCAGAGCATCAGGCTGATTGGCCAAGACTGCATCATAACTAATCATCGTGTGTTTTTTCAGTATCTGGCCAGACTTGTAGCTGTAAAATACTGCTACCAACGTAATGTTATTAAGTCTGCATATACTGAAGATATGCTGTGTGTGTATGTGTGAGAGACAATATTTTTGTGTATGTGTGAGAGAAGGTGTGTGAGTGTGAGGGAGAGAGTGAGACAGAGGGAGAGAGAGAGACAGAGAGAGAGAGACAGAGGGAGAGAGAGAGAGAGAGAGAGAGAGGAGGTGTATATGTGTGACAGAGAGAGATAGAGGGCAGGTGTGTGTGTGTGAGACACAGAGAGAGAGACGAGGTGTGTGTGTGTGACAGAGAGAAAGAGAGAAGAGGTGTGTGTGATGTAGAGAGTGATAAATAGAGAGGGAGAGAGAGAGAAAGAAAGAAAGAAAGAAAGAAAGAAAGAAAGAAAGAAAGAAAGAAAGAAGGGGGCATGTGTGTGTGTGTGACAGAGAGAGAGAGAGAGAGAGAGATGGGGGGAGGGTGGGTTTGTGGAACAAGATGTTTGTATGTTTTGGGTGATGAATTAGGGAAAGGTAGTGTGGAGTTGTGTGAAACCACTGTGCTGTGCATATGGCAGAGAGGATTTGGAGGCGTATTGTGTGTTGACTGAGAGAGAGAGAGAGAGAGAGAGAGAGAGAGAGAGAGAGAGAGAGAGAGGAAGAGAGAGAGAGAAAATGACCTGATGCATAGAAAGCGTGTTCTTTGCCCTCCAGTTAGTATGTGATGCATGTTTGGATCCTCAGTGAGCATCTGCCACAAGGGTGTACATGCTGGTCAAGCTGTGGTTTTCAGAAAGACATCTAATACTATGCAAGTGTGTGTGTGTGTGTGTATCGCTATGAGTGGGAGGATTTGATTGACACTCTCATCTCCATGGAGCAGAATAATCCCAGTAGTGTCAGAGAGCTGTCAGAGGAGGGGCTATTCTCCGGCTCCATAGACCACAACTCTGGACCATCCATCTGAGAGGGGAGAGGGGGAGGACTGGGGGGGGGGGGGGGATGGAGAGGGGAGAAGGAGGAGGGGAGGAAGGTTAGATTCCATCAGGTTCCTGCGATGTGTGAGTGGATGTGTGTCCATGTGTGTAGTCCTACTGATCGTCGCTACGATTTATGTGTTTTTATGTCGATTTTGCATCTGCACAACACATGGTCCATGTTCTGAATAATTTAGTGTTGGGATATAATGTGGGTGTTTTTGTGGGTTCGTCCCATGCCTGCTGGTCATTTGTGGTTCTTTGCATCTTCAGTCTCATCCCCCTGGCTTGCTATTGGCTGGCTGGCTGGCTGGCTGGCTGGCTGACTGGCTGACTACCTGGTTGCTGTTTCAGGCTGATGTATAAATGCATGAACAAGAGTGGGCACCATTACTCAACAGCACCAGGCCAGTTTCCCGTGTCCAGAATTAATGTGGACAAACAGGAAATGGTTCAAAGTGTTTATTGGTGATCTGTGAGGTTGAGGTAGGTCAGCGGCTGCTTCTGCCTGCTGACTCTTCCTGGAATGTCACATCCATGATTTAAGACTTAGAAAAGAACACGGTAGCACAGACACACTTGCTAGACACAATCCTATAAGGTCATTCTGTTCTGCTGTGTGTGTGTGCGTGAGTAGAATTAGGGATCAATGTGGAATTAGGGATCAATGTCAATCATTGTTTAAATTCCCACTGGTGCTGTGTCTTTTGGAACACTAGTGGTGTGTGTGAGAGTGTGTGTGAGAGAGTGTGTGTGTCTGAGAAAGAGAGACAGTATGACAGCTTGGGCTTTTATTTCTATCCAGGACTTTTCTGTGTGTTTCATGTTTTCCCTCTAACCCAGGAGACTCAGGAAGGAATATGTGTGTGTGTGGATAGGAGATCAGTAATAGTATGTGTGTGTGGATAGGAGATCAGTGATAGTATGTGTGTGTGGATAGGAGATCAGTGATAGTATGTGTGTGTGGATAGGAGATCAGTGATAGTATATGTGTGTATGTGTGTATAGGAGCTCAGTGGTAGTTTTTGTGTGTGTACAGGAGATCAGTGGTGGTGTGTGTGTGTGTGTGTTTGCACGCGTGTGTGTGTGAATAGGAGATCAGTGGTGGTGTGTGTGTGCATATAGTAGACATACTGTATTGAGTTTCAGGAGATAGCAAGAGATAAGATCTACTGGCAGGCAGGTGAGCAGACAGACAGACAGGTTGTCAGAAGGCAGACAGACAAGTAGACCAACAGGTGGTCAAGGAGACAGGCAGACAGGCAAACAAGTGGTCAGGCAGGTACCTAGGCACACAAGGGTGTGAGTGGGTGTGTTGTCCTGACAGCAGACTAGGGTGTGTAAGGGCAAGCAAGCAGGCAGACATATCATGTTATAACAGTCTCTGTATTGTAGAAGCCTAACAATGGATACGTACAGTCGAGCAGTCACATATTCCATCTCCAGTCAATTCAGCTCCTCACGGCAGATGAATGAGAGAGCCACTGTGCTGGGAGCTTTTGTGTTAAATTCATGCAACAATTGAAGGCTCCATCACAACAGGAAGCTGAGCGGAGCTGCTGTCATCACCAGTCAGAGTGGAACACTCTTTGGTAAATCTTCAAATGACACTTGGGAAAGCTTTTATTCCTTGAATGTTTCCTCCTCTGCTGGTACTCAATAAGAGGCGCAAGTCCTTAGTGCCCTGTTTAGTGTGTGTGTGAGTGGGCGGGTGTGTACTGCATGTCATGCTTTGAATGTGTGTGTAGGTAGTGTGTAGTGTGCATATGGGATAAGGGAGTGTACAGCAGGCTTTCTTTTGTGTGTATTTGTGTAAGAAAATAGCCTCATGTTCATTACATGCTGTTCTTGGGGTTAAGACGCTTGTCTTCCTGAAACATTCTGTCATTTACAAAGCTGACTTCCATGAGCATGCCTTGGCAATGGTGTTATGTGTGTGTAAAGGAGGAGCTGTTTGTCAGAGTCCGCCCCATAAAGCACTACACATTGACAGATAGACACACACACACACACACACACACACTGATATTGGCAGGCAGTCACGCACGCGCTTATTGACAGACACACACAAACACACACACAGATGAGATGGTCAAGGAGAGAGAGAGAGAGAGAGAGAGAGAGAGAGGGGGGGGGGAGAGAATAAGAAGGAGTGCAAGAGAGAAAGAAGGAGTGCAAGAGAGAAAGAGATTAATAATGTAATATGAAGAGGAAGAGGAAGTGCCTGCTGTTCTGGGAGGGAAGTGTATTTGTAAGTGTTTTTGAATGCATGTGTATTTGTGTGTTTAGACATGGCATTTGTTTTCCATTAGTGGGAAGGACCATGGTGTTAAAACCTGTTCAGTCATTGTATTGGCTTTTACTGTATGAGTCCCCCTCGCTGAGCAGTAATCACACAGTGCCCAGAATGAATAGAAAACAAGCTCACAGCTTGCCCTCTGTGTGACTGTGTATGTGTGCCTGTACAAATGTATGGAAATGACAAGGATTCATTTTAAGGTGCTGCTTGCTGTGTTAGTCAGATTTCCGGATTACGTGTGTAGATGTTTTTGTTTTGTAGGATTGTGTGTGTGTGTGTGTGTGTGTGTGCATGTATGCGTGAGAGAGATTGAGAGATGTTTGACGAGGACCCCCTTCCTCTCTGTCTCTCTCTGTCTCCCTTTTTATCTATTTTTCTACCTCTCTCTCTCTCTCTCTCATTCGAAAACACAACTATAAATACTATTTTGATCAAGGCTTTCTATAAGTATAATGAAATCCAGAGCTCTCTGTTTTGACAGATTTGATGTACTAGGACTTGTTTCCCATCGATGGTGCACAAAAACACAGGTTTGTTTTACTATCCAAGGGAGGACCCATAATTCACTTCAAAATCAAGTTATCCCTAAAACCTAACCTAACATTAACCCTTAATATAATTCCAGCCGTAACACTAAACCACATTGATCCCACTAGAAATAGGACTGAAAGTCGTGTGAGGCCCAAGAAAATATCATCAGAAGGTCATTTAGTCTTTTGAGCCTTCTGGTAGTTCAACAAGACCACACACAGGCTCACACAGACACAGACACAGGCTCACGGCTCACGGCTCACACACACACACACACACACACACACACACACACACACACACACACACACACACACACACACACACACACACACACACACACACACACACACACATACACACAGGCTCACACAGACACAGGCTCACACACACACACACACACACACACACACACACACACACACACACACACACACACACACACACACACACACACACACATACACACAGGCTCACACAATAATACACACACCCACACAAACACGCACTCACAGGGGTTACATCTCATCTGAATATAAAATAATTTCAGGATGAAAGAGCAGAGACACACAGTAGGAGTATTTCAGACCAGGTGTTTTTAATTCAGACTAATAACAAACATATGCTGTTTGGACAGTTTGGACAGCCAAGAACAGATCTGTTGATCTCTGGCACATCCATCAGCTGGCAGCTACCAGTAGTTGTGTGTGTGTGTTTCTTTCACCTCAGGCAATGATGTTATTTTGTTATTTTGCACTGTGAAGCATCAGGGATGTAGACAAGGTCTGTCAGTCAATAAACCAATCAACAGGCCTCAGAGCTGAACAGTCACCTGTCCAGCCAGCCAGCCAGCCAGTCAGCCAGCGAGCCAGTAAGTGAGCCAGCCACAAAGCCGACCAGCCAGCCAGCTATTCTCTATCCCCTCAGGCCAGTTGGCCCGTCTGTAACCCAGCCAGCCAGCCATACAGTTCCCCTGTTATCCAGGGATGCTATACCACCCCTATAGAGGCTAGGACGCACTAATAGACAATCATCACAGCACCAGGAGTGCCTCTCCAATTAGAGCCATCCTTATCCCTGGGGGGGAGGGCTTAGACAGGACGTCTGTGCAGCTCTGGGGACAAGCCTGAAGCATTCATCTATTTGCAAATCGTTAGCCACATAATTGAATATTTCTCTTTGTAAGACAGAGAGACAGAGGTCCATTCATTATCATTTCTGTTCCTGTCAACCTTGATTTTTTTTTTACCTGTGCGAGTGTGTGTTTCTGTGTATGTGTGTTTCTGTGTGTATGTGTGGGTTGCGGAGGAGATTGAAGGGGCAGGTGTGCGGTGTGTGTGTGTGTGTGTGTGTGGGTGCCAATGTTCAATCAGCCAAATGCATGCTGGCTCAACAGACAAAGGTTTTTATCTCTACTGTGGTGTTCGCACGCTGTCTCTCTTGCTGTCTTGGTGAAAAGCTGCTTTCGATTAAGGATTTACATGATATCAACCCTCACCTTAAGCCCGGAGGAGCTGAGTGGATGAGTCGTCTGGCTGAATTTATTGTGCGTATCTCGGCATTTTAGACAAATAGATTTTCTTACAAGAGGTTTAAATGCTGTGGGTCCATGTTTTAGTTTGGCAGGCACACCTGATTTAAAGAAATCTGTTTAGTGTGTAAAGAGAATGGGATGGGCTCCTGTGTGTGTGTGTGTCTGTGTGTGTGTCTGTGAGTCAATAGTGAAGACTGGGAGAGGGAGGGAGAGACAGAAGCGGGGGGGGGGGGAGAGCGGTAGGGAGAGGGGGGAGAGAGAAAGGTTGATAGAGAGGGAGGGAGGAAGAGAGAGGTATTTTCCCGTTCAAGGGTATTTGTAGATTCATGGGTAGCAGAGCCAGATTAAATAGAAAACACTGACTGGGGTTGGAGCTCATCTGGAGAGGAAAGGAGTGAAAGGAGTGCATTCACACACGCGCGTGTACGTACGCACGCTTACACACACACACTCTTAAGTGTTAACAGTGCTGTGCCGTATTTGGTGGTGAATTGGTTGATTATGGAAGCGTCTCAGGTGGCCTCAGTGCACCAGAACCAATGCCCCTTCAGAGAGCTGGGAGCCTGGACCCTGGTCAGGCAGAAGGGGCCTGGAGCCCAGAGGGGCCTGGAGCCCAGAGGGACCTGGAGCCCAGATGGACCTGGAGTCCAGAGGGACCTGGAGCCCAGAGGGGCCTGGAGCCCAGAGGGACCTGGAGCCTAGAGGGGCCTGGAGTCTGGTCAGGCTAGATCTTGAAGATGTGAGTCACTTACCTGAGCCTGAGAGAGGACAGAGAGGTAGAAAATAGAGAGATTGTAGGAGGAGAGGAGAAGAGAGGAGGAGAGGAAGAGGAGAAGAGAGAAGTTAGAGAGTGTGTGTGTCTCCATACCTCCTGTCCTCCTCGCTTTCTCCTCTCCTCATCACCTTCTCCTCTCCTCATCTCCTCCTCTCTTTCCCTGTACGGAAAATAACACAGTAGTTATCCAGCATGAGCTGTCTGTCTGTGTCAGACACTTCCTCTAATCCATCACCATGACATCTCCCTCCAACTGTTCCTCCTGATCTGTGGCCCAGATGCTCCCCACGGGGCACGGAAATATGTGAAGAAGAATGCACTCGAGGAATCAATGCTTTTCCCAGAGATCAAGAATGAACATCCCTCTAAAGCCAGACTTGGGGTCAGTTTCAAGTTCAGATCCAGTCTTGGATGTGGAGATAGGCCTGGATCACAGGGCCAGAGAGGTGTGTCTTGGAAGCACAACTTGTCTTCATCACACCAACGACATGTGATGACTGCGGTTTTGAAAGTGTTCCGTTTGCTGTTGCTGCCGTCATATTTGAAGCACACATGAATACAGAGCTGTATTTGTTAGCTGTTGAGACCATCTCTAACAGCATCCAGTATGTGTTGCTCTATGCCCTGTCTGTCTTGGAAGCTACATTCCTAGTCGGTGCCAGGGTGTTCGTTACTCACAGGAATCTCTCTCCTCTCATTTCCTCTCCTCCTCACCCATCTTCTCCTCTCTTCCCCTCCTCGCCTCTCCTCTCCTCACTCTTCCTCTCTCTTTCTTTCTCTCCATTGTTTTCTCCAAGTATCGGTAATTCTATCAGGAGTTTGTTAGGTTCACGTTGCGGTCAACCGAATGTCTCTTCCAAATGATACATTCCTCCTCCCTGTGACTGAGGTGTGACCCTTTTATCAGGGCTAGAGTTATTTATTTTCCATTTATGGGGAGGAGGGAGATGGAAGTTTCCTCATAGTTGACTGGTGATGGTCCTGGGACCTACTCGCTTTCCGATCAGAGGACCTCGCTCTGTCTTTCTAGAACGAAGGAGAAAATCTCTTTCTCTCTCTCTCTCTCTCTCTCTCTCTCTCTCTCTCTCTCTCCTTACCTCTGTCTTTCAATTACTCTCGGTCTCTCTCTGTCTCTGCTTCTCTCCCCCAGCCCCCCTCTCTCTGGGCCAGGACATGGGCGTGGCGGTCCAGTTCTGCCCTCTCTGATGCCACTGAGCCTGGGTGGAGAAGGAAATGACAGAGGAGCGATGGAAGGATGGTGGAAGGTCAGGGCAGAGGGAAGAAAGAGCAGACTGTTCACCCCAGATGACGAGAGAGCGCTGGAGAGAGCGCAGCCACTCGCGCTTCTGCAGATAACAGACCCATCCTGAGAACCATGAAATAAGGCCTTTCATGGAGAAATCAGTCCAAGTGAAAGAAAGGGATGAAAGAGGGGTTTCAAATGCTAATGATCGCCGTGAAAGCGCACGGGATCAATCTTCATGAAAGTCTAATAGGTTGGCGTGGCAGTGTAGTGGCTTCTGTGTCAATATTAGCTGATGCCAAAGATGAGGGACTGGAGCTTTGAAATACTGAAGAGAGATAAGCTAATGTGGGAGGACTCTACTGAAGTCTGCCTCTCATTCTCACAGCGCATGCACGCACGCACGCATGCGCGCACACACACACACAAACACTCACACAAGGCTACAACCCACATACATGCACCCACACACACATTCACACAAGACTACAACCCACCCACACACACACACACACACACACACACACACACACACACACACACACACACACACACACACACACACACACACACACACAC